>CM076597.1:5000-722500 GCA_038430175.1 Ficus hirta
CCTAAACCCTAAACCCTAAACCCTAAACCCTAAACCCTAAACCCTAAACCCTAAACCCTAAACCCTAAACCCTAAACCCTAAACCCTAAACCCTAAACCCTAAACCCTAAACCCTAAACCCTAAACCCTAAACCCTAAACCCTAAACCCTAAACCCTAAACCCTAAACCCTAAACCCTAAACCCTAAACCCTAAACCCTAAACCCTAAACCCTAAACCCTAAACCCTAAACCCTAAACCCTAAACCCTAAACCCTAAACCCTAAACCCTAAACCCTAAACCCTAAACCCTAAACCCTAAACCCTAAACCCTAAACCCTAAACCCTAAACCCTAAACCCTAAACCCTAAACCCTAAACCCTAAACCCTAAACCCTAAACCCTAAACCCTAAACCCTAAACCCTAAACCCTAAACCCTAAACCCTAAACCCTAAACCCTAAACCCTAAACCCTAAACCCTAAACCCTAAACCCTAAACCCTAAACCCTAAACCCTAAACCCTAAACCCTAAACCCTAAACCCTAAACCCTAAACCCTAAACCCTAAACCCTAAACCCTAAACCCTAAACCCTAAACCCTAAACCCTAAACCCTAAACCCTAAACCCTAAACCCTAAACCCTAAACCCTAAACCCTAAACCCTAAACCCTAAACCCTAAACCCTAAACCCTAAACCCTAAACCCTAAACCCTAAACCCTAAACCCTAAACCCTAAACCCTAAACCCTAAACCCTAAACCCTAAACCCTAAACCCTAAACCCTAAACCCTAAACCCTAAACCCTAAACCCTAAACCCTAAACCCTAAACCCTAAACCCTAAACCCTAAACCCTAAACCCTAAACCCTAAACCCTAAACCCTAAACCCTAAACCCTAAACCCTAAACCCTAAACCCTAAACCCTAAACCCTAAACCCTAAACCCTAAACCCTAAACCCTAAACCCTAAACCCTAAACCCTAAACCCTAAACCCTAAACCCTAAACCCTAAACCCTAAACCCTAAACCCTAAACCCTAAACCCTAAACCCTAAACCCTAAACCCTAAACCCTAAACCCTAAACCCTAAACCCTAAACCCTAAACCCTAAACCCTAAACCCTAAACCCTAAACCCTAAACCCTAAACCCTAAACCCTAAACCCTAAACCCTAAACCCTAAACCCTAAACCCTAAACCCTAAACCCTAAACCCTAAACCCTAAACCCTAAACCCTAAACCCTAAACCCTAAACCCTAAACCCTAAACCCTAAACCCTAAACCCTAAACCCTAAACCCTAAACCCTAAACCCTAAACCCTAAACCCTAAACCCTAAACCCTAAACCCTAAACCCTAAACCCTAAACCCTAAACCCTAAACCCTAAACCCTAAACCCTAAACCCTAAACCCTAAACCCTAAACCCTAAACCCTA
Source organism: Ficus hirta (assembly GCA_038430175.1). Classification (NCBI taxonomy): domain Eukaryota; kingdom Viridiplantae; phylum Streptophyta; class Magnoliopsida; order Rosales; family Moraceae; genus Ficus; species Ficus hirta. Next base: position 6,405 of record CM076597.1, read on the forward strand.
AACCCTAAACCCTAAACCCTAAACCCTAAACCCTAAACCCTAAACCCTAAACCCTAAACCCTAAACCCTAAACCCTAAACCCTAAACCCTAAACCCTAAACCCTAAACCCTAAACCCTAAACCCTAAACCCTAAACCCTAAACCCTAAACCCTAAACCCTAAACCCTAAACCCTAAACCCTAAACCCTAAACCCTAAACCCTAAACCCTAAACCCTAAACCCTAAACCCTAAACCCTAAACCCTAAACCCTAAACCCTAAACCCTAAACCCTAAACCCTAAACCCTAAACCCTAAACCCTAAACCCTAAACCCTAAACCCTAAACCCTAAACCCTAAACCCTAAACCCTAAACCCTAAACCCTAAACCCTAAACCCTAAACCCTAAACCCTAAACCCTAAACCCTAAACCCTAAACCCTAAACCCTAAACCCTAAACCCTAAACCCTAAACCCTAAACCCTAAACCCTAAACCCTAAACCCTAAACCCTAAACCCTAAACCCTAAACCCTAAACCCTAAACCCTAAACCCTAAACCCTAAACCCTAAACCCTAAACCCTAAACCCTAAACCCTAAACCCTAAACCCTAAACCCTAAACCCTAAACCCTAAACCCTAAACCCTAAACCCTAAACCCTAAACCCTAAACCCTAAACCCTAAACCCTAAACCCTAAACCCTAAACCCTAAACCCTAAACCCTAAACCCTAAACCCTAAACCCTAAACCCTAAACCCTAAACCCTAAACCCTAAACCCTAAACCCTAAACCCTAAACCCTAAACCCTAAACCCTAAACCCTAAACCCTAAACCCTAAACCCTAAACCCTAAACCCTAAACCCTAAACCCTAAACCCTAAACCCTAAACCCTAAACCCTAAACCCTAAACCCTAAACCCTAAACCCTAAACCCTAAACCCTAAACCCTAAACCCTAAACCCTAAACCCTAAACCCTAAACCCTAAACCCTAAACCCTAAACCCTAAACCCTAAACCCTAAACCCTAAACCCTAAACCCTAAACCCTAAACCCTAAACCCTAAACCCTAAACCCTAAACCCTAAACCCTAAACCCTAAACCCTAAACCCTAAACCCTAAACCCTAAACCCTAAACCCTAAACCCTAAACCCTAAACCCTAAACCCTAAACCCTAAACCCTAAACCCTAAACCCTAAACCCTAAACCCTAAACCCTAAACCCTAAACCCTAAACCCTAAACCCTAAACCCTAAACCCTAAACCCTAAACCCTAAACCCTAAACCCTAAACCCTAAACCCTAAACCCTAAACCCTAAACCCTAAACCCTAAACCCTAAACCCTAAACCCTAAACCCTAAACCCTAAACCCTAAACCCTAAACCCTAAACCCTAAACCCTAAACCCTAAACCCTAAACCCTAAACCCTAAACCCTAAACCCTAAACCCTAAACCCTAAACCCTAAACCCTAAACCCTAAACCCTAAACCCTAAACCCTAAACCCTAAACCCTAAACCCTAAACCCTAAACCCTAAACCCTAAACCCTAAACCCTAAACCCTAAACCCTAAACCCTAAACCCTAAACCCTAAACCCTAAACCCTAAACCCTAAACCCTAAACCCTAAACCCTAAACCCTAAACCCTAAACCCTAAACCCTAAACCCTAAACCCTAAACCCTAAACCCTAAACCCTAAACCCTAAACCCTAAACCCTAAACCCTAAACCCTAAACCCTAAACCCTAAACCCTAAACCCTAAACCCTAAACCCTAAACCCTAAACCCTAAACCCTAAACCCTAAACCCTAAACCCTAAACCCTAAACCCTAAACCCTAAACCCTAAACCCTAAACCCTAAACCCTAAACCCTAAACCCTAAACCCTAAACCCTAAACCCTAAACCCTAAACCCTAAACCCTAAACCCTAAACCCTAAACCCTAAACCCTAAACCCTAAACCCTAAACCCTAAACCCTAAACCCTAAACCCTAAACCCTAAACCCTAAACCCTAAACCCTAAACCCTAAACCCTAAACCCTAAACCCTAAACCCTAAACCCTAAACCCTAAACCCTAAACCCTAAACCCTAAACCCTAAACCCTAAACCCTAAACCCTAAACCCTAAACCCTAAACCCTAAACCCTAAACCCTAAACCCTAAACCCTAAACCCTAAACCCTAAACCCTAAACCCTAAACCCTAAACCCTAAACCCTAAACCCTAAACCCTAAACCCTAAACCCTAAACCCTAAACCCTAAACCCTAAACCCTAAACCCTAAACCCTAAACCCTAAACCCTAAACCCTAAACCCTAAACCCTAAACCCTAAACCCTAAACCCTAAACCCTAAACCCTAAACCCTAAACCCTAAACCCTAAACCCTAAACCCTAAACCCTAAACCCTAAACCCTAAACCCTAAACCCTAAACCCTAAACCCTAAACCCTAAACCCTAAACCCTAAACCCTAAACCCTAAACCCTAAACCCTAAACCCTAAACCCTAAACCCTAAACCCTAAACCCTAAACCCTAAACCCTAAACCCTAAACCCTAAACCCTAAACCCTAAACCCTAAACCCTAAACCCTAAACCCTAAACCCTAAACCCTAAACCCTAAACCCTAAACCCTAAACCCTAAACCCTAAACCCTAAACCCTAAACCCTAAACCCTAAACCCTAAACCCTAAACCCTAAACCCTAAACCCTAAACCCTAAACCCTAAACCCTAAACCCTAAACCCTAAACCCTAAACCCTAAACCCTAAACCCTAAACCCTAAACCCTAAACCCTAAACCCTAAACCCTAAACCCTAAACCCTAAACCCTAAACCCTAAACCCTAAACCCTAAACCCTAAACCCTAAACCCTAAACCCTAAACCCTAAACCCTAAACCCTAAACCCTAAACCCTAAACCCTAAACCCTAAACCCTAAACCCTAAACCCTAAACCCTAAACCCTAAACCCTAAACCCTAAACCCTAAACCCTAAACCCTAAACCCTAAACCCTAAACCCTAAACCCTAAACCCTAAACCCTAAACCCTAAACCCTAAACCCTAAACCCTAAACCCTAAACCCTAAACCCTAAACCCTAAACCCTAAACCCTAAACCCTAAACCCTAAACCCTAAACCCTAAACCCTAAACCCTAAACCCTAAACCCTAAACCCTAAACCCTAAACCCTAAACCCTAAACCCTAAACCCTAAACCCTAAACCCTAAACCCTAAACCCTAAACCCTAAACCCTAAACCCTAAACCCTAAACCCTAAACCCTAAACCCTAAACCCTAAACCCTAAACCCTAAACCCTAAACCCTAAACCCTAAACCCTAAACCCTAAACCCTAAACCCTAAACCCTAAACCCTAAACCCTAAACCCCTAAACCCTAAACCCTAAACCCTAAACCCTAAAACCCTAAACCCTAAACCCTAAAACCCTAAACCCTAAACCCTAAAACCCTATACCCAAAACCCTAAACCCTAAACCCAAAACCCAAAACCCTAAAACCCTAAACCCTAAATCCCTAAAAACCCTACACCCTAAAACCCTAAACCCTAAACCCTAAACCCTAAACCCTAACATGTCATATGAAGGTCCTGTTTCTATAACTAAAAACACCAAAACAGAGACAATATGGCGATCTTGACTACATACCTCCGTCCAAGTTTTAACTAGTATATAAATAGGAGTTGATATTTTTAAGTAGTGTTGTGGGTTATATTGTACTTTTTATTAGTGACCATAATTCACAATCATGTTTAAATAGTTTATGTTTAGTAGCATTAGAGACACTTACTCATTTAATTATCAACTCACATGATAATGAACTGTCATGTGAGAATCTGCTTTCTAGTTCAAAGAGTTGGATCCATTTATGATTGGTCTTCGAGATTTTGAATAATTACCATGTGCTTGTTTGGGCTGAAGTTTTTATGCTCAATCATGTTCATTTTATTTATTTTTGTTTTTATTTTTTATTTTTACTCAATAAAAGTTTAAAAAGGGGGGCGATATGTTAGCATCTCTCGAGAGCGATACCCAATGGGTTTCGAGAATACTAGATCAGTAGAAAATAAGTCTTAATTTGTATTTAATATTAGAGCTATAAATATGGATCGGGTTAAGCGGGCCAACCCGTTGCCCGCTATTTGGCCCCATGACTGGTAATGTGTGGCCCATTACATGTCGGGCCAGTCCCTAGTCCAGTGCAATTCCAAGGGTCGGCCTGGGCCTTAGTTTTGAGCCCAGCCTAGCCGGGCCACCCAAAGCTCAGCTTGCTAGTCAAACATGTTACGTTTATGTTTAAGTTTTTTATCATATTTTTATTTTGTTTTGTTTAACAATGCCTTTGTAATGTAAATCATTCACAAACATAATGGAGATATAGTAGAAATAACATATTACTTTTTCTATAAAAAAAAATTGAAAATGACCATTGCACAATGATGATATTATATACCTGCAAAATAGACAAAATTCAAACAAAGTTCAACTCTTTGTCTCTATCTAGTTATACTTTTTAATATACTCTACTTTTTTTTTCAGTACTGAACGCTTGTATTTAAAAATTTGAAGTTTTGATGTCATTTTTTTTTTTTGTATTTTTTTTTGTTTTTGTTCTGTTTTTCAAAAGCCTGTTTAATCATTTACCCAGCTCAAAATTAAACCTGTTTATCCGCTCGATTTTAAGCCTGCCGGTCTTTAGGGCAGGGCCAGGCTTTGCATTTCAATCTTTGGGTAGGCCCAACCAGGCCCAGGCAGGCTCGTCACAGCCTAAAATTATACATTGTTTTATGTCATTCTTATTTTAAATAATCAAAATTTTAAAACATGAAAATGACATGTCATCCATGCATATGGATGATATCCACGTTCTAAGGAAAACACGTGCTTGTGAGTTAAAAAAAAAAACCTAAAATAGTATATGACTGGATGAATTGAAACAAAATACAACAATTAATTATTTTATTTGATTGAGTTTGAAATACAGGAATATCCTTTTATTCCTCAAAAAAATTCATGGTATAACAACTATTGTGCTCTTAAACCCTTTTTTGTCAAAACATTTTCAGATTAGAATATTGTTAGTGTCAATTTTTATATCGAATTAATTTTTACCTTTACTGGAAACTCAAAACTTTATATTCAATTATGAACGGAAAAATATCTTTCCTTGTAAATTTATAAATAGTGTCAATTTTATATCTAATTAATTTTTGCTTTTACAGCAAACTCAAAAATTTATATTCAATTATGTACGGAAAACACTCTCTCCTTCTAAACTTATAAACAAAATAGTAAAAGAATATTATGTAACAATATCTTCAATATGATCTTGTTACGGTATAGAATTACATAGAAAATAATGACAACAACTTATCTCGTTTGGGGGAAACATTTATATAGAAACATTTAAAATAAAAATATTTAAATGAAAGCATTTTGGATGGAAACATCACTACTAGAAAATAGGGATTAAATGACGGCGATTACACGACGGTTCCTCAGATCCGTCGTGTAAAGTGCTAAAAACGGAGGTTTACACGACGGCTCCACCGAACCGTCGTGTAAACCGTGGTTTACACGATGGTTTCTTGGAGCCGTCATGTAAACCACGTGGTTTACACGACGGCTTGGTGGAACCGTCGTGTAAACCGTGGTGTACACGACGGCTCCACCGAGCGGTCGTGTAAACCGCGTGGTTTACACGACGGCTCCACCGAGCGGTCGTGTAAACCGCGTGGTTTACACGACGGCTCCAAGAAACCGTCGTGTAATCCACGCGGTTTACACGACGGCTTGGTGGAACCGTCGTGTAAACCGTGGTGTACAGACGGCTCCAACGAGCCGTCGTGTAAACCGTGGTTTACACGACGGCTCCACCGAACGGTCGTGTAAACCGCCTGGTTTACACGACGGCTCCAAGAAACCGTCGTGTAATTCACGCGGTTTACACGACGGCTTGGTGGAACCGCACCGAGCGGTCGTGTAAACCGCGTGGTTTACACGACGGCTCCATTTACACGACGGTTTTTTAAATACCCATCATGTATTCCTAGTTTTTGTATCCCTAGCAGCAGCCCTCATTTTATCTTACAGAACTGTTGCACAGCCGCGAAAAACATCACAGAGACCTGCGAAACCACATCTCCTCCACTGTGAAACCAACACTCGCGTATAGTAATTATTTGTAAGTATAGCGATTATTACTTACTCTTCTTTGTAGTTATTTGAGTTTTATTAACGAATTATTGTAGATGTCTAAAATGGTATATTCTCGTTTTTTTTTTCTTCTTTGAGTATGATTTGTTGAAATTTTGCAATAGCTTAATATGTTGTATTTTTAAATGCAAAACATGATTATTGAATGAATTGTATGATATATTAATTAATTAATATTCATTTAGGTCGGGTTCTTGGAAATGGATCGAAAATGGATGTGGGCTAATAGATTGACTAGAATATACCGAGATGGTGTTGAAGAATTTTTGTCATTTGCCAAAACTCACATGAAGAATGATAAGATGCGATGTCCTTGTGTGGATTGTGGAAATCATAGATCTCATTCAGTTGATGAAGTTAGAAAACATTTGCTTGCCCGTGGTATTATTTGTTCGTACCAAACATGGTATTTACACGGTGAAATGTGTTTTAATCCATCATCGAAGAACAAAACGAAAGAACCTATTGTTGAAGAAGATGTAGGAGATAATTTGTTTGATATGGTGAATGATTTGGAAGAACAGTGTATGCATCGTCCGGAGTTATTTGAAGCAATGATGAATGATGTCGAGATGTCCTTGTATGACGGGTGTAGTAAATATACGAAATTGTCAGCATTGGTCAAATTATGGAACATGAAGGCATCGGGAGGGTGGACAAATTCTAGTTTCACGGCTCTTTTAGAATTTCTAAGAGAGGTTCTACCGGTTGATAATAAAATACCCGCTAGTATGTACGAAGCTAAGAAGACGTTGAGCACTTTGGGAATGGAATATGAAAAAATTCATGCATGTCCAAATGATTGCGCCCTTTACCGAAATACGTTTGAGGATTTGGATGCATATCCGGTTTGTAAGGAGTCAATATGGAAGAAAGGCAAGAAGCCAACAAATGGCAGCAAAGGTGTGCCGGCAAAGGTGTTATGGTACATTCCTCCGGCACCGCGCCTGCGGCGTTTATTCCGTAATGCCGATCACGTCAAGAATTTGACTTGGCACCATGATAAACGTGTTGAAGATGGCATGCTTAGACATCCCGCCGATGCAACACAATGGAAGACCTTTGATGCTGATCATCCTGAATTTAGTGCGGAACCACGGAATCTACGTCTTGGTTTGTCGGCAGACGGAATGAACCCACATGGTAATATGAGTAGTAGGCATAGTACTTGGCCCGTCATACTAGTCAACTACAATCTCCCTCCGAAGTTGAGCATGAAGCGGAAGTTCTTGATGATGACTTTATTGATATCTGGTCCTCAACAACCAGGAAATGACATTGATGTGTACTTAGCACCTCTAATCGATGATCTGAAGAGCTTATGGGAAAAGGGGATCGAAGTTAGAGTTGCTTACCGTCAAGAGACATTCACACTCCGTGCAATGTTGATGTGGACAATTAATGACTTTCCTGCTTATGGAAATCTATCTGGTTATTCAGTCAAGAGTTCTATCGGTTGTCCCGTTTGTATGAAAGAAACATCCTCCATCCGATTGAAGAATGGTAAGAAAACCGTTTACCTTGGTCATAGGAGATTCTTACCACAAAATCATCGATACCGCAAACAGAAAAAGGCTTTCGATGGTAATACGGAAGAAAGAATACCTCCCCGGGTTTTGACGGGCGAAGATGTTTATGAGATGGTTAAGGATTTGAAAGTAGTGCTCGGGAAAAGAAAACGGCGTAACAATGATCCTGTGGTAGATGGACCTTGGAAAAAACGGTCAATTTTCTACGAACTTCCATATTGGAGGACACTTTTTGTTCGTCATTGCTTGGATGTGATGCATATTGAGAAAAACGTTTGCGAATCAATAGTGGGCACGTTGCTAGACATTCCTAATAAGAGCAAGGATGGTGAAAAGGCACGGTTGGATCTTAAGGAATTGAAGATTAGACTTAACTTGGTCCCTACGAAGAAAGGAAATGCAACTTACTTACCTCCGGCGAAGTACACACTATCAAGACAAGAGAAAAGAAAGCTTTGTGAGTGACTCGCTTTTGTAAAAGTGTCCACCGGGTATTCTTCCAACTTCAAAAGGTTGGTGTCTATGAAGGATCTGAGGCTGATTGGAATGAAATCACATGATTGTCATATCTTGATGCAACAGTTATTACCGCTGGCCTTGCGAGGAGTTTTAACGAAGGATGTGAGATTCGCAATTACCAAGTTATGCTCATTTTTCAACTCGATATGCTTTAAGGTAATTGATCCATTGACACTAGATTCGCTACAATTAGAGTTGGTTAAGACTTTGTGCTTGCTTGAGAAGTACTTTCCACCCTCATTTTTTGACATAATGATTCATCTAACGGTGCACTTAGTCCGGGAAGTAAAGCTATGTGGACCGGTATACTTGAGATGGATGTATCCTTTTGAAAGATACATGAAGGTTTTGAAAGGTTATGTCAAGAACCGAAATAGGGCAGAAGGATGTATAGTAGAAAGCTACATTGCGAAGGAATCGGTCGAATTTTGCTCCGAGTACTTGTCCACCGCAGAAGCGATTGGGTTGCCAAAGACTACAAACATTGACTGGAAAAGACTATCCGTCGGCGTTCCATCGCAGGTAAATCGATGTGAATGGGAGAAAGCTTGTCTCTATACTTTACATAATCGGGCCGAAGTTGAGCCTTTTATTGAGGTTCACCTACAGGAATTAAGAGATAGAAATCCAAGAAGAGGACGAAATGGAAAGTTGCTACAAGATGATCACAATCGGACATTCCGTCAGTGGCTACGAAGTCATGTCGATGGCAAGGACGGCTATTCGCAAGAGTTAATGAACCTCGCTAGAGGTCCGTCGACGATTGTTACACGGTATACGTCATACTTCGTGAATGGTTATACATTTTACACTCGCGAAAGAGATGAGAAGCATCCTGTTCAAAATAGTGGTGTTAGTATCCGTTTAATTACATTTAATGCACCATCGGATGCTGCAGCAAGAATTTCTGCACATAACTTTGCGAAAGTTGCCAAAAGGTGCTCCGACGGTCCAAGGGACCGTCGTTTAATCCCCAATTTAGGGGGCTTACACGACGGACGGTCCTAGGGACCGTCGTGTAATCATCAAAAAATTTGAAATTTTTCAACTTTGGTTTTTCGAATTCCGTGTGAAAACCCATTGCTTAAATACAAGTTCCTCACTATTTCTCTTCATTTCTCGTCAAACTCTCTACATTTCTCAAGTACCCTCGTCCTTCACCAACACTCCCCAACATCTCTTTTAAAATCTGTCCAACCTGTCGTTGCCGCCGCCGCCGCCCCTCTCTTCGTGTGGCCGTGCCTATTCTTCTTCAAATAAAAGCAAGGTAAATTCATTTACAAACTAAAACACTTTTGCTCTTTTATATTGTTGTTTGTCACTAAAGATCCATTTTTGAATATGGGTGTTTTTGTTCGTAATGTTGCTCTTTGTAGATGAATGGTTTGTGAATGGGTTTGTTTTTTTCCATATGATTTTTTTCCCGCCCACAACATGCTTGATGAAATGTCAAATTGAGTTTTTCTTATCGAAAAGTTTATAGAGTTTGATAATTATTTATAGCATAAGTGTAGTAAGATTACATGAAGTCCCCTAGCATGAAAATACATCAACAATGCCTCAAAACGGCCTATGCCCATAGAGACCGCGACGGGCGCCTGGTGCCCGTTGAGGGCCGCCTGGGGACCGGGGGGGCACCTCGCGGCCCCCACTGGCGCCACTGGCGCCTGGCGCCCGTGGGGGGCTCCAGGCACCCTTGTGGGGCGCCAGGCGCCCGTGGGGGGGTGCCTAGCGGACGTGGGGGTGCCTCGAGCCCCCCGCTGGCGCCACGGGCGCCTAGCACCCGTGGGGGGCTCCTGGCGCCCGTGGGGGGTGCCAGGCACCCGTGTGGGGCTCCAGGCGCCCGTGGGTGAGTGCCTGGCGCCCGTGGGGGCCGCCAGGCGCACGTGGGGGCGCTTGGCTCCCGTGGGTGGCACCGGACGCCCTTGAGCGTGTATTTCATCTGCGCGTGTTTGTGTACCTTTGCGGCATGTTTAATAATTAATGTATTGTGTGGTTTGTTGTTAAAGTTAATCTGATTCGATTATATTGGGCCGACATGACTATTTTGTTTTTTTTTGGCAATAAATATAGGTGAACGAATACAATGGAACATTCCAAAAAGGGACGAGCACGAAGGAGAAACCCGATGGATCCCAATGTCGATGGCAAGCGAAGGTCAACAATGATGAAACGTGTCCATATGGCAAGGAAAAGAGGTGAACGAATTCAAGTAACGTTTGATGATAAAGGACAACCGGAAGGGAAGCACGGTAACGAATTGATGAGCTGGATTGGTGTGCTCGCTCGAGAGCACGTTCCAATATGGATACAAGATTGGAGATCGCGTGATTTAGACGGATTGAAAGAGATTATTTGGAAAGAAACTGTTACTTCTTTCAGCGTGGATGAAAGCTTTCGGAGCACATGTTTAAAATCATGTGGTGAAGCTGCAAGGAATTTTCGGTATGATCTGTACAAGACGTACATCGAGGAATTTATAATAGAAGAAAGTGTGTGGACCCGGCCGCAAAAGGTTATTGACAACTACCCCAATATAGAAGAAGAGGATTGGATGAAATTCGTTCAGTATAGAACATCCTCACAGTTCCAACAACTATCTGATCGTGGAAGCCAAATAAGGACAAACAATGAATACTCATCAAGAGGAGGCCTAGACGGATATAGGAAGCTCGACCAGGAAATGGTATGTCAATAAATTTTGTTCGTACTAAATCGTATTCCATTTATACTAACGATGTTAAATTACAGTTTAAGAAGACTGGGAAATGGGAAAAAAGAGAAGATTTGTGGCTATAGCAACAGACAGGCGAAGATGGAGAGTTGAAAGATCCAGCATGTCAAAAAGTTAGCGAGTTGATAGTAAGTTTACTAACTAACACTGAAATCTTCATCACTACTATACGTACTCACAACCCGTTAGCTTAAATGAGTTCTGTTAAATATATTGCAGATGGATTACAGCACACAGGAGAGCCAAGGCACTTTCGAATCGGTTGGCACTAGTGATGTATTGTCGAACGCATTATCTAGACCCGAACACAAAGGCCGTGTCCGTGGGCAATCAAAGTTCTTAAAGCCGTCTCAGTACTTTAACCTAAATCGAAGTTCGAGTAAAGACAATAAAGTACGATCAATGAGACGTGAAATAGAATAATTAAAGGTGTTGGTGCGTGGTCTATGTCCGAGCAAAGATGTGGAGCCGTTGGTTGATCCCAACAATGTGCCAACTGTGGACCAACACAACAGCTTTAAGGCTAGTTGCTCTGCCCAAGAAAAACAACATGGAGTTTCTGATCCGCCAACCATTCCGGTCGACAGTCAGAAGTGTAAGCTCTATATTTTCGATGAGGTACAGGGTGGACAGTTGCTTGTTGCATTTGGAAGAGCATGGCTGGAGAGCCTACCAACCGATACGGTGCATGGTATTCCACTGGGCGAAGGGAACGTGTGAGTGTCAATCAATGTGCCAAAATTAAAAAAATCACCATTACCTATACTGACGTACGACGCAACCACCGTGGAGGATGCTGTTAATGGGTTTGTTGCTTGGCCTAAGGCACTAGTTGAGCTTGACACGAGTATGAACAAGGCGAGTCGAGGGCCTAGTCACGTTCCTGACCCAGCAGCTGCCAGAAAAAAACGCCAAAAAAAGGTTGGAAATAAAACAATTGACTCTCGAACTGAGGTACAACAAGGTGCGCAAGAACAATTGTTCGACTTTGATACCATGAACAAGGCGATGAGGCCTTTGGCTTATTATGCACATAGTTCCATGCGTGAAGGTAATCAGATTGAGATCTCAATACCACACACGATCATGACTTTTGAAATGCCTGTCTTTCTAAGCTTTGAAGATATTTACGAGTTCATTAATTTACAAGAAATCAGTGCGAATTGTATATTAGTCTACATGAGGTACGACATACTTTCTCCTAAATTATTTTATTATCTGCAAATTCTTCTATATGTCAGGTAGAGTAATAATCCGTGATACTCTTATGCAGATTTTTGGAGGAACTATGTAGGATTAACGGGCAAGCTGAGAAGTTTGTGTTTGTGTCTCCAAGCTTGATCTCATCGGTGAGAACAGATACTGAAGATGCTGGCAGGAGAGAGCGAGCCGACAATCTTCTCGGCTTTTTGCACGACGCACCTAAAGGACGGCTTTATCTTGTGCCACATAACAGAGGGAGACATTAGGTTTTGGGTGTCATTGACCCATGGGAGGACCTGGTCCTTTATTTTGATCCTCTTCGAGAGAAGAAACGAGATGATTTTACTGAGCTAATGAACATGTAAGTCAATGTTAATATGTTCAATTTTTCAATCTTAATTATATGCATCTTAATTAATTAGTTTGAATTTTACCAATTTTGCTAGGGCCCTATCGGATTGGAAGCTACTTATGGCTGGAGAATGGATTAAAAGGAGACGAGACTGCAAAACCAAATTCTCGAACCGTCCTTGTCCTCCCCAAGAGGGAAGTGTTGAATGTGGTTATTTTATTTTAGGTTTTATGAGGAAAATAGTGTTAAACGGAATTGACGCACTTGAAAGTAAAGAATTTTTTACTTCTCTGGATTTGGATTTGATTAGGGGAGAATGGGCTAGCTATGTAATGGAATTCATTAATTATAATGTATAAACTTGTAATGTAATGATTTGTATGTATTTTACGTTGATCAATGAAGCAGGGATCTTGTATTACAGTCTAGGCCACCCGCGAGAAATCACCAAAAACCCAAAATTCTATTTTAATGGTGACGACATTACACGACGGTTCCATGCGGAACCGTCGTGTAATGGGCAGACCATTACACGATGGCTCCATGCGGAACCGTCGTGTAATGGGCAGACCATACACGACGGCTCCAAGCGGAACCGTCGTGCAATGGCAGACCATTACACGACGGCTCCAAGCGGAACCGTCGTGTAATGGGCAGACCATACACGACGGCTCCAAGCGGAACCGTCGTGCAATGGCAGACCATTACACGATGGTTCCGAGCGGAACCGTCGTGTAATGGCCAATTACACGACGGTTCCATGGAACCGTCGTGTAATGGTCTGACCATTACACGACGGTTCCGATTGGAGCCGTCGTGTAATGATACATTACACGACGGTTCCGCTTGGAACCGTCGTGTAATGGTCTGACTATTACAAACTGCATGCTATCTTCTGAATAACGTTCACTCCAAATCGGTTCCTAAAACTCCTTATGAGTTATGGACGAGTAGGAAACCTAATTTAAATCATATTCGAATTTGGGGTTGTCCGGCACACGTCCTGGATAAGGAAGCGAAGAAGGTGGAGTCACGATCAGAAGTGTGCTTGTTTGTTGGCTATCCAAAAGGGACTAAAGGTGGTCTGTTCTATAATCCGAAGCAAAATAAAGTCTTCATTTCTACACATGCAACATTCTTGGAGGAAAGTTACATGGAAGACTTTAAATCTCATAGCAAAGTAGTGCTTGAGGAGATGACTTCGGGTTTGGATATTCCGAAAGTCACAGAAAACCCTGTGGAAAAACCATTAAAGAATCAACAACCACGGGAGCTTCGTCGTAGTGGGAGGATTATCAGGGAACCTGAAAGGTACATGTTCAATGGTGATGTTTTTGAAGCAGAATCCATAGAACATGTTGATGATCCGGCTACGTACAAGGAAGCTATGGAGGATGTTGATTCTAGTTTTTGGCAAAAAGCTATGAACACCGAGATGGAATCTATGGATTCCAAAGGGGTCTGGAAACTTATAGACTTACCCCAAGGCATAAAACCGATTGGGTGTAAGTGGGTATACAAGAGGAAGAGAGGTGTGGATGGGAAAGTGGAAACTTTCAAGGCAAGACTTGTAGCGAAGGGCTATACGCAGAAAGAAGGAATCGACTATGATGAAACCTTCTCGCCTGTAGCAATGCTCAAGTCAATCCGCATTCTTTTATCTATTACGGCTGCTCTCGATTATGAGATCTGGCAAATGGATGTCAAGACAGCTTTATTAAATGGCTCTCTTGAAGAAGATATCTGTATGATACAGCCAAACGGGTTCAAGGCAAAAGGCCAAGAAGACAAAGTATGCAAGTTGCTTAAATCCATTTATGGTTTAAAGCAAGCATCTCGTTCTTGGAATATTAGGTTTGATCAAGCGATCAAAACCTATGGATTCGAACAAAACATTGATGAACCATGTGTTTATAAATGTATCAAGAACGAAAAAGTGGTTTTCCTTGTACTTTATGTGGATGATATATTGCTTATTGGAAATGATGTGGCAACATTATCATCTGTCAAAGTTTGGTTAGCCAAATAGTTTGAAATGAAGAACTTAGGAGAAGCTAGTTATGTTCTTGGTATTCAACTCTTTAGAGATAGAAAGAACAAAACGATAGCACTCTCTCAAGCTTCGTATATTGATAAAGTACTTGAGAAGTTTTCTATGAAAGATTCCAAGAAAGGTGCCCAACCTTTCAGAATTGGAATCAAGCTTTCTAGAGATGACTGTCCCAAGACATCGGAAGAAAGTGAGCGTATGAAAAATGTACCATATGCATCAGCGGTAGGTAGTCTTATGTACGCTATGTTATGTACTAGGCCTGACATTTGTTTTGCGGTTGGTATGGTAAGTCGATATCAGTCGAATCCGGGACCGAACCATTGGTCTGCGGTCAAACATATACTCAAGTATCTACGGAGAACGAGGGACTATATGCTAGTGTATTCCAGTCAGGATCTTGTTCCTAGAGGATACACAGATTCTGATTTTCAATCAGATCAGGATTCAAGGAAATCGACTTCAAGATCTGTTTTTACCCTTGGAGGTGGTGTCGTTGTGTGGAGGAGTATTAAGCAATCTTGTATTGCTGACTCGACCATGGAAGCCGAGTATGTGGCAGCCAGTGAGGCATCAAAGGAAGCGGAATGGCTCCGCAGGTTCCTTGGTGACCTTGAGGTCGTTCCTGGTATGGATAAAGCTATGGTGCTCTACTGTGACAACAGTGCAGCAGTAGCTAATGCCAAGGATCCTAGGCATCATAAGAGGAGTAAGCACATTGACAGAAAGTATCACATCATCAGAGGCTTTGTTGAGAGTGGAAATGTGACGGTTTGCAAAATCGCATCAGAGGACAATCTTGCTGACCCGTTCACGAAGACTTTGGTGGCCAGAAGATTCGAAGAACACGTTGAAGGCATGGGGATGCGTAATATGTCACATTTACTCGCTTAGGGCAAGTGGGAGATGGTTGGGATCTAAATGTGCCCTAAGGATAGAAAATCAATATAAGGGATTTTCTGTAAATATGACATTTTGATATTAATAAGAGGATGTTATTCATGTTTAATAAGTTGTGTCCTATTTACTTTCATTAGTTGATTGTATGGTTATTTTGAGCAAACATAAAATACTCCTTGGCTGTTGGTAATATATCGGATTACCATATGTATACGGGGTATACATAGAAGATGTGGTAATTTGATAACAGTCTAAATAAATAGTCCGCAATCGATGGAATAAGATTTGGGGATCTTATTCATGATAAGATTGTAAAGGTTGTCTACTTCCTTGGAGGGATGGTTTGTCTTGACCATCGGATAGGTTCCGAGTAGAAACTTTAATGTATACTAGTATTGAGGTATGACATTGGACTGGACCTAAAGTGTTAATTGATTCGGTTTAATAATTCCGTTTATAAGAATCAATAACACTTTGATTATCATCCTGCATTAATCTTAATCCTGAAATGATTACTTGAGTTCGTATCCATGACTTATGTACTTTAATGCACTATAGGTGAGACACTGTTAATTCATGGTCAATATACTTGTGTTTTAGGTGCATGACTTATGGATGGAGAAATCAAGATTCATAGATACGGAATCCATAGCTATCTTAATGATAGTAAATGTTATCTACTTAAAGGCATTATTCGGGGATTGAAAGATAGTATAACAAGATCTTGGCCATCGGTTTACTTTGTGTTCTCTGGTGGTTTATCAATTGGATGGTTTTACAAATAGTGATTCTTTCAATAGAGAATAATGGAACTTTAAGTTAAAATGATTGAAAAGGTAAAACGGAAAAAGTCCTTAATTCAATCATGGATAACATATGGGGATTAAGCAAGCAATGAATAAATCATGGAAGAAGCACTACGTTAGAGAGCTTTCGTAATACGGTATGTAAACAGGAGTTCAGCTTCAAACTTTTAGTGGAATAGTATTGAAGTTGATAATTGATGAATAATTAATCTGGGATTAATTTTTCACAATTATAGGAGCCTCTTTACATATTTCCATCGGGTCCCTCTATTAGCTCATATAGTTCCGTATAGCGTCTCGAGATTTGTTCCTAATGAGATCGGTAAATTTAAATGGAATTTAGTAATGTCTATTAAGACATGGTACTCTCTAACATACAATCCAGAAATGATTGGACATGTGAGATTTGTGTAGACAAATAATATGATTTGTCAACATGAGATTGGTTAATTGAATTTTGAAATAAGATTGTGTTTGAATTATTTAATTTTGGAAAACAAATTTTTCTCTCCTAATCTAAATATGGTGCACGGTTTTTAGATAGGTGGAGAGAAGAAAATTTTGTTTCAAAATTATTCAAATATATTCCTAACATTAAATTATTAATTGATTTAAATAATGGAAATTATTTGATGGATTTTTCTTTCCTTAAATTGATGTGCACGGTTTTTGTGAGGAAAGAAAATTTGAAATATTCCATTGATTTAAATTAATTAATATGGTTGATGTTGTGTGGAAAATATTTAATTCAAATAAGTGAATCATATTTAAATTCAAAAAGGTTTAAAAGGAATTTGAATCTAGATAGGACTAGGATCTTTTGACTAGTCTAGATTCTTGATTTAAAATTCGAACCACCAATCAAGATTTATCTCAAAGTGGCCGAATTTTTTGAGGATTGATTTCCTCTTGGAAAAACGTTTTTAGGTTCAATGAATCTAGTCCTAAAGTTGTACGATCTTTTGATTCAAAAATTTATACAGAAAAATAATAATTAATTATTTTTTAAAGGAGATAAATTTTGAAAAGGATTGGACTTCTATATAAAGGCTAGGAATTCTTGAAAAACTAATTTTTGGTCATTCACTAAGAGGAAAAACGTTTTTGAGTGTGAGAAGAAAAATAATTTGGGTTTCTTCCACATCATAAAATTCGGCTATCTTGTGAGAGAGAAAAAGGGAGAAAATTCTATTGAATCAAAATTGTAAGGAAGGTTAAACCGAGTGATAATTTTCATAGGAGGTTAACCGGTTCCTGTTTTGCAGTTTTGAAGAAAGAAGTTGGATAATATTCTCAACGAGGAACATCGGAATTGAGAAGGAAGGATCTAGACTTCGGAAAGCAACACCGGTCACTTGGATTCATAGAACGTGTGCCCACACACACTCTGAGACGTGGAACTCGAGAATAATAGAGAAGACACGTTGGTCAAACACTCTAGCAATTCCGGAATCCAAGAAATAAGACACGCTTGATCATGAATTTAATTTATTATTATATGCATCATGAGCTTCTTTTCGAATCGGCATAAAAAATTTTAAAACTTCCGCTGTGCCATAACTCTGATATCGGATCCGATTTTTCCAATAATTGGTATCAGAGCCAACTCATGATTATGTATATAACATAAATTATTTGATCGAATAAATTTCTCTCTATGCATTAATGAAATATTTTAGAGAGTTGACACTCTAGGTTTTATTTTGAGTATGTTAAATATATTATGAATGGATGTATGGATGAATGAATACTTTATATTATTTTTATAATATATGATCTTGTTCAATTTTGCTGGTCATGATTCCATAGAGGTTAGAATTTGTATCTACATTTTTCAAGTGTAATAGATGCGGTCTATTATCACCGCTAGGTCGTTCTTTCAATTCCTAGAATTTTTGTAAGCCGGAAACGGCGTAGGAATTTTTTTGTAAAATTCGGACTACAATGGATTCGAGGAGATTGAAGATGAACGAAGGTATGTAAATTTTCAAATGATGTGATTTTTTGTTTTTTGGAATTTTTTTTAATTAAAAAATGTTTTTTTTTTGTTAATAAAAAAAAAAATCACAGAATCCTTTTGAAAATTAAATTTTCCAATTATATGTGATCTTGATAATTTGAAAATCAAAATTGAAAATTTAAATTTAATAGATATTATTATGAATTTTAAAATTTTGTAATTTAAATTTGAAATTTAGAAATTTCAAAATTTTTTGAATTTTAAAATTTAATAAATCGGATTTTTTATTTAAATTTTGATATTTTGTAATTTTGATTAAAATTAAAAATCACATATAATCTTTTTTGAAATTTAAATTTAATTTTAAATTTGAAAAGATGTGACATTAGAGAAGGAAGACACATTGAACAAGGATGCAAGGCATGAATCTACAAATGAAGGCCGATATATGTTTCGGTTAATTTTTGTAATTTTTGCAATTTTTCTTTTCTCTAGGATGGAATCATGATCCACGGCTATTTACATATTTTGCAAACCATAGATGATGTGTTGCTAGATGAATATGTTATACTATTTCATGATGTATTGATAACATGCCATATAGACTAGGGAGTGCCACTCAATAAATATTGTTTATGCATGAAAAACAAAAACCCTAATTTAAAAGAATGAGTGGGAGAAGGTTTTACACACTAAGACCTACGGCCTCCATCGTTGGTCCAATAGTTACGCATGGTAGTACCTACTACTCGGTTTTGACCCGGGAATTCCCTTCGGATAGGTATCTTACCTAGAGTGCACACTGATTTGGATTTCCGAAAGGATAACAATTTTGGGCATATTTTATGTTTAGATCACCCCTCGGTGGCGGATGTAAAATATGGATTCAAAATTGGAAACGATAGTTACACACTCATGCTACTTTATTTATTAACCCTCCCTCGAGGCTCTGTTATATAAAGTAGTGGCCAAATAAACAATAGTTAATATATATTTAATGGAGTTATCTCCATGGACGAATATATATTAATCGGAAGGGATCCGTGTTCTTGGCTAGTTATTCTATGACTACCCCTCGGTAGCTTAGAAAGCAGAAGCTAGGAATTATCGTTGTAAGGTATGTGTTTTAAGGGTTTTACACATGAACATTTAGATTGCATATAGATATTTTTGTTTCATTACAAAACCATATTTTATAAACTGATAGGATGTTTGCTCATACTTATTACATGTTTTCTTATTATAGATCAAAATGTCGAGCCCTTTATCTGTGAAACTTACGCAAAACAAATTAACTGGCGAGAATTTTAATGACTGGAAAAGGAACTTGCTTATCGTCCTAAACTTTGAGAAACACAGTTTTGTCCTAACCCAACCTCGACTGCCAACGCCTGCGATCGATGCTCCTGATAGGGATTTTGTAGCGCTTGAGCGCTGGGACAATTCCAACCTAAGTGCTATGTGCTATATTCGGGCGAGCATGTCTAACGTGCTCCAGAAACAGCATGAAGAGCATCAAACTACTAGGCAGATCATGGATAACCTGGAGGAAATGTTTGGTGAACAAACTATTCAGGCTAAGACCGATGCTATCAAAGGTCTCATAAACTGCAGGCAGAAGGTTGGAACTCCCATCAAGGAGCACATGATGAAAGTCATGGCTTATGTCTGAAGCTCAGGCAAATGGGGCTGAGATCGATGCTGCAACTCAATTGGTCATGGTTTTCCAAATCTTATCCAAGGATTTCGATTTGTTTCAGGCATCCTACAACCTTAACAGGAAGGAGATGTCTTTAACGGAATTGATGAAAGAGCTGCAAGCCTTTGAGAACATTTTTAAGGGTTCTGGATCTAAGGCTGAGGCAAATGTGGCTGAACCTAGTTCGCCTGCTCCTAATCCCAAAAGGAGGAAGGAAAAGGGGAAGAACAAGGGGAACAAGCCTGTGGCGAATGCACCTGTTTCTAAGAAGTCTACCAAGACTAAGAAGCGAAAGGTGGATCCCAAAAAGGCTAAGTGCTTTCACTGTGGGAAGAAAGGACATTTCAAGAAGGATTGCCGAGAATACCTGTCTATGCAAAAGTAAAAAGGTAATTTTGATATCCTGTATCTTGAGGGTTGTTTAGTGGCGGAATCTAAGGACAATTGGGTTATAGATTCTGGAGCTACTAACCAAGTTTGTATTTCTCTGCAGGGGTTCAAGGTAACGAGAAGTCTGCATGACGAGAACTTCACGTTAAGAATCGGTGATGGGACATTAGTGCAAGCTGAAGCAGTAGGAGAAGTGCATCTTTATTTTGATGAATTTAGGTTTATTGTTTTGAGACATTGTTTTTATGTTCCTAGTTTCAAGAGGAACCTAATTTCGGTAGCTTGTTTGATTAAAGATTCTTATTCAGTTTCTTTTAATAATAAAGTTGTTATTAGGAAAAACAATTCTCTTATCTGTAATGGATGGATGCATGGAAATCTTTATTTTATCAAACCTAAGATACACTCACTACTTGATACAGAATTGGAAAAGAACTCTAAAAGACATAAGTCTTCTCACTCTAACAAATCATATCTTTGGCATTTACGACTTGGTCACATAAGCCTTAACAGAATTCAAAGGATGGTAAAGGAGGAATGCCTTGACTTGTATGAGGTTGAACCTGGCCACAATGTGAATCCTGTTTGGAGGGCAAGATGACTAAACGGCATTTTGCTGCCAAGGATGGTCGTGTCCAGGAACTTTTAGAACTTGTGCATACGGATGTTTGTGGTCCCATGAACATAGAAGCACGAGGTGGGTATGAGTATTATATCACTTTTATTAATGATTACTCAAGGTATGGATATGTCTATTTGATGACCCGCAAAAGCGAAGCCTTTGACAAGTTCAAAGAATTTCGGGCTGAAGCGGAGAAACAATTAGGCAAGTCCATTAAGACACTTCGATCGGATCGAGGTGGGGAATACCTATCGGATGAGTTCTTAGGATATTTGATAGAGAATGGGATACAATCCCAGTTGACTGCACCTGGTACTCCTCAACAGAATGGTGTAGCTGAGAGAAGGAATAGGACCCTATTGGATATGGTCCGATCTATGATGAGTTACTCCACATTACCTTTGTCATTTTGGGGGCACGCTATACAAACTGCATGCTATCTTCTGAATAACGTTCACTCCAAATCGGTTCCTAAAACTCCTTATGAGTTATGGACGAGTAGGAAACCTAATTTGAATCATATTCGAATTTGGTGTTGTCCGGCACACGTCCTGGATAAGGAAGCAAAGAAGTTGGAGTCACGATCAGAAGTGTGCTTGTTTGTTGGCTATCCAAAAGGGACTAAAGGTGGTCTGTTCTATAATCCGAAGCAAAATAAAGTTTTCATTTCTACACATGCAACATTCTTGGAGGAAAGTTACATGGAAGACTTTAAACCTCGTAGCAAAGTAGTGCTTGAGGAGATGACTTCGGGTTTGGATATTCCAAAGGTCACAGAAAACCCTGTGGAAAAAACATTAAAGAATCAACAACCACGGGAGCTTCGTCGTAGTGGGAGGATTATCAGGGAACCTGAAAGGTACATGTTCAATGGTGAAGTTTTTGAAGCAGAATCCATAGAACATGTTGATGATCCGGCTACGTACAAGGAAGCTATGAAGGATGTTGATTCTAGTTTTTGGCAAAAAGCTATGAACACCGAGATGGAATCTATGGATTCCAATGAGGTCTGGAAACTTATAGACTTACCCCAAGGCATAAAACCGATTGGATATAAGTGGGTATACAAGAGGAAGAGAGGTGTGGATGGGAAAGTGGAAACTTTCAAGGCAAGACTTGTAGCGAAGGGCTATACGTAGAAAGAAGGAATCGACTATGATGAAACCTTCTCGCCTGTAGCAATGCTCAAGTCAATCCGCATTCTTTTATCTATTATGGCTGCTCTCGATTATGAGATCTGGCAAATGGATGTCAAGACAGCTTTCTTGAATGGCTCTCTTGAAGAAGATATCTGTATGATACAGCCAGATGGGTTCAAGGCAAAAGGCCAAGAAGACAAAGTATGCAAGTTGCTTAAATCCATTTATGGTTTAAAGCAAGCATCTCGTTCTTGGAATATTAGGTTTGATCAAGCGATCAAAACCTATGGATTCGAACAAAACATTGATGAACCATGTGTTTATAAATGTATCAAGAACGAAAAAGTGGTTTTCCTTGTACTTTATGTGGATGATATATTGCTTATTGGAAATGATGTGGCAACATTATCATCTGTCAAAGTTTGGTTAGCCAAACAGTTTGAAATGAAGGACTTAGGAGAAGCTAGTTATGTTCTTGGTATTCAACTCTTTAGAGATAGAAAGAACAAAACGATAGCACTCTCTCAAGCTTCATATATTGATAAAGTACTTGAGAAGTTTTCTATGAAAGATTCCAAGAAAGGTGCCCAACCTTTCAGAATTGGAATCAAGCTTTCTAGAGATGACTGTCCCAAGACATCGGAAGAAAGTGAGCGTATGAAAAATGTACCATATGCATCAGCGGTAGGTAGTCTTATGTACGCTATGTTATGCACTAGGCCTGACATTTGTTTTGCGGTTGGTATGGTAAGTCGATATCAGTCGAATCCGGGACCGAACCATTGGGCTGCGGTCAAGCATATACTCAAGTATCTATGGAGAACGAGGGACTATATGCTAGTGTATTCCAGTCAGGATCTTGTTCCTAGAGGATACACAGATTCTGATTTTCAATCAGATCAGGATTCAAGGAAATCGACTTCAAGATCTGTTTTTACCCTTGGAGGTGGTGCCGTTGTGTGGAGGAGTATTAAGCAATCTTGTATTGCTGACTCGACCATGGAAGCCGAGTATGTGGCAGCCAGTGAGGCATCAAAGGAAGCAGTATGGCTCCGCAGGTTCCTTGGTGACTTTGAGGTCGTTCCTGGTATGGATAAAGCTATGGTGCTCTACTGTGACAACAGTGCAGCAGTAGTTAATACCAAGGATCCTAGGCATCATAAGAGGAGTAAGCACATTGACAGAAAGTATCACATCATCAGAGGCTTTGTTGAGAGTGGAAATGTGACGGTTTGCAAAATCGCATCAGAGGACAATCTTGCTGACCTGTTCACGAAGACTTTGGTGGCCAGAAGATTCGAAGAACACGTTGAAGGCATGGGGATGCGTAATATGTCACATTTACTCGCTTAGGGCAAGTGGGAGATTGTTGGGATCTAAATGTGCCCTAAGGATAGAAAATCAATATAAGGGATTTTCTGTAAATATGACATTTTGATATTAATAAGAGGATGTTATTCATGTTTAATAAGTTGTTTCCTATTTACTTTCATTAGTTGATTGTATGGTTATTTTGAGCAAACATAAAATACTCCTTGGCTGTTGGTAATATATCGGATTACCATATGTATACGGGGTATACATAGAAGACGTGGTAATTTGATAAAAGTCTAAATAAATAGTCCGCAATCGATGGAATAAGATTTGGGGATCTTATTCATGATAAGATTGTAAAGGTTGTCTACTTCCTTGGAGGGATGGTTTGTCTTGACCATCGGATAGGTTCCGAGTAGAAACTTTAATGTATACCAGTATTGAGGTATGACATTGGGCTGGACCTAAAGTGTTAATTGATTCGGTTTAATAATTCTGTTTATAAGAGTCAATAACACTTTGATTATCATCCTGCATTAATCTTAATCCTGAAATGATTACTTGAGTTCGTATCCATGACTTATGTACTTTACTGCACTATAGGTGAGACACTGTTAATTCATGGTCAATATACTTGTGTTTTGGGTTCATGACTTATGGATGGAGAAATCAAGATTCATAGATACGGAATCCATAGCTATCTTAATGATAGTAAATGTTATCTACTTAAAGGCATTATTCGGGGATTGAAAGATAGTATAACAAGATCTTGGCCATCGGTTTACTTTGTGTTCTCTGGTGGTTTATCAATTGTATGGTTTTACAATTGGTGATTCTTTCAATAGAGAATAATGGAACTTTAAGTTAAAATGATTGAAAAGGTAAAACGGAAAAAGTCCTTAATTCAATCATGGATAACATATGGGGATTAAGCAAGCAATGAATAAATCATGGAAGAAGCACTACGTTAGAGAGCTTTCGTAATACGGTATGTAAACAGGAGTTCAGCTTCAAACTTTTAGTGGAATAGTATTGAAGTTGATAATTGATGAATAATTAATCTGGGATTAATTTTTCACAATTATAGGAGCCTCTTTACATATTTCCATCGGGTCCCTCTATTAGCTCATATAGTTCCGTATAGCGTCTCGGGATTTGTTCCTAATGAGATCGGTAAATTTAAATGGAATTTAGTAATGTCTATTAAGACATGGTACTCTCTAACATGCAATCCAGAAATGATTGGACATGTGAGATTTGTGTAGACAAATAATATGATTTGTCAACATGAGATTGGTTAATTGAATTTTGAAATAAGATTGTGTTTGAATTATTTAATTTTGGAAAACAAATTTTTCTCTCCTAATCTAAATATGGTGGACGGTTTTTAGATAGGTGGAGAGAAGAAAATTTTGTTTCAAAATTATTCAAATATATTCCTAACATTAAATTATTAATTGATTTAAATAATGGAAATTATTTGATGGATTTTTCTTTCCTTAAATTGATGTGCACGGTTTTTGTGAGGAAAGAAAATTTGAAATATTCCATTGATTTAAATTAATTAATATGGTTGATGTTGTGTGGAAAATATTTAATTCAAATAAGTGAATCATATTTAAATTCAAAAAGGTTTAAAAGGAATTTAAATCTAGATAGGACTAGGATCTTTTGACTAGTCTAGATTCTTGATTTAAAATTTGAACCACCAATCAAGATTTATCTCAAAGTGGCCGAATTTTTTGAGGATTGATTTCCTCTTGGAAAAACGTTTTTAGGTTCAATGAATCTAGTCCTAAAGTTGTATGATCTTTTGATTCAAAATTTATCCAGAAAAATAATAATAATTATTTTTTAAAGGAGATAAATTTTGAAAAGGATTGGACTTCTATATAGAGGCTAAGAATTCTTGAAAAACTAATTTTTGGTCATTCACTAAGAGGAAAAACGTTTTTGAGTGTGAGAAGAAAAATAATTTGGGTTTCTTCCACATCATAAAATTCGGCTACTTGTGAGAGAGAAAAAGGGAGAAAATTCTATTGAATCAAAATTGTGAGGAAGGTTAAACCGAGTGATAATTTCATAGGAGGTTAACCGGTTCCTGTTTTGCAGTTTTGAAGAAAGAAGTTGGATAATATTCTCAACGAGGAACATCGGAATTGAGAAGGAAGGATCTAGACTTCGGAAAGCAATACCGGTCACTTGGATTCATAGAACGTGTGCCCACACACACTCTGAGACGAGGAACTCGAGAATAATAGAGAAGACACGTTGGTCAAACGCTCTAGCAATTCCGGAATCTAAGAAATAAGGCACGCTTGATCATGAATTTAATTTATTGTTATATGCATCATGAGCTTCTTTTCGAATCGGCATAAAAAATTTTATAACTTCGGCTACGCCATAACTCTGATATCGGATCCGATTTTTCCAACACCTAGTCCATCCCTTTGAGCAAAAAATAAAAAATAAAAAGTCATTTTCTTTGTTTACACCAGATATCATTTTTATCCTTTTAGCCTGAAAAACGATTTTACTTTTCAAGAGAACAGGTGTTGCATAGTTAGGAAAAAAAATCAAAAGAGAGAGAAAGAACTTGAAAGAATGTGGAAAAAGAAAGTTAAACATTTAGCTATACTACAACTCAAATACATAAAAGTAATAAGTTTGGGGTTTGTAGTAAAGCATCAAATGAGAAACAAAAAGATGAGAAAAGTAAAATGAAAGTCTTAAAAAATTAAATTATTATTGAGAAAAAAAAAATAAAGGGTTGGTTTTCAGGGGGGGAAGCATTATTCTTGTGTTGCAACATGATATGCTTCATCGAGATTCTATTATTTTGTTAAATCTTATCCTTTCTATATTTGTTAACCATTACCTTAGCCTAACGCTACAAGCTTAGACATTTTGATATTTGATAATGTGTTAGTCTACACTAGTATATATATAATATGAAAAGTAGGCCTATAGGGTTCGACAATTTCTTCATCTTGAAATCTGTCATAACGCACTTAATTTGCATAAACTGATCCCATCCGAGTTATGAGCGGTTAAATTATAAATTGTTATTCACACAAACACACTCAAAGAATCAAAGGTGGGGTGTGACTAATTCATTAGTTGAAATTTTAAGCTTTTACAATGTTTATACTTTTCCTTGGACTATATGCATATATGCAATCTTTGAGGCAAGTTTGGTGAAATCAAACTAAATCAATACTTATTTTTACGATTTTTGTTTTACCTTTCTTTTTTTTGTTCGAGTTCTAGCAAAATATTAAAATCTCATGTCGATAAGGAAACTTTGGACGTATTTGAAAAACATAATCTCAGAGAAACAATTAGTTAAAAATATTTAATAGGGTCATATTTGAAAAATAGTACTTTAAACGGAATACGTGAAAAATGTAGCTACAGTTGAACTGCCGTTGCAGCGGCAGTCCATTCAATCTGCAGCCCACCTTTATTCCAAGGCCATGAATGAAATCATTCTGTCATGGCTTCACTTGTCTTAGGCTCGAGTTAAATCTAATATACCCTCGATTTTACATTATGCAACAGTAAAAATTTATGTATTCTCTAAAGTGTTTGGTTGGAGAAAAAAATAGAGGAAAGGAGAGAGGCGGAAGGATTTGTTGAAGGGTTTTTGATATTTATGGTTGTTTGGTAAGAGAGAAAAGATAAAGAAAGAGATTTCAAATCCTTCAAAACATCCTGATTTTAATCTCTCTTACATTACAATAGAAGGATCTTATCTGCTGGATAAAATAGTCATTTTTCTACAAATAAAATATTTTCGTTCTTTTCATTTCATATCTATTACCAAGAAAACTTATGTGCATTTTTGGTGTCAGCTATTGCACAGGGCAAGAAAAAAATAAGTGTATAAAATAGCATTGCTAAGATTGGCAAGAAAAAGTAAGTGCATATGATAGCATTGTTAAGATTGTATCCTTTTCAAATATGGGCAATCTCTGCAGCCATGTATAAGAAATAGCTAAATCTCTATTATAGTTACCTTACCTTTGATGGCATCCTCTAGTTCCTCAACACAGTCAAAATCAGCTTTGAAAGTTATCATGGTTGTACCGTCTTTACCCGTTTCATAATCTTACTTGATATCTTCAACTTGAAAAGATTGTAACTGGGAACATAAACAGAATAAGGACATAATAAAATACTAATTCAAACCATTTCAATTCAATATGAATAAGTAACTATTGGATCTGTAAAGGGTTACTTGATGATATAAAGCACCCAAAAGATCATATGGAACCTCCACACCAGTTCGAACCTGCAATCCATTCGGTTCAAATTAAAAAAAAAAAAAAATCCTTGAATCAAGTGAAATTTCTTTGTTTTCGAGAGATAAAGGATCTGTTTAAACAATTAGAAAATCATCGACACCAGCTCATCTTATTCTTTTTTATATGCCAGAGATAGAAGTAGCCACCAACCCAGTAAGAAACCAAATTGACAACATGAGAATTCTTTTGTAGCAAATGAAAACATTCCCCATGACATGATTTTTAACAAGATCTTTATAAAGTTCGATTAAATAGTTCTACATATTTCATCTAAGATAATATGAATATGATTATGATACGATCTAACGGTTAAACTGTACCATAATGATATGATTTTAATTTTTAATACCCCACTCGATGATATCAATACCTCTGATTTTACTAAACAAGTTGGGGCATTTCTCAAGCATTCTGAGGCAACTCCTCCATAAGCTCTCATTAGCCCACCAGTGCCTAATTTGATACCTCCAAAATACCTTCAAAACAATCATTGTTTCATTACTACTATCTTCATATATATATTTATTTATGTGTGTGTGTGTGTACACACACATATGAATTCATTAAAGCAAATTGTTTGGTAAAAATGTCAGACCTGATGACCACCACCATAACTCTGTCGATTCCAGAGGAAACAATAGTAGAATGTATCGGCTTCCCAGCTGTCCCTGATGGTTCCCCGTCGTCATTCGACCGATAATGATCTCCAACCGGACTTCCAATCAATTCTTTCAGAAACCAAACACCAAACGACAATATCTTCTGAATCTACCTTGTAAGCCCAGGAATTGTGAGTAGCACACGGATCCCGTACCTAGTAGCATGGAAGAAAAATCAGGCAAAATAACTGAGCTTTATTCCGATGAAAAAAAAAAGAAAAAGAAAAAGAGAGGAAGTACCTGAGAGAGGAAGGAGAAGGCGGATTGTTCGTCGGAGATGGGGGCCAGTGACAGCGATGAATTTGCTCTTCTTAATTTCCTTTTCCAAAGTCACTCTCTCCTTGATCGTCGTGTAGGCGCCGCCACCATTGCTACTGCTACTGTCAATGGCGGTAGCCATCCTGCCTGTGGCGGCGGTGGCAGAGGAGGGGGGAATTAGGCGGCGGATAGTGGTGAAGAGGAGGAGTTTGCGGTAGTGGTGGTGATGGGAATAACAGGGTATTGCTGTTATAGCCACCGGCATGGCTTTGACTTTTGGCAGTTGGCTTGGCTCCCAAGTAAGTTCCCAAAGGCCAAAAAACCCACTTTCCTTGCTCGTGTGGTTAGCAAGGAATTATTGTTATATTTGGTTGCAACAGTCTCATTTCGAGAATGTAAGACACCTTGGCACTTAAGAAAAGATGAGACCCTTGCCTTCGAGAGCTGCATTGAGGTTACAAGGATAAATGGGAAAATTGAAGCGCCACCCCTTACTCTCCAGTAAAGCCTTTTTTAATCTTCTTAATATTTTTGTAGCTAAAAAAGTTTTGCCAAGTAATTAATTTAATTTAATAGTGAAAATATAATTAGTGAGTATTATCTGGGGTCACACTTTTATTCGCATAAATATCCATCAAAACGTCTGCCGAGTCACATGTATATTGATAGAGACACTGATTCTGAAATATTTCCTACTTTGAATCGAAGAGATCGTCGAAAACGACGTATGCATGAGCCTCAATCGAAAGGATAAAGAGAACACAAGGTTGAGAGAACTTATGGCCATCAGTGATCCACATTCAGCGCTAGTTTCTTAATGTAACCAGCAATCCCGACCAGGTTCAATCCCAATAACTTTGTAACTTTCCCATAAGTGTCTTTTATCTTTTTTTACTGTATACAGAATAACTGTTAGAGCCTACTCAATAAATACATAAATGGGGTTTGATATGTTTTCTTCATCCAAGAAACTAGAACAAAGATGATTAGCTAGCTTTATATGGGAGACGAGTGTATATATAATATACATGTGTGTGTGTATATATATATATATATATATGTATCTGTCAGTTGTCTGCTAGAGTTCCCCTGAACACTTCACCGGAGCTACCATAAAATTACCCTCAAGTCGAGTGAGGGTAATTCTAAGGGTAATTTTAGTCCACTGAAGTGTTTGGGGAACTCTGGTTGCCATCTGACTTGGATTAGCAAGAAGTTGCCTTGATTTGTTCTATTTTGATCTTTTGCTTTCAATATCAGCTTCGCATTCGATTCTTATATACATATATATATATATATATCTATGCATATGTCCCGTATATGTGAGTGTGTAAATATACTGATACGAACCACGCCAAGAACTGATGCGACCCTAACCAAATTAGTCTCCAAGATCGAATTCTAAATGGAATTGAATGGAACCGCAACCCGATGCCTAACAAGAAGCACGAACCTTGGTATGTGAGAACGCCACAATCAGTTATGGAAGGGCTGATTGATAAGGCGAATAAATGCCACGGAATTCTCCGATAAGTTCAAGAAGTTCGTTTAAGAACCAAAGAGAATTAGACTCCAAAATTTCGTGTAAAACTAATCTGTCCTTTCCAAGCCAATTCATACACATTTCTATGTATTTCCCTTTGTGGATTTTCAACCCTTAATTGCTTAAGGAATTTTCGGCAATTCTCTAATCCACAAATAAGGAAATAAACAATCTGAAGCAATAAAGACAAACCAAATAAGGCATGTTCCCTAAATGGCTGAAAAGCCTTACAAGATTCTAAAATAAAAAGGAAACTAAATAATAAAGCAATCAATACTGATTCTTGTCAGCAATTATTGCCTCAAAGACGGAAAGTTCTCAAAACAGAAAACGACAGCTAACGATCTTGCAAGCGTAATTACTCGATCCCTTCTAGCACTTGAATCACGCATTTGTTGGGCCAGTCGTCACTTGAAATTCCCTCGATGGGCCTCCATGGAATAGCTTGAGACTAAGTTGCTCGAATCAGCCCATTAAGTGCATCTTTGAATTTCTTTGCGCGAGCCCTCGTAACCGGACCAATGAGAACTTGAACTGGATCTGAATAAGCCTCATCCCATGTGGTGCTCGTGCTTTTGCTACCGACGTCCTCATCATTCGCCTCCTCTTGAGAAGGATTTGTCCTCAAATCGTCGCCTACATTAAATGGACTTAGATCAGAAACATTAAACGTAGCACTTACATCATATTCACCTGGCAGGTCTAACTTGTACACATTATTATTGATCATTTCAAGGATTTGAAAAGGACCGTCCCCCCTAGGCAATAACTTAGACTTTCTTTGCTCCGGAAACTGTTCTTTGCGGAAGTAGAACCACACCCAATCGCCGGGTTCAAAGATGAGTTTGTGACGCACTTTGTTGGCTTGTTTGGCATATTGCTTGGTTCTTCACTCAATATTGAGTCGTGCCTTCTCGTGTATCTGCTTAACAAGTCAGCTTTTCGTTTGCCATCTAAATTCACACGCGCAGACAAAGGTAATGGCATTAAATCCAAAGGGGTTAAAGGATTAAAATCATAAACAATTTCAAACAGTGAAAATTGAGTAGCAGAATGTACAGATCGATTATAAGCAAACTCAACATGTGGTAAACATTCCTCCCAAGTTTTTATGTTCTTTTTAATGATAGCCCGCAATAAGGTAGACAATGTCCTATTCACAACTTCTGTTTGACCATCGGTTTGAGGGTGATAAGTAGTGGAAAACAACAACTTAGTCCCTAACTTAGCCCACAAGGTCTTCCAAAAGTAGCTTAAGAACTTGGCGTCCCTATCAGAAACAATTGTCCTAGACATACCATGAAGTGTCACAATTTCCCTAAAGAACAAATCAGCAACATTGGAAGCATCATCTGTCTTGTGGCATGGGATAAAATGCGCCATCTTGGAAAACCTATCCACAACCACAAACACCGAATCCCTTCCCTGTCTAGACCTAGGCAAACCTAACACAAAGTCCATTGAGATATCAGCCCAAGGTTCACTAGGTATTGGTAAAGGGGTGTACAAACCATGGGGCTGCACTCACGATTTAGCCTGCCTACAAGTTACACATCTATCACAAAGCCTCTCAACATCTCGTCTCATATGCGGCCAATAGAAATGTTCTTGTAAAACAGCTAGGGTCTTGGCAACTCCAAAATGTCCCATTAATCCTCCCCCATGGGATTCTCTCACCAACAAATCTCTTATGGAACAATTAGGCATGCACAATTTATTTTCCCGAAACAAATATCCCTCATGCCTAAAGTACTTACCACTTGCGAATTTCTCATAAGCTTGATACTCAACACAAAAGTCACGATCATCAGCATATAACTCCTTTAAATGTTCAAAACCCAACAGTTTAGCATCAAGAGTTGTGATTAACACGTACCTACGAGAGAGCGCATCCGCAACGACATTTTTCTTACCTTGCTTGTAGCGAATGACATATGGAAACGTCTCTATGAATTCCACCCATCGAGCATGCCTCTTGTTCAGCTTATGTTAGCTCTTCAAGTGTTTCAAAGACTCGTGGTCGGTGTGAATCACGAACTCATTAGGCCATAGGTAGTGCTGCCACGTCTCTAACGCTTGAACCAACGTATACAACTCTTTATCATAGATTGGGTAATTAAGAGCTGCTCCGTTCAGCTTCTCACTGAAATATGATATTGGTCACCTATCCTGCATCAATACGGCACCAATTCCAACACCTGAAGCATCACATTCAATTTCAAAAGTTTTGCAAAAATTAGGTAAAGATAACAATGGAGCATTGGACAACTTATCCTTGATTAACTGGAATGCCCTTTCTTGCTCCTCTCCCCATCTAAACCCAACATCCTTCTTGATCACTTCAGTCAATGGTGCGACTATTGTACTGAAATCTTTCACAAACCGCCGGTAAAAACTAGCAAGTCCATGAAAACTCTATTTTCCACTCGTCTCCAGCTTTCATGCGAATTTGATGATACCCACTTTTCAGATCAATTTTCGAAAACACTGAAGCTCCATATAATTCATCCAATATATCATCTTCTAATCGAGGTATAGGATGGCAATACTTTACCGTGATATTATTAATGGCTCTGCAATCCACACACATCCTCCATGTCCCATCCTTCGTGGGCACAAGTAAAACCGGAACGGTGCACGGGCTCATACTTTCTCTCGCATGCCCCTTTCTCATCAACTCACTAACCTGCCTTTAAAGCTCCTTTGTCTCCTCGGGATTGCTTCTATAAGCCGGTCGGTTTGGAATTGAAGCACCTGGCACGAAATCTATCTGATGTTCTATTCCCCGAATTGATGGTAAACCATCAGGCACCTCATCCGGAAATACATCCTCAAATTCCTGCATAAAAGTACAATCATTGGATAATTTAATAACATCGCCCTTCTGATCTCACCACCTCTCGTATAAAAGTTTGTTTTTCTCTCTGCTTTTCTCTCATGGGCTTGTTCTATATTCTTTTCAGTCCTCTTGATTTTCTCTCCCCTTCCCTCTTTGCTTTCCTTTTTCTAGGCCACCTCTTCTTTTTTCCTCTCACTGGCCGAACTCTCTCTCTGCACTCCCACTCTTGATTTTTCTTCACTTATTTTCTTTTTCACACTTTCTCGCTGTAAGCTCACTTGGTCTTCATAGACCTGCTTTGGAGTTAACAGTACAAGAGTGACCGTTCTTTGGTTGTGAACCAACAAGTACTTGTTGGTGAAACCAACGTGTTTTACTCGTCGATCAAATTGCCATGGCCTGCCTAATAACAAGTGCCCAGCTTGCATCGGAATCACATCGCACAAAACTTCGTCTTCATATCTTCCAATGCGAAAAGAAACAAACACTTGTTTATTCACCCTTATCTAACCACTATCATTCAACCACTGCAATTTATATGGTCGAGGATGCTTCATTGTTGGCAGCCCTAACTTTTCTACCAAGGTTATGCTAGCAACGTTAGTACAACTCCCACTATCAATAATCACACTACATATCTTGTTCTTAACATGACACCTAGTATGAAAGATGTGATACGAACCCCGCCAAGAATAACGAGACCCGACAACGAAAAGGAACCCGAGAACGTTATATAATCAGGTTTGGGGGGGGTGGGGGGGAGACCTCGACCCATTGCTTTTAATAACCGAAGAGAAAATTCTCTCACATTTCTGAATTGCAAAACTGATTATTAGCTTCCAAAACATGCCTTTTTATAGGCTGCTGAATACAAATATTGTTTTCCTAAATTATTCTCTAATAAATTCGAATTTAATTCCAAAAGGAAAACAAATCAGTAAACTAACCTATTCTTCCTAAATCACTCCTACAACTAGAAAAGGAAAAATAAAATAAAATATTTAAATTGGCTTTATTATCAGCCATTACTAACAGAATCACTCCTAACAAATAAGGAAAGTTAAACAATTTGGCATGCAAGCCTTACAACCCAATTTAACTTGCTAAAATTAAACTTAGCCTTTGGCTAGATTCTTCTACAACTGAAATAGGATCAACATTCCATGCTTTTGTGCTTACCATGTCCTCATCATTCCCCTCCTCTTGAAAATGATTTCTCCTCAAATCAAAGTTCATCACCTGCGAAAAAAGGCATCTGCGACGATGTTTTCTTCTTCTACTTTTTTTTTCTTTTCTCTTTTTATTTTTTTTTTGTTTTTTTACGGACTCCTTTCTGTTTTCTTTTCTCTTGTTTTTTTTTTGAAGTTTTTTTTTGTAATCCGAATTTGTTTTTGAATTTTTTTTAAATTAGAAACTGAGATAAACTAGGATTCGAAAAAAAAATTAAATTAAAAAAAAAATTTTAAAGGATAGATAAACCTGAGACTAGAACCGAAACTCTGATATCAAATGATATGAACCCCACCAAGAATAACGAGACCCGACAACGAAAAGGAACCCAAGAACATTCTACAATCAGGTTTGGGGGAGGGGGGGGGGGGGGGAGAGACCTCGACCCATTGCTTCAACAAAAATAAGAACCTTGGTATATTTGACCTCAACCCATTGTTTAATGCGAAACAAGAACCTCGGTATAAGGAAGACGCCACAAACGATGGTGGAAATCCATTTGATAAGTCGATAGTGAACGCCACGGAAAATTCCGATAAGTTCGAATGGTTCGTCAAAGAACCGAAGAGAAAATTCTCTAACATTTATGAATTGCAAAACTGATTATTAGCTTCCAAAACATGCCTTTTTATAGGCTGCTTAATACAAATATTGTTTTCCTAAATTATTCTCTAATAAATTCGAATTTAATTCCAAAAGGAAAACAAATCAGTAAACTAACATATTCTTCCTAAATCACTCCTACAACTAGAAAAGGAAAAATAAAATAAAATATTTAAATTGGCTTTATTATCAGCCATTACTAACAGAATCACTCCTAACAAATAAGGAAAGTTAAACAATTTGGCATGCAAGCCTTACAACCCAATTTAACTTGCTAAAATTAAACTTAGCCTTTGGCTAGATTCTTCTACAACTGAAATATGATCAACATTCCATACTTTTGTGCTTACCATGTCCTCATCATTCCCCTCCTCTTGAAAATGATTTCTCCTCAAATCAAAGTTCATCACCTGCGAAAAAAGGCATCTGCGACGATGTTTTCTTCTTCTACTTTTTTTTTCTTTTCTCTTTTTATTTTTTTTTTGTTTTTTTACGGACTCCTTTCTGTTTTCTTTTCTCTTGTTTTTTTTTTTTGAAGTTTTTTTTTTAATCCGAATTTGTTTTTGAATTTTTTTTAAATTAGAAACTGAGATAAACTAGGATTCGAAAAAAAAATTAAATTAAAAAAAAATTTTAAAGGATAGATAAACCTGAGACTAGAACCGAAACTCTGATACCAAATGATATGAACCCCACCAAGAATAACGAGACCCGACAACGAAAAGGAACCCAAGAACATTCTACAATCAGGTTTGGGGGAGGGGGGGGGGGGGGGGGGGGGAGAGACCTCGACCCATTGCTTCAACAAAAATAAGAACCTTGGTATATTTGACCTCAACCCATTGTTTAATGCGAAACAAGAACCTCGGTATAAGGAAGACGCCACAAACGATGGTGGAAATCCATTTGATAAGTCGATAGTGAACGCCATGGAAAATTCCGATAAGTTCGAATGGTTCGTCAAAGAACCGAAGAGAAAATTCTCTCACATTTATGAATTGCAAAACTGATTATTAGCTTCCAAAACATGCCTTTTTATAGGCTGTTGAATACAAATATTGTTTTCCTAAATTATTCTCTAATAAATTCGAATTTAATTCCAAAAGGAAAACAAATCAGTAAACTAACATATTCTTCCTAAATCACTCCTACAACTAGAAAAGGAAAAATAAAATAAAATATTTAAATTGGCTTTATTATCAGCCACTAACAGAATCACTCCTAACAAATAAGGAAAGTTAAACAATTTGGCATGCAAGCCTTACAACCCAATTTAACTTGCTAAAATTAAACTTAGCCTTTGGCTAGATTCTTCTACAACTGAAATAGAATCAACATTCCATGCTTTTGTGCTTACCATGTCCTCATCATTCCCCTCCTCTTGAAAATGATTTCTCCTCAAATCAAAGTTCATCACCTGCGAAAAAAGGCATCTGCGACGATGTTTTCTTCTTCTACTTTTTTTTTCTTTTCTCTTTTTATTTTTTTTTTGTTTTTTTACGGACTCCTTTCTGTTTTCTTTTCCCTTGTTTTTTTTTTTGAAGTTTTTTTTTAATCCGAATTTGTTTTTGAATTTTTTTAAAATTAGAAACTGAGATAAACTAGGATTCGAAAAAAAAATTAAATTAAAAAAAAAATTTTAAAGGATAGATAAACCTGAGACTAGAACCGAAACTCTGATACCAAATGATATGAACCCCACCAAGAATAACGAGACCCGACAACGAAAAGGAACCCAAGAACATTCTACAATCAGGTTTGGGGGAGGGGGGGGGGGGGGGAGAGAGACCTCGACCCATTGCTTCAACAAAAATAAGAACCTTGGTATATTTGACCTCAACCCATTGTTTAATACGAAACAAGAACCTCGGTATAAGGAAGACGCCACAAACGATGGTGGAAATCCATTTGATAAGTCGATAGTGAACGCCACGGAAAATTCCGATAAGTTCGAATGGTTCGTCAAAGAACCGAAGAGAAAATTCTCTCACATTTATGAATTGCAAAACTGATTGTTAGCTTCCAAAACATGCCTTTTTATAGGCTGCTGAATACAAATATTGTTTTCCTAAATTATTCTCTAATAAATTCGAATTTAATTCCAAAAGGAAAACAAATCAGTAAACTAACATATTCTTCCTAAATCACTCCTACAACTAGAAAAGGAAAAATAAAATAAAATATTTAAATTGGCTTTATTATCAGCCATTACTAACAGAATCACTCCTAACAAATAAGGAAAGTTAAACAATTTGGCATGCAAGCCTTACAACCCAATTTAACTTGCTAAAATTAAACTTAGCCTTTGGCTAGATTCTTCTACAACTGAAATAGGATCAACATTCCATGCTTTTGTACTTACCATGTCCTCATCATTCCCCTCCTCTTGAAAATGATTTCTCCTCAAATCAAAGTTCATCACCTGCGAAAAAAGGCATCTGCGACGATGTTTTCTACTTCTACTTTTTTTTTCTTTTCTCTTTTTATTTTTTTTTGTTTTTTTTACGGACTCCTTTCTGTTTTCTTTTCTCTTGTTTTTTTTTTTTGAAGTTTTTTTTTGTAATCCGAATTTGTTTTTGAATTTTTTTTAAATTAGAAACTGAGATAAACTAGGATTCGAAAAAAAAATTAAATTAAAAATTTTTTTTAAAGGATAGATAAATCTGAGACTAGAACCGAAACTCTGATACCAAATGATATGAACCCCACCAAGAATAACGAGACCCGACAATGAAAAGGAACCCAAGAACATTCTACAATCAGGTTTGGGGGGGAGAGACCTCGACCCATTGCTTCAACAAAAATAAGAACCTTGGTATATTTGACCTCAACCCATTGTTTAATGCGAAACAAGGACCTCGGTATAAGGAAGACGCCACAAACGATGGTGGAAATCCATTTGATAAGTCGATAGTGAACGCCACGGAAAATTCCGATAAGTTCGAATGGTTCGTCAAAGAACCGAAGAGAAAATTCTCTCACATTTATGAATTGCAAAACTGATTATTAGCTTCCAAAACATGCCTTTTTATAGGCTGCTGAATACAAATATTGTTTTCCTAAATTATTCTCTAATAAATTCGAATTTAATTCCAAAAGGAAAACAAATCAGTAAACTAACATATTCTTCCTAAATCACTCCTACAACTAGAAAAGGAAAAATAAAATAAAATATTTAAATTGGCTTTATTATCAGCCATTACTAACAGAATCACTCCTAACAAATAAGGAAAGTTAAACAATTTGGCATGCAAGCCTTACAACCCAATTTAACTTGCTAAAATTAAACTTAGCCTTTCGCTAGATTCTTCTACAACTGAAATAGGATCAACATTCCATGCTTTTGTGCTTACCATGTCCTCATCATTCCCCTCCTCTTGAAAATGATTTCTCCCCAAATCAAAGTTCATCACCTGCGAAAAAAGGCATCTGCGACGATGTTTTCTTCTTCTACTTTTTTTTTCTTTTCTCTTTTTATTTTTTTTTTGTTTTTTTA
Source organism: Ficus hirta (assembly GCA_038430175.1). Classification (NCBI taxonomy): domain Eukaryota; kingdom Viridiplantae; phylum Streptophyta; class Magnoliopsida; order Rosales; family Moraceae; genus Ficus; species Ficus hirta. Next base: position 44,745 of record CM076597.1, read on the forward strand.
CGGACTCCTTCCTGTTTTCTTTTCTCTTGTTTTTTTTTTGAAGTTTTTTTTTAATCCGAATTTGTTTTTGAATTTTTTTTAAATTAGAAACTGAGATAAACTAGGATTCGAAAAAAAAATTAAATTAAATAAAAAATTTAAAGGATAGATAAACCTGAGACTAGAACCGAAACTCTGATACCAAATGATATGAACCCCACCAAGAATAACGAGACCCGACAATGAAAAGGAACCCAAGAACATTCTACAATCAGGTTTGGGGGAGGGGGGGGGGGGAGAGACCTCGACCCATTGCTTCAACAAAAATAAGAACCTTGGTATATTTGACCTCAACCCATTGTTTAATGCGAAACAAGAACCTCGGTATAAGGAAGACGCCACAAACGATGGTGGAAATCCATTTGATAAGTCGATAGTGAACGCCACGGAAAATTCCGATAAGTTCGAATGGTTCGTCAAAGAACCGAAGAGAAAATTCTCTCACATTTATGAATTGCAAAACTGATTATTAGCTTCCAAAACATGCCTTTTTATAGGCTGCTGAATACAAATATTGTTTTCCTAAATTATTCTCTAATAAATTCGAATTTAATTTCAAAAGGAAAACAAATCAGTAAACTAACATATTCTTCCTAAATCACTCCTACAACTAGAAAAGGAAAAATAAAATAAAATATTTAAATTGGCTTTATTATCAGCCATTACTAACAGAATCACTCCTAACAAATAAGGAAAGTTAAACAATTTGGCATGCAAGCCTTACAACCCAATTTAACTTGCTAAAATTAAACTTAGCCTTTGGCTAGATTCTTCTACAACTGAAATAGGATCAACATTCCATGCTTTTGTGCTTACCATGTCCTCATCATTCCCCTCCTCTTGAAAATGATTTCTCCTCAAATCAAAGTTCATCACCTGCGAAAAAAGGCATCTGCGACGATGTTTTCTTCTTCTACTTTTTTTTTCTTTTCTCTTTTTTTTTTTTTTTGTTTTTTTTACGGACTCCTTTCTGTTTTCTTTTCTCTTGTTTTTTTTTTGAAGTTTTTTTTTGTAATCCGAATTTTTTTTTGAATTTTTTTTAAATTAGAATCTGAGATAAACTAGGATTCGAAAAAAAAATTAAATTAAAAAAAAATTTTAAAGGATAAATAAACCTGAGACTAGAACCGAAACTCTGATACCAAATGATATGAACCCCACCAAGAATAACGAGACCCGACAACGAAAAGGAACCCAAGAACATTCTACAATCAGGTTTGGGGGAGGGGGGGGGGGGGGAGAGACCTTGACCCATTGCTTCAACAAAAACAAGAACCTTGGTATATTTGACCTCAACCCACTGTTTAATGCGAAACAAGAACCTCGGTATAAGGAAGACGCCACAAACGATGGTGGAAATCCATTTGATAAGTCGATAGTGAACGCCACGGAAAATTCCGATAAGTTCGAATGGTTCGTCAAAGAACCGAAGAGAAAATTCTCTCACATTTATGAATTGCAAAACTGATTATTAGCTTCCAAAACATGCCTTTTTATAGGCTGCTGAATACAAATATTATTTTCCTAAATTATTCTCTAATAAATTCGGATTTAATTCCAAAAGGAAAATAAATCAGGAAACTAACCTATTCTTCCTAAATCACTCCTACAATTAGCAAAGGAAAAATAAAATAAAATATTTAAATTGGCTTTATTATCAGCCATTACTAACAGAATCACTCCTAACAAATAAGGAAAGTTAAACAATTTGGCATGCAAGCCTTACAACCCAATTTAACTTGCTAAAATTAAACTTAGCCTTTGGCTAGATTCTTCTACAACTGAAATAGGATCAACATTCCATGCTTTTGTGCTTGTCATGTCCTCATCATTCCCCTCCTCTTGAAAATAATTTGTCCTCAAATCAAAGTTCATCACCTGCGAAAAAGGGCATCTGCGACGATGTTTTCTTCTTCTACTTTTTTTTTCTTTTCTCTTTTTTTTTTTGTTTTTTTTTACGGACTCCTTTCTGTTTTCTTTTCTCTTGTTTTTTTTTTTTTGAAGTTTTTTTTTAATTCGAATTTTTTTTGATTTTTTTTTAAATTAGAAACTGAGATAAACTAGGATTCGAAAAAAAAAAATTTAAATTAAAAAAAAAACAAAAAAAATTTTAAAGGATAGATAAACCTGAGACTAGAACCGAAGCTCTGATACCAAATGATATGAACCCCACCAAGAATAACGAGACACGACAACGAAAAGGAACCCAAGAACATTCTACAATCAGGTTTTGGTGGGGGAGAGACTTCGACCCATTGCTTCAACAAAAACAAGAACCTTGGTATATTTGACCTCAACCCATTGTTTAATGCGAAACAAGAACCTCGGTATAAGGAAGACGCCACAAACGGTGGTGGAAATCCATTTGATAAGTCGATAGTGAACGCCACAGAAAATTCCGTTAAGTTCGAATGGTTCGTCAAAGAACGAAGAGAAAATTCTCTCACATTTCTGAATTGCAAAACTGATTATTAGCTTCCAAAACATGCCTTTTTATAGGCTACTGAATACAAATATTGTTTTCCTAAATTATTCTCTAATAAATTCAGATTTAATTCCAAAAGGAAAACAAATCAGGAAACTAACCTATTCTTCCTAAATCACTCCTACAACTAGAAAAGGAAAAATAAAATAAAATATTAAATTGGCTTTATTATCAGCCATTACTAACAGAATCACTCCTAACAAATAAGGAAAGTTAAACAATTTGGCATGCAAGCCTTACAAACCAATTTAACTTGCTAAAATTAAACTTAGCCTTTGGCTAGATTCTTCTACAACTGAAATAGGATCAACATTCCATGCTTTTGTGCTTGCCATGTCCTCATCAAGATGTTTTTGCGTTGCTCCTCTTCATCTTCTCTGGCTTGCACACTTAGAGCTCTCCTTGCAACCAACAAATCTCCTTGGACATCATACTCCTCATCGTCGACATCCTCTAATGAAGGCATAGAATCATTGTCCGAATCCTCATCGGTTTCAATCTCTCCATTGTCTCGCATCACCATAGCTCGTTTGTTCGGACATTGGCTAGCTATGTGACCCCTGCCTTGACATTTAAAACACTTAATATCACGATTCCGAGTAGTGGAAGAATCGGATTTACGTTGATTCCTATGGCTGGCCTCCTTTTGTTTTTGTTCGGTCTTTGGCCTTGTGTTGAGTTGCTTCTCATCCTTCTTCCATGGGTTCACCTTCCAAGCTGAGGTACTTGGATTTTGGCTTGGATGCATGTTACTACCCCTCCTCTTGAGTTGATTCTCAATTTTGACAGCCATGTGTACCATGTCCTCCAACTCCACGTAATGTTGTAGCTCGATGGCATTGTGAATTTCTCGGTTCAAACCTGCCAAAAACCTTGCCATTGCAGCTTCCTGATCCTCTTCTATATTCACGCGGATCATTAGGACCTCCATCTCCTTATAATACTCCTCCACACTCCGGTTGCCTTGCTTGAGATTTTGCAGCTTGTTGTACAACTCCCGATAGTAGTACGCTGGCACAAATCACTTCCTCATCACGGCCTTCATTGCTTCCCATGACTCGATAGATCGCTCTCTATTTCTTCTCTTATTTAAGACAAGCTGATCCCACTAAGTTATAGCGTAATCAGAAAATTCAATTACGGCTAATTTTACCTTCTTCGCTTCGGAGTAGGTATGGCAGTCAAAGATGAACTCCATTTTCTTCTCCAATTCTAAGTAGGCTTCGGGATCAGATTTGTTTTGGAAAGACGGTATCTTCATTTTGATGCCACTCATACCATCATTTCCCCGATTCCTAACTCCTCTATCCCGTTCTAATCTCCTGTGACTACCCGTTGAATCTTCATCTTCGTCAAACTCGTCTCTATCAACTCCGTAGTAGTCATGGCCCTCTCCTCTAACCGGAACCCTCTCTCACCTACGCGCATGAGGAACATGTTGTGGCTGTTCTACACGTGCGTTTTCTATTCGGTCTACCCTCTCATGAAGCTGTTCCAACTCTCCTCTCAACATTCGCCTCATCTCTCCCATCATCGTTTCCATGAGGAGTTTTGGATCTGCCGCTTCAGCGGCACCTTCGATAGTGTTTTTGCTGTTGTTTGACATTATTGATATATATATTTTTTTTTCTTTTGCTGCAAAACAAGGTTAGAAATAATGCAAAAGACCTTACCACACTCCCTTACGTATTTCTCTCTTGAACTGGATTTCGTACAATTTCTCTCGTGTTTACACTCAATACTTTTGGGCTTTTGTTCACTCTAATGCTCTCGCCTCTCTTGCCTTTTTCCACTCGTTAATCCTCACTCAATTCTTATAGAGCTAATCAAATCAATACCGAATCTTCCGTGACGATTCACAAACTAATTACTAAGAAAGCTCAGACTAGATACAAAATGATAACAAGCGCGGACAGAAAATATTCTCAGAATTAACACCCAAAAGGAAACGTAATTTGGACTTCCCTAAACCCTGAATAACAAGAACAGTCGAAAATAAAAATTTAAGAAAGGTTTCCAGACTTTTTTTTTTTTTTTTTCGGATCCTTCTCTTTTTTTTTTTTTCTTTTCTGCTTTTTCTTTTGATAATCTGGATTTTTTTTTTTTTGACAATCTCCTACACAATTTCGACTGAGAACAAATGAAGGACTAGTAAACCCCACGAAATTCCAATCCCCAGCTGTAACGACCCGCCTAGCACAGGCCGTTACCATACATACATACATACTTAGCTTAAACAGCGGAAAATTTTTTTTTTTTTTTATAGCGTAATCACATATGCACATACATAAATAAGTATCACGAATACTTAATAAAGTTGTTTGGGCGTAATATAAAACTTATAAAATAATTATATGAAATAACACAACAATATCAATACGCGTAGCGGTTTATTCCCACGTTTCACAGTCCGCCAGTCCATGCCCTCCATCTTGTATCAAGGATTGCTGCCAGGCTGCTTACCTACAGCATAGACGTAAGACAGTGAGCTTTCGCTCAGCAAGTACAACCATTCTATACCGCGACACAACATAACCTAATGTTTATAAACAACAGAACCTAGTATTTCATACTTAACCTAATCATAACATAATTCCTAACATATCATAACTTATCTTAGCATATGCATGAGTCAATTATGCTTCATTATGCTTACTTATTCATTCATAACTTTCTTATCTTAACTTATCTTGTCTTATCTTATGGGCCCCATAACGTAAGTGTTCGTACTGGGCGCGCAACTATGAATTGTTGGGGTGGCCAGTCCATTTTCAACTCAATCCATAGTCCAACCCGACCTAACGCGGGTCGGTACGACACAGGCAAATTGCTTGCCATCGTAACTTTTATTATCTTATACTTAATCTTACTTTTGTAAATTGGTGAACATACATCGTGATGTTTCACACAATTAATTTAGGATCTTATCTTTAGCATATCGTAACCTTAACATGTTTCTATAATATATAACATATAGCATAGCATTTGATATTTCATAATCCATAACATACAATCATAACATATAACATAGCATATCCAAAACATATTATAGCACTTAGCATACCATAGCACATAGCATAACATTTTCCTAATATAACACTTAGCATGTAACATTTTATAACATGTAACATTTATACATAGCATTTAACAAACATACTTAGGCAAGTATACGCAACAAAGCCTATGCTGTAGGCGGAGTTGTACTTACCTTAATTGTGTTGGCTGTGTCTGATGTCGAGTTGAATCCCGTCAGGACACTACTGCGTACTATATTCTGTGGTCAAATAAAAGTAAGGGTTCGAAATGTTGGTAGTATAACTAACATTCTTATATAACCTTAGTTATATGCCCTTACTTAATTTTACGTTATCCTACTTGGTTACATTTGGTAACCCTAGGGTTTAAATTTACCCTAATCGGATTGTTTTAAATTTTAGGTTTCAAAGTCTTCTTTATTTGGAAAAGAAATCCTTATATTTAGGTATAAAAATCCTTTTTGTTTAACTTTAAAAACTGGAAATCATAGAATGAGACTGGCAAGATTATTGACTATTGGAAACTACCTTTGGAACAGTTTCACAATGCCAATTATCAGTGTAACTGCAAAATTACCCTTTTTCTGTGTTGTTTCTAGAAATCCTGTACAGGATTTTCCCTATTTCCTGTACAGTTTTCGAAATCCCATTTCATTTAAAATTCAAAGCCGATTTTGAAAAAGTTGTCTTCATGAAAGTTTTAGATATCGAAAAAGCCTACAACTTTCGTTTTTTGGGTAAAACCCAGTTCGGCCTTTAACACGTTCCAATTCCTTGTTGAATCAATTCTGGCCGTGCATTGGTCCTGGGCACGGTCAGGCTCGGGTTTCGGTAAAAACCGAGACCATTGGAGCCTCATTTTACAAAATTGTTCATAATTCCCCCAAGGAAAAACCCTACTCTACAACTTTCATGTTTTGAGTTTTTCCAAATTCGGCCTCTAAAGGCCTTAAAATCAGCTTTTCCCGAAACTGGCCAATTTCTACCCGAAATGGCAGTTTTCGGTTTTAGATTCATTTTACGCCCTATTACGTACACCCTACCTCAACCGATTACAGCGGGAGCCTAAAACAGTCATGCAACACGTTTCTAATGTTTAGTTTTCATCATGCAAATCAAAATTAATATCATACAACAAGCAAACAGACCCTAGCCATTCAAACAAACATCTAGCATGCAACATTGAAACTACCAAACCAAAAACCCTAACTAAATCAAGCACATACTCTAAATTCCTAACTAAGGCAGCAAATTAAGGTGAGCTTATGCTCATTACAACCCATGCTTAAATACATTTAAATTTCTCTAAATGAAACTTAAATGAAAGCTTAGATATTTAGGAATTTTACCTTACTTTGGCTCAAGAACTTGGCTTGGCCTTTCTTCACCAACAGCCGGTAACTTGAGCTAATTTGCTCCAAAAATTTTTCAGCTCCTCTTGCTTCAATACTCGGCCACTCCTAGCTTCAAAAACCTAGCCACCACAAGCTTTTCTCTTCCTTTTTCCTTTCTCCCCCAAAACCGGCCTCTTGGCCTCCAAGGGCTACTAAATTTTTTTTTCCAACTTTGGCTTGCTCTCCAACAAGAAACCGACCAACACACTCTCTTTTTCACTTGATCTTGGCTTGAATTTCTTCCTTTCCCTCTCCCTCAAGTTCTGTTTTGGTGAGTAGAAAATTTGGCAAAGTTTGGTTTGGATTTTCTAATTAATTTTGATTTTGGGGTCACCTATTTATAGAGGTTTTGAACTTCTTGAAATTGCAACTTTAGTCCTTGGAAAAATCAGCAATTACACATTAGGGGGGGGGGGGGGCATGTGGCCGGCCAAGCTTGGCTAAAAATCCACTAAATACTTTCCAATTTTTTTTTAATTAACATAATGATGTCATTAAATAAAAGTGAGATGATGCAAGCTTTGCCAGGGCTTGTTTGGCTCTTTCTTTATCATACAATCCATTTTTAAGTTAACACAGGTATTTCCAATACTGGATTCTCTTATACACAGTATTGGTTTACTGAACTACAGTCCAAAATTCATCTGTGTAAGAATGGACAGTATAAAATTTTTCTTATTTCTTAAAGCCTTTTTGCCCTTTAATTCTACTTAATGTGTTTGATTTTCTAGGGTGGTTTTAAATCCTAAACATATCATTTTATCCGTAAAAACAGTTTTTACACGGCACAATTTCTATACTGATAAATATTTAATCGTACTGTCTTTTCTTTGACTTTTCGGGTCAACCATTGACTTTCTTGTCGACCATTGACCTTCCCGTCAAGATTTAACTTACTTGGTCAACAGTTGACTTTTTTGGTCAACCGTCGACGTTTTTGGTCAAACTTTGACCAACATAAAAATTTTGACAAATTTATTCCTTTTTACGTAAAAGGTCATTTGCTTGACTAAGCAATCCTTTTCGAGTCTTATAAAGTCATAAAACTCACAAAACATAATAAAAACCCTTAGCTGGGCTTTTTCCATAAATACCTTCACGGTTCAATTTGAATCTCTATACAAGGAATTACAATCGTCGAAAAGCTAGGTATTACAATCTACCCCCCTTAAAAATTTTCGTCCTCGAAAATAAAAACAATTCGGGGTAATTCTTCCTCATATCATCTTCTAATTCCCAGGTTGCTTCTTCCATCTTGTGGTTTCGCCATAACACTTTCACCATGGGAATTGTCTTACTCCTTAGGACCGTCTCTTCCCGATCTAGGATTTGTACGGGTTTCTCTTCATAAGTTAAGTCCGTTTGAACCTCCACTGGTTCTTGACTGAGCACATGAGAAGGATCTGGCACGTACTTCTTGAGCATCGAGACGTGGAATACATTGTGCATTGCTGCTAGTTCTGGCGGCAGGGCAAGCTTATAGGCTACTTTTCCAATCCTTTCAAGGATTTCAAATGGTCCGGTATACCTTGGACTAAGCTTCCCTTTCTTGCCAAATCGCATTACTCCTTTCATTGGAGCTATTTTGATGAACACCGCATCTCCGACTTGAAATTCCAAAGGCCTTCTACGCTTATCAGCATAACTTTTCTGGCGACTAAAAGCCACATCCAGCCTTTGTTTAATCTTCTTAATATCCTCTGAAGTCTTTCGGATGAAATCCGTGGTTTGAAGCTGCTTCTGTCCGACTTCTTGCCAATGAATGGGGGATCGACATTTTCTTCCGTATAATGCTTCGAACGGAGCCATACCAATCGAAGCGTGATAGCTGTTGTTATAAGAAAATTCGATCAATGGCAGCTTCTGATCCCAGTTTCCTTTAAAATCCAGAACGCATGATCTCAACATATCTTCCAGTGTCTGGATAGTTCGTTCTGACTGGCCGTCGGTTTGGGGGTGAAATGCCGTACTGAACTTTAATCTCGACCCCATGGCATTGTGCACACTTGTCCAAAATCGAGAAGTGAACCGTCCATCACGATCTGAAATGATCGATTTTGGCACTCCATGAAATCTAACAATCTGGGATACGTAGACTTCAGCCAATTTTTCCACTGAATAAGTGGCTTTGATAGCGATGAAGTGGGCGGATTTGGTTAGTCGATCAACAATCACCCAAATTGTGTCATTCCCATTTGCAGTTCTGGGTAGTCCTACGATAAAATCCACAGTAATTTGCTCCCATTTCCACCAGGATGTCGATGTTCGGCCTTAACTTTCTGACAAGTTAGGCATTTTGACACATAGTCCGCTATCTCATTCTTTATTTTTGGCCACCAATAGTTCTCTCGGAGGTCTTGGTACATCTTGGTAGCTCCTGGATGTACTGAATACGGCGTCTTGTGTGCCTCTGACAGTATTTGGTCCTTCAAAAATTCAAAGTTGGGAACACAAACCCTTCATTTGAAGTACATAACACCATCAGCAGAGGTCTTAAACTCCTTTTTCTTTCCGTCAAAAAGTTGTGCCTTAATCAAAAAGGGATCTTTTCCTTGATGCGTCCAAATGGTTTCGAGAAGATCGGATTGGAAAGTCAGAGAAGATAATTGTCCTGTCAACAGTTCCAAGTTGAACTCAGAAATTTCTCTTTGTAGTGGCTTCGGAAAAGCTTCAATAGACATCAGCATGCCTACAGATTTCCGACTTAGGGCATCTGCTACCTTGTTTGCCTTTCCAGGGTGGTAAAGGATTTCACAATCATAATCCTTTACAAGCTCTAGCCATCTACGTTGTCTCATGTTGAGCTCCTTCTCAGTAAAAATATACTTAAGGCTTTGGTGGTCTGTGTAGATTTCGCATTTATTCCCATATAAGTAGTGCCTCCAAATCTTGAGTGCGAAAACTACCGCTGCAAGTTTCAGATCATGTGTAGGATAGTTCTTTTCATGATCCTTCAATTGTCGTGAGGCATAGGCGACCACCTTTCCATGTTGCATCAGAACCGCTCCAAGTCCCGTTTTGGAAGCATCACTGTAGATTACGAAATTTCCTGCATCCACGTCGGGAATTATCAACACTGGAGCTTTCGTCAGCTGCTTCTTGAGCTCCTGAAAATTCTCTTCACATTTCGATGTTCACTCGAAATTCCTCCCTTTTCGAGTAAGGGCAGTAAGAGGGGCTGCGATCTTAGAAAATCCCTCGACAAATCGCCGATAATAACCAGCTAATCCAAGGAAACTCCTTATTTCTGTAACATTCTTGGGTCTAGGCCATGTGCTAACCGCCTCTACCTTAGCAGGATCCACAGAAATCCCTTCTCTTGTCACGACATGCCCCAAGAAATGCACCTTTTCTAGCCAAAATTCACATTTAGTGAACTTGGCATAAAGCTAATGTCGTCTTAGCGTTTCCATCACTATTCTCAGATGCCGCTCATGTTCTTCCTGGGACCTCGAATAAATCAAAATATCGTCAATAAAGACAATGACGAACTTGTCCAGATATTCCTTGAATACTCTGTTCATAAGGTCCATGAAAGCAGCTGGGGCGTTGGTTAGTCCAAATGGCATAACCAAAAATTCATAGTGCCCATAGCGCGTACGGAAAGCCGTCTTGGAGATATCTGACTCCTTAATCTTGAGCTGATGATAACCCGATCGCAGATCGAGTTTCAAAAATACCTCTGCTCCCCTGAGCTGATCAAAAAGATCGTCTATCCTCGGAAGGGGATACTTGTTCTTAATCATGATCTTGTTCAGCTCGCGATAATCGATGCACATGCGCAACGCTCCATCCTTCTTCTTTACAAATAAAACCGACGCTCCCCACGGAGAGTGACTCTGCCGGATGAATCCCTTGTCAAGCAGTTCTTGTAATTGCACTTGAAGCTCTCTAAGCTCTGCAGGTGCCATACGATACGGCGCTTTTGATACCGGAGCAGCTCCAGGTAGCAACTCGATTTCGAACGAAATTTCGCGTTCTGGCGGAAGTCCTGGCAAATCTTTCGGAAAAATATCCACATATTCCTTGATAATGGGGACATCTTCTGGCGTTAGTTCCATTTCTCGATCCTTATCTACTATGTTAGCTAAATACCCTTGACAGCCACTAGCTAACATCTTCCAAGCCTTCATTGCCATGACCAGTCTGGTTGCTGAGTGCCGAGACCGTCCATAGAAACTGAACTCTTCCTCACCATAGGGATTGAAAGCCACACAACGCTTCCGGCAGTCTATCTTGGCGTTGTACTTACCCAAGAAGTCCATCCCTAAGATCACATCAAAATCCTGAAGCTTGATCGCGATATGATCTACATACAATTCTCTACCACAAATAATTACGGAAATATTCCGTATCCAGAAATCGGACCATAAAATTTCTCCGGATGGTAGAGAAGTTTTGAAAGGTTGATCTAACTTATCCACACCTCTTCCTAACTTCTGGGCGAACTCCAAAGATATAAACGAATGAGTGGCACCAGAATCAAACAGGGCAATAGCTTCATGAGTGGCGATAGAGATCTGACCTGTCACCACATGAGAAGTTCCTGCTTCGGCATCTCCTCTCGTATAAGCATAGATTCTGGCCTGTGGTTCAGGAGCCTCCAATCTGCCTTGCGCGATCGAGGGTCCTTCAAGTCTGGCTTGGACTGCGTGCAGCTGGCTTGGTGCATTTCGGCTCGGATGTGGAGGGTTCTGATTCTGGGGGTTCTGGGTGCAGTTCCTGGCGTAATGCCCCTCCTTGCCACATAAGTAGCAAGCATTCGTCCTCAATCTACACACACCCGGGTGCTTCTTCCCACATTTGGCGCACACCGGGTAGTCAATGCTGTTACCCTCCCTTCCACGGTTATTTCTTCTCTGTGGGAAATTTCTTTATTGTCCCTGGCCCGTGAAATTTCCTTTTCTCTTGTTCCTTCCAGACTGCTTGGAACCCTGAGCGGGGCTACTGGGTTGGCCTTTCTGATTTGACTCAGCATTCTGACGAGGCTGGGTCTGCTAAACAACGGCCTTCTCTTCTTTTCTTGCTTTAAAAATCTGAGCTCTAGCTTCCTTATCCTGGTTGATCCAGTATTCAGCTCTTATCGCCCTACTGACACAATCAGATTCTAGGGTAGGCGGGCTACTGCCAGCACTCACTTGTTTAGAGATGTCGGTGCGGAACATCTTCATCATTCTTCTAACTTTCTCCTTCTCGTTCGGAACCAGTTCTGGGCACAGACGAGCTAACTGCTCAAATTTCTTTACGGCCTCCATAACCGTCATCGACCCTTGTCGTAAATTGGTGAACTCATCTTGCTGAGCTGCCAGTATCTCCGCATTGTAGTCCATGGCGCGGAACTCGGTCACAAAATCCTGCCAGTTCATGGCCATGACATCCCTTCGCATCTGCACTGTCATCCACCAGTGCCGTGCATCTTTCTTCAGGGTAAATGAAGCACATAGGACCTTCTCCTGTTCTGTAAGCCGCATGAAATCCAAAATAACTTGGATATCGATTAACCAGTTATCGGCGGCTATGGGATCAGTTGGCCCTTCAAATTCAGGCGCCTTCATCCGCCTGAATCGCTCGTAAAGCAGATCTTCCCGTACTGGCTGCAAATTTACCTGTCCTCCAACAGGTGCCATCGGAATCTCAGCATTCCGGGGAAATTCTGGTTGAACTTCTGGGACAGGAGGTACTACTGGCGGTGCCTGGTGAAATGGTGGTGCTTGGTGAATTGGAGGTGGAACCTCATTCACTTAGGGCCTTTGGTTCATTTGAGCTATCTACTCTCTTAATCGGTTGGTTTCTTGCTGCTGTTCGAGCAGCTACCTCTGTAAATTAGCCACAATGGTTGCAAAATCCGGCTCGGGCGGATTTACAGGCATTGTTCGACGTGGGCGTACCATCCTATCAAACCATTAGAAAAGATATTATCATACTGTTGATATCCTTTCTTTCATACATAATTCATTGTGTCGTAGCATAATATTTAACATTGCATTCATAATCATAGCATTCATAACCATAACAGGTTTTTGCATCTCAAAACATAACGTTTGACATACATATGCTTATCATAGCGTTAATACTCACAACGTATTAGTTTAACATATTCATCATTTCTGAACTTGTCTTTTTGTACATTTACAAAAGTATTCATATTTACAATAACGTATGTACATATCTTTTCATCGTACTGTATATACAGGGTCAAAAATATGGGATGGAAGTGTCTAACACTTTACCATCGTACATAAGTACAAGCCTATCTCCAAAAATAATAAGTTAGTACAAACAGTCTCAAAATTTAAAAGAAAGAGAGTAAAAGGATATACATGATCGATCTAATCCTAATCTATCTCTACTATCGTAACTACTGAGACATCGGAGTCGGCATCTCCGTCATCATCTAAGATCTCCTCCGGATCCTCCTCGAAATCATCCCCCTCATCAAGCCATCCTCTGAACCCTGGCTCGTGCTCAGGCTCCTCCTCACCATCCTCGTCATCGCTAGATATAACGATGATCGGAGGGTCCTCAGGCGGGTCCTCGGGAGCGTCCATCTCATCGTCCTCATCCGGGTCGTCGGCCTCGTCCTCTAAATCGGCCTCATGAGCAGGCATCTCCTGCGCTGGATCGGCGGGAATCGGGTCCTCTGGAAAAACTGGACCCGGCTCATATACCGGCTCTGGCTCGTATACCGGCTCGGGCTCGTACACTGGCTCTGGCATTCCAGCGTCGTCAGCCGGTACCTCGGGCTCCATCACGTGAGCATCGGCCTGCATAGCGTGGACGATGACTTCTGCACCCAGAATGTACTCGACCATATGCGCCACAGTTATGTCCAGCATAGGCTCTGGAGTGTACTGTCGGATCGGGGGAGGTAATCCGTTGCGGAGAATCACTAAGGCCTGCAGTCCTGGGCTCGGTATATCCTGAGGAATGTGAGGCAACATAGCCTCCTGAAACCTCCGGCAATAATGATCCATCGTCTCCTGAGGGTATACGTGCCAATCTGCGACAAAGGTGTAATATCGCTGATGCTGCATATCCCGATAAATCTCGGGGTCACGATATGGCTCGTCTACCCCCTCCTCCGGTACCGGTCTGTAGCGTGCGATCATAATGGTACGGAAATGTGCCCAGGTGCGATCTGGTAGAGTCCCCTCTCCGATCATCATCCACCAAAATCTCGCGTCAGCTGTCAGACACCGACTAGCTAACGAGACATGAAGATGAGCCTCTATGTGGCAAAGGTGAAAGATCATCTTCAAATCATAAAGCCACACTAATAATGATATTGTCCGGGGGGTGCCGTCAAATAGTAGGGGCCGTGACTCGTAGAACGAAGAAATCGAGCGTCGGTCCTCCTCTACTTGTGCAGGGTCCATAATCGTGTATCTATTAATATATTATCGCATAATGAATTAATATATGAAAATAAAATTTTAACTTACAATGATGGCGGTGATGGCAGGCTGACTGTGAAATTTGATCGCAGGGAACCGCTCTGATACCAACTCTGTAACGACCCGCCTAGCACAGGCCGTTACCATACATACATACATACTTAGCTTAAACAGCGGAAATTTTTTTTTTTTTATAGCGTAATCACATATGCACATACATAAATAAGTATCACGAATACTTAATAAAGTTGTTTGGGCGCAATATAAAACTTATAAAATAATTATATGAAATAACACAACAATATCAATACGCGTAGCGGTTTATTCCCACGTTTCACAGTCCGCCAGTCCATGCCCTCCATCTTGTATCAAGGGTTGCTGCCAGGCTGCTTACCTACAGCATAGACGTAAGACAGTGAGCTTTCGCTCAGCAAGTACAACCATTCAATACCGCGACACAACATAACCTAATGTTTATAAACAACAGAACCTAGTATTTCATACTTAACCTAATCATAACATAATTCCTAACATATCATAACTTATCTTAGCATATGCATGAGCCAATTATGCTTCATTATGCTTACTTATTCATTCATAACTTTCTTATCTTAACTTATCTTGTCTTATCTTATGGGCCCCATAACGTAAGTGTTCGTACCGGGCGCGCAACTATGAATTGGTTGGGGCGGCCAGTCCATTTCCAACTCAATCCATAGTCCAACCCGACCTAACGCGGGTCGGTACGACACAGGCAAATTGCTTGCCATCGTAACTTTTATTATCTTATACTTAATCTTACTTTTGTAAATTGGTGAACATGTATCGTGATGTTTCACACAATTAATTTAGGATCTTATCTATAGCATATCGTAACCTTAACATGTTTCTATAATATATAACATATAGCATAGCATTTGATATTTCATAATCCATGACATACAATCATAACATATAACATAGCATATCCAAAACATATTATAGCACTTAGCATACCATAGCACATAGCATAACATTTTCCTAATATAACACTTAGCATGTAACATTTTATAACATGTAACATTTATACATAGCATTTAACAAACATACTTAGGCAAGTATACACAACAAAGCCTATGCTATAGGTGGAGTTGTACTTACCTTAATTGTGTTGCCTGTGTCTGATGTCGAGTTGAATCCCGTCAGGACACTACTGCGTACTATATTCTGTGGTCAAATAAAAGTAAGGGTTAGAAATGTTAGTAGTATAACTAACATTCTTATATAACCTTAGTTATATGCCCTTACTTAATTTTACGTTATCCTACTTGGTTACATTTGGTAACCCTAGGGTTTAAATTTACCCTAATCGGATTGTTTTAAATTTTAGGTTTCAAAGTCTTCTTTATTTGGAAAAGAAAACCTTATATTTAGGTATAACAATCCTTTTTGTTTAACTTTAAAAACTGGAAATCATAGAATGAGACTGGCAAGATTATTGACTATTGGAAACAGCCTTTGGAACAGTTTCACAATGCTAATTATCAGTGTAACTGCAAAATTACCCTTTTTCTGTGTTGTTTCTAGAAATCCTGTACAGGATTTTCCCTATTTCCTGTACAGTTTTCGAAATCCCATTTCATATAAAAATCAAAGCCGATTTTGAAAAAGTTGTCTTCACAAAAGTTTTAGATATCGAAAAACCCTACAACTTTCGTTTTTTGGGTAAAACCCAGTTCGGCCTTTAACACGTTCCAATTCCTTGTTGAATCAATTCTGGCCGTGCATTGGTCCTGGGCACGGTCAGGCTCGGGTTTCAGTAAAAACCGAGGCCATTGGAGCCTCATTTTACAAAACTGTCCACATTGTCCCCTAGGAAAAACCCTAATCTACAACTTTTATGTTTTGAGTTTTTCCAAATTCGGCCTCTAAAGGCCTTAAAATCAGCTTTTCCCGAAACTGGCCAATTTCTACCCGAAATGGCAGTTTTCGGTTTTAGATTCATTTTACGCCCTATTACGTACACCCTATCTCAACCGACTACAGCGGGAGCCTAAAACAGTCATGCAACACGTTTCTAACGTTTAGTTTTCATCATGCAAATCAAAATTAATATAATACAACAAGCATACAAACCCTAGCCATTCAAACAAACATCTAGCATGCAACATTGAAACTACCAAACCAAAAACCCTAACTAAATCAAGCACATACTCTAAATTCCTAACTAAGGCAGCAAATTAAGGTGAGCTTATGCTCATTATAACCCATGCTTAAATACAGTTAAATTTCTCTAAATGAAATTTAAATGAAAGCTTAGATATTTAGGAATTTTACCTTACTTTGGCTCAAGAACTTGGCTTGGCCTTTCTTCACCAACAGCCGGTAACTTGAGCTAATTTGCTCCAAAAATTTTTCAGCTCCTCTTGCTTCAATACTCGGCCACTCCTAGCTTCAAAAACCTAGCCACCACAAGCTTTTCTCTTCCTTTTTCCTTTCTCCCCCAAAACCGGCCTCTTGGCCTCCAAGGGCTACTAAATTTTTTTTTCCAACTTTGGCTTGCTCTCCAACAAGAAACCGACCAACACACTCTCTTTTTCACTTGATCTTGGCTTGAATTTCTTCCTTTCCCTCTCCCTCAAGTTCTGTTTTGGTGAGTAGAAAATTTGGCAAAGTTTGGTTTGGATTTTCTAATTAATTTTGATTTTGGGGTCACCTATTTATAGAGGTTTTGAACTTCTTGAAATTGCAACTTTAGTCCTTGGAAAAATCAGCAATTACACATTAGGGGGGGGGGGGGGGGCATGTGGCCGGCCAAGCTTGGCTAAAAATCCACTAAATACTTTCCAATTTTTTTTTAATTAACATAATGATGTCATTAAATAAAAGTGAGATGATGCAAGCTTTGCCAGGGCTTGTTTGGCTCTTTCTTTATCATACAATCCATTTTTAAGTTAACACAGGTATTTCCAATACTGGATTCTCTTATACACAGTATTGGTTTACTGAACTACAGTCCAAAATTCATCTGTGTAAGAATGGACAGTATAAAATTTTTCTTATTTCTTAAAGCCTTTTTGCCCTTTAATTCTACTTAATGTGTTTGATTTTCTAGGGTGTTTTTAAATCCTAAACATATCATTTTATCCGTAAAAACGGTTTTTACACGGCACAATTTCTATACTGATAAATATTTAATCGTACTGTCTTTTCTTTGACTTTTCGGGTCAACTATTGACTTTCTTGTCGACCATTGACCTTCCCGTCAAGATTTAACTTACTTGGTCAACAGTTGACTTTTTTGGTCAACCGTCGACGTTTTTGGTCAAACTTTGACCAACATAAAAATTTTGACAAATTTATTCCTTTTTACGTAAAAGGTCATTTGCTTGACTAAGCAATCCTTTTCGAGTCTTATAAAGTCATAAAACTCACAAAACATAATAAAAACCCTTAGCTGGGCTTTTTCCATAAATACCTTCACGGTTCAATTTGAATCTCTATACAAGGAATTACAATCGTCGAAAAACTAGGTATTACACCAGCAATAACAAGAAAACTTAATTAAACCCTAAGTTCTTGAAGACTTTCTGCCAACAAATTTTTTTTTTATACCGACTCAATACTGGGAATCAAAACTCAAGATTAATAGAACATAAACGTAAAATAAAATGATAGGATAAGCAAAACCTGATTAGAACCCTAAGCTCTGATACCAATTGATATGAACCACGCCAAGAACTGACGTGTCCCTAACCAAATTAGTCTCCAAGTTCAAATTCTAAACCGAATTGAATGAAACCGCAACTCGATGCCTAACAAGAAGCACGAACCTTGGTATGTGAGGACGCCACAATCAGTTATGGAAGGGCTGATTGATAAGTCGAATGAATGTCACGGAATTCTCCGATAAGTTCAAGAAGTTCGTTTAAGAACCAAAGAGAATTATACTCCAAAATTTCGTGTAAAACTAATATGTCCTTTCCAAGCCAATTCGTACACATTTCTATGTATTTCCCTTTGTGGATTTTCAGCCCTTAATTGCCTAAGGAATTTTCGGCAATTTTCTAATCCACAAATAAGGAAATAAACAATCTGAAGCAATAAAGACAAACCAAATAAGGCATGTTCCCTAAATGGTTGAAAAGCCTCACAATATTCTAAAATAAAAAGGAAACTAAATAATAAAGCAATCAATATTGATTCTTGTCAGCAATTATTGTCTCAAAGATGGAAAGTTCTCAAAACGGAAAACGACAGCTAACGATCTTGTAAGCGTAATTACTCGATCTCTTCTAGCACTTGAATCACGCATTTGTTGGGCCGGTCATCGCTTGAAATTCCCTCGATGGGCCTCCATGCAATAGCTTGAGACCAAGTTGCTCGAATCAGCCCATTAAGTGCATCTTTGAATTTCTTTGTGCGAGCTCTCGTAACCGGACCAATGGGAACTTGAACTGGATCTAAATAAGCCTCATCCCATGTGGTGCTCGTGCTTTTGCTACCGACGTCCTCATCACTTTTACTCGGCCACCTCTTCTTTTTTTCTCTCACTGGCCAAACTTTCTCTCTGCTCTCCCACTCTTGATTTTTCTTCATTCATTTTCTTTTTCTCACTCTCTCTCTGTAAGTTCACTTGGTCTTCATAGACCTGTTTTGGTATTAACAGCATAAGAATGATCGTTCTTTGATTGTGAACCAATGAATACTTGTTGGTGAAACCATCGTGTTTAACTCGTCAATCAAATTCCCATGGTCTACCTAATAACAAATGTCGAGCTTGCATCGGAACCACATCACACAAAACTTCATCTTCATATCTTCCAATATGAAAAGAAACTAACACTTGTTTATTCACCCTTATCTCACCACTATCATTCAACCACTGCAATTTATAAGGTCGAGGATACATATGCGTTCACTATCGATGCATATCGGTTGTCGATTCGCCACATATATATCTATGCATATGTCCCGTACGTGTGAGTGTGTAAATATACTGCATGTGTACATCATAACAAATTGCTTAACATCACTTAAACGTTATTGTCTGTGTAGTTCCTTCTGATGGAGTACTTTCCGTTCGTGGCTATACCAAGTCTCTAAATCAAACCTAAATGAAGGAACTCTCGAGCAGCCTCTTCCATGCCATTAATCAGGGCGTCAAGATTCAAGCTTCAAGGTGAAATGTTTTGAAGTTCGAGATGACGGGATTCAAATTATAAACTTATAGAGTTAAGTATGGAAATTAACATTAGATTAAATTTACAACCACGATAGGGTGATAAAGTGTTTTTGTTGATAATGGACTCTGATACCAACTTAAAAATTGGAGAGAATAATATTTTTCATTTAATTCTATCTCACAAATTACAAAGAATACTTAATCCTATTTTATAGGGGATAAAATATTAAGAAAAGAAAAGTAAACTAACAAATAATAGAAACTACTTAATTATCAATAATAGGAAGCAAACTACAATAGTTTTGAGAAATTACCAAATTCAATATTTTAACAACTTTAACCTAGCAGAGCTAGCTTAAGTTCCATTTATGTAAGAACAAACCTTTCTGATTAATGAACCTTACATTTTTTTCACGTCAAATGTTGTTTAAAGTACTTCAATTTATTTCTTTTGAATGTCTATATGCAACTGCAGCTCTCAAATATAACTTGCCCATATTCTTCGAGTAGTGGATAACCACAGTTTTACTTTTGACTCTCCTCAAACTAACCCTAATCTCTTAACCTTAAACCCAATTTAATCTACTAGTGTTGTCACCGCTCGTCAATGGCGGAGATGAAGAATGGCGGCAAAGGCAAAAAAAAACCAATGGGTTTTCAATCGTGATCTAGTTCATCATGATTCAGATCTCTCTATCACGAGGTTGCTTGGCCTCGCAACAATGAAACACAAAAGTGGACTTGAGAATAGAGAGAGGAGAGAGTGGAGATAGTACACATGGAGAGAGAGTTTCTGCCCTAAATTGAATAGATAAAGTTTAAGTTGGGGGTATTTTGATATTTGACAGTATACTAATTGTGAATTTAATTAAAAAAAATAAAACTATTTAATAACTTTTCCTAAAGAATACGCTATTAAATTTATTCATGATAATATGATGGCAATAAAGGAAGAAGAAACTTGCATGTGTGAGCACTGTTTTTTTTTTTTTTTTTTTGCACAATTATAATTATAATTATTAATATTATATTATTATTGCATTCTAAACACGACCAACTAGCCTTAACACCCAAAAAAAAAAAAAACCTATACACACACACGGTCAAACAAATTGAGCAACATAGACTACCGTGGTTTATTCATGCAATTCGTATAAGTAGTGTGTCGTCATAAGTTTATGAAAGAGCTTCATTAATTGCTTCTAACTACTAATGAAACCAAAGGAAATTAACTCTTCCCCAATCAAATTCTTTTATTTCTGTTTATTATTTATTATTTTTTAAGTAATTCTAATTTATTTTGTCCCGTGTCTTACAAAGCTAAGTCAATTATGACACACCACCGAATGTGGTGATCTAGGATAATATATTATCGTGATAGGTCAGTAGTCAAAATATGAAGTGCTGAGAGGCCCTCTTGGGGGCCCTCTTAAATATGAAGACTTATTTCTTAACAGCTAGTCCTCGATGAAGAGTGTTTGGAATTATATCCTATACATTCTTACCATGATTGATACATTCGGTGAGACTGGAGTGGCGTGTTACTTGTCGAGAGAGAGGGTTTTTTAGCAAACATTTCTATCGGTATTTTGGGAATGATGGAGCCAAGATTTATTGATAGGGAGCAAAGAAAATTTTTTTTAATCAACATTAGATGTAACAATTTTTATTTATTGAAATCTAAATTGTTTGCCCAATAATATATAGAGAAGTATTAATTTAAGAGGGTCAAGATTAATTTATACACATACCCATTATATTAAAATTAAAAAACCCCACTATATTAAAATTAAAATGAAAAAAGAGTTCTGGGGGGCCTGGCCCTCTCCCTGCGTCATTGATTTTGGGAACTCCTTTTATAACGCTAGAAGATTAAGTCACCACTGATCTTCCTTTCTCAAAAAGAGGGTCAATTATAATACATTATATATTTATTTCCTCATCATTGTTGGAAAAATAGTTTGTAGCAAATGAATTGAAATTCATAATTTATCAGCGAGTGCATATATTTAATTTCTTGTGTTTTATCATTCTTGACTAGGAAATTTATGCTTTTCCAAGCAGCCACTAGTCTCAAATTATGTTCAAATCTCTTCATTTAATTATAACTGGTTTCGAATTTTGTAATTTCCTATCGTTTTTCATTAATATATATATATATATATATATATATTTTCTTCTCTTCATCTTCATTTGTGTGATTCACTTAGAAAGAAAGTGACGAGAAAAGAATTAAGCAATATTGTTAGAGTTTCCTTGAATTTATCTTTATGTCAAATATCATCACCAAATTAGCTTCGGTAAATATTTTCTGTTTATTAATTAGTTTCTCTAATTCTTATAATAAGTTGACAGAAAGTGGTATAAAGGGATGTGATAAAAGGACGTGAGAGAGAAAATAATGGGTAAATTGCTAGGTTTATTCATGAATTTTTGACTTTATACAATTTTAGTCCCTGAATTTTGTTTCGTAGCTGGAATGCCCTTAAACTATAAAAATATTGCTATATTAGTCCTTTATGTTAATTTGTGAACGAAATTCGTTAGTTAGCATCACTTTTTGACTAAATTACTAACATATTTGGTCTAAAAATAAACAGAAATAAATATTGTAGTAACATTTTAATAAATTAGGAACATTCTCTGTTCTTTTTTTTTTCCATAGCTAAAATGATTATAAACTATTAAAAACGTTACTACGGCAGTTATTTCTATTAATTTTTGGACGGAATCCGTAGTTAGCATCATTTTTTAAAACTAAATTACAATCATATTCCATCAAAAAATTAGCTGAAATGACTATTAAAACAATATTTTAATAGTTTAAGGGCATTTCAGTTATAAAAAAATTTCAAGAACCAAAATTACACAAGATTAAAAGTTTAGAGACTAAATGAGCAATTTATTCAAAAATAAAAGGGTGAGCAACGAATTTTTCAAAGCCTTTTTTTTTCAATTTTTTTAATCTAGCACTAACGGAAAAAAAGTGTTTTTCTTAAATAGCTCTAATTTTGTTTATAATTTCTTTGACATCACCGTTATGTCGGATTATTTCACTAATCGATTACGTATGTTAATTATTAACATAATAATGACATCAATATTAGTCAATTATTTTCTTTTAAATACTCATTAATTATGAAATATATATTTTTCTATTAATGTTAAAAATACATAACGTTTTTTTTTTATTTTAATTAGAAATGTAACAAAAATAACCGTTGAAGTACTTGACTTTAAATGTTAATATTGGAAAAATAGTAGTATATTTCGAACAGGAAAAATAGTAGTATATATTAGATGTTGGCTATATATCTGATGTCATGTCATTTTTTGTGAGCTTTCTAAAGCAAACTTTCACACAAGTTCCTCTTTGTTCATCCATCCATAAGCCAAGGCTTCTTCTTCTTCCTTTTTTTTTATTTTTTTTTTATTTTTAAGTCTGCCTAATTATCTTTTTCATTACCTCTCCTTCATTAGGATTTTCCACTCTCCTGAATTATATGTCTTCCTAAAATGGAATTGTGGGTGTTGTGTTAGAATTTGTAGGTTTTATAATTATTTTTTGTAATTAGTTTTTTGTTTTTTGTTTTTTTAATGAGCTAATGGTCTCACTCAAAGAGATAACATAATTGCTTTACAAAAATAACACTCACTAGAACAAAGTCCTAAGTAACGATGGCAAGAATATCAATGTAAGAAACAAATTTGTGGCAGAAAGTCTAAAGCTCTATGTGTTAACAATTTTGAAGTCCTAAGTTTAAATTATGCACTGTCGTTTTCTTACCAACAAAAAGGACTATAATGGTATATTGTAACATCTTTGCTGGAATACTAAATTTATGTGTTAAAGTTAAAATCTCTTTTCAATAAACTGTTATTTTCAATACTAACTATATAATTACTATCTTTTATGACAGATTTACCATCACATATATAACTTATGCCAAATTTTAACATTTGATTATTATTAATTGATGTATCGACATATTTATTTAATTATAATATATAACATTATTTAAATACTAAGACTTTGTTTGGGGTTCTAGTTTAGCTTTAATTGAACTGTATTTTTTCATCTCAGTTTTTGTAATTTTCTGAAAAATCAACAAAATTTATAACTAAGTTTTGAAAAATCAACCAACTCTAACTTAAAATTTTAATCTTTAACCGGCAAATTAAACTTCAAGCTAAAGTTGATTTTTACGAGTTTCAATCTTAAACGATAACAAAATAAGGTAGGCATGGTGTTAGAAATATGACTATATATGAAAATACAAGTGGGATATTTTATGTTTATCCAAAAGAAAAAAAAAAGTAGGATAATATATATCAAAAAAATATGCTACTTTCATTATTTTTGTGACAATTTATAGTATTGATATTGGTATTTACATCGATAATGATCTCAAAACTAATCAAACAGTCAATCTTTTCACTACTTCTAAGTCCCCTCGATGGCTTCTTAACATGGAGTTGATTTTAAGCCTTCAATCATGAACTACCAACTCATTCCTAGTAGTTGGTTAATCAATCAACAGAGGAAATCACAAGAATGATATTAATCTACCTATCTTTGATTGTTTGCAATTAAAAAAATTCAGGAATATATGATACTAAAAACGTTAATTTTTGAAATAAAAATTAATTTAGTTAATAATGCATTGAAGTGATTTGTAAATGAAACAAAGGTTTATTCTTGAATCGAAATAAATTTCAAAAAATAATTATTAGCAGTACTATTAACGGCTAAGCATCACATTTGATAGTAAAAAAAGTTCATCCGTAGGTTTCATAATGTATAATCCACTTCTCTATTATTTTATGGTATTTGATATCATAATGTTCTAACATTGCCTATAAATTAGTAATTGTTAAATCATTCATCATTTAGGAACTTTTATATCAAAGAAAATGATCTGAATGTAAAAATAAATTGTATGGATATTTCTATAAGAAAAATATTGATAAAGATATCAAATTCAACGAGTTCGTAGATTATATAATTTTTAAAAAGCAGTAAATATTAGCGGTCAATGTAAATCTTTTTTTTTTTTTAATTTCTAGTTTGTCAATGTTTTATTAACTAGATTCTTGATTTTATTTATTTTTTTGAGGAAGATTCTTGATTTTATCACCAAATAATATTTGTAAACTTTGTAGACTAGCATATTATGATTTCAATATTAGGATTCATGGAACACATTTGTAATATTTTTTCAATCAGTTATTAATATATCATATTAATACGGTCCTATATGACTTAAGTTTGGATATTGAGATTTTTATATGATACGTGTTCATATAAAACTTGCAAAATAATTATCTAAAAAGACATCTATTACCATTTATTTGTCTGCTCTTTGCTCACCTCAATCTAATAAATAGTGTTATTCTCAAATTATTCATTATTTAAATTGCTTTTAGGGGGAAAAAAAAGTGGTCAAAACTCAAAAACATACTTTTTACACACCTAATTTAAAATTATAAAATAATTAAAATACTCTTTTTTATATATAATACAAAATGCTCAATTCTAATAAAAAATGAATAGAAGAAGAATGACCTCTGATGAAAAGGAAACAATAAGGTGTTTTTTTTTTTATAATAAATTTCGTCTAACTATATTTTTGATTACCATGTTGATGAGAATTTGCATTTTTATGCAAGAAAAAGATATAGGAATATCTTTTTGTATGAGAAACATCGTATTTTTTAAGTTTATATGGTTGTATCAATAATTTTTCATACCTTTTCTTTTCGTTTACTTTCAACTGCACTTGTCATGTACTTGTTTATGAATACATCCATGGATTATTGCGAACTTGTTTAATATCTTGTATGTTTCAGTTAAATAAAAAAAAATTCAAATACTATTTGAAAATTCATATCCTGTGAAAACTAATATATATCTACATACAATTCCAAATATATAAATAAATTTGAAATGAAAAGATATATGTATTAAATTGTGCCTTATATTGGAAGCAAACAAAGTACTTAGGCTCCGTTTGGTAAAACGGTTTGAGTTAAGATTTTTAAGTTGAGTTGAAGATAAGTTAAATTGAGAGTTAGAGTTGAGCATTTGGTAAAAAGTTTGAGTTGAAAAGTTTAACTTGATTTGAGTGTTTGGATGTAAAAAGTTTGAGTTAAAAAGTTTAACTTGAAAAGATAAGTTAACATGCCATTGTAGGTTGTGAATGGAAAAATGGAAAAAACAAAATAAACTAAAATAAAAATACACATCAACTACATATATCAAATTTTTTACAATATTTTTTACATAGCCATAAAATACAACAAGAATTACGTAGTTGTTAAAGAAACAATCCTTATTCGCGTATTCCGAATCGGCTACGTAAAATTTTTGACCGTTTATCTGTTTTAAACGGCTTAGATGCTCCGTGCACATAAATTTTATTTTGCATTCAAATATATTAGATTACAAAACAGTAAAAAAAATAATAATAATAAAGGAAAAAACTCATTCCGTTTCCTCTATGTTAGGTGTTAGAGGCGGGGAAGGAGGGGGCCGCCGCCGTCAGATGCAAGGCATCGTGTGGTCGTCATTGTTGACATCTCGGCCCTCAAGAAGTCGCGGCGGTTGGACCTCTCTCGTCCATCTCTCCATCGCCGGAAACTCGCGGACCCCGTGGACGACCTCTCCCCACGTCAAAACAATGTCCGTCTCTCCCCATGCCCTCCTCGCCGTTGACATCTCGCCCTCCTCTTTGTCTATTGCAGAGCCTCGTGGGCTTATGGACGAGACCGGCATTCCCCCCTTCCCCCACCATACAAATCTGTTGGATCTGGCTTTTTTCTTCCTGTAACAACCTCAGGCGACTTTCACGACCAGCCGGTGGGTTTCACGAGCCACCGCCACCTTGCTTGCCCCTCGGCCTCCCCTCGTCATCAAAAATTCGCTCTCCTCCATGCCGAGCGCCGAGCTTCTTGTCAAGATTGGACAGTGGTTGGCTCGCGAGGCGAGGTAGCAATTCGGTCAGTGGGCGACATAGGGTGGGTGCCCGACGATCGAGAACGGCATCAATCGAGCCACTGTGAAGCATCAGATGGGCGCACAGTAGGGGGGTTGGACGTACAGTAAACCGAGTTTGGTTTACTGTGCAACGGTCCAACTATGCGTTGGAACCAAATGGACTCACCAAACGGGTTGAGTTCAGTTTGAACTCAAAAAATTGAGTCCAAACTGACTCACTAAACATAGCCTAAATACTTTGATTTTGAGTCTTTTATGTGTGTATGTATGGATATACCGTTTATATATATATATATATATCATATATATATATATATATATCATATATATATATATATTTTGAAATTTATATGTATCTCTTCATTATTAGCTGAAGGAATGTAGAATTTCAAAAAAAACAAAAAACTTTAAGAACGTGGGATAAAAAAAAAAGCAGTTAAAGTGAGAGTGTGTGATTTCTTTTGGTGACATTATATAATGTAATATTTGGGTCACATTTAAGCATAATATTTGAGTTTTTTTTCCCTCCTGGTTGATAAGCATTTTTTTTTTTTTTTTTAATAATCCTGTTTGATAGTTAGTTGTTTGGTAAGCACGCTGCATACACGGATTGGTAAGATCGTTTTAAAAACTATCTGTTGTGATTATACGGACGGTTAAGATTGAATCAACCCTACAGCCCAACTTTACAACCTTATAGCCGCTAAACGGGTTGTGTTACATTTTTATTTTTGAAATTAAGCGGCTTCTGTTTCTCTCTCTACTTTTTCCTCTCTCTCTCCTTCTGATTCTTCTTCTTCCTCTCACAGTCACTCGCTTGGTGACACAAAAATGGCTTCTCTTTCTCTTTCTTCCTCTCTCTCTTTCTCGGAGGGTTTCGTAAAGCTTCTCTTTTGTTGCTTCTTCTTCCTCACTCTTTCTCTCTGAAACGATGGATTTCTCTGGGGTTTTATAACGCATCGTAACGAGTCTGTAAGGAAGATTTGGGGTTTTCATTTTCCCCCAAACAAGTTCCATTGGATTCCTATTTCCGTTTGGTGAAGATTGATCAGACAGTTACGATCCGGTTTCCAAGTTTGCGTTTTTTTTTTTTTTTTCATGGCGAGTTTACCAATTCTTCGTTTTTCTTTTTGTTTGTTTGTTTTCATTTTTCTTGCCCTGTTCTTGACGCCTGATTGTTCATGTTTTGCAAATTTGGACTCTTCTAATGATCGAACAATTGAAAAAAAAAAAAAAAAATTTGAATTCGGTGTCTCTAAATTCACAAAAGGTTTTGGGTTATGATTTCTCTTCCTAATCTACGTGTTTTCCAAGTGTGTTTCTTAAGCTTCTCTTTTGATTCTCTTCTTCTTCTCTCTGTCTATCTGGAAGGAATGCGATGAGTCTGTAAGGTCTTTACGGAAAATTTGGGGTTTTCAGTTCCCCCCAAACAAGTTTCTGTGACGGAAATTATACAATTAGGAATCCCTGTTTCCGATTACTGAAGATTGATCAGATAGCTACGATCTGGTTTCTGAGTTTGGGCTTTTTTCCATGATGAGTTTTTCAAATTTTTGTTTTTGTTTTCATTTTTCTTGCCCTGTTCTTCAAGCCTGATTGTTTATGATTTCCAAGTTTGGATTCTTCTAATGATCGAACAATTGAAAAAAAAAATTTGTGAATTCAGTGTCTCTAATCTAAATTCATAAAGGTTTTTAATTACAAAACCTGTAGTCATAGAATTTCTATATTCTTGTAGATTTGTACTATTAATCGCCTTTAGCTAGCAAACTAGGTTTTGTGATTGTCTGATATCATTGACGGGTATGATCCTTATTTAACAACCCATCTTAAGGTTTACAAGGTTTGCCATTCAGATTCCACGTGTACACTAGGAGCCGATGTTGCTGCAGGAAAAACTTTTAGGACCATGGAAATACACAGATGTTGGTCTACCACTGCAGTCAAACGGTAAGCTTTTGAAGTTTTTTAGATCTTTTAGTGAGGTTGCATAAATAAGTTGTGAAAATCTTTCCCACTTGATTCATGCATTTGTATTTGGTCTGAACAGGGGCGGCAGATTGAAAGGAACACTATAAGTGCAATTCTCCATGCGCAACTTCAGGATAAGGAGAGAGGATTCTGGTTCTTCCAAGCTTTTTAAGACTTGTTTGCAAAAAAGGGAAAAAAAAATGCTCAAGCATCAATACTTGTTGCTGAAAGCCCCATTGGTAAGAATATCCCAGCAATTTGGAACTGAAACCTTGTAATTGTTGTTTATTGACTTTCTTTTGCTTTGTCTTTAAAAGTTCTATCTGCTTACGTCCTACCTTCTTCAAAAATTTTTGCTCAATCTAGAAGGTGATTAGTACAATGTAGTCTTAAGTAATAACTTAAAATTGGGCTTTTACTGTTCATAAATTTCCATGCATTTTTCTAGCTCAGGTTGCCCCTCTGGCTATTCATTTATGGTTTTACTTGCAAAAGTTATGATTGATGACCCAGATGATCACATTGTTTTGGATTTTGCTTTTTTGTTCCAAAAACTTTTGATATTTTGGCCTAGATAACGCATTTTTTACTTCTTTAGTATTCTTGGGCTTTAAGATTGCTTTCCTTTTAAGTTATAATTGTGGCTTTTGTACACTTTACATGCTAATTTATATATGTTTTCTAATTAAATATGATTCCGATTCTTCCAAGCTTTTTTCATTTGGTAGCGAGAAAAAGCAAATACTCTAGCATCAGTACCAACAGCTGAAAACCCCATCGGTAAGAATATCCCTGCAATTTTCTATTGAAACCTTGAAACTGTTTTGGATAATTTAAATGATGTTCCATGTTTTTTTTGTCCCGCCTTTTTAAAGTAGTTATGTTCGATCATGTAGGGGATCTAGTATGATGTAGTCTAAAGATATTTGTTAAAAGTTGGGACTTCTAATTGTTAATTGATTTCCATGCATTTTTTTCAGCCTAAATTGCCCTTCTTGCTATTTTTGATACCCAGTTTTGAGATTTTTTAGTCCTATCTCTTTTTAATGAACATAAATTTGAACTCGCTGAGATGAGAATAGGAAAATTTTAAGTGCACTTCTGACTTCTTTGGTATTCTTAGGCTAAAGACGTTCCTGGTTTACTTTTATGTTAGCATTGTAGATTTTTTACAACCTTATACAGTAATTTAGACATGTTTTAGTCTATATCATAGATATTAGTCTAGGAGTTATTCACATGGAGTTTCTTGAATTGATGATTCCTATCTTCATTTCTCTTCACATTTTCTTCAATGATATATTTGTGGTCTTTGGCTGAATTTGATGGCTTTCATTGCTTTCAGGTTTGTGGTTGGTTCAGAGGATGATCCTAGAAGAAGTGATCGTAATGCAGAACTATGCCCACAAATGTTATCGGTAACTATTTTTTCTTTCTATAATATTGAACTAGTTTTGTACGGATGTTATTGTGTATAATATATATATATATATATATATATATGAAATTCACTAGAAGTTGCATTTTCACGTGTGCATGCAGCTAGGTCTCCCATTAGATCTTGTTGGCAAAACCACCTTCCCATGAAAACCAACTTTGAAATCAGTCACTCATCAATATCCTTCCACAGAGGTACCTAAACTCCACCTGGTGCTGCATCTTTTCCAACGCCAAACTAACTCATTCTTTTTTGACCTATTCATTTTTCCGCTTTTTCTACTTGAAATAATAGTGTTATTAATAGTACTAACAGTAGAAGTGTAGTGGTATTAGAATTAACCAGTGGTAGTAAGTAGAAATAGTATTAGTATTGGTAGTATTAGTATGTAGTAGCATTAGTAATAGTAGCAGTAGTAATTGTAGTAAGAGTAGCAGTAACAATAGCAGTAATATTCGTAGTAGTAGTAGTTGTAACATTAGTAGTAATTACAATAGTATTAGTAGTAGTTGTAGCAGTCGCGTAAAAGTAGGAGCAATAGTAGTGTTATTAATAGTACTAACAGTAGTAGTGTAGTGGTATTAGTATTAACCAGTGGTAGTAAGTAGAAATAGTATTAGTATTGGTAGTATTAGTATGTAGTAGCATTAGTAATAGTAGCAGTAGCAATTCTAGTAAGTGTAGCAGTAACAATAGTAGTAATATTCGTAGTCGTAGTAGTTGTAACATTAGTAGTAATTACAATAGTATTAGTAGTAGTTGTACCAGTCGCGTAATAGTAGGAGCAGTGGTAGTTAGTAGACAACAGTAGTAGTTGTAGCTAGTTACTATAGCAGTACTGATAGTTGTTATAAGTAGCATTAGTAGTATTAGTAGTAGAATAGCACTCTAGTAGTTAGTAACACTGATAATATATATATTATGTATGTATATATTATTTGTGTAACATTTGATTTGCAGCAAGAGCAACTAATTGTTAATCCTTCACCATGCGTGTTGGATTAAGAAATGTCACTTGTTTCTCTTTTTTGTTTCTTACAATTCATGTGAACTCCTTGGCAGGAGTATAAGTTATGTGTGTTTTCTTTGTATTTGAACTAAGTGATTCCGATCATTTATTCCTTTTTATTTCTTAGAATTTGTGTGAGCTCCTTAATGGGAATAAAATCTTTGTGGCAAATATATATATTTTTTTTGTCTCTTTTTTTGTTTTGCATCTAGAGTAACTAATTGCTAATCCTTCACCGTGCGTGTTGGATTAAATAATGTGAATTGTTTCTCCTTTTATTTCTTACAATTCATGTGAACTCCTTAGCAGGAGTATAAGTTGTGTGTGTTTTCTTTGTATTTGAACTAAGGGATTCCGATTATTTATCCCGTTTTATTTCTTAGAATTTGTGTGAACTCCTTAATGAGAGTATAAGCTTTGTGGCAAATAGTTTTTTTGTCTCTCATTTTTTGTTTTGCAACAAGAGTAACTAATTGTTTAATAATTCACTGTGCATGTTGGATTAAATAATGTGAATTGTTTATCTTATTATTTCTTACAATTCATGTGAACTACTTAACAGGAGTATAAGTTGTGTGTGTTTTTTTTGTATTTGAACTAAGAGATTCTAATTATTTTTCCCGTTTTATTTCTAAGAATTTGTGTGAACTCCTTAATAGGAATATAAACTTTGTGGCAAATAATTTTTTTGTGTCTCATTTTTGGTTTTGCAGCAAGAGTAACTAATTGTTTAATTCTTCACTGTGCGTGTTGGATTAAACAACGTGATTTCTTACAATTCCCGTGAACTCCTTGGCAGGAGCATAAGTTGTGTGTGTTTTCTTAGGGTTCGTTTGGTGTTTGGGTTGAATTTGAGATGAGATGAAATTTTTAAGTTTGAGTTAGTTGACTTTTTAAAAATTAGTTATAAATTTTATTGACTTTTCAGAAAAAGACAAAAATTGAGATGAAAAAGTACAGTTTAGTTGAAGTTAAACCTGGATACCAAACGTGGGCTTAGTATTTGAACTAAGGGATTCTGATTATTTATCCCGTTTTATTTCTTAGAATTTGTGTGAACTCCTTAATGGGAGGGAGTAGCTTTGTGGCAAATAGTTTTTTTGTGTCTCGTTTTTTTGTTTTGCAGCAAGAGTAACTAATTGTTTAATCCTTCATCGGGCATGTTGGATTAAATAATGTGAATTGTTTTTCTTATTATTTCTTCCAATTCTTGTGAACTCCTTAGCAGAAGTATAAGTTGTGTGTGTTTTCTTTGCATTTGAACTAAGGGATTCCGATTATTTATCCCTTTTAATTGATTAGAATTTGTGTGAACTCCTTAATGGGAGTATAAGCTTTGTAGCAAATAGTTTTTTTTTCTTTGTTTTTTTGTCTCATTTTTTGTTTTGCAGCAAGAGTAACTAATTCTTAATCCTTTACCGTGCATGGTGGATTAAATAATGTGAATTGTTTATCTTTTTATTTCTTACAATTCATGTGAACTCCTTAGCAGGAGTATAAGTTGTTTGTGTTTTCTTTGTATTTGAACTAAGGGATTCCGATTATTTATTCCGTCTTTTTTCTTAGAATTTGTGTGAACTCCTTAATGGGAGTATAAGCTTTGTAGAAAATAGTTTTTTTGTGCGTCGTTTTTTGTTGGGAGAAAAAAATGTTGCAGGAAGAAGAAACTGCTAGATATTGATGATTCTTGATTCTCTGAGAATGATGTTAGCAACCATGATGGAAAGGAAGCTTATTGTAATCTTTTTCATTTTTGTAATAGGTACCGATGATTATATACGTGCATATCCTATATGTGAATGCTTAGGTACAATGTACATATACATGAGGCATAAATAGTGCATATACACCTTCTATGCATACATACATCATATAGGCATGCATTCATACATAATTATTGCTTTAGTATTTCTGTCTTATTGTTGGTGTATCTTATTCCTTGCCCCAGATTTTAAAAAGTTTTGTTTGTGCTGTAGGAAATACATGCTAGTGTTGTTGGTGGTAATAGGATAGACACGTTATGATGGCAATTGATGGTGGAAAATTCCCCGTCTAAAGAGGGTACACGTTTTTCTTCCTTGTTTTATTGATGCAAAATAGAAAAGCTAGACTATTATTCATTAGGCTTAATTAGATTTATCCTTTTCCACATCATTCATCTTTAGTGCATTATGAGTTTTTCTTCCTTGTTTTATTGATGTAAAATAGAAAGCTAGATTTTATTAATTAGGCTTAATTAAATTTATCCTTTTCTGCATCAGTTATTTTTAGTGCATTATGAGTTTCACTCCGAATCTGTTCTTGATATTTCCATTGTTGTAATTCAGCTGAAACAATTCTAAGGAGTAAGAACACGGGGTTACTTAGTAGGTAATGAAATACTATAAGTTGTTGTGTTGAACTTGGTTTCCATCTGTATAATAGGAATTAATGTTGTTGTAGCGTGCAGGAAGAATTTTTCAGACTGTTGAATGCCACGAATGTTAATCTAGCATGGTTTGTATTGCTATCTTTTTGTTTCAAAAAAATTAGATTTTATAGTTCCTATACATCCTTTCACTTAAAAAGTCTTATTTGAAATCGATGGGGAAAAATGTTTATATTTATAATCCACAACTGGAGTCACACGGTAAGCTTATAAAGAAGTTGAGATCTTATAGCGAGTTTGCATAAATATGTTGTGAAATCTGTCTCACTTGATTCATGCATTTGTATTCAGTCTAAACAGTGGCAACAGGATGAAAGGAAGGCTGTAAGTGTTGTTCTCCATTCAAAAAAAAAAAAAAAAAGCTTGAGCATCAGTACTTGTTGCTGAAAGCCCCATAGGTAAGAATATCTTAGCAATTTGGTAATGAAACGTTGTAACTGTTTGAAAAGTCTTATTCATTTCCTTTCCTCTTTCTTTAAAAGTTTTATATGGTTTTGTCCTACCCTTTACAAACGTTTTGCTCAATCTAGAAGGTAATTGATACAATATAGCCTTAAGTAATAGCTAAAAGTTTTATTCTCTCTCTCTTGCTGTTCATTTTTTATTTTACTTGCAAAAGCTACGATTGATGACCTAGATGATCACACGGTTTTGGAGTACTGTCTTTTACGTTCTAAAATTTAGACCTTTTGGTCTTATCTTTTGATAATGCATTTTTTACTTCATTAGTATTCTTAGACTTAAGAATGTTTTCCTTTAAGTTATGATTGGTTCTTTTTTCACTCTACATGCTTATTTACATATGTTTTTGTCTGTAGCACTTTACGGGCTTGCTTTTGGGGGATTGATGAGAAGTCAGGGAGCTCTTCACCATGGAGTTGCTGGAATTGATTATTCCTTAACCCTTTTTTCTTCCCAACTTCTTCAGAGATATATTTATACATATTTGTGTTTAAACTGAGATTGATGGTTTTTATTACTGATAGGGTGTGGTTCAGGGGATGGCCCCAGAGGAGAAGCGATCCTGATGCAAAATCATGCTCATATACCTTATCGGTAACTGTTTTGAATTATAGAAATTGAAATTCATGTGAAGTAACATTTTTATGTGGACATGCAGTCAAGCCCCCCTACAAGAAGTTCTTGGAAGCATTGCCATTTCATGTTTATACGCAAGCCTTCCGATAGATTTTAAATGATTCACTTAATAATATCCTTGCATAGAGGTACGTAATTCCTTCTGCCCTCGCATTAAATCTTTTCCAAGTGGTAAGAGAATCTCAGTGAGTTATCTGTGTTCATCATTTACTCTGCCTATGATCTATTCTTTTCGGCTTCTTCATTGTAAAGTGTCACATCTTGTGAAGCCAATGGAGTACAGATTCCGAATTGTCACAAGAAGCTGCTTGCAGTGAGTAGTTCTCTGTGCTTTGGGGTTACAAATAGCTTTTAGTGCATCATTCATGATCGTACTTCAGTTTATATACTGTCCATTTTTTCCCTGTTGTTTTCTACTTGTATGGTTTTTAGTTGGTTTCCACTCCAATACTGCCTCAAGTAGCAACACCAAGTATGGCGCTACTATACCATAAACTTTACACT
This sequence comes from Ficus hirta, assembly GCA_038430175.1. Lineage (NCBI taxonomy): Eukaryota > Viridiplantae > Streptophyta > Magnoliopsida > Rosales > Moraceae > Ficus > Ficus hirta. The sequence continues at coordinate 79,701 of CM076597.1, forward strand.
GGTAAACACTTGCAAAACAATCTTCTTTTCTCGAATAAATATTTTCTTTTTTTGGTACTTCAGTTGTGCATAATCTTATCCATTTTGTGATTTCAACGCACTCTTAGGAGCTTTGAATTAGAATGTTTGTAGTCTTTTTGACATGAGTGGCTTCATGTGATTCACAAGGATGTCAAATATTTCTTCTCCAGTTTACATTTAAAAAAAGTTGTATTGAGTACTTAGTCAACCACTAGTATATTGCTTGTCAATTGTATTTCTTAGATTCGGCCTGAATTCTGATTAGTGAATTAGGTTTGTTTGTTTTTCCTAAAGTGATGGCAGCAACAAGTTTATCTGGAGCTCTTTTACAAAATGAGGCAACACGATATACATAATTGAAGTGAGTGAAATTTCCTCCTTTTCTCTTTCACTCGTCAATATCCTTACATAGAGGTACCTAACTCCATCCCCACCTGGCGCTGCATCTTTTCCAACGTCAAACTAATTCACTCTGTTTTGACTAATTCAAGTTTCAGCTTCTTCTACTTGAAGTGCCACATACTGTGAAATTGTTGAAGTACTTATTTTTAATTATTCTCAGAAGCTGCAGTTGTGAGTAGTTTGTGTTCAAAACTTATTTACTCTTTTTACTTTTTTTTTTCTCCCTAATATAATGTTATGTCTTGAGCTTGTTCCAGCTAATATATTGTTCTTTTTCCTCTTGTTTTCCAGACACAGTTTTGAGTTAAGCGTCACTTTATATCACAACAAGTTGCAGTGCTTATTTGTCATTTGCAAGGTCAAGAGTTTACATACCTTATTGGTGCTATAGACTATAAATTTTAAACAGGTAATCTTACATGACAAACTTATTTTTTCTTTTTTATTTTTTTATTTTTTTATCCTCCACGACATTTTTGCTTCTTTGATAACTCAGTTTTCATAAATTTATCCATTTTGTGATTTGAGCAAAATCTTCAACAATTTAGTATCATCTCTAGAACAGACGATTAAACACTCCTATTGGTAAGTAATCTTTACCCTTTTAATCTCATTCCATTTGTTTCTTTTTCTTTAGTTAGTAGCAAAAGCAGTGGTATTATTGTTAGTATTAATAGCAGTTTCAATAGTACTAGAGTTATTAGTAGTTCTAACAATAGAAGTAGTACTAGTATTAACCAGCAGTAGCGTAGTAGCAGTAGACTTGGCAGGTACCGGTATCTGTAGCGATAGCAGTAGTGTTATTAGCAGCAGTAGTAAGTAAAAATAGTATTAGTATTAGTAGTAGTAGAATTAGTAATAGTAGCAGTAGCAATTGTAGTAGGAGTAGCAGTAACAATAGTAGTAGCAGTGGTAGTAGTAATAATAGTAGTAATTACAGTAGTACGAATAGCAATAACAGTAGTATTTGTAGTAATTGTATCAATTGCGTAATGGTAGTAGTAGCATTATTTAGTAGATATAGGAATAGTTACGGTAGTTGTAGCTAGTTACAATAGTGGTGTACTGATAGCTGTCACACTAGTAGTATTAATAGTAGCAATAACACAATATAGGAGTGGTTATTAACACTGATAACATATATATAAACATATATATATTATCTGTGTAATATTTGTTTTGCGGCAATAGCAACTAATTGTCAAATCTTCACCATGCATGTTGGATTAAGTAATGTCAATTGTTTGTTTCTTTCGATGAACTCCTTATCAGGAATATAAGTTGTGTGTGTTTTCTTTGTATTTGAACTAAGAGATTCTTATCATTTATCACTTTTATTTGTTAGAATTTGTATGAACTCCTTAATGAGAGTACAAGCTTTGTTACAAATAGTTTTTTTTGTGTCTCGTTTTTTTGTTAGGAGAAAAAAAAATTACAGGAAGAAGAAACTCTTGGATATTGATGATTCTTGATTCTCCAAAACTAATGTGAGCAACCACGACAGAAAGGAACCTTACTCAAATCATTTTTGTTTTTGTAGTATGTAATGATGATTATATAATTGTATATCCCTACATGCATGCATCATAATTAGTGCATATACACCATCTATGCATACATTCATCACCTAGGCATGCATTCATACATCATACAGGCATTCATACATCATATTCTCCATGTCACGGCTTTCGTTGCTTTTATTGTTTTCTATTTTTGTATTTGTTTTCCCTGCTTTTATCACTATGTTTTTGTGTTATTTTTTTAAATCTTCCTTTTCCTTTTTGGTTTTTACTTATTATATTTCTTACCTAAAGTTGTTTTGTGGTTTTTCTGTTGCTATTATATCATATATTTATCTTTATATAAATAATTTTTTTTGAAAAAATTTATGCGTACTATTTTTCTTTATATTTCTGTTTCTTACTATTACTTGCTTTTGACGTCTTTTTGTTTTGTGTTTCTCTTTATTTTGTGTTTTTTCCTTTTTTCCTGCTTATATCAGTTTATGTTTTTGTGTTTTTAATAATTATATATTTTCCTTTTATTTTTATCCCGTCTATGTAGTAATATTTTTCAAAAATATCCTCATTGAACTTTTTTCTTACGGCCTTTAAACTAACTTAAACTAACTGTTAAAGATATATATATATATATATAAATATATTTTTTTTCACAAATTTACCTTTTTTTCAAACATCTTTTTGCTTCTCATTTACCACCAAAAAAAAAAATGTCTTTTTGCTTCTCATATACACCTTAGTTAATATTTTATATAACATTCTTTAATCATTTTGTCGTTGTGTGTTTTTCTTTATCTGAATTTTTTTTTGTGTGTTTATATCAGTTTTTTGTGTTATTATTTCGTATATCAGTTTATGTGTTTGTATTTTTAATAATCATATATTTTCCTTTTATTGTATCCCTTCTATGTAATAATATTTTTCAAATGTATCCTCATTTAACTTTTTTTTTTTCCTTACTGCCTTTAAACTAACTTTTTTTTTTCTAAAACTGTTTTTTTTTTCCTTCTTAACAGAAATTCCGAAAAAAAAAAAGTAATAACACAAATTCATACAAAACTTTTTTTAAAAAAATTCTTAACAAAATTCCAAAAAAATTTAGACGAAACCTTGTTACCAAATTAATAAAAAGATAGAAGAGTTTAAAAAAGAGAACATAAAAAAGAAACAAACAAAATCAAAACTCCGTACGAAAATTTAAAAAAATTACCGAAACTTCTGAACAAAAACTCCAAAAAAAAAAAAAGTTTAGACGAAATCCTTCTAAACCAAATTAAAAAAACAAAAAAAATCCAAAAAAATACTCCAAAAATTAAAAAGAAAATAAGAATAAAAAAGCACATGACAACAAAATTAGAAAAAGAAATAACAGTCCGAAATTCGTTACGAAATTTGAAAATAATCTTGGATGAAAGACTTTTTAATCAGTTTAAAAAATTACATTGAAAGTCCAACTATTAAAATAAAAATAATAATTAAAAAAAACCTATTTTCACTTTTGTTATTGATGATAGAAATAAATTTGTTGTTGAATATACTTGATGTTTATATTAAAATTTTTCATTATTTAAAATTACTTTTATTGTCACATATATACCTTAGTGTTTTTTTTTAAAATAATTTCATTTGGTTGCTTTTAAAATGTTTTATCCTTTTTATTTTGGTCGTTTCTTGATTTTTCTTTGACTATTATATATTAATTTGTCCTTATTTAATATTTTTTCTAAATTATCTTCACTTTTTTCCTTATATTTCCCATTTCTTTTGATTATTGCTGCTCTTATTTTTTATTGTTTCTTTGCATTGTGCTTCTGTTTTTGTGTGTTTTTTCCCGCTTTTATCATTGTGTGTGTGTGTTTTTTTTTTAATTTTTTTAATTTTTAATGATCATATGTTTTCCGTTCCCTATTATGAAATAATCTTTTTTCAATTATACATATCCTTATTTATTTAAATTTTATCTTATTGCCTTTAAAATATTATATGTTCTTAAATATGACTTTAGTAATTATTTGTTCTTTTGTAACATTAGTTTTTAACAAATATTGCCTTTAAAATATTATTTTTTAATAAATTTACTTTTTATTTAAACATCCTTTTGCTTCTCATCTTTTTATAACTATTCTTTCTTTTCTAATTACTCTTTTTTCCCTTCTAGTTAGTTTTTCCTTTCTCTTTCTCTCTTTTTTTTTTTTGAACATTAGTTTTTTCCTTTCTAATTACTTTTTATATTAATACTTTCACTTAGTTACTTTTAAAACATTTCGTTTGTTTTATCTTTGATCATTTTCTTGTTTTTCTTTTGCTCTTATATAATTTTATTAGGAGCACATGTGAATAATATATTGTCTAAAAGATATAAGAATGATAAAAAACTGAAAAAACATAGAACGATAAAACAAGAAAAAGAAACAAAAAAAACCGAAACTTTATAAGAAACTTTTAAAAAATTTTAACAAAATTTCAAAAAAATTTAGATGAAACCTTGTTACCAAATTGATGAAAGATAGAAGAGTTAAAAAAAAAAAAAAAAAAAAAAAAAAAAAAAAAAAGAAGTACACAATGACAAAAATATAAAAAGAAACAAAAAAAAAATCATAAATCCGTACGAAAATTGAAAGTCCAACTATTAAAATCAAAAAAATAATTAAAAAAAAAACCTATTTTCACTTTTGTTATTGATGATAATAGAAATAAATTTTTTGTTGAATATACTTGACGTTTATATTAAAATATTTCATTATTTAAAATTCCTTTTACTGTCACATATATGCCTTAATATTTTTTTTTTTAATAATTTCATTTGGTTGCTTTTAAAATGTTTTATCCTTTTTATTTTGATCGTTTCTTGATTTTTCTTTGACTACTTTATGTTAATTTGTCCTTATTTAATTTTTTTTTTCTAAATTATCTTCCCTTTTTTCCTTATATTTACCATTTCTATTGCTCATTGCTCTTCTTGTTTTTCCCTTTTTGGCATTGTGCTTCTGTTTTTGTATTTTATTTCCCCCTTTTTCCAGCTTTTATCATTTTGTGTTTTTTTTTAATTTTTTGTTTTGTTTTTCATGATCATATGTTTTCCGTTCCCTACTATGGAATAATCTTTTTCAATTATATATTTCCTCATTTATTTAACTTTTTTATTATTTCCTTTAAAATATTGTATGTTCTTAAATGTGACTTTAATAATTATTTTTTCTTTTGTAATATTATTTTTTTAACAAATATTGCCTTTAAAATATTATTTTTGTTAACAAATTTACTTTTATTTATACATCCTTTTGCTTCTCATCCTTTTATAACTATTTTTTTCTTTTCTAATTACTCTTTTTTACTTTCTAGTTAGTTTTTTCCTTTGTAGTTACTTTTTATATTATACTTTTGCTTAATTACTTTTCAAGCATTTCGTTTGTTTTATCTTTGATCATTTTTTTGTTTTTCGTTTGCTCTTATATAATTTTTCTAGGAGCGCGTGTAAATAATATATTGTCTCAAAGTTATATAAGAATAAGAAAAAACCGAAAAAAGCATAGAATGACAAAACAAGAAAAAGAAACAAAAAATTGAAACTCCATACCAAACTTTTTTAAAAAATTCTTAACAAAATTCCAAAACAATTTAGACGAAACCTTGTTTAACTAAATTAATAAAAACTATAAGAGTTTAAAGAGAGAATTAAACATAAAAAATAAAAAAAACAAAGAAAAAGTACACAATAACAAAAATATAAAAAAGAAACAAAAAATCATAACTCCATACGAAGATTTGGAAAAAAAAATAACCAAAACTTCTTAACGGAAACTCCAAAAAAAAAAAAGTTTAGATGAAATTCTTTTTAACCAAATTAAAAAACCATAAAAATACTCCAAAAATTAAAAAGAAAATACGAATAAAAAAACACATAACGACAAAATAAAATAAAAAAGAAACAAAAACCTGAAATTCGTTACAAATCTCCAAAAGAATCTTGGATGAAAACCTTTTAAATCATATTAAAAAAATCACATTGCAAGTCCAACTCTTAATAAAAAAGAAACAAAAAATCATAACTCCATACGAAAATTTAGAAAAAAAAATAACCAAAACTTCTTAACGGAAACTCCAAAAAAAAAAAAAAAAAAGTTTAGAGGGAATCCTTTTTAACCAAATTAAAAAACCATAAAAATACTACAAAAATTAAAAAGAATATAAGAATAGAAAAACACATAACGACAAAATAAGAAAAAGAAACAAAAACCTGCAATTCGTTATAAAACTCCAAAAGAATCTTAGATGAAAACCTTTTAAATCATATTAAAAAAATCACATTGCAAGTTCAACTCTTAATAAAAAAATAAAAAATAAAAAATAAAATAAAATAAAATAAAATAAACTTGTTTTTATGATAGAAATAAATTTATTATTGAATATACTTGACGTTGGTATAAAAATTTTTCATTTTGTAAATATTTACTGTCACATATATACCTTAGAGTTTTATTTAATAATTTCGTTTGGTTGCTTTTAAAATGTTTTATCCTTTTTATTTTGGTCATTTCTTGATTTTTTTTTTACTAGTATATATTAATTTTTCCTTATTTATTTTTTATTTTTTGGAAATTATCTTAACTTTTTTTTCCTTATATTTATCATTTCTATTCATTATTGCTATTTTTTTTCAATCGTTTCTTTGCATAGTGCTTCTGTTTTTATGTCCCCCCCCCCCCCCCCCCTTTCTAGCTTTTATTATTTTGTGTTTTTTTTTTAAATTTTGTTTTAGTTTTAATTTTGTTTTTGTTTTTGTTTTCGTTTTTTTTATGATCATATGTTTTACGTTATCTATTATGGAATAATCTTTTTCAATTATATATTTATTGAACTTTTTTATTATTGCCTTTAAAATATTGTATGTTCTTAAATGTGACTTTAATAATTATTTTTTCTTTTGTAATATTATTTTTTAACAAATATTGCCTTTAAAATATTATTTTTTTAACAAATTTAGTTTTATTTAAACAAAAACCAAAAATTTGTTAACGAAACTCCAAAAATATAGTTTTGAACTTAAAATTCATCTCAGTTTTTGTCCATTTCTGAAAAGTAAATAAAAATTATAATTAGTTTTTGAAAAGTAAATCAACTTTAACCTAAAAATTACATTATAAACCTATACAATGTCCTCAAAGAATGTTGCGTCATAAGAGTCATTTTGTTTTTGTAATGAATCCATAAAATCAGATTGTGAGAAAATATTTTTGCTTTTAAGTGTTCGAGAAAAGCAAGAGCATTAGGGAATTGTAGGATTCTTCAAGCTTGCTCAGCTATTAAAGCTGGTTAAGACAAAATTAGTAACTCAAATTGGATTGACTGCCCTTCCCGTATTAAATTTTCACCAAAGTATATACATATGTGTGATATGAATTCTCTTGTGGTGTTCTGTATTTTTAAACATACCGATACTACATTAAAAAATGTTTATTTAATAATGAACTCTAAATACAAGTTAACATTTAACTCTCAAGTTCTTCGGTAAACAAGGGGAAAAAAAATCGATCGAGGAAGAATGTTGGTTGAGAGAATAAACTAAATAAATCTATTTAAACTATAAGCTACAGTCATTTTACTATAAAAGATTCAGATACTTGAATAGTCTTTCTTTTTTTTATTATTTTTTTTGAAGCACATATCCATGAATATTAAATGCAAGTAGCCTTAATGTGTCATATGAAGGTCCTGTTTCTAGAACCAAAAACACCAAAACAAAGACAATATGGCGATCTTGACTACATACCTCCGTTCAAGTTTTAACTAGTATATAAATAGGAGTTGATATTTTTAAGTAGTGTTGTGGGTTATATTGTACTTTTTATTAGAGACCATAATTCACAATCATGTTTAAATAGTTTATGTTTAGTAGCATTAGAGACACTTACTCATTTAATTATCAACTCATATGATGATGAACTGTCATGTGAGAATCTGCTTTCTAGTTCAAAGAGTTGGATCCATTTATGATTGATCTTCTAGATTTTGAATAATTATCATGTGCTTGTTTGGGCTGAAGTTTTTATGCTCAATCCTATTCGTTTTATTTATTTTTGTTTTTATATTTTATTTTTACTCAATAAAAGTCCAAAAAGGGGGGCGATATGTTAGCATCTCTCGAGAGCGATACCCAATAGGTTTCGAAAGTATTAGGTCAGTAGAAAATAAGTCTTAATTTGTATTTAATATTAGAGCTATAAATATGGACCGGGTTAAGCGGACCAACCCGTTGCCCGCTATTTGGCCCCATGGCTGGTAATGTGCGGCCTGTTACATGTCGGGCCAGTCCTTAGTCCAGTGCAATTCCAAGGGTCAGCCTGGGCCTTAGTTTTGAGCCCAGCCTAGCCGGGCCACCCAAAGCTCAGCTTGCTAGTGAAACATGTTACGTTTATGTTTATGTTTTTTATCATATTTTTATTTTGTTTTGTTTAACAATGCCTTTGTAATGTAAATCATTCATAAACATAATAGAGATATAGTAGAAATAACATATTACTTTTTCTATAAAAAAAAATTGAAAATGACCATTGCACAACGGTGATATTATATACCTACAAAATAGACGAAATTCAAACAAAGTTCAACTATTTGTCTCTATCTAGTTATACTTTTTAATATACTCTACTTTTTTTTTTCCAGTACTTGAATGCTTGTATTTAAAAAATTGAAGTTTTGATGTCATTTTTTTTTTGTATTTGTTTTTGTTTTTGTTCTGTTTTTCAAAAGCATGTTTAATCATTTACCCAGCTCAAATTTAAACCTGTTTACCCGCTCGATTTTAAGCCTGCCGGTTTTTAGGGCAGGGTCAGGCTTTGCTTTTCAATCTTCAGGTGGGCCCAACCAGGTCCAGCAGGCTCGTCACAGCCTAAAATTATACATTGTTTTATGTCATTCTTATTTTAAATAATCAAAATTCTAAAACATGAAAATGACATGTCATGCATGCATATGGATGATATCCACGTTCTAAGGAAAACACGTGCTTGTGAGTTTAAAAAAAAAAAACCTAAAATAGTATATGACTGGATGAATTGAAACAAAATACAACAATTAATTATTTTATTTGATTAAGTTTGAAATACGGGAATATCCTTTTATTCCTTAAAAAAATTCATGGTACAACAACTATTGTGCTCTTAAATCCTTTTTTTTCAAAACATTTTCAGATTAGAATATTGTTAGTGTCAATTTTTATATCGAATTAATTTTTACCTTTACTGGAAACTCAAAACTTTATATTCAATTATATACGGAAAAATATCTTTCCTTGTAAATTTATAAATAGTGTCAATTTTATATCTAATTAATTTTTGCTTTTACAGCAAACTCAAAAATTTATATTCAATTATGTACGGAAAACTCTCTCTCCTCCAAAACTTATAAACAAAATAGTAAAAGAATATTATGTAACAGTATCTTTAATATGATCTTGTTACGGTATAGAATTACATAGAAAATAATGACAACAACTTATCTCGTTTGGGGGAAACATTTATATAGAAACATTTAAAATAAAAATATTTAAATGAAAGCATTTTGGATGGAAACATTTAGCATTATAGAAAAATATCGAGTGAGGAGCATTTGGAGATATTTTAAAAAGACTCTTTAAGTAGGATAGGAAAACAAGACTTGGTTATTGAAAAAGAATCACAATAAGAAGTCTATGGCATCCAACTTTTTTTGTCAACATGGATCGTCCAAGCTCACATCTATTAAGATCTCATATTGCCAACCCCTCCTCCACCTACATTAGCGTACATTACTCCAACATGCCCAACAAGCAGATTCACCGAAGCCAAGTAATATTGGTCTCACGTGCCAAATCCTTCCACATCATGTCAAGTTTGAGGGCATTCATAATCAAGACTCATATGTGCATGCAATCTTCTTTGAGGAAAGCTGCTTTATGATGAGCTCTTCTCCACTAGTCAAGACAAAAACTATAAATCAAGTAGTTCTTGGAGGCAACCCATAATTCTATCCTTTCTTTTCTTTTATTTATTTTTATATTTTTTTTCCTTTTCTTATGGTTTGGTTTTTGGTTTTTGTTTGTTGTTTTTTGTTCTTTGTTTTGTTTGGTTTTTTTTTTTTTTTTTGCTCCAAGTTTTCGCACAAGTTTTGGGGTTGATGTTATGAGATTTTCACATGTCTTTCGACAACTCAACTACAAAGTTGACAAGTATTCATATTCGGATGAAAACCTGGGAAGTTTATCTTTTCACTCCTTTTTCTTTTCTTTTAATTGAGGATAATGTTTGTTTTCAGTTTGGCCGTAGGAGTTCACATTTTTAAGTTAAAAAAAATCATTTTTTAAATTAAAAAGTAAAAGAGTGTTTTTATCTTTAGGCTTTGTTTGGAGTTTGAGTTTAACTCCAACTAAACTGTATTTTTTTTATTTCAGTTTTTGTCTTTTTTTAAAAAGTCAATAAAATTTATAATTAGTTTTTGAAAAGTCAACCAACTCCAACTTAAAAATTTCATCTCCAACAGGCGAACCAAACGCATGCTAAGTGTTTTTTCAACTTGATCATGATCAAAGAGGTTGGTTGAAATTGAATCTGGTTCTAGGAAAGTGATAAATATTGCTCATGTTTGTGGTACTTGACAATTGAGTTGGTTTTATTTTGTTTTCAGTTCTTTGAACACTCTGGGTAAATACCCATGGTCACTTAATTGTTTTATTTGTTTAGATGACGTTTATGCGGATTAAGATCTCATGGAACTCTAGAACCTGCTCGATCTTCATTTGAGGTGAAACAAGAAAAAGTGGGGGTTCATTTATCCCTAGTCCATCCCTTTGAGCAAAAAATAAAAAATAAAAAGTCATTTTCTTTGTTTACACCAGATATCATTTTTATCCTTTTAGCCTGAAAAACGATTTTACTTTTCAAGAGAACAGGTGTTGCATAATTAGGAAAAAAATCAAAAGAGAGAGAAAGAACTTGAAAGAATGTGGAAAAAGAAAGTTAAACATTTAGCTATACTACAACTCAAATACATAAAAGTAATAAGTTTGGGGTTTGTAGTAAAGCATCAAATGAGAAACAAAAAGATGAGAAGAGTAAAATGAAAGTCTTAAAAAATTAAATTATTATTGAGAAAAATAATATAAAGGGTTGGTTTTCAGGGGGGGGGGTAGGGGAAGCATTATTCTTGTGTTGCAACATGATATGCTTTATCGAGATTCTATTATTTTGTTAAATCTTATCCTTTCTATATTTGTTAACCATTACCTTAGCCTAACGCTACAAGCTTAGACATTTTGATATTTGATAATGTGTTAGTCTACACTAGTATATATATAATATGAAAAGTAGGCCTATAGGGTTCGACAATTTCTTCATCTTGAAATCTGTCATAACGCACTTAATTTGCATAAACTGATCCCATCCGAGTTATAAGCGGTTAAATTATAAATTGTTATTCACACAAACACACTCAAAGAATCAAAGGTGGGGTGTGACTAATTCATTAGTTGAAATTTTAAGCTTTTACAATGTTTATACTTTTCCTTGGACTATATGCATATATGCAATCTTTGAGGCAAGTTTGGTTAAATCAAACTAAATCAATACTTATTTTGACGATTTTTGTTTTACCTTTCTTTCTTTTGTTCGAGTTCTAGCAAAATATTAAAATCTCATGTCGATAAGGAAACTTTGGACGTATTTGAAAAACATAATCTCAGAGGAACAATTAGTTAAAAATATTTAATAGGGTCATATTTGAAAAATAGTACTTTAAACGGAATACGTGAAAAATGTAGCTATAGTTGAACTGCCATTGCAGCGGCAGTCTCTTCAATCTGCAACCCACCTTTATTCCAAGGCCATGAATGAAATCATTCTGTCATGGCTTCACTTGTCTTAGGCTCGAGTTAAATCTAATATACCCTCGATTTTACATTATGCAACAGTAAAAATTTATGTATTCTCTAAAGTGTTTGGTTGGAGAAAAAAATAGAGGAAAGGAGAGGGGCGGAAGGATTTGTTGAAGGGTTTTTGATATTTATGGTTGTTTGGTAAGAGAGAAAAGATGAAGAAAGATATTTCAAATCCTTCAAAACATCCTGATTTTAATCTCTCTTACATTAGAAAGATTAATAGAAGGATCTTATCTGCTGGATAAAATAGTCATTTTTCTACAAATAAAATATTTTCGTACTTTTCATTTCATATCTATTACCAAACAAGAGAGATGATTTTTGTGTTCTTTCCTTCATTTCATATCAAACGTCACGAGAGAAAGGATCCCCCTCTTCCCCATTTTGGTAATCCATCAGTTCTTCCTTATATTCTCTCTCCTTCCTACCAAAAACACATTATTCGGTATTTATTCTTATTGTTAATACATTTTCTATCTGCATTGGACAACCTCTGTATCCATATAATCTTACAAACCAAACTTGAGATAAATTTCATGATATAAATAACGGAGAATGAACATCACTCCACCAAGATCGTCAAATTCGCATAACAAATGGGATTAAGAAGCATCCTTCTTGGATTAATAATAGGAATTGCACAGCAATTTTGACCGAGTTTACTATATAATTTCAGTAACAAGAAAACTTATGTGCATTTTTGGTGTCAGCTATTGCACAGGGCAAGAAAAAAATAAGTGCATAAAATAGCATTGCTAAGATTGGCAAGAAAAAGTAAGTGCATATGATAGCATTGTTAAGATTGTATCCTTTTCAAATATGGGCAATCTCTGCAACCATGTATAAGAAATAGCTAAATCTCTATTACAGTTACCTTACCTTTGATGGCATCCTCTAGTTCCTCAACACAGTCAAAATCAGCTTTGAAAGTTACCATGGTTGTACCGTCTTTACCCGTTTCATAATCTTACTTGATATATATCTTCAACTTGAAAAGATTGTAACTGGGAACATAAACAGAATAAGGACACAAGAAATACTAATTCAAACCATTTCAATTCAACAGGAATAAGTAACTATTGGATCTGTAAAGGGTTACTTGATGATATAAAGCACCCAAAAGATCATATGGAACCTCCACACCAGTTCGAACCTGCAATCCATTCGGTTCAAATTTATAAAAATAAAAAAAAATCCTTGAATTAAAATGCAAGTGAAATTTCTTTGTTTTCGAGAGATAAAGGATCTGTTTAAACAATCAGAAAATCATCGACACCAGCTCATCTTATTCTTTTTTATATATCAGATATAGAAGTAGCCACCAACCCAGTAAGAAACCAAATTGACAACATGAGAATTCTGTTGTAGCAAATGAAAACATTCCCCATGACATGGTTTTTAACAAGATCTTTATAAAGTTCCGTTAAATAGTTCTACATATTTCATCTAAGATAATATGAATATGATTATGATACGATCTAACGGTTAAACTGTACCATAATGATATGATTTTAATTTTTAATACCCCACTCGATGATATCAATACCTCTGATTTCACTAAATAAGTTGGGGCATTTCTCAAGCATTCTGAGGCAACTCCTCCATAAGCTCTCACTAGCCCACCAGTGCCTAATTTCATACCTCCAAAATACCTTCAAAACAATCATTGTCTCATTACTACTATCTTCATATATATATATTTATTTATGTGTGTGTGTGTGTACACACACATATGAATTCATTAAAGCAAATTGTTTGGTAAAAATGTCAGACCTGATGACCACCACCATAACTCTGTCGATTCCAGAGGAAACAATAGCAGAATGTATCGGCTTCCCAGCTGTCCCTGACGGTTCCCCGTCATCATTCGACCGATAATGATCTCCAACCTGACTTCCAATCAATTCTTTCAGAAACCAAACACCAAACGACAATTTCTTCTGAATCTGCCTTGTAAGCCCAGGAATTGTGAGTAGCACGCGGATCCCGCACCTAGTAGCATGGAAGAAAAATTAGGCAAAATAACTTAGCTTTATTCCGATGAAAAAAAAAAAAGAAAAAGAAAAAGAGAGGAAGTACCTGAGAGAGGAAGAGAAGGCGGATTGTTCGTCGGAGATGGGGGCCAGCGACAGCGATGAATTTGCTCTTCTTAATTTCCTTTTCCAAAGTCACTCTCTCCTTGATCTCGTGTAGGCACCGCCACCATTGCTACTGCTACTGTCAGTGGCGGTAGCCATCCTGGCTGTGGCGGCGGCGGTGGAGGAGGGGGGAATTGGGCGGTGGATAGTGGTGAAGAGGAGGAGTTTGCGGCAATGGTGGTGATGGGAATAATAGGGTATTGCTGTTATAGCCACCGGCATGGCTTTGCCTTTTGGCAGTTGGCTTGGCTCCCAAGTAAGTTCCCAAAGGCCAAAAAACCGACTTTCCTTGCTCGTGTGGTTAGCAAGGAATTATTGTTATATCTGGTTGCAACGGTCTCGTTTCGAGAATGTAAGACACCTTGGCACTTAAGAAAAGATGAGACCCTTGCCTTCGAGAGCTACATTGAGGTTACAAGGATAAATGGGAAAATTGAAGCGCCACCCCTTACTCTCCAACGAAGCCTTTTTTAATCTTCTTAATATTTTTGCAGCTAAAAAAGTTTTGCCAAGTAATTAATTTAATTTAATAGTGAAAATATAATTAGTGAGTATTATCTGGGGTCACACTTTTATTCGCACAAATATCCATCAACACGTCTGCCGAGTCACATGTATATTGATAGAGACATTTGGTCATGAATCTATTGGTACCATGATCAGAAGTGATTCTGGAATATTTCCTACTTTGAATCGAAGAGATAGTCGAAAACGACGTATGCATGAGCCTCAATCGAAAGGATAAAGAGAACACAAGGTTGAGAGAGCTTATGGCCATCAATGATCCACATTCAGCGCTAGTTTCTTAATGTAACCAGCAATCCTGACCAGGTTCAATCCCAGTAACTTTGTAACTTTCCCACAAGTGTCTTTTATCTTTTTTTACTGTGTACGGAATAACTGTTAAAGCCTACTCAATAAATACATAAATGGGGTTTGATATGTTTTCTTCATCCAAGAAACTAGAACAAAGATGATTAGCTAGCTTTATATGGGAGACGAGTGTATATATAATATACATGTGTGTATATATAAATATATATGTATCTGTCAGTTGTCCGCTAGAGTTCCCCTGAACACTTCACCGGAGCTACCATAAAATTACCCTCAAGTCGTGTGAGGGTAATTCTAAGGGTAATTTTATTCCACTGAAGTGTTTGGGGGAACTCTGGTTGCCATCTGACTTGGATTAAGCAAGAAGTTGCCTTGATTTGTTCTATTTTGATCTTTTGCTTTCAATATCAGCTTTGCATTCGATTCTTATATACATGTATATATATTTATGCATATGTCCCATACGTATGAGTGTGTAAATATACTGCATGTGTACATCATAACAAATTGCTTAACATAACTTAAATGTTATTGTCTGTGCAGTCCCTTCTGATGGAGTACTTTCCGTTCGTGGCTATACCAAGTCTCTAAATCAAACCTAAACCAAGGAACTCTCGAGTAGCCTCTTCCATGCCATTAATCAGGGCATCAAGATTCAAGCTTCAAGGTGAAATGTTTTGAAGTTCGAGGTGACGGGATTCAAATTATAAACTTATAGAGTTAAGTGTGGAAATTAACAGTATATTAAATTTACAATCACGATAAGGTGATAAAGTATTATTTGTTGATAACGGGCCCTGATACCAACTTAAAAATTGGAGAGAATAATATTTTTCATTTAATTCTATCTCACAAATTACAAAGAATACTTAATCCTATTTTATAGGGGATAAAATACCAAGAAAAGAAAAGTAAACTAACAAATAATAGAAACTACCTAATTATCAATAATAGGAAGCAAACTAAAATAGTTTTGAGAAATTACCAAATTCAATATTTTAACAACTTTAACCTAGCAGAGCTAGCTTAAGTTCCATGTATGTAAGAACAACCCTTTCTGATTAATGAACCTTACATTTTTTTCACGTCAAATGTTGTTTAAAGTACTTCAATTTATTTCTTTTGAATGTCTATATGCAACTGCAGCTCCAAATATAGCTTGCCCATATTCTTCGAGTAGTTGATAACCACAGTTTTACTTTTGACTCTCCTCAAACTAACCCTAATCTCTTAACCTTAAACCCAATTTAATCTACCAGTGCTGCCACTGCTCGTCAACGGTGGAGATGAAGAACGGCGGCAAAGGCAAAAAAAACCAACGGATTGTCAATCGTGATCAAGTTCATCATGATTCAGATCTCTCTATCGCGAGGTTGCTTGGCCTCGCAACAATGAAACACAAAAGTGGACCTGAGAATAGAGAGAGGAGAGAGTGGAAATAGTGCACATGGAGAGATATTGTCTACCCTAAATTGAATAGATAAAGTTTAAGTAGGGGGTATTTTGATATTTGGCAGTGTACTAATTGTGAATTTCATAAAAAAAATAAAACTATTTAATAACTTTTCCTAAAGAATACGCTATTAAATTTATTCATGATAATATGATGGCAATCAAGGAAGAAGAAACTTGCATGTGTGAGCACTCGTTTTTTTTTTTTTTTTTTTTTGCACAATTATAATTATAATTATTAATATTAATATTATTATTGCATTCTAAACACTACCAACTAGCCTTAACACCCAAAAAAAAAAAAAAAAAAAAAAAACCTATACACACGCACGGTCAAACAAATTGAGCAACATAGACTACCGTGGTTTATTCATGCAATTCGTATAAGTAGTGTGTCGTCATAAGTTTATGAAAGAGCTTCATCAATTGCTTCTAACTAGTAATGAAACCAAAGGAAATTAACTCTTCCCCAATCAAATTCTTTGATTTCTGTTTATTATTTATTATTTTTTAAGTAATTCTAATTTATTTTGTCCCGTGTCTTACAAAGCTAAGTCAATTATGACACACCACCGAATGTGGTGATCTAGGATAATATATTATCGTGATAGGTCAATAATCAAAATATGAAGTGCTGAGAGGCCCTCTTGGGGGGCCCTCTTAAATATGAAGACTTATTTCTTAACAGCTAGTCCTCAATGAAGAGTGTTTGGAATTATATCCTATGTATTCTTACCATGATTGGTACATTTGGTGGGACTGGAGTGGCGTGTTACTTGTCGAGAGAGAGGGCTTTTTTAGCAAACATTTCTACCGGTATTTTGGGAATGATGGAGCCAAGATTTATTGGTAGGGAGCAAAGAAATTTTTTTTTAATCAACATTAGATGTAACAATTTTTATTTATTAAAATCTAAATTGTTTGCCCAATAATATATAGATAATATATAGATAAGTATTAATTTAAGAGGGTCAAGATTAATTTATACACATACCCACTATATTAAAATTAAAAAACCCCACTATATTAAAATTAAAATGAAAAAAAAGAGCTGGGGGGCTTGGCCCTCTCCCTCCGTCATTGATTTTGGGAACTCCTTTTATAACGCTAGAAGATTATGTTACTACTGATCTTCCTTTCTCAAAAAGAGGGTCAATTATAATACGTTATATATTTATTTCCTCTTCATTGTTGGAAAAATAATTTGTAGCGAATGAATTGAAATTCATAATTTATCTGCGAGTGCATATATTTAATTTCTTGTGTTTTATCATTCTTGACTAGGAAATTTATGCTTTTCCAAGCAGCCACTAGTCTCAAATTATGTTCAAATCTCTTCATTTAATTATAACTGGTTTCGAATTTTGTAATTTCCTATCGTTTTTCATTAATATATATATATATATATATATATATTCTTCTCTTCATCTTCATTTGTGTGATTCACTTAGAAAGAAAGTGACGAGAAAAGAATTAAGCAATATTGTTAGAGTTTCCTTGAATTTATCTTTATGTCAAATATCATCACCAAATTAGCTTCGGTAAATATTTTCTGTTTATTAATTAGTTTCTCGAATTCTTATATTAAGTTGACCAAAAGTGGCATAAAGGGATGTGATAAAAGGACGTGAGAGAAAAAATAATGGGTAAATTGCTAGGTTTATCCATGAATTTTTGACTTTATACAATTTTAGTCCATGAATTTTGTTTGGTAGCTGGAATGCCCTTAAACTATAAAAATATTGCTATATTAGTCCTTTATATTAATTTGTGAACGAAATTCGTTAGTTAGCATCACTTTTTGACTAAATTACTAACATATTTGGTCTAAAAATAAACAGAAATAACTATTGTAGTAACATTTTAATAAATTAGGAGCATTCTCTGTTCTTTTTTTTTTTTTCCATAGCTAGAATGATTATAAACTATTAAAAAAGTTACTACGGTAGTCATTTCTATTAATTTTTGGACGGAATCCGTAGTTAGCATCATTTTTTAAAACTAAATTATAATCATATTCCATCAAAAAATTAGCTGAAATGATTATTAAAACAATATTTTAATAGTTTAAGGGCATTTCAACTATAAAAAAATTTCAATAACCAAAATTACACAAGATTAAAAGTTTAGGGACTAAATGAGTAATTTACTCAAAAATAAAAGGGTGAGCAACGAATTTTTCAAAGCCCTTTTTTTTCAATTTTTTTAATCTAGCACTAACGGAAAAAAAGTGTTTTTCTTAAATAGCTCTAATTTTGTTTATATTTTCTTTGACATCACCGTTATGTCGGATTATTTCACTAATCGATTACGTATGTTAATTATTAACATAATAATGACATCATATTTTCTTTTAAATACTCGTTAATTATAAAATATATTTTTTTCTATTAATGTTAAAAATACTTAACGTTTTTTTTTATTTTAATTAGAAATGTAACAAAAATAACTGTTGAAGTACTTGACTTTAAATGTTAATACTGGAAAAATAGTAGTATATTTCGAACAGGAAAAATAGTAGTATATATTAGATGTTGGCTATATATCTGATGTCATGTCATTTTTTGTGAGCTTTCTAAAGCAAACTTTCACACAAGTTCCTCTTTGTTCATCCATCCATAAGCCAAGGCTTCTTCTCCTTCTTCTTTCTTCTTCTTTTTTTTTTTTTTTTTTTTTTTTTTAAGTCTGCCTAATTATCTTTTTCATTACCTCTCCTTCATTAGGATTTTCCACTCTCCTGAATTATATGTCTTCCTAAAATGGAATTGTGGGTGTTGTGTTAGAATTTGTAGGTTTTATAATTATTTTTTGTAATTAGTTTTTTGTTTTTTGTTTTTTTAATGAGCTAATGGTCTCACTCAAAGAGATAACATAATTGCTTCACAAAAATAACACTCACTAGAGCAAAGTCCTAAGTAACGATGGCAAGAATATCAATGTAAGAAACAAATTTATGGCAGAAAGTCTAAAGCTCTATGTGTTAACAATTTTGAAGTCCTAAGTTTAAATTATGCACTGTCGTTTTCTTACCAACAAAAAGGACTATAATGGTATATTGTAACATCTCTGCTGGAATACTAAATTTATGTGTTAAAGTTAAAATCTCTTTTCAATAAACTGTTATTTTCAATACTAACTATGTAATTACTATCTTTTATGACAGATTTACCATCACATATATAACATATGCCAAATTTTAACATTTGATTATTATTAATTGATGTGTCGACATACTTATTTACTTATAATATATAACATTATTTAAATACTAAGACTTTGTTTGGGGTTCTAGTTTGCCTTTAATTGAACTGTATTTTTTCATCTCAGTTTTTGTAATTTTCTGAAAAATCAATAAAATTTATAACTAAGTTTTGAAAAATCAACCAACTCTAACTTAAAATTTTAATCTTTAACCGGCGAACTAAACTTCAAGCTAAAGTTGATTTTTACGAGTTTCAATCTTAAACGATAACAAAAGAATGTAGGCATGGTGTTAGAAATATCACTATATATGAAAATACAAGTGGGATATTTTATGTTTATCCAAAAGAAAAAAAAAAAGTAGGATAATATATATCAAAAAAATATGCTACTTTCATTATTTTTGTGATAATTTATAGTATTAATATTGGTATTTACATCGATAATGATCTCAAAACTAATCAAACAGTCAATCTTTTCAGTACTTCTAAGTCCCCTCGATGGTTTCTTAACATGGAGTTGATTTTAAGCTTTCAATCATGAACTACCAACTCATTCCTAGTAGTTGGTTAATCAATCAACAGCGGAAATCACAAGAATAATATTAATCTATCTATCTTTGATTGTTTGCAATTAAAAAAATTCAGGAATATATGAAACTAAAAACGTTAATTTTTGAAATAAAAATTAATTTAGTTAATAATGCATTGAAGTGATTTGTAAATGAAACAAAGGTTTATTCTTGAATCGAAATAAATTTCAAAAAATAATTCTTAGCAGTACTATTGACGCTAAGCATCACAGTTGATAGTAAAAAAAGTTCATTAGTAGGTCTCATAATGTATAATCCACTTCTCTATTATTCGACATCATTAATGTTCTAACATTGCCCATAAATTAGTGATTGTTAAATCATTCATCATTTAGGAACTTTTATATCAAAGAAAATGATCTGGATGTAAAAATAAATTGTATGGATATTTCTATAAGAAAAATATTGATAAAGATATCAAATTCAACGAGTTCGTTGATTATATTATTTTTAAAAAGTAGTAAATATTAGTGGTCAATGTAAATCTTTCTTTTTTTTTTTTTTTTTCTAGTTTGTCAATGTTTTATTAACTAGATTCTTGATTTTATTTATTTTTTTGAGGATGATTCTTGATTTTATCACCAAATAATATTTGTAAACTTTGTAGACTAGCATATTATGATTTCAACATTAGGATTCATGGAACACATTTGTAATATTTTTTAATCAGTTATTAATATATCATATAAATACGGTTCTATATGACTTAAGTTTGGATATTGAGATTTTTATATGATACGTGTTCATATAAAATTTGCAAAGTAATTATCTAAAAAGACATCTATTACCATTTATTTGTCTGCTCTTTCCTCACCTCAATCTAATAAATAGTGTTATTCTCAAATTATCCATTATTTAAATTGCTTTTAGGGGGGAAAAAAAGGGGTCAAAACTCAAAAACATACTTTTTACACACCTAATTTAAAATTAAAAAATAATTAAAATACTCTTTTTTATATATAATACAAAATGCTCAATTCTGATAAAAAAATGAATTGAAGAAGAATGACTTCTGATGAAAAGGAAACAATAAGGTGTTTTTTTTTTTTTTATAATAAATTTCGTCTAACTATATTTTTGACTACCATGTTGATGATAATTTGCATTTTTATGCAAGAAAAAGATATAGGAATATCTTTTTGTATGAGAAACATTGTATTTTTTAAGTTTATATGGTTGTATCAATAATTTTTCATACCTTTTCTTTTCGTTTACTTTCAACTGCACTTGTCATGTACTTGTTTATGAATACATCCATGGATTATTGCGAACTTGTTTAATATCTTGTTATGTTTCAGTTAAAAAAAAATTTCAAATACTATTTGAAAATTCTTATCCTGTGAAAACTAATATATATCTACATACAATTCCAAATATATAAATAAATTTGAAATGAAAAGATATATGTATTAAATTGAGCCTTATATTGGAAGCAAACAAAGTACTTAGGCTCCGTTTGGTTAAACGGTTTGAGTTAATATTTTTAAGTTGAGTTGAAGATAAGTTAAGTTGAGAGTTAGAGTTGAGCATTTGGTAAAAAGTTTGAGTTGAAAAGTTTAACTTGAGTTAAGTATTTGGATGTAAAAAGTTTGAGTTAAAAAGTTTAACTTGAAAAGATAAGTTAACATGCCATTGTAGGTTGTGAATGGAAAAATGGAAAAAATAAAATAAACTAAAATAAAAACACACATCAATAACATACATCAAAGTTTTTACAATATTTTTTACATAGCCATAAAATACAACAAGAATTACGTAGTTGTTAAGGAAACAATCCCTATTCGCGTACCCCGAATCGGCTACATAAGATTTTCGACCGTTGATATATTTTAAACGGCTTAGATGCTCTGTGTACATAAATTTTATTGTGCATTCAAATATATTAGATTACAAAACAGTAGTAAAAAAAAAAAAAAAAAAGGAAAAAACTCATTCCGTTTCCTCTGTGTTAGTTGTCGGAGGCGGGGAAGGAGGGGCCCGCCGCCGTCAGATGCAAGGCATCGTGTGGTCGTCGTCGTTGACATCTCGGCCCTCAAGAAGTCGCGGCAGTTGGACCTCTCTTGTCCATCTCTCTGTCGTCGGAAACTCGCAGACCCCGTGGATGACCTCTCCCCACGTCGGAACAACGTCTGTCTCTCCCCATGCCCTCCTCGCCGTTGACATCTCGCCCCCCTCTTTGTCTATTGCAGAGCCTCGTGGGCTTGTAGATGAGACCGGCATTCCCCCCTTCCCCCACCATACAAATCTGTTGGATCTGGCTTTTTTCTTCCTGCAATAACCTCAGGTGAGTTTCACGACCAGCCGGTGGGTTTCACGAGCCACCGCCACCTTGCTCGCCCCTCGGCCTCCCCTCGCCATCGAAAATTCGCTCTCCTCCATGCCCAGCGCCGAGCTTCTTGTCACGATTGGACAGTGGTTGGCTCGCGAGGCCGGTGAGCTCATGATTCGGCGGTGAGTGGCTCGCAAGTTGTTACCGTCGGGAACGAACTCCAAGACGACGGCGTTGACGCGAGGTAGCAATTCGGGCAGTGGGCGACTTGGGGTGGGTGCCCGATGATCGAGAACGCCGTCAACCGAGCCATTGTGAAGCAGCAGATGGGCGCACAGTAGGGGGGTTGGGCGTACAGTAAACCAAGTTTGGTTTACTGTGCAACGGTCCAATTATGCGTTGGAACCAAATGGACTCGCCAAACGGGTTGAGTTCAGTTTGAACTCAAAAAATTGAATCCAAACTGACTCACTAAACATAGCCTAAATACTTTGATTTTGAGTCTTTTATGTGTGTATGTATGGATTTACCGTTTATATATATATATATATATATATATTATATATTTTGAAATTTATATGTATCTCTTCATTATTAACTGAAGGAACGTAGAACTTCGAAAAAAACAAAAAAATTTAAGAACGTGGGATAAAAAGAAAAGCAGTTAAAAGTGAGAGTGTGTGATTTCTTTTGGTGATATTATATAATATAATATTTGGGTCACATTTAACCATAATATTTGAGTTTTTTTTTCCTCTGGTTGATAGTTTTTTTTTTTTTTTTGAATAATCCTGTTTGATAGTTAGTTGTTTGGTAAGCACACTGCATACACGGATTGGTAAGATCGTTTTAAAAACTATCCATTGTGATTATATGGATGGTTAAGATTGAATCAACCCTACAGCCCAACTTTACAACCTTATTATTATATATACTAAAAGGCTGGACTAAATAGTGTTTATGTACAGTAAAATTACTCTTTTGCCCTTTAAGGTTAGCTTTGGTAGGCCGGTTGCACAGTGAAATGCCGGTTCTACCCCTTCTGATTGTTTTTCCGGTTTTGCCCTCCTATTTGTGTCTGCCTCTTCAGTGCGCACAGCAATATTCCGTTTTTGCCCTTGAAATCCTAATCTTGGGGTTTCTCTTGGGGTTGTGGCCGCCCCTCTCCCCCTCTCATTCATTTTCGTCTCTCTCATTTTTTTACTTTCTTCTCTCTCTTCCTGCCTCTCTGTCTTCCTCGCTGCCTCTCTATCTGTGTTTTCGCTGGGCATTTGTTGGAGAAACCCTATTTTCCCTTCTGCTTGATCTGGCAGCCGGTTTGCTTTTTTGTTTGGTTGTATGTATTTCGGCTTTTTTGTATTTTTGTTTTCTCTCTTTTTGTTGTTTTGGGGTTCCTCCCCCCCCCCCCCCCCTGCGCCCCCCGGATTTTTGGTAATTTGGTGTTACATT
Organism: Ficus hirta; assembly: GCA_038430175.1. NCBI lineage: Eukaryota > Viridiplantae > Streptophyta > Magnoliopsida > Rosales > Moraceae > Ficus > Ficus hirta. The sequence goes on from CM076597.1 coordinate 103,489, forward strand.
TTCCCTGCATTTTTCATATTTTTGTTCCTTGCTCTCCCTGCTTCCTTGATTTTTCCCCATTTTTGATCATCTGTCTCTAATGTTGATAGAGGTTTTTTCCCTTTGGATTTTCAGTTTTTCATATGTTATTTTCCGATTTTTCCCTTCTCTTTTAGTATGTGTATGTAATGTTCAGTGGATTTTCTTGGTGTGGGTAGAAAATCAATAAATATTTGTTTATTCTCTATTTGTTGTTTTCGGCTTTTGTTGGATATGTTATTTTTGGTTTCTCCGCTTCCTTCTTTTCTGATTTTTGATCATTTTTTTCGAATGTGTATCTAATGGTGATGAGGGGGGTTTTGGTTTTTTTGGGTTTTCGGTTTTTTTTATTGTCATTTTCTGAGTTTTCCCTTTCTCTCTTTCTGTTATTTGTTGCTTAATGTTTCATCATTTTTGAGAATGTGTATATAATATTGTTTGGGGGGTGGTTTTTTTCTTTTGGAATCTGATTTTATATTTATCCCCACCGAATATGATATATAATTTTTTTAAACCTAGATTTTGATTTTCTACTTTTTTTGGGTTTTCTTGCATTCGTCATTATCTTCTTCTCATGTCCACACATTCTCTGTTAAACTTTTTTGCTCTCTGCCTTGGTTACTCTCTCTGTTCTTCTTTTTTTTGCTACTTACTTTTTGAGTTGTTGGTGTGAAAACTCTATTTTTGCTGCATCTGAGTTTTTCGCCTTCTCTTCTGTCATTTTCCCCCTTTTTCGTCTTATTGCTTTGTTAATATTTCATCCTTTTCTAGAAGGTGCATAGAATGTTGACTGTAATTTTTTCCCCCTGACCGAATATGCTTATATTTTTTTAAAAGCTAGATTACATTCTTTGATTATATTTTCCTCCTCCATTTTTTTTTTCACTTCTTTCACTTTCTCCCTCTACTGCTGTCGGTTTTTCCGTTGCTCCAGTTAGGATTAATTTTGCCTAAATTCTAGGTCTTCATTTTAAGCTTTTTTTCGGTATTGTTTCCCTTAAGTTGTGTAATAATTTCCGCTTCTTTATTGGCCATACATTTTTGATTTAAAATTTTACTATTTTATGTTTTTGTCAATTGTACATTTTCCCCATTTTGTTATATGAATGTTAAAGTTTTCTTCTCTTAATTTTGATTATCGGTATTGTTTTTTTTTTCCCCTGTTTTAGGTTTTGTATAATTATATTATTTTTTCCATTGTTGTTTAGTTTTTCTGTTAGAAGTTGCCGTTTTCATGTTTATGATTTTCTTAAAATTTTTTGGCTATACCGTTAAATGCAAGGAGTCAGCTAAAAAATATAGGTATGTTTTTGGTTTTTTTTTTTTTTTTTTATAAAAGTTTTTGTGCCTTTTTTGCCTCCTTATATATTCTATTTAATTTGTATTTAATTTGTAGTCATTAATTCCTACAATTTTTTTCCCTGAAGATTGCATGGACATTGCTCTGGACATGGCTGCTTGGGAATATGGAACAAGAGATTGCAGATTTAGTTTTTGGAATGTTTGTATTTGTTTAACTTCTGTTGTTTTTCCCCTCGGCTAATAGTCCGTTCATTTTGCATGGAAATTTTTGGCCTTTTCTGCTTTCCTCTTAAATTTGGTGTTCCAATTTTATGATTTTGTTAGGATTGAATGCATTGTTAGATGTCATCATTAGTGAATTTTCTAGCCTATTCATGTTTTTTCTAACTTTTGATGTTATCTTCTGTTTTTGCTGAGCTGTCATCGGCATTTAATGCTTCTTTATTAATTTGTTTTGCTTTGAATATTGTAAGTTGTTTTACGTCTGTTATTTACAGAAGACTAATCATTTTAACTTTGATTTGCCATATCTTTAAATCTGTCATTGATTTCTAAAATTTCCGTAATTTTTTTGCTTTATTGTGAACTAATGTATTATTTGTTTTGATATCTATGAAAAATTTATTCTCTCTCTTTTTGACCGACTTTTTCTCGGAAACTTTTTCCAAATAAATTTTTTTCCATATTCCCTGCTATAAATACTTTCCTACTTATTTCTTAGTTCATTGCCATCTGCTGTCATTACTCTTTCTCTAACAGCTTCTTAATTCCTCTTCTCTAAATCTTCCTTAATTGTTACCCGAAATCATCTGCTCTCCTCTTTCCTGAAAATTAATCATCATCACATCTTTATTTGTGTGGAAAACTGCTGTTTTTAATCAGGTACTATTCATCTTCATCTCTTTTAATTAAAATTTATTCTTGCTTTCTTATATTAGTATTATTTGTTTAATAATTATTGTTATTGATGTTATAACAATGTTATAGAAGAAATAGTTTTCTTATTGTATTTAATTTTTGTTTACTTCTCTGTTTATCCCTCTCCCCTTCTTTCCCTGTTTTTGTCTCTGATACTAATTTTCGTTTTTCGTCCTATTTTTTTCATTATTATTTTCATTATAAGTTAGATGAATATATTAGATGATTTACGTTTTTTTTTAACTGCTGTGGATGTTATTACAATTGTTATGATTGTTTGTTTTTTTCCCCTGTTCCTTTTCTGTGTTGCTTTTTTTTTTTTATTTTTACGTTCATTGTTTTTTAACCAAATTGCAGCCCACAGATTATAACAGGCTATGATGATCTCCATTTATGTATAATATAATCCATATACCAAATATATTACTTAATTTGGTATATGTTGCTGAATTTAATATTATTCAAAGTGTGTTGAATGACTGTTATATGTTATTTGATAGTTTTCATTGTTGCTATGAATATTTGGGAATTATAATCTCTATCTTTTTCTGATAATAAAACCATATTCAATATATTATTATTATACATAGTTTCTTCAGTTTTTTTTATTTTCTTATTTTCCCTACATTTGCAGTTTTTATATTATAACTATTTTCAGTCACCTCTTATTCTTTTTATTTTTGTTTTTCAGTTTTTATTTCCCCTGTATTCCAGAGCGTAGCACGGGTCTCAAACTCGTAACCTCTAAACGGCTGCTGTTACATTTTTATTTTTGAGCTTAAGCGGCTTCTGTTTCTCTCTCTACTTCTTCCTTTCTCTCTCCTTCTGATTCTTCTTCTTCCTCTCACAGTCACTCGCTTGGTGACACAAAAATGGCTTCTCTTTCTCTTTCTTCCTCTCTCTCTTTCTTAGAGGGTTTCGTAAAGCTTCTCTTTTGTTGCTTCTTCTTCCTCACTCTTTCTCTCTGAAACGATGGATTTCTCTGGGGTTTTATAACGCATCGCAACGAGTCTGTAAGGAAGATTTGGGGCTTTCATTTTCCCCCAAACAAGTTCCATTGGATTCCTATTTCCGTTTGGTGAAGATTGATCAGACAGTTATGATCCGGTTTCCAAGTTTGGGTTTTTTTTTTTTTTTTTTTTTTCAAGGTGAGTTTACCAATTCTTCGTTTTTCTTTTTGTTTGTTTGTTTTCATTTTTCTTGCCCTGTTCTTAACGCCTGATTGTTCATGTTTTGCAAATTTGGATTCTTCTAATGATCGAACAATTGAAAAAAAAAAAAAAAATTGAATTCGGTGTCTTTAAATTCACAAAAGGTTTTGGGTTACGATTTCTCTTCCTAACCTACGTGTTTTCCAAGTGTGTTTCTTAAGCTTCTCTTTTGATTCTCTTCTTCTTCTCTTTGTCTATCTGGAAGGAACGCGACGAGTCTGTAAGGTCTTTACGGAAAATTTGGGGTTTTCAGTTCCCCCCAAACAAGTTTCTGTGACGGAAATTATACAATTAGGAATCCCTGTTTCCGATTACGGAAGATTGATCAGATAGCTACGATCTGGTTTCTGAGTTTGGTCTTTTTTCCATGATGAGTTTTTCAAATTTTTGTTTTTGTTTTCATTTTTCTTGCCCTGTTCTTCAAGCCTGATTGTTTATGATTTCCAAGCTTGGATTCTTCTAATGATCGAACAATTGAAAAAAAAAATTGTGAATTCAGTGTCTCTAATCTAAATCATAAAGGTTTTTAGTTACAAAACCTGTAGTCATAGAATTTCTCTATTCTTGTAGATTTGTACTATTAATCGCCTTTAGCTAGCAAACTAGGTTTTGTGATTGTCTGATATCATTGACGGGTATGATCCTTATTTAACAACCCATCTTAAGGTTTAAGAGCAATTCTCCATGCGCAACTTCAGGATAAGGAGAGAGGATTCTGGTTCTTCCAAGCTTTTTAAGACTTGTTTGCAAAAAAGGAAAAAAAAAATGCTCGAGCATCAATACTTGTTGCTGAAAGCCCCATTGGTAAGAACATCCTAGCAATTTGGTACTGAAACCTTGTAATTGTTGTTTATTGACTTTCTTTTGCTTTGTCTTTAAAAGTTCTATCTGCTTATGTCCTACCTTCTTCAAAATTTTTTGCTCAATCTAGAAGGTAATTAGTACAATGTAATCTTAAGTAATAACTTAAAATTGGGCTTTTACTGTTCATAAATTTCCATGCATTTTTCTAGCTCAGGTTGCCCCTCTTTCTATTCATTTATGGTTTTACTTGCAAAAGTTATGATTGATGACCCAGATGATCACATTGTTTTGGATTTTGCTTTTTTGTTCCAAAAAATTTTGATATTTTGGCCTAGATATGCATTTTTGACTTCTTTAGTATTCTTAGGCTTTAAGATTGCTTTCCTTTTAAGTTATAATTGTGGCTTTTGTACACTTTACATGCTAATTTATATATGTTTTCTGATTAAATATGATTCCGATTCTTCCAAGCTTTATTCATTTGGTAGCAAGAAAAAACAAATACTCCAGCATCAGTACCAACAGCTAAAAACCCCATCGGTAAGAATATCCCTGCAATTTTTTATTGAAACCTTGAAACTGTTTTGGATAATTTAAATGATGTTCCATGTTTTTTTGTCCCGCCTTTTTAAAGTAGTTATGTTCGATTGTGTAGGGGATCTAGTATGATGTAGTCTAAAGATATTTGTTAAAAGTTGGGACTTCTAATTGTTAATTGATTTCCATGCATTTTTTTCAGCCTAAATTGCCCTTCTTGCTATTTTTGATACCCAGTTTTGAGATTTTTTAGTTCTATCTCTTTTTAATGAACATAAATTTGAACTCGCTGAGATGAGAATAGGAAAATTTTAAGTGCACTTCTGACTTCTTTGGTATTCTTAGGCTAAAGACGTTCCTTGTTTACTTTTATGTTAGCATTGTAGATTTTTTACAACCTTATACAATAATTTAGACATGTTTTAGTCTATATCATAGATATTAGTCTAGGAGTTACTCACATGGAGTTTCTTGAATTGATGATTCCTATCTTAATTTCTCTTCACATTTTCTTCAATGATGTATTTGTGGTCTTTGGCTGAATTTGATGGCTTTCATTGCTTTCAGGTTTGTGGTTGGTTCAGAGGATGATCCTAGAAGAAGTGATCGTAATGCAGAACTATGCCCACAAATGTTATCGGTAACTATTTTTTCTTTCTATAATATTGAACTAGTTTTGTACGGATGTTATTGTGTATAATATATATATATATATATATATATATATATATGAAATTCACTAGAAGTTGCATTTTCACGTGTGCATGCAGCTAGGTCTCCCATTAGATCTTGTTGGCAAAACCACCTTCCCATGAAAACCAACTTTGAAATCAGTCACTCATCAATATCCTTCCACAGAGGTACCTAAACTCCACCTGGTGCTGCATCTTTTCCAACGTCAAACTAACTCATTCTCTTTTGACCTATTCATTTTTCCGCTTTTTCTACTTGAAATAATAGTGTTATTAATAGTACTACCAGTAGAAGTGTAGTGGTATTAGAATTAACCAGTGGTAGTAAGTAGAAATAGTATTAGTATTGGTAGTATTAGTATGTAGTAGCAGTAGCAATTGTAGTAAGAGTAGCAGTAACAATAGCAGTAATATTCGTAGTAGTAGTTGTAACATTAGTAGTAATTACAATAGTATTAGTAGTAGTTGTAGCAGTCGCGTAAAAGTAGGAGCAATAGTAGTGTTATTAATAGTACTAACAGTAGTAGTGTAGTGGTATTAGTATTAACCAGTGGTAGTAAGTAGAAATAGTATTAGTATTGGTAGTATTAGTATGTAGTAGTATTAGTAATAGTAGCAGTAGCAATTCTAGTAAGTGTAGCAGTAACAATAGTAGTAATATTCGTAGTCGTGGTAGTTGTAACATTAGTAGTAATTACAATAGTATTAGTAGTAGTTGTACCAGTCGCGTAATAGTAGGAGCAGTGGTAGTTAGTAGACAACAGTAGTAGTTGTAGCTAGTTACTATAGCAGTACTGATAGTTGTTATAAGTAGCATTAGTAGTATTAGTAGTAGAATAGCACTCTAGGAGTAGTTAGTAACACTGATAATGTATATATTATGTACGTATATATTATTTGTGTAACATTTGATTTGCAGCAAGAGCAACTAATTGTTAATCCTTCACCATGCGTGTTGGATTAAGAAATGTCACTTGTTTCTCTTTTTTGTTTCTTACAATTCATATGAACTCCTTGGCAGGAGTATAAGTTATGTGTGTTTTCTTTGTATTTGAAATAAGTGATTCCGATCATTTATTCCTTTTTATTTCTTAGAATTTGTGTGAGCTCCTTAATGGGAGTAAAATCTTTGTGGCAAATATATATATTTTTTTTTGTCTCTTTTTTTGTTTTGCATCTAGAGTAACTAATTGCTAATCCTTCACCGTGCGTGTTGGATTAAATAATGTGAATTGTTTATCTTTTTATTTCTTACAATTCATGTGAACTCCTTAGCAAGAGTATAAGTTGTGTGTGTTTTCTTTGTATTTGAACTAAGGGATTCCGATTATTTATCCCGTTTTATTTCTTAGAATTTGTGTGAACTCCTTAATGAGAGTATAAGCTTTGTGGCAAATAGTTTTTTTGTCTCTCATTTTTTGTTTTGCAACAAGAGTAACTAATTGTTTAATAATTCACTGTGCATGTCGGATTAAATAATGTGAATTGTTTATCTTATTATTTCTTACAATTCATGTGAACTACTTAACAGGAGTATAAGTTGTGTGTGTTTTTTTTGTATTTGAACTAAGAGATTCTAATTATTTTTCCCGTTTTATTTCTAAGAATTTGTGTGAACTCCTTAATAGGAATATAAACTTTGTGGCAAATAATTTTTTTGTGTCTCGTTTTTGGTTTTGTAGCAAGAGTAACTAATTGTTTAATTCTTCACTGTGCGTGTTGGATTAAACAACGTGATTTCTTACAATTCCCGTGAACTCCTTGGCAGGAGCATAAGTTGTGTGTGTTTTCTTAGGGTTTGTTTGGTGTTTGGATTGAATTTGAGATGAGATGAAATTTTTAAGTTTGAGTTAGTTGACTTTTTAAAAATTAGTTATAAATTTTATTGACTTTTCAGAAAAAGACAAAAATTGAGATGAAAAAGTACACTTTAGTTGAAGTTAAACCTGGATACCAAACGTGGGCTTAGTATTTGAACTAAGGGATTCTGATTATTTATCCCGTTTTATTGCTTAGAATTTGTGTGAACTCCTTAATGGGAGGGAGTAGCTTTGTGGCAAATAGTTTTTTTGTGTCTCGTTTTTTTGTTTTGCAGCAAGAGTAACTAATTGTTTAATCCTTCATCGGGCATGTTGGATTAAATAATGTGAATTGTTTTTCTTATTATTTCTTCCAATTCTTGTGAACTCCTTAGCAGAAGTATAAGTTGTGTGTGTTTTCTTTGCATTTGAACTAAGGGATTCTGATTATTTATCCCTTTTAATTGATTAGAATTTGTGTGAACTCCTTAATGGGAGTATAAGCTTTGTGGCAAATAGTTTTTTTTTCTTTGTTTTTTTGTCTCGTTTTTTGTTTTGCAGCAAGAGTAACTAATTCTTAATCCTTTACCGTGCATGGTGGATTAAATAATGTGAATTGTTTATCTTTTTATTTCTTACAATTCATGTGAACTCCTTAGCAGGAGTATAAGTTGTTTGTGTTTTCTTTGTATTTGAACTAAGGGATTCCGATTATTTATTCCGTCTTTTTTCTTAGAATTTGTGTGAACTCCTTAATGGGAGTATAAGCTTTGTAGAAAATAGTTTTTTTGTGTGTCGTTTTTTGTTGGGAGAAAAAAATGTTGCAGGAAGAAGAAACTGCTAGATATTGATGATTCTTGATTCTCCGAGAATGATGTTAGCAACCATGATGGAAAGGAAGCTTATTATAATCTTTTTCATTTTTGTAATAGGTACCGATGATTATATACGTGCATATCCTATATGTGAATGCTTAGGTACAATGTACATATACATGAGGCATAAATAGTGCATATACACCTTCTATGCATACATACATCATATAGGCATGCATTCATACATAATTATTGCTTTAGTATTTCTGTCTTATTGTTGGTGTATCTTATTCCTTGCCCCAGATTTTGAAAAGTTTTGTTTGTGCTGTAGGAAATACATGCTAGTGTTGTTGGTGGTAATAGGATAGACACGTTATGATGGCAATTGATGGTGGAAAATTCCCCGTCTAAAGAGGGTACACGTTTTTCTTCCTTGTTTTATTGATGCAAAATAGAAAAGCTAGACTATTATTCATTAGGCTTAATTAGATTTATCCTTTTCCACATCATTCATCTTTAGTGCATTATGAGTTTTTCTTCCTTGTTTTATTGATGTAAAATAGAAAGCTAGATTTTATTAATTAGGCTTAATTAAATTTATCCTTTTCTGCATCAGTTATTTTTAGTGCATTATGAGTTTTACTCCGAATCTGTTCTTGATATTTCCATTGTTGTAATTCAGCTGAAACAATTCTAAGGAGTAAGAACACGGGGTTACTTAGTAGGTAATGAAATACTATAAGTTGTTGTGTTGAACTTGGTTTCCATCTGTATAATAGGAATTAATGTTGTTGTAGCGTGCAAGAAGAATTTTTCAGACTGTTGAATGCCACGAATGTTAATCTAGCATGGTTTGTATTGCTATCTTTTTGTTTCAAAAAAATTAGATTTTATAGTTCCTATACATCCTTTCACTTAAAAAGTCTTATTTGAAATCGATGGGGAAAAATGTTTATATTTATAATCCACAACTGGAGTCACACGGTAAGCTTATAAAGAAGTTGAGATCTTATAGCGAGTTTGCATAAATATGTTGTGAAATCTGTCTCACTTGATTCATGCATTTGTATTCAGTCTAAACAGTGGCAACAGGATGAAAGGAAGGCTGTAAGTGTTGTTCTCCATTCAAAAAAAAAAAAAAAAAGCTTGAGCATCAGTACTTGTTGCTGAAAGCCCCATAGGTAAGAATATCTTAGCAATTTGGTAATGAAACGTTGTAACTGTTTGAAAAGTCTTATTCATTTCCTTTCCTCTTTCTTTAAAAGTTTTATATGGTTTTGTCCTACCCCTTACAAACGTTTTGCTCAATCTAAAAGGTAATTGATACAATATAGCCTTAAGTAATAGCTAAAAGTTTTATTCTCTCTCTCTTGCTGTTCATTTTTTATTTTACTTGCAAAAGCTACGATTGATGACCTAGATGATCACACGGTTTTGGAGTACTGTCTTTTACGTTCTAAAATTTAGACCTTTTGGTCTTATCTTTTGATAATGCATTTTTTACTTCATTAGTATTCTTAGACTTAAGAATGTTTTCCTTTAAGTTATGATTGGTTCTTTTTTCACTCTACATGCTTATTTACATATGTTTTTGTCTGTAGCGCTTTACGGGCTTGCTTTTGGGGGATTGATGAGAAGTCAGGGAGCCCTTCACCATGGAGTTGCTGGAATTGATTATTCCTTAACCCTTTTTTCTTCCCAACTTCTTCAGAGATATATTTATACATATTTGTGTTTAAACTGAGATTGATGGTTTTTATTACTGATAGGGTGTGGTTCAGGGGATGGCCCCAGAGGAGAAGCGATCCTGATGCAAAATCATGCTCATATACCTTATCGGTAACTGTTTTGAATTATAGAAATTGAAATTCATGTGAAGTAACATTTTTATGTGGACATGCAGTCAAGCCCCCCTACAAGAAGTTCTTGGAAGCATTGTCATTTCATGTTTATACGCAAGCCTTCCGATAGATTTTAAATGATTCACTTAATAATATCCTTGCATAGAGGTACGTAATTCCTTCTGCCCTCGCATTAAATCTTTTCCAAGTGGTAAGAGAATCTCAGTGAGTTATCTGTGTTCATCATTTACTCTGCTTATGATCTATTCTTTTCGGCTTCTTCATTGTAAAGTGTCACATCTTGTGAAGCCAATGGAGTACAGATTCCGAATTGTCACAAGAAGCTGCTTGCAGTGAGTAGTTCTCTGTGCTTTGGGGTTACAAATAGCTTTTAGTGCATCATTCATGATCGTACTTCAGTTTATATACTGTCCATTTTTTCCCTGTTGTTTTCTAGTTGTATGGTTTTTAGTTGGTTTCCACTCCAATACTGCCTCAAGTAGCAACACCAAGTATGGTGCTACTATACCATAAACTTTACACTGGTAAACACTTGCAAAACAATCTTCTTTTCCCGAATAAATATTTTCTTTTTTTGGTACTTCTGTTGTGCATAATCTTATCCATTTTGTGATTTCAACGCACTCTTAGGAGCTTTGAATTAGAATGTTTGTAGTCTTTTTGACATGAGTGGCTTCATGTGATTCACAAGGATGTTAAATATTTCTTCTCCAGTTTACATTTAAAAAAAGTTGTATTGAGTACTTAGTCAACCACTAGTATATTGCTTGTCAATTGTATTTCTTAGATTCGGCCTGAATTCTGATTAGTGAATTAGGTTTGTTTGTTTTTCCTAAAGTGATGGCAGCAACAAGTTTATCTGGAGCTCTTTTACAAAATGAGGCAACACGATATACATAATTGAAGTGAGTGAAATTTCCTCCTTTTCTCTTTCACTCGTCAATATCCTTACATAGAGGTACCTAACTCCATCCCCACCTGGCGCTGCATCTTTTCCAACGTCAAACTAATTCACTCTGTTTTGACTAATTCAAGTTTCAGCTTCTTCTACTTGAAGTGCCACATACTGTGAAATTGCTGAAGTACTTATTTTTAATTATTCTCAGAAGCTGCAGTTGTGAGTAGTTTGTGTTCAAAACTTATTTACTCTTTTTACTTTTTTTTTTCTCCCTAATATCATGTTATGTCTTGAGCTTGTTCCAGCTAATATATTGTTCTTTTTCCTCTTGTTTACCAGACACAGTTTTGAGTTAAGCGTCACTTTATATCACAACTAGTTGCAGTGCTTATTTGTCATTTGCAAGGTCAAGAGTTTACATACCTTATTGGTGCTATAGACTATAAATTTTAAACAGGTAATCTTACATGACAAACTTATTTTTTCTTTTTTATTTTTTTATTTTTTTATCCTCCACGACATTTTTGCTTCTTTGATAACTCAGTTTTCATAAATTTATCCATTTTGTGATTTGAGCAAAATCTTCAACAATTTAGTATCATCTCTAGAACAGACGATTAAACACTCCTATTGGTAAGTAATCTTTACCCTTTTAATCTCATTCCATTTGTTTCTTTTTCTTTAGTTAGTAGCAAAAGCAGTGGTATTATTGTTAGTATTAATAGCAGTTTCAATAGTACTAGAGTTATTAGTAGTTCTAACAATAGAAGTAGTACTAGTATTAACCAGCAGTAGCGTAGTAGCAGTAGACTTGGCAGGTACCGGTATCTGTAGCGGTAGCAGTAGTGTTATTAGCAGCAGTAGTAAGTAAAAAGAGTATTAGTATTAGTAGTAGTAGAATTAGTAATAGTAGCAGTAGCAATTGTAGTAGGAGTAGCAGTAACAATAGTAGTAGCAGTGGTAGTAGTAATAATAGTAGTAATTACAGTAGTACGAATAGCAATAACAGTAGTATTTGTAGTAATTGTATCAATTGCGTAATGGTAGTAGTAGCATTAGTTAGTAGATATAGGAATAGTTACGGTAGTTGTAGCTAGTTACAATAGTGGTGTACTGATAGCTGTCACACTAGTAGTATTAATAGTAGTAATAACACAATATAGGAGTGGTTATTAACACTGATAACATATATATACACATATATATATTATCTGTGTAATATTTGTTTTGCGGCAATAGCAACTAATTGTCAAATCTTCACCATGCATGTTGGATTAAGTAATGTCAATTGTTTGTTTCTTTCGATGAACTCCTTATCAGGAATATAAGTTGTGTGTGTTTTCTTTGTATTTGAACTAAGAGATTCTTATCATTTATCACTTTTATTTGTTAGAATTTGTATGAACTCGTTTTTTTGTTAGGAGAAAAAAAAATTACAGGAAGAAGAAACTCTTGGATATTGATGATTCTTGATTCTCCAAAACTAATGTAAGCAACCACGACAGAAAGGAAGCTTACTCAAATCATTTTTATTTTTGTAGTATGTAATGATGATTATATTATTGTATATCCCTACATGCATGCATCATAATTAGTGCATATACACCATCTATGCATACATTCATCACCTAGGCATGCATTCATACATCATACAGGCATTCATACATCATATTCTCCATGTCGCGGCTTTCGTTGCTTTTATTGTTTTCTATTTTTGTATTTGTTTTCCCTGCTTTTATCACTATGTTTTTGTGTTATTTTTTTAAATCTTCCTTTTCCTTTTTGGTTTTTACTTATTATATTTCTTACCTAAAGTTGTTTTGTGGTTTTTCTGTTGCTATTATATCATATATTTATCTTTATATAAATAATTTTTTTTGAAAAAATTTATGCGTACTATTTTTCTTTATATTTCTCTTTCTTACTATTACTTGCTTTTGACGTCTTTTTGTTTTGTGTTTCTCTTTATTTTGTGTTTTTTCCTTTTTTCCTGCTTATATCAGTTTATGTTTTTGTGTTTTTAATAATTATATATTTTCCTTTTATTTTTATCCCGTCTATGTAGTAATATTTTTCAAAAATATCCTCATTGAACTTTTTTCTTACGGCCTTTAAACTAACTTAAACTAACTGTTAAAGATATATATATATATATAAATATATTATTTTTCACAAATTTACCTTTTTTTCAAACATCTTTTTGCTTCTCATATACCACCAAAAAAAAAAAAGTCTTTTTGCTTCTCATATACACCTTAGTTAATATTTTATATAACGTTCTTTAATCATTTTGTGGTTGTGTGTTTTTCTTTATCTGAATTTTTTTTTTGTGTGTTTATATCAGTTTTTTGTGTTATTATTTCGTATATCAGTTTATGTGTTTATTGTATCCCTTCTATGTAATAATATTTTTCAAATGTATCCTCATTTAACTTTTTTTTTTTCCTTACTGCCTTTAAACTCACTTTTTTTTTTTCTAAAACTGTTTTTTTTTTCCTTCTTAACAGCAATTCCGAAAAAAAAAAAAAGTAATAACACAAATTCATACAAAACTTTTTTAAAAAAAATTCTTAACAAAATTCCAAAAAAATTTAGACGAAACCTTGTTACCAAATTAATAAAAAGATAGAAGAGTTTAAAAAAAGAGAACATAAAAAAAGAAACAAACAAAATCAAAACTCCGTACGAAAATTTAAAAAAAATTACCGAAACTTCTGAACAAAAACTCCAAAAAAAAAAAAAGTTTAGACGAAATCCTTCTAGACCAAATTAAAAAAACAAAAAAAATCCAAAAAAATACTCCAAAAATTAAAAAGAAAATAAGAATAAAAAAGCACATGACAACAAAATTAGAAAAAGAAATAACAGTCTGAAATTCGTTATGAAATTTGAAAATAATCTTGGATGAAAGACTTTTTAATCAGTTTAAAAAATTACATTGAAAGTCCAACTATTAAAATAAAAAAAAATAATTAAAAAAAACCTATTTTCACTTTTGTTATTGATGATAGAAATAAATTTGTTGTTGAATATACTTGACGTTTATATTAAAATTTTTCATTATTTAAAATTCCTTTTATTGTCACATATATACCTTAGTGTTTTTTTTTTAAATAATTTCATTTGGTTGCTTTTAAAATGTTTTATCCTTTTTATTTTGGTCGTTTCTTGATTTTTCTTTGACTATTATATATTAATTTGTCCTTATTTAATATTTTTTCTAAATTATCTTCACTTTTTTCCTTATATTTCCCATTTCTTTTGATTATTGCTGCTCTTATTTTTTATTGTTTCTTTGCATTGTGCTTCTATTTTTGTGTGTTTTTTTATTTAATTTTTTTAATTTTTAATGATCATATGTTTTCCGTTCCCTATTATGAAATAATCTTTTTCAATTATACATATCCTTATTTATTTAAATTTTATCTTATTGCCTTTAAAATATTATATGTTCTTAAATATGACTTTAGTAATTATTTGTTTTTTTGTAACATTAGTTTTTAACAAATATTGCCTTTAAAATATTATTTTTTAATAAATTTACTTTTTATTTAAACATCCTTTTGCTTCTCATCTTTTTATAACTATTCTTTCTTTTCTAATTACTCTTTTTTCCCTTCTAGTTAGTTTTTCCTTTCTCTTTCTCTCTTTTTTTTTTTTTGAACATTAGTTTTTTCCTTTCTAATTACTTTTTATATTAATACTTTCACTTAGTTACTTTTAAAGCATTTTGTTTGTTTTATCTTTGATCATTTTGTTGTTTTTCTTTTGCTCTTATATAATTTTATTAGGAGCACATGTGAATAATATATTGTCTAAAAGATATAAGAATGATAAAAAATTGAAAAAACATAGAACGATAAAACAAGAAAAAGAAACAAAAAAAAACCGAAACTTTATAAGAAACTTTTAAAAAAATTTTAACAAAATTTCAAAAAAATTTAGATGAAACCTTGTTACCAAATTGATGAAAGATAGAAGAGTTTAAAAAAAAAAAAAAAAAAAAAAAAAAAAAAAAAAGGAGTACACAATGACAAAAATATAAAAAGAAAAAAAAAATCATAAATCCGTACGAAAATTGAAAGTCCAACTATTAAAATCAAAAAAATAATTAAAAAAAAAACCTATTTTCACTTTTGTTATTGATGATGATAGAAATAAATTTTTTGTTGAATATACTTGACGTTTATATTAAAATATTTCATTATTTAAAATTCCTTTTATTGTCACATATATGCCTTAATATTTTTTTTTTTAATAATTTCATTTGGTTGCTTTTAAAATGTTTTATCCTTTTTATTTTGATCGTTTCTTGATTTTTCTTTGACTACTTTATGTTAATTTGTCCTTATTTAATTTTTTTTTTTCTAAATTATCTTCCCTTTTTTCCTTATATTTACTATTTCTATTGCTCATTGCTATTCTTGTTTTTCCCTTTTTGGCATTGTGCTTCTGTTTTTGTATTTTATTTCCCCCTTTTTCCAGCTTTTATCATTTTGTGTTTTTTTTTAATTTTTTGTTTTGTTTTTCATGATCATATGTTTTCCGTTCCCTACTATGGAATAATCTTTTTCAATTATATATTTCCTCATTTATTTAACTTTTTTATTATTTCCTTTAAAATATTGTATGTTCTTAAATGTGACTTTAATAATTATTTTTTCTTTTGTAATATTATTTTTTAACAAATATTGCCTTTAAAATATTATTTTTGTTAACAAATTTACTTTTATTTAAACATCCTTTTGCTTCTCATCCTTTTATAACTATTTTTTTCTTTTCTAATTACTCTTGTTTACTTTCTAGTTAGTTTTTTCCTTTGTAGTTACTTTTTATATTATACTTTTGCTTAATTACTTTTCAAGCATTTCGTTTGTTTTATCTTTGATCATTTTTTTGTTTTTCGTTTGCTCTTATATAATTTTTCTAGGAGCGCGTGTAAATAATATATTGTCTCAAAGTTACATAAGAATAAGAAAAAACCGAAAAAAGCATAGAATGACAAAACAAGAAAAAGAAACAAAAAATTGAAACTCCATACCAAACTTTTTTAAAAAATTCTTAACAAAATTCAATAACAATTTAGACGAAACCTTGTTTAACTAAATTAATAAAAACTATAAGAGTTTAAAGAGAGAATTAAACATAAAAAATAAAAAAAACAAAGAAAAAGTATACAATGACAAAAATATAAAAAAGAAACAAAAAATCATAACTCCATACGAAGATTTGGAAAAAAAAATAACCAAAACTTCTTAACGGAAACTCCAAAAAAAAAAAAGTTTAGATGAAATTCTTTTTAACCAAATTAAAAAACCATAAAAATACTCCAAAAATTAAAAAGAAAATACGAATAAAAAAACACATAACGACAAAATAAAAAAAAAAAAAGAAACAAAAACCCGAAATTCGTTACAAATCTCCAAAAGAATCTTGGATGAAAACCTTTTAAATCATATTAAAAAAATCACATTGCAAGTCCAACTCTTAATAAAAAAGAAACAAAAAATCATAACTCCATACGAAAATTTGGAAAAAAAAATAACCAAAACTTCTTAACGGAAACTCCAAAAAAAAAAAAAAAAAAAGTTTAGAGGGAATCCTTTTTAACCAAATTAAAAAACCATAAAAATACTACAAAAATTAAAAAGAATATAAGAATAAAAAAACACATAACGACAAAATAAGAAAAAGAAACAAAAACCTGCAATTCGTTATAAAACTCCAAAAGAATCTTAGATGAAAACCTTTTAAATCATATTAAAAAAATCACATTGCAAGTTCAACTCTTAATAAAAAAAATAAAAAATAAAAAATAAAATAAAATAAACTTGTTTTTATGATAGAAATAAATTTATTATTGAATATACTTGACGTTGGTATAAAAATTTTTCATTTTGTAAATATTTACTGTCACATATATACCTTAGAGTTTTATTTAATAATTTTGTTTGGTTGCTTTTAAAATGTTTTATCCTTTTTATTTTGGTCATTTCTTGATTTTTTTTTACTAGTATAAATTAATTTTTCCTTATTAATTTTTTTTTTTTTTGGAAATTATCTTAACTTTTTTTTCCTTATATTTATCATTTCTATTCATTATTGCTAATTTTTTTCAATCGTTTCTTTGCATAGTGCTTCTATTTTTATGTCCCCCCCCCCCCCCCCCCCCCGTTTTCTAGCTTTTATCATTTTGTGTTTTTTTTTTTAAAATTTTGTTTTAGTTTTAATTTTGTTTTTGTTTTTTTGGTTTTTTTTATGATCATATGTTTTCCGTTATCTATTATGGAATAATCTTTTTCAATTATATATTTATTGAACTTTTTTATTATTGCCTTTAAAATATTGTATGTTCTTAAATGTGACTTTAATAATTATTTTTTCTTTTGTAATATTATTTTTTAACAAATATTGCCTTTAAAATATTATTTTTTTAATAAATTTACTTTTATTTAAACAAAAACCAAAAATTTGTTAACGAAACTCCAAAAATATAGCTTTGAACTTAAAATCCATCTCAGTTTTTGTCCATTTCTGAAAAGTAAATAAAAATTATAATTAGTTTTTGAAAAGTAAATCAACTTTAACCTAAAAATTACATTATAAACCTATACAATGTCCTCAAAGAATGTTGCGTCATAAGAGTCATTTTGTTTTTGTAATGAATCCATAAAATCAGATTGTGAGAAAATATTTTTGTTTTTAAGTGTTCGAGAAAAGCAAGAGCATTAGGGAATTGTAGGATTCTTCAAGCTTGCTCAGCTATTAAAGCTGGTTAAGACAAAATTAGTAACTCAAATTGGATTGACTGCCCTTCCCGTATTAAATTTTCACCAAAGTATATACATATGTGTGATATGAATTCTCTTGTGGTGTTTTGTATTTTTAAACATACCGATACTACATTAAAAAATGTTTATTTAATAATGAACTCTAAATACAAGTTAACATTTAACTCTCAAGTTCTTCGGTAAACAAGGGGAAAAAAAATCGATCGAGGAAGAATGTTGGTTGAGAGAATAAACTAAATAAATCAATTTAAACTATAAGCTACAGTCATTTTACTATAAAAGATTCAGATACTTGAATAGTCTTTCTTTTTTTTATTATTTTTTTTAAAGCACATATCCATGAATATTAAATGCAAGTAGCCTTAATATGTCATATGAAGGTCCTGTTTCTAGAACCAAAAACACCAAAACAAAGACAATATGGCGATCTTGACTACATACCTCCGTTCAAGTTTTAACTAGTATATAAATAGGAGTTGATATTTTTAAGTAGTGTTGTGGGTTATATTGTACTTTTTATTAGAGACCATAATTCACAATCATGTTTAAATAGTTTATGTTTAGTAGCATTAGAGACACTTACTCATTTAATTATCAACTCATATGATGATGAACTGTCATGTGAGAATCTGCTTTCTAGTTCAAAGAGTTGGATCCATTTATGATTGATCTTCGAGATTTTGAATAATTATCATGTGCTTGTTTGGGCTGAAGTTTTTATGCTCAATCCTATTCGTTTTATTTATTTTTGTTTTTATATTTTATTTTTACTCAATAAAAGTCCAAAAAGGGGGGCGATATGTTAGCATCTCTCGAGAGCGATACCCAATAGGTTTCGAGAGTATTAGGTCAGTAGAAAATAAGTCTTAATTTGTATTTAATATTATAGCTATAAATATGGACCGGGTTAAGCGGACCAACCCGTTGCCCGCTATTTGGCCCCATGGCTGGTAATGTGCGGCCTGTTACATGTCGGGCCAGTCCTTAGTCCAGTGCAATTCCAAGGGTCAGCCTGGGCCTTAGTTTTGAGCCCAGCCTAGCCGGGCCACCCAAAGCTCAGCTTGCTAGTGAAACATGTTACGTTTATGTTTATGTTTTTTATCATATTTTTATTTTGTTTTGTTTAACAATGCCTTTGTAGTGTAAATCATTCATAAACATAATGGAGATATAGTAGAAATAACATATTACTTTTTCTATAAAAAAAAATTGAAAATGACCATTGCACAACGGTGATATTATATACCTACAAAATAGACGAAATTCAAACAAAGTTCAACTATTTGTCTCTATCTAGTTATACTTTTTAATATACTCTACTCTTTTTTTTTCCAGTACTTGAACGCTTGTATTTAAAAAATTGAAGTTTTGATGTCATTTTTTTTTTTGTATTTGTTTTTGTTTTTGTTCTGTTTTTCAAAAGCATGTTTAATCATTTATCCAGCTCAAATTTAAACCTGTTTACCCGCTCGATTTTAAGCCTGCCGGTTTTTAGGGCAGGGTCAGGCTTTGCTTTTCAATCTTCAGGTGAGCCCAACCAGGCCCAGCAGGCTCGTCACAGCCTAAAATTATACATTGTTTTATGTCATTCTTATTTTAAATAATCAAAATTCTAAAACATGAAAATGACATGTCATGCATGCATATGGATGATATCCACGTTCTAAGGAAAACACGTGCTTGTGAGTTTAAAAAAAAAAAAACCTAAAATAGTATATGACTGGATGAATTGAAACAAAATACAACAATTAATTATTTTATTTGATTAAGTTTGAAATACGGGAATATCCTTTTATTCCTTAAAAAAATTCATGGTATAACAACTATTGTGCTCTTAAATCCTTTTTTTTCAAAACATTTTCAGATTAGAATATTGTTAGTGTCAATTTTTATATCGAATTAATTTTTACCTTTACTGGAAACTCAAAACTTTATATTCAATTATGTACGGAAAAATATCTTTCCTTGTAAATTTATAAATAGTGTCAATTTTATATCTAATTAATTTTTGCTTTTACAACAAACTCAAAAATTTATATTCAATTATGTACGGAAAACTCTCTCTCCTCCTAAACTTATAAACAAAATAGTAAAAGAATATTATGTAACAGTATCTTCAATATGATCTTGTTACGGTATAGAATTACATAGAAAATAATGACAACAACTTATCTCGTTTGGGGGAAACATTTATATAGAAACATTTAAAATAAAAATATTTAAATGAAAGCATTTTGGATGGAAACATTTAGCATTATAGAAAAATATCGAGTGAGGAGCATTTGGAGATATTTTAAAAAGACTCTTTAAGTAGGATAGGAAAACAAGACTTGGTTATTGAAAAAGAATCACAATAAGAAGTCTATGGCATCCAACTTTTTTTGTCAACATGGATCGTCCAAGCTCACATCTATTAAGATCTCATATTGCCAACCCCTCCTCCACCTACATTAGCGTACATTACTCCAACATGCCCAACAAGCAGATTCACCGAAGCCAAGTAATATTGGTCTCACGTGCCAAATCCTTCCACATCATGTCAAGCTTGAGGGCATTCATAATCAAGACTCATATGTGCATGCAATCTTCTTTGAGGAAAGCTGCTTTTTGATGAGCTCTTCTCCACTAGTCAAGACAAAAACTATAAATCAAGTAGTTCTTGGAGGCAACCCATAATTCTATCCTTTCTTTTCTTTTATTTATTTTTATATTTTTTTTCCTTTTCTTATGGTTTGGTTTTTGGTTTTTGTTTGTTGTTTTTTGTTCTTTGTTTTGTTTGGTTTTTTTTTTTTTTTTGCTCCAAGTTTTCGCACAAGTTTGGGGGTTGATGTTATGAGATTTTCACATGTCTTTCGACAACTCAACTACAAAGTTGACAAGTATTCATATTCGGATGAAAACCTGGGAAGTTTCTCTTTTCACTCCTTTTTCTTTTCTTTTAATTGAGGATAATGTTTGTTTTCAGTTTGGCCGTAGGAGTTCACATTTTTAAGTTAAAAAAAATCATTTTTTAAATTAAAAAGTAAAAGAGTGTTATTATCTTTAGGCTTTGTTTGGAGTTTGAGTTTAACTCCAACTAAACTGTATTTTTTTTATTTCAGTTTTTGTCTTTTTTTAAAAAGTCAATAAAATTTATAATTAGTTTTTGAAAAGTCAACCAACTCCAACTTAAAAATTTCATCTCCAACAGGCGAACCAAACGCATGCTAAGTGTTTTTTCAACTTGATCATGATCAAAGAGGTTGGTTGAAATTGAATCTGGTTCTAGGAAAGTGATAAATATTGCTCATGTTTGTGGTACTTGACAATTGAGTTGGTTTTATTTTGTTTTCAGTTCTTTGAACACTCTGGGTAAATACCCATGGTCACTTAATTGTTTTATTTGTTTAGATGACGTTTATGCGGATTAAGATCTCATGGAACTCTAGAACCTGCTCGATCTTCATTTGAGGTGAAACAAGAAAAAGTGGGGGTTCATTTATCCCTAGTCCATCCCTTTGAGCAAAAAATAAAAAATAAAAAGTCATTTTCTTCGTTTACACCAGATATCATTTTTATCCTTTTAGCCTGAAAAACGATTTTACTTTTCAAGAGAACAGGTGTTGCATAGTTAGGAAAAAAATCAAAAGAGAGAGAAAGAACTTGAAAGAATGTGGAAAAAGAAAGTTAAACATTTAGCTATACTACAACTCAAATACATAAAAGTAATAAGTTTGGGGTTTGTAGTAAAGCATCAAATGAGAAACAAAAAGATGAGAAGAGTAAAATGAAAGTCTTAAAAAATTAAATTATTATTGAGAAAAATAATATAAAGGGTTGGTTTTCAGGGGGGGGGGAGGGGAAGCATTATTCTTGTGTTGCAACATGATATGCTTTATCGAGATTCTATTATTTTGTTAAATCTTATCCTTTCTATATTTGTTAACCATTACCTTAGCCTAACGCTACAAGCTTAGACATTTTGATATTTGATAATGTGTTAGTCTACACTAGTATATATATAATATGAAAAGTAGGCCTATAGGGTTCGACAATTTCTTCATCTTGAAATCTGTCATAATGCACTTAATTTGCATAAACTGATCCCATCCGAGTTATAAGCGGTTAAATTATAAATTGTTATTCACACAAACACACTCAAAGAATCAAAGGTGGGGTGTGACTAATTCATTAGTTGAAATTTTAAGCTTTTACAATGTTTATACTTTTCCTTGGACTATATGCATATATGCAATCTTTGAGGCAAGTTTGGTGAAATCAAACTAAATCAATACTTATTTTGACGATTTTTGTTTTACCTTTCTTTCTTTTGTTCGAGTTCTAGCAAAATATTAAAATCTCATGTCGATAAGGAAACTTTGGACGTATTTGAAAAACATAATCTCAGAGGAACAATTAGTTAAAAATATTTAATAGGGTCATATTTGAAAAATAGTACTTTAAACGGAATACGTGAAAAATGTAGCTATAGTTGAACTGCCATTGCAGCGGCAGTCTCTTCAATCTGCAGCCCACCTTTATTCCAAGGCCATGAATGAAATCATTCTGTCATGGCTTCACTTGTCTTAGGCTCGAGTTAAATCTAATATACCCTCGATTTTACATTATGCAACAGTAAAAATTTATGTATTCTCTAAAGTGTTTGGTTGGAGAAAAAAATAGAGGAAAGGAGAGGGGCAGAAGGATTTGTTGAAGGGTTTTTGATATTTATGGTTGTTTGGTAAGAGAGAAAAGATGAAGAAAGATATTTCAAATCCTTCAAAACATCCTGATTTTAATCTCTCTTACATTAGAAAGATTAATAGAAGGATCTTATCTGCTGGATAAAATAGTCATTTTTCTACAAATAAAATATTTTCGTACTTTTCATTTCATATCTATTACCAAACAAGAGAGATGATTTTTGTGTTCTTTCCTTCATTTCATATCAAACGTCACGAGAGAAAGGATCCCCCTCTTCCCCATTTTGGTAATCCATCAGTTCTTCCTTATATTCTCTCTCCTTCCTACCAAAAACACATTATTCGGTATTTATTCTTATTGTTAATACATTTTCTATCTGCATTGGACAACCTCTGTATCCATATAATCTTACAAACCAAACTTGAGATAAATTTCATGATATAAATAACGGAGAATGAACATCACTCCACCAAGATCGTCAAATTCGCATAACAAATGGGATTAAGAAGCATCCTTCTTGGATTAATAATAGGAATTGCACAGCAATTTTGACCGAGTTTACTATATAATTTCAGTAACAAGAAAACTTATGTGCATTTTTGGTGTCAGCTATTGCACAGGGCAAGAAAAAAATTAGTGCATAAAATAGCATTGCTAAGATTGGCAAGAAAAAGTAAGTGCATATGATAGCATTGTTAAGATTGTATCCTTTTCAAATATGGGCAATCTCTGCAACCATGTATAAGAAATAGCTAAATCTCTATTACAGTTACCTTACCTTTGATGGCATCCTCTAGTTCCTCAACACAGTCAAAATCAGCTTTGAAAGTTACCATGGTTGTACCGTCTTTACCCGTTTCATAATCTTACTTGATATATATCTTCAACTTGAAAAGATTGTAACTGGGAACATAAACAGAATAAGGACACAAGAAATACTAATTCAAACCATTTCAATTCAACAGGAATAAGTAACTATTGGATCTGTAAAGGGTTACTTGATGATATAAAGCACCCAAAAGATCATATGGAACCTCCACACCAGTTCGAACCTGCAATCCATTCGGTTCAAATTTATAAAAATAAAAAAAAATCCTTGAATTAAAATGCAAGTGAAATTTCTTTGTTTTCGAGAGATAAAGGATCTGTTTAAACAATCAGAAAATCATCGACACCAGCTCATCTTATTCTTTTTTATATATCAGATATAGAAGTAGCCTCCAACCCAGTAAGAAACCAAATTGACAACATGAGAATTCTGTTGTAGCAAATGAAAACATTCCCCATGACATGGTTTTTAACAAGATCTTTATAAAGTTCCGTTAAATAGTTCTACATATTTCATCTAAGATAATATGAATATGATTATGATACGATCTAACGGTTAAACTGTACCATAATGATATGATTTTAATTTTTAATACCCCACTCGATGATATCAATACCTCTGATTTCACTAAATAAGTTGGGGCATTTCTCAAGCATTCTGAGGCAACTCCTCCATAAGCTCTCACTAGCCCACCAGTGCCTAATTTCATACCTCCAAAATACCTTCAAAACAATCATTGTTTCATTACTACTATCTTCATATATATATATATTTATTTATGTGTGTGTGTGTACACACACATATGAATTCATTAAAGCAAATTGTTTGGTAAAAATGTCAGACCTGATGACCACCACCATAACTCTGTCGGTTCCAGAGGAAACAATAGCAGAATGTATCGGCTTCCCAGCTGTCCCTGACGGTTCCCCGTCATCATTCGACCGATAATGATCTCCAACCTGACTTCCAATCAATTCTTTCAGAAACCAAACACCAAACGACAATTTCTTCTGAATCTGCCTTGTAAGCCCAGGAATTGTGAGTAGCACGCGGATCCCGCACCTAGTAGCATGGAAGAAAAATTAGGCAAAATAACTTAGCTTTATTCCGATGAAAAAAAAAAAAAAGAAAAAGAAAAAGAGAGGAAGTACCTGAGAGAGGAAGGAGAAGGCGGATTGTTCGTCGGAGATGGGGGCCAGCGACAGCGATGAATTTGCTCTTCTTAATTTCCTTTTCCAAAGTCACTCTCTCCTTGATCTCGTGTAGGCACCGCCACCATTGCTACTGCTACTGTCAGTGGCGGTAGCCATCCTGGCTGTGGCGGCGGCGGTGGAGGAGGGGGGAATTGGGCGGTGGATAGTGGTGAAGAGGAGGAGTTTGCGGCAATGGTGGTGATGGGAATAATAGGGTATTGCTGTTATAGCCACCGGCATGGCTTTGCCTTTTGGCAGTTGGCTTGGCTCCCAAGTAAGTTCCCAAAGGCCAAAAAACCGACTTTCCTTGCTCGTGTGGTTAGCAAGGAATTATTGTTATATCTGGTTGCAACGGTCTCGTTTCGAGAATGTAAGACACCTTGGCACTTAAGAAAAGATGAGACCCTTGCCTTCGAGAGCTACATTGAGGTTACAAGGATAAATGGGAAAATTGAAGCGCCACCCCTTACTCTCCAACGAAGCCTTTTTTAATCTTCTTAATATTTTTGCAGCTAAAAAAGTTTTGCCAAGTAATTAATTTAATTTAATAGTGAAAATATAATTAGTGAGTATTATCTGGGGTCACACTTTTATTCGCACAAATATCCATCAACACGTCTGCCGAGTCACATGTATATTGATAGAGACATTTGGTCATGAATCTATTGGTACCATGATCAGAAGTGATTCTGGAATATTTCCTACTTTGAATCGAAGAGATAGTCGAAAACGACGTATGCATGAGCCTCAATCGAAAGGATAAAGAGAACACAAGGTTGAGAGAGCTTATGGCCATCAATGATCCACATTCAGCGCTAGTTTCTTAATGTAACCAGCAATCCTGACCAGGTTCAATCCCAGTAACTTTGTAACTTTCCCACAAGTGTCTTTTATCTTTTTTTACTGTGTACGGAATAACTGTTAAAGCCTACTCAATAAATACATAAATGGGGTTTGATATGTTTTCTTAATCCAAGAAACTAGAACAAAGATGATTAGCTAGCTTTATATGGGAGACGAGTGTATATATAATATACATGTGTGTATATATAAATATATATGTATCTGTCAGTTGTCCGCTAGAGTTCCCCTGAACACTTCACCGGAGCTACCATAAAATTACCCTCAAGTCGTGTGAGGGTAATTCTAAGGGTAATTTTAGTCCACTGAAGTGTTTGGGGGAACTCTGGTTGCCATCTGACTTGGATTAAGCAAGAAGTTGCCTTGATTTGTTCTATTTTGATCTTTTGCTTTCAATATCAGCTTTGCATTCGATTCTTATATACATGTATATATATTTATGCATATGTCCCATACGTATGAGTGTGTAAATATACTGCATGTGTACATCATAACAAATTGCTTAACATAACTTAAATGTTATTGTCTGTGCAGTCCCTTCTGATGGAGTACTTTCCGTTCGTGGCTATACCAAGTCTCTAAATCAAACCTAAACCAAGGAACTCTCGAGTAGCCTCTTCCATGCCATTAATCAGGGCATCAAGATTCAAGCTTCAAGGTGAAATGTTTTGAAGTTCGAGGTGACGGGATTCAAATTATAAACTTATAGAGTTAAGTGTGGAAATTAACAGTATATTAAATTTACAATCACGATAAGGTGATAAAGTATTATTTGTTGATAACGGGCCCTGATACCAACTTAAAAATTGGAGAGAATAATATTTTTCATTTAATTCTATCTCACAAATTACAAAGAATACTTAATCCTATTTTATAGGGGATAAAATACCAAGAAAAGAAAAGTAAACTAACAAATAATAGAAACTACCTAATTATCAATAATAGGAAGCAAACTAAAATAGTTTTGAGAAATTACCAAATTCAATATTTTAACAACTTTAACCTAGCAGAGCTAGCTTAAGTTCCATGTATGTAAGAACAACCCTTTCTGATTAATGAACCTTACATTTTTTTCACGTCAAATGTTGTTTAAAGTACTTCAATTTATTTCTTTTGAATGTCTATATGCAACTGCAGCTCCAAATATAGCTTGCCCATATTCTTCGAGTAGTTGATAACCACAGTTTTACTTTTGACTCTCCTCAAACTAACCCTAATCTCTTAACCTTAAACCCAATTTAATCTACCAGTGCTGCCACTGCTCGTCAACGGTGGAGATGAAGAACGGCGGCAAAGGCAAAAAAAACCAACGGATTGTCAATCGTGATCAAGTTCATCATGATTCAGATCTCTCTATCGCGAGGTTGCTTGGCCTCGCAACAATGAAACACAAAAGTGGACCTGAGAATAGAGAGAGGAGAGAGTGGAAATAGTGCACATGGAGAGATATTGTCTGCCCTAAATTGAATAGATAAAGTTTAAGTAGGGGGTATTTTGATATTTGGCAGTGTACTAATTGTGAATTTAATAAAA
Organism: Ficus hirta; assembly: GCA_038430175.1. NCBI lineage: Eukaryota > Viridiplantae > Streptophyta > Magnoliopsida > Rosales > Moraceae > Ficus > Ficus hirta. Next base: position 130,235 of record CM076597.1, read on the forward strand.
AAAATAAAACTATTTAATAACTTTTCCTAAAGAATACGCTATTAAATTTATTCATGATAATATGATGGCAATCAAGGAAGAAGAAACTTGCATGTGTGAGCACTCGTTTTTTTTTTTTTTTTTTTTTTTTGCACAATTATAATTATAATTATTAATATTATTATTATTATTGCATTCTAAACACTACCAACTAGCCTTAACACCCAAAAAAAAAAAAAAAAAAAAAAAAACCTATACACACGCACGGTCAAACAAATTGAGCAACATAGACTACCGTGGTTTATTCATGCAATTCGTATAAGTAGTGTGTCGTCATAAGTTTATGAAAGAGCTTCATCAATTGCTTCTAACTAGTAATGAAACCAAAGGAAATTAACTCTTCCCCAATCAAATTCTTTGATTTCTGTTTATTATTTATTATTTTTTAAGTAATTCTAATTTATATTGTCCCGTGTCTTACAAAGCTAAGTCAATTATGACACACCACCGAATGTGGTGATCTAGGATAATATATTATCGTGATAGGTCAATAATCAAAATATGAAGGGCTGAGAGGCCCTCTTGGGGGGCCCTCTTAAATATGAAGACTTATTTCTTAACAGCTAGTCCTCAATGAAGAGTGTTTGGAATTATATCCTATGTATTCTTACCATGATTGGTACATTTGGTGGGACTGGAGTGGCGTGTTACTTGTCGAGAGAGAGGGCTTTTTTAGCAAACATTTCTACCGGTATTTTGGGAATGATGGAGCCAAGATTTATTGGTAGGGAGCAAAGAAATTTTTTTTTAATCAACATTAGATGTAACAATTTTTATTTATTAAAATCTAAATTGTTTGCCCAATAATATATAGATAAGTATTAATTTAAGAGGGTCAAGATTAATTTATACACATACCCACTATATTAAAATTAAAAAACCCCACTATATTAAAATTAAAATGAAAAAAAAGAGCTGGGGGGCTTGGCCCTCTCCCTCCGTCATTGATTTTGGGAACTCCTTTTATAACGCTAGAAGATTATGTTACTACTGATCTTCCTTTCTCAAAAAGAGGGTCAATTATAATACGTTATATATTTATTTCCTCTTCATTGTTGGAAAAATAATTTGTAGCGAATGAATTGAAATTCATAATTTATCTGCGAGTGCATATATTTAATTTCTTGTGTTTTATCATTCTTGACTAGGAAATTTATGCTTTTCCAAGCAGCCACTAGTCTCAAATTATGTTCAAATCTCTTCATTTAATTATAACTGGTTTCGAATTTTGTAATTTCCTATCGTTTTTCATTAATATATATATATATATATATATATATATATATTCTTCTCTTCATCTTCATTTGTGTGATTCACTTAGAAAGAAAGTGACGAGAAAAGAATTAAGCAATATTGTTAGAGTTTCCTTGAATTTATCTTTATGTCAAATATCATCACCAAATTAGCTTCGGTAAATATTTTCTGTTTATTAATTAGTTTCTCGAATTCTTATATTAAGTTGACCAAAAGTGGCATAAAGGGATGTGATAAAAGGACGTGAGAGAAAAAATAATGGGTAAATTGCTAGGTTTATCCATGAATTTTTGACTTTATACAATTTTAGTCCATGAATTTTGTTTGGTAGCTGGAATGCCCTTAAACTATAAAAATATTGCTATATTAGTCCTTTATATTAATTTGTGAACGAAATTCGTTAGTTAGCATCACTTTTTGACTAAATTACTAACATATTTGGTCTAAAAATAAACAGAAATAACTATTGTAGTAACATTTTAATAAATTAGGAGCATTCTCTGTTCTTTTTTTTTTTTTTCCATAGCTAGAATGATTATAAACTATTAAAAAAGTTACTACGGTAGTCATTTCTATTAATTTTTGGACGGAATCCGTAGTTAGCATCATTTTTTAAAACTAAATTATAATCATATTCCATCAAAAAATTAGCTGAAATGATTATTAAAACAATATTTTAATAGTTTAAGGGCATTTCAACTATAAAAAAATTTCAATAACCAAAATTACACAAGATTAAAAGTTTAGGGACTAAATGAGTAATTTACTCAAAAATAAAAGGGTGAGCAACGAATTTTTCAAAGCCCTTTTTTTTCAATTTTTTTAATCTAGCACTAACGGAAAAAAAGTGTTTTTCTTAAATAGCTCTAATTTTGTTTATATTTTCTTTGACATCACCGTTATGTCGGATTATTTCACTAATCGATTACGTATGTTAATTATTAACATAATAATGACATCATATTTTCTTTTAAATACTCGTTAATTATAAAATATATTTTTTTCTATTAATGTTAAAAATACTTAACGTTTTTTTTTATTTTAATTAGAAATGTAACAAAAATAACTGTTGAAGTACTTGACTTTAAATGTTAATACTGGAAAAATAGTAGTATATTTCGAACAGGAAAAATAGTAGTATATATTAGATGTTGGCTATATATCTGATGTCATGTCATTTTTTGTGAGCTTTCTAAAGCAAACTTTCACACAAGTTCCTCTTTGTTCATCCATCCATAAGCCAAGGCTTCTTCTCCTTCTTCTTTCTTCTTCTTCTTTTTTTTTTTTTTTTTTTTTTTTTAAGTCTGCCTAATTATCTTTTTCATTACCTCTCCTTCATTAGGATTTTCCACTCTCCTGAATTATATGTCTTCCTAAAATGGAATTGTGGGTGTTGTGTTAGAATTTGTAGGTTTTATAATTATTTTTTGTAATTAGTTTTTTGTTTTTTGTTTTTTTAATGAGCTAATGGTCTCACTCAAAGAGATAACATAATTGCTTCACAAAAATAACACTCACTAGAGCAAAGTCCTAAGTAACGATGGCAAGAATATCAATGTAAGAAACAAATTTATGGCAGAAAGTCTAAAGCTCTATGTGTTAACAATTTTGAAGTCCTAAGTTTAAATTATGCACTGTCGTTTTCTTACCAACAAAAAGGACTATAATGGTATATTGTAACATCTCTGCTGGAATACTAAATTTATGTGTTAAAGTTAAAATCTCTTTTCAATAAACTGTTATTTTCAATACTAACTATGTAATTACTATCTTTTATGACAGATTTACCATCACATATATAACATATGCCAAATTTTAACATTTGATTATTATTAATTGATGTGTCGACATACTTATTTACTTATAATATATAACATTATTTAAATACTAAGACTTTGTTTGGGGTTCTAGTTTGCCTTTAATTGAACTGTATTTTTTCATCTCAGTTTTTGTAATTTTCTGAAAAATCAATAAAATTTATAACTAAGTTTTGAAAAATCAACCAACTCTAACTTAAAATTTTAATCTTTAACCGGCGAACTAAACTTCAAGCTAAAGTTGATTTTTACGAGTTTCAATCTTAAACGATAACAAAAGAATGTAGGCATGGTGTTAGAAATATCACTATATATGAAAATACAAGTGGGATATTTTATGTTTATCCAAAAGAAAAAAAAAAGTAGGATAATATATATCAAAAAAATATGCTACTTTCATTATTTTTGTGATAATTTATAGTATTAATATTGGTATTTACATCGATAATGATCTCAAAACTAATCAAACAGTCAATCTTTTCAGTACTTCTAAGTCCCCTCGATGGTTTCTTAACATGGAGTTGATTTTAAGCTTTCAATCATGAACTACCAACTCATTCCTAGTAGTTGGTTAATCAATCAACAGCGGAAATCACAAGAATAATATTAATCTATCTATCTTTGATTGTTTGCAATTAAAAAAATTCAGGAATATATGAAACTAAAAACGTTAATTTTTGAAATAAAAATTAATTTAGTTAATAATGCATTGAAGTGATTTGTAAATGAAACAAAGGTTTATTCTTGAATCGAAATAAATTTCAAAAAATAATTCTTAGCAGTACTATTGACGCTAAGCATCACACTTGATAGTAAAAAAAGTTCATTAGTAGGTCTCATAATGTATAATCCACTTCTCTATTATTCGACATCATTAATGTTCTAACATTGCCCATAAATTAGTGATTGTTAAATCATTCATCATTTAGGAACTTTTATATCAAAGAAAATGATCTGGATGTAAAAATAAATTGTATGGATATTTCTATAAGAAAAATATTGATAAAGATATCAAATTCAACGAGTTCGTTGATTATATTATTTTTAAAAAGTAGTAAATATTAGTGGTCAATGTAAATCTTTCTTTTTTTTTTTTTTTTTCTAGTTTGTCAATGTTTTATTAACTAGATTCTTGATTTTATTTATTTTTTTGAGGATGATTCTTGATTTTATCACCAAATAATATTTGTAAACTTTGTAGACTAGCATATTATGATTTCAACATTAGGATTCATGGAACACATTTGTAATATTTTTTAATCAGTTATTAATATATCATATAAATACGGTTCTATATGACTTAAGTTTGGATATTGAGATTTTTATATGATACGTGTTCATATAAAATTTGCAAAGTAATTATCTAAAAAGACATCTATTACCATTTATTTGTCTGCTCTTTCCTCACCTCAATCTAATAAATAGTGTTATTCTCAAATTATCCATTATTTAAATTGCTTTTAGGGGGGAAAAAAAGGGGTCAAAACTCAAAAACATACTTTTTACACACCTAATTTAAAATTAAAAAATAATTAAAATACTCTTTTTTATATATAATACAAAAATGCTCAATTCTAATAAAAAAATGAATTGAAGAAGAATGACCTCTGATGAAAAGGAAACAATAAGGTGTTTTTTTTTTTTATAATAAATTTCGTCTAACTATATTTTTGACTACCATGTTGATGATAATTTGCATTTTTATGCAAGAAAAAGATATAGGAATATCTTTTTGTATGAGAAACATTGTATTTTTTAAGTTTATATGGTTGTATCAATAATTTTTCATACCTTTTCTTTTCGTTTACTTTCAACTGCACTTGTCATGTACTTGTTTATGAATACATCCATGGATTATTGCGAACTTGTTTAATATCTTGTTATGTTTCAGTTAAAAAAAAAAAATTCAAATACTATTTGAAAATTCTTATCCTGTGAAAACTAATATATATCTACATACAATTCCAAATATATAAATAAATTTGAAATGAAAAGATATATGTATTAAATTGAGCCTTATATTGGAAGCAAACAAAGTACTTAGGCTCCGTTTGGTTAAACGGTTTGAGTTAATATTTTTAAGTTGAGTTGAAGATAAGTTAAGTTGAGAGTTAGAGTTGAGCATTTGGTAAAAAGTTTGAGTTGAAAAGTTTAACTTGAGTTAAGTATTTGGATGTAAAAAGTTTGAGTTAAAAAGTTTAACTTTAAAATATAAGTTAACATGCCATTGTAGGTTGTGAATGGAAAAATGGAAAAAATAAAATAAACTAAAATAAAAACACACATCAATAACATACATCAAAGTTTTTACAATATTTTTTACATAGCCATAAAATACAACAAGAATTACGTAGTTGTTAAGGAAACAATTCCTATTCGCGTACCCCGAATCGGCTACATAAGATTTTCGACCGTTGATATATTTTAAACGGCTTAGATGCTCTGTGTACATAAATTTTATTGTGCATTCAAATATATTAGATTACAAAACAGTAGTAAAAAAAAAAAAAAAAGGAAAAAACTCATTCCGTTTCCTCTGTGTTAGTTGTCGGAGGCGGGGAAGGAGGGGCCCGCCGCCATCAGATGCAAGGCATCGTGTGGTCGTCGTCGTTGACATCTCGGCCCTCAAGAAGTCGCGGCGGTTGGACCTCTCTTGTCCATCTCTCTGTCGTCGGAAACTCGCAGACCCCGTGGATGACCTCTCCCCACGTCGGAACAACGTCCGTCTCTCCCCATGCCCTCCTCGCCGTTGACATCTCGCCCCCCTCTTTGTCTATTGCAGAGCCTCATGGGCTTGTAGATGAGACCGGCATTCCCCCCTTCCCCCACCATACAAATCTGTTGGATTTGGCTTTTTTCTTCCTGCAATAACCTCAGTTGAGTTTCACGACCAGCCGGTGGGTTTCACGAGCCACCGCCACCTTGCTCGCCCCTCGGCCTCCCCTCGCCATCGAAAATTCGCTCTCCTCCATACCCAGCGCCGAGCTTCTTGTCACGATTAGACAGTGGTTGGCTCGCGAGGCCGGTGAGCTCATGATTCGGCGGTGAGTGGCTCGCAAGTTGTTACCGTCGGGAACGAACTCCAAGACTACGGCGTTGACGCGAGGTAGCAATTCGGGCAGTGGGCGACATGGGGTGGGTGCCCGACGATCGAGAACGCCGTCAACCGAGCCATTGTGAAGCAGCAGATGGGCGCACAGTAGGGGGGTTGGGCGTACAGTAAACCGAGTTTGGTTTACTGTGCAACGGTCCAATTATGCGTTGGAACCAAATGGACTCGCCAAATGGGTTGAGTTCAGTTTGAACTCAAAAAATTGAATCCAAACTGACTCACTAAACATAGCCTAAATACTTTGATTTTGAGTCTTTTATGTGTGTATGTATGGATTTACCGTTTATATATATATATATATATATATATATATATTATATATTTTGAAATTTATATGTATCTCTTCATTATTAACTGAAGGAACGTAGAACTTCGAAAAAAACAAAAAAATTTAAGAACGTGGGATAAAAAGAAAAGCAGTTAAAAGTGAGAGTGTGTGATTTCTTTTGGTGATATTAAATAATATAATATTTGGGTCACATTTAACCATAATATTTGAGTTTTTTTTTCCTCCTGGTTGATAGTTTTTTTTTTTTTTTTGAATAATCCTGTTTGATAGTTAGTTGTTTGGTAAGCACACTACATACATGGATTGGTAAGATCGTTTTAAAAACTATCCATTGTGATTATATGGATGGTTAAGATTGAATCAACCCTACAGCCCAACTTTACAACCTTATTATTATATATACTAAAAGGCTGGACTAAATAGTGTTTATGTACAGTAAAATTACTCTTTTGCCCTTTAAGGTTAGCTTTGGTAGGCCGGTTGCACAGTGAAATGCCGGTTCTACCCCTTCTGATTGTTTTTCCGGTTTTGCCCTCCTATTTGTGTCTGCCTCTTCAGTGCGCACAGTAATATTCCGTTTTTGCCCTTGAAATCCTAATCTTGGGGTTTCTCTTGGGGTTGTGGCCGCCCCTCTCCCCCTCTCATTCATTTTCGTCTCTCTCATTTTTTTACTTTCTTCTCTCTCTTCCTGCCTCTCTGTCTTCCTCGCTGCCTCTCTATCTGTGTTTTCGCTGGGCATTTGTTGGAGAAACCCTATTTTCCGTTCTGCTTGATCTGGCAGCCGGTTTGCTTTTTTGTTTGGTTGTATGTATTTCGGCTTTTTTGTATTTTTGTTTTCTCTCTTTTTGTTGTTTTGGGGTTCCTTCCCCCCCCCCCCCCCCCTCCCCTGCGCCCCCCGGATTTTTGGTAATTTGGTGTTACATTTTCCCTGCATTTTTCATATTTTTGTTCCTTGCTCTCCCTGCTTCCTTGATTTTTCCCCATTTTTGATCATCTGTCTCTAATGTTGATAGAGGTTTTTTCCCTTTGGATTTTCAGTTTTTCATATGTTATTTTCCGATTTTTCCCTTCTCTTTTAGTATGTGTATGTAATGTTCAGTGGATTTTCTTGGTGTGGGTAGAAAATCAATAAATATTTGTTTATTCTCTATTTGTTGTTTTCGGCTTTTGTTTTTTTATTTTTGGTTGTGGATTTTTCCCCCCCTTGGATATGTTATTTTTGGTTTCTCCGCTTCCTTCTTTTCTGATTTTTGATCATTTTTTTCGAATGTGTATCTAATGGTGATGAGGGGGGTTTTGGTTTTTTTGGGTTTTCGGTTTTTTTTATTGTCATTTTCTGAGTTTTCCCTTTCTCTCTTTCTGTTATTTGTTGCTTAATGTTTCATCATTTTTGAGAATGTGTATATAATATTGATTGGGGGGTGGTTTTTTTCTTTTGGAATCTGATTTTATATTTATCCCCACCGAATATGATATATAATTTTTTTAAACCTAGATTTTGCTTTTCTACTTTTTTTGGGTTTTCTTGCATTCGTCATTATCTTCTTCTCATGTCCACACATTCTCTGTTAAACTTTTTTGCTCTCTGCTTTGGTTACTCTCTCTGTTCTTCTTTTTTTTGCTACTTACTTTTTGAGTTGTTGGTGTGAAAACTCTATTTTTGCTGCATCTGAGTTTTTCGCCTTCTCTTCTGTCATTTTCCGCCTTTTTCGTCTTATTGCTTTGTTAATATTTCATCCTTTTCTAGAAGGTGCATAGAATGTTGACTGTAATTTTTTCCCCCTGACCGAATATGCTTATATTTTTTTAAAAGCTAGATTACATTCTTTGATTATGTTTTCCTCCTCCATTTTTTTTTTCACTTCTTTCACTTTCTCCCTCTACTGCTGTCGGTTTTTCCGTTGCTCCAGTTAGGATTAATTTTGCCTAAATTCTAGGTCTTCATTTTAAGCTTTTTTTCGGTATTGTTTCCCTTAAGTTGTGTAATAATTTCCGCTTCTTTATTGGCCATACATTTTTGATTTAAAAGTTTACTATTTTATGTTTTTGTCAATTGTACATTTTCCCCGTTTTGTTATATGAATGTTAAAGTTTTCTTCTCTTAATTTTGATTATCGGTATTGTTTTTTTTTTCCCCTGTTTTAGGTTTTGTATAATTATATTATTTTTTCCATTGTTGTTTAGTTTTTCTGTTAGAAGTTGCCGTTTTCATGTTTATGATTTTCTTAAAATTTTTTGGCTATACCGTTAAATGCAAGGAGTCAGCTAAAAAATATAGGTATGTTTTTGGTTTTTTTTTTTTTTTTTATAAAAGTTTTTGTGCCTTTTTTGCCTCCTTATATATTCTATTTAATTTGTAGTTATTAATTCCTACAATTATTTTCCCTGAAGATTGCATGGACATTGCTCTGGACATGGCTGCTTGGGAATATGGAACAAGAGATTGCAGATTTAGTTTTTGGAATGTTTGTATTTGTTTAACTTCTGTTGTTTTTCCCCTCGGCTAATAGTCCGTTCATTTTGCATGGAAATTTTTGGCCTTTTCTGCTTTCCTCTTAAATTTGGTGTTCCAATTTTATGATTTTGTTAGGATTGAATGGATTGTTAGATGTCATCATTAGTGAATTTTCTAGCCTATTCATGTTTTTTCTAACTTTTGATGTTATCTTCTGTTTTTGCTGCTGTGTTTTTGCTGAGCTGTCATCGGCATTTAATGCTTCTTTATTAATTTATTTTGCTTTGAATATTGTAAGTTGTTTTACGTCTGTTATTTACAGAAGACTAATCATTTTAACTTTGATTTGCCATATCTTTAAATCTGTCATTGATTTCTAAAATTTCCGTCATTTTTTTGCTTTATTGTGAAATAATGTATTATTTGTTTTGATATCTATGAAAAATTTATTCTCTCTCTTTTTGACCGACCTTTTCTCGGAAACTTTTTCCAAATAAATTTTTTTCCATATTCCCTGCTATAAATACTTTCCTACTTATTTCTTAGTTCATTGCCATCTGCTGTCATTACTCTTTCTCTAACAGCTTCTTAATTCCTCTTCTCTAAATCTTCCTTAATTGTTACCCGAAATCATCTGCTCTCCTCTTTCCTGAAAATTAATCATCATCACATCTTTATTTGTGTGGAAAACTGCTGTTTTTAATCAGGTACTATTCATCTTCATCTCTTTTAATTAAAATTTATTCTTGCTTTCTTATATTAGTATTATTTGTTTAATAATTATTGTTATTGATGTTATAACAATGTTATAGAAGAAATAGTTTTCTTATTGTATTTAATTTTTGTTTACTTCTCTGTTTATCCCTCTCCCCTTCTTTCCCTGTTTTTGTCTCTGATACTAATTTTCGTTTTTCGTCCTATTTTTTTCATTATTATTTTTATTATAAGTTAGATGAATATATTAGATGATTTACGTTTTTTTTAACTGCTGTGGATGTTATTACAATTGTTATGACTGTTTGTTTTTTTCCCCTGTTCCTTTTCTGTGTTGCTTTTTTTTTTTTTTTTTTTTTTTTTACGTTCATTGTTTTTTAACCAAATTGCAGCCCACAGATTATAACAGGCTATGATGATCTCCATTTATGTATAATATAATCCATATACCAAATATATTACTTAATTTGGTATATGTTGCTGAATTTAATATTATTTAAAGTGTGTTGAATGACTGTTATATCTTATTTGATAGTTTTCATTGTTGCTATGAATATTTGGGAATTATAATCTCTATCTTTTTCTGATAATAAAACCATATTCCATATATTATTATTATACATAGTTTCTTCAGTTTTTTTTATTTTCTTATTTTCCCTACATTTGCAGTTTTTATATTATAACTATTTTCAGTCACCTCTTATTCTTTTTATTTTTGTTTTTCAGTTTTTATTTCCCCTGTATTCCCGAGCGTAGCACGGGTCTCAAACTCGTAACCTCTAAACGGCTGCTGTTACATTTTTATTTTTGAGCTTAAGCGGCTTCTGTTTCTCTCTCTACTTCTTCCTTTCTCTCTCCTTCTGATTCTTCTTCTTCCTCTCACAGTCACTCGCTTGGTGACACAAAAATGGCTTCTCTTTCTCTTTCTTCCTCTCTCTCTTTCTTAGAGGGTTTCGTAAAGCTTCTCTTTTGTTGCTTCTTCTTCCTCACTCTTTCTCTCTGAAACGATGGATTTCTCTGGGGTTTTATAACGCATCGCAACGAGTCTGTAAGGAAGATTTGGGGCTTTCATTTTCCCCCAAACAAGTTCCATTGGATTCCTATTTCCGTTTGGTGAAGATTGATCAGACAGTTACGATCCGGTTTCCAAGTTTGGGTTTTTTTTTTTTTTTTTTTTTTTCAAGGTGAGTTTACCAATTCTTCGTTTTTCTTTTTGTTTGTTTGTTTTCATTTTTCTTGCCCTGTTCTTAACGCCTGATTGTTCATGTTTTGCAAATTTGGATTCTTCTAATGATCGAACAATTGAAAAAAAAAAAAAAATTTGAATTCGGTGTCTCTAAATTCACAAAAGGTTTTGGGTTACGATTTCTCTTCCTAACCTACGTGTTTTCCAAGTGTGTTTCTCAAGCTTCTCTTTTGATTCTCTTCTTCTTCTCTCTGTCTATCTGGAAGGAACGCGACGAGTCTGTAAGGTCTTTACGGAAAATTTGGGGTTTTCAGTTCCCCCCACACAAGTTTCTGTGACGGAAATTATACAATTAGGAATCCCTGTTTCCGATTACGGAAGATTGATCAGATAGCTACGATCTGGTTTCTGAGTTTGGTCTTTTTTCCATGATGAGTTTTTCAAATTTTTGTTTTTGTTTTCATTTTTCTTGCCCTGTTCTTCAAGCCTGATTGTTTATGATTTCCAAGCTTGGATTCTTCTAATGATCGAACAATTGAAAAAAAAAATTGTGAATTCAGTGTCTCTAATCTAAATTCATAAAGGTTTTTAGTTACAAAACCTGTAGTCATAGAATTTCTCTATTCTTGTAGATTTGTACTATTAATCGCCTTTAGCTAGCAAACTAGGTTTTGTGATTGTCTGATATCATTGACGGGTATGATCCTTATTTAACAACCCATCTTATGGTTTAAGTGCAATTCTTCATGCGCAACTTCAGGATAAGGAGAGAGGATTCTGGTTCTTCCAAGCTTTTTAAGACTTGTTTGCAAAAAAGGAAAAAAAAAAAAAATGCTCGAGCATCAATACTTGTTGCTGAAAGCCCCATTGGTAAGAACATCCTAGCAATTTGGTACTGAAACCTTGTAATTGTTGTTTATTGACTTTCTTTTGCTTTGTCTTTAAAAGTTCTATCTGCTTATGTCCTACCTTCTTCAAAATTTTTTGCTCAATCTAGAAGGTAATTAGTACAATGTAATCTTAAGTAATAACTTAAAATTGGGCTTTTACTGTTCATAAATTTCCATGCATTTTTCTAGCTCAGGTTGCCCCTCTTTCTATTCATTTATGGTTTTACTTGCAAAAGTTATGATTGATGACCCAGATGATCACATTGTTTTGGATTTTGCTTTTTTGTTCCAAAAAATTTTGATATTTTGGCCTAGATATGCATTTTTGACTTCTTTAGTATTCTTAGGCTTTAAGATTGCTTTCCTTTTAAGTTATAATTATGGCTTTTGTACACTTTACATGCTAATTTATATATGTTTTCTGATTAAATATGATTCCGATTCTTCCAAGCTTTATTCATTTGGTAGCGAGAAAAAACAAATACTCCAGCATCAGTACCAACAGCTGAAAACCCCATCGGTAAGAATATCCCTGCAATTTTTTATTAAAACCTTGAAACTGTTTTGGATAATTTAAATGATGTTCCATGTTTTTTTGTCCCGCTTTTTTAAAGTAGTTATGTTCGATTGTGTAGGGGATCTAGTATGATGTAGTCTAAAGATATTTGTTAAAAGTTGGGACTTCTAATTGTTAATTGATTTCCATGCATTTTTTTCAGCCTAAATTGCCCTTCTTGCTATTTTTGATACCCAGTTTTGAGATTTTTTAGTTCTATCTCTTTTTAATGAACATAAATTTGAACTCGCTGAGATGAGAATAGGAAAATTTTAAGTGCACTTCTGACTTCTTTGGTATTCTTAGGCTAAAGACGTTCCTTGTTTACTTTTATGTTAGCATTGTAGATTTTTTACAACCTTATACAATAATTTAGACATGTTTTAGTCTATATCATAGATATTAGTCTAGGAGTTACTCACATGGAGTTTCTTGAATTGATGATTCCTATCTTAATTTCTCTTCACATTTTCTTCAATGATGTATTTGTGGTCTTTGGCTGAATTTGATGGCTTTCATTGCTTTCAGGTTTGTGGTTGGTTCAGAGGATGATCCTAGAAGAAGTGATCGTAATGCAGAACTATGCCCACAAATGTTATCGGTAACTATTTTTTCTTTCTATAATATTGAATTAGTTTTGTACGGATGTTATTGTGTATAATATATATATATATATATATATATATGAAATTCACTAGAAGTTGCATTTTCACGTGTGCATGCAGCTAGGTCTCTCATTAGATCTTGTTGGCAAAACCACCTTCCCATGAAAACCAACTTTGAAATCAGTCACTCATCAATATCCTTCCACAGAGGTACCTAAACTCCACCTGGTGCTGCATCTTTTCCAACGCCAAACTAACTCATTCTCTTTTGACCTATTCATTTTTCCTCTTTTTCTACTTGAAATAATAGTGTTATTAATAGTACTAACAGTAGAAGTGTAGTGGTATTAGAATTAACCAGTGGTAGTAAGTAGAAATAGTATTAGTATGTAGTAGCATTAGTAATAGTAGCAGTAGCAATTGTAGTAAGAGTAGCAGTAACAATAGCAGTAATATTCGTAGTAGTAGTAGTTGTAACATTAGTAGTAATTACAATAGTATTAGTAGTAGTTGTAGCAGTCGCGTAAAAGTAGGAGCAATAGTAGTGTTATTAATAGTACTAACAGTAGTAGTGTAGTGGTATTAGTATTAACCAGTGGTAGTAAGTAGAAATAGTATTAGTATTGGTAGTATTAGTATGTAGTAGCATTAGTAATAGTAGCAGTAGCAATTCTAGTAAGTGTAGCAGTAATAATAGTAGTAATATTCGTAGTCGTAGTAGTTGTAACATTAGTAGTAATTACAATAGTATTAGTAGTAGTTGTACCAGTCGCGTAATAGTAGGAGCAGTGGTAGTTAGTAGACAACAGTAGTAGTTGTAGTTAGTTACTATAGCAGTACTGATAGTTGTTATAAGTAGCATTAGTAGTATTAGTAGTAGAATAGCACTCTAGGAGTAGTTAGTAACACTGATAATATATATATTATGTATGTATATATTATTTGTGTAACATTTGATTTGCAGCAAGAGCAACTAATTGTTAATCCTTCACCATGCGTGTTGGATTAAGAAATGTCACTTGTTTCTCTTTTTTGTTTCTTACAATTCATGTGAACTCCTTGGCATGAGTATAAGTTATGTGTGTTTTCTTTGTATTTGAAATAAGTGATTCCGATCATTTATTCCTTTTTATTTCTTAGAATTTGTGTGAGCTCCTTAATGGGAGTAAAATCTTTGTGGCAAATATATATATTTTTTTTTGTCTCTTTTTTTGTTTTGCATCTAGAGTAACTAATTGCTAATCCTTCACCGTGCGTGTTGGATTAAATAATGTGAATTGTTTCTCTTTTTATTTCTTACAATTCATGTGAACTCCTTAGCAGGAGTATAAGTTGTGTGTGCTTTTTTTGTATTTGAACTAAGGGATTCCGATTATTTATCCCGTTTTATTTCTTAGAATTTGTGTGAACTCCTTAATGAGAGTATAAGCTTTGTGGCAAATAGTTTTTTTGTCTCTCATTTTTTGTTTTACAACAAGAGTAACTAATTGTTTAATAATTCACTGTGCATGTTGGATTAAATAATGTGAATTGTTTATCTTATTATTTCTTACAATTCATGTGAACTACTTAACAGGAGTATAAGTTGTGTGTGTTTTTTTTGTATTTGAACTAAGAGATTCTAATTATTTTTCCCGTTTTATTTCTAAGAATTTGTGTGAACTCTTTAATAGGAATATAAACTTTGTGGCAAATAATTTTTTTGTGTCTCGTTTTTGGTTTTGCAGCAAGAGTAACTAATTGTTTAATTCTTAACTGTGCGTGTTGGATTAAACAACGTGATTTCTTACAATTCCCGTGAACTCCTTGGCAGGAGCATAAGTTGTGTGTGTTTTCTTAGGGTTCGTTTGGTGTTTGGATTGAATTTGAGATGAGATGAAATTTTTAAGTTTGAGTTAGTTGACTTTTTAAAAATTAGTTATAAATTTTATTGACTTTTCAGAAAAAGACAAAAATTGAGATGAAAAAGTACAGTTTAGTTGAAGTTAAACCTGGATACCAAACGTGGGCTTAGTATTTGAACTAAGGGATTCTGATTATTTATCCCGTTTTATTGCTTAGAATTTGTGTGAACTCCTTAATGGGAGGGAGTAGCTTTGTGGCAAATAGTTTTTTTGTGTCTCGTTTTTTTGTTTTGCAGCAAGAGTAACTAATTGTTTAATCCTTCATCGGGCATGTTGGATTAAATAATGTGAATTGTTTTTCTTATTATTTCTTCCAATTCTTGTTAACTCCTTAGCAGAAGTATAAGTTGTGTGTGTTTTCTTTGCATTTGAACTAAGGGATTCCGATTATTTATCCCTTTTAATTGATTAGAATTTGTGTGAACTCCTTAATGGGAGTATAAGCTTTGTGGCAAATAGTTTTTTTTTCTTTGTTTTTTTGTCTCGTTTTTTGTTTTGCAGCAAGAGTAACTAATTCTTAATCCTTTACCATGCATGGTGGATTAAATAATGTGAATTGTTTATCTTTTTATTTCTTACAATTCATGTGAACTCCTTAGCAGGAGTATAAGTTGTTTGTGTTTTCTTTGTATTTGAACTAAGGGATTCCGATTATTTATTCCGTCTTTTTTCTTAGAATTTGTGTGAACTCCTTAATGGGAGTATAAGCTTTGTAGAAAATAGTTTTTTTGTGTGTCGTTTTTTGTTGGGAGAAAAAAATGTTGCAGGAAGAAGAAACTGCTAGATATTGATATGATTCTTGATTCTCCGAGAATGATGTTAGCAACCATGATGGAAAGGAAGCTTATTGTAATCTTTTTCATTTTTGTAATAGGTACCGATGATTATATACGTGCATATCCTATATGTGAATGCTTAGGTACAATGTACATATACATGAGGCATAAATAGTGCATATACACCTTCTATGCATACATACATCATATAGGCATGCATTCATACATAATTATTGCTTTAGTATTTCTGTCTTATTGTTGGTGTATCTTATTCCTTGCCCCAGATTTTAAAAAGTTTTGTTTGTGCTGTAGGAAATACATGCTAGTGTTGTTGGTGGTAATAGGATAGACACGTTATGATGGCAATTGATGGTGGAAAATTCCCCGTCTAAAGAGGGTACACGTTTTTCTTCCTTGTTTTATTGATGCAAAATAGAAAAGCTAGACTATTATTCATTAGGCTTAATTAGATTTATCCTTTTCCACATCATTCATCTTTAGTGCATTATGAGTTTTTCTTCCTTGTTTTATTGATGTAAAATAGAAAGCTAGATTTTATTAATTAGGCTTAATTAAATTTATCCTTTTCTGCATCAGTTATTTTTAGTGCATTATGAGTTTCACTCCGAATCTGTTCTTGATATTTCCATTGTTGTAATTCAGCTGAAACAATTCTAAGGAGTAAGAACACGGGGTTACTTAGTAGGTAATGAAATACTATAAGTTGTTGTGTTGAACTTGGTTTCCATCTGTATAATAGGAATTAATGTTGTTGTAGCGTGCAGGAAGAATTTTTCAGACTGTTGAATGCCACGAATGTTAATCTAGCATGGTTTGTATTGCTATCTTTTTGTTTCAAAAAAATTAGATTTTATAGTTCCTATACATCCTTTCACTTAAAAAGTCTTATTTGAAATCGATGGGGAAAAATGTTTATATTTATAATCCACAACTGGAGTCACACGGTAAGCTTATAAAGAAGTTGAGATCTTATAGCGAGTTTGCATAAATATGTTGTGAAATCTGTCTCACTTGATTCATGCATTTGTATTCAGTCTAAACAGTGGCAACAGGATGAAAGGAAGGCTGTAAGTGTTGTTCTCCATTCAAAAAAAAAAAAAAAAAAGCTTGAGCATCAGTACTTGTTGCTGAAAGCCCCATAGGTAAGAATATCTTAGCAATTTGGTAATGAAACGTTGTAACTGTTTGAAAAGTCTTATTCATTTCCTTTCCTCTTTCTTTAAAAGTTTTATATGGTTTTGTCCTACCCCTTACAAACGTTTTGCTCAATCTAAAAGGTAATTGATACAATATAGCCTTAAGTAATAGCTAAAAGTTTTATTCTCTCTCTCTTGCTGTTCATTTTTTATTTTACTTGCAAAAGCTACGATTGATGACCTAGATGATCACACGGTTTTGGAGTACTGTCTTTTACGTTCTAAAATTTAGACCTTTTGGTCTTATCTTTTGATAATGCATTTTTTACTTCATTAGTATTCTTAGACTTAAGAATGTTTTCCTTTAAGTTATGATTGGTTCTTTTTTCACTCTACATGCTTATTTACATATGTTTTTGTCTGTAGCGCTTTACGGGCTTGCTTTTGGGGGATTGATGAGAAGTCAGGGAGCCCTTCACCATGGAGTTGCTGGAATTGATTATTCCTTAACCCTTTTTTCTTCCCAACTTCTTCAGAGATATATTTATACATATTTGTGTTTAAACTGAGATTGATGGTTTTTATTACTGATAGGGTGTGGTTCAGGGGATGGCCCCAGAGGAGAAGCGATCCTGATGCAAAATCATGCTCATATACCTTATCGGTAACTGTTTTGAATTATAGAAATTGAAATTCATGTGAAGTAACATTTTTATGTGGACATGCAGTCAAGCCCCCCTACAAGAAGTTCTTGGAAGCATTGCCATTTCATGTTTATACGCAAGCCTTCCGATAGATTTTAAATGATTCACTTAATAATATCCTTGCATAGAGGTACGTAATTCCTTCTGCCCTCGCATTAAATCTTTTCCAAGTGGTAAGAGAATCTCAGTGAGTTATCTGTGTTCATCATTTACTCTGCTTATGATCTATTCTTTTCGGCTTCTTCATTGTAAAGTGTCACATCTTGTGAAGCCAATGGAGTACAGATTCCGAATTGTCACAAGAAGCTGCTTGCAGTGAGTAGTTCTCTGTGCTTTGGGGTTACAAATAGCTTTTAGTGCATCATTCATGATCGTACTTCAGTTTATATACTGTCCATTTTTTCCCTGTTGTTTTCTAGTTGTATGGTTTTTAGTTGGTTTCCACTCCAATACTGCCTCAAGTAGCAACACCAAGTATGGTGCTACTATACCATAAACTTTACACTGGTAAACACTTGCAAAACAATCTTCTTTTCCCGAATAAATATTTTCTTTTTTTGGTACTTCTGTTGTGCATAATCTTATCCATTTTGTGATTTCAACGCACTCTTAGGAGCTTTGAATTAGAATGTTTGTAGTCTTTTTGACATGAGTGGCTTCATGTGATTCACAAGGATGTTAAATATTTCTTCTCCAGTTTACATTTAAAAAAAGTTGTATTGAGTACTTAGTCAACCACTAGTATATTGCTTGTCAATTGTATTTCTTAGATTCGGCCTGAATTCTGATTAGTGAATTAGGTTTGTTTGTTTTTCCTAAAGTGATGGCAGCAACAAGTTTATCTGGAGCTCTTTTACAAAATGAGGCAACACGATATACATAATTGAAGTGAGTGAAATTTCCTCCTTTTCTCTTTCACTCGTCAATATCCTTACATAGAGGTACCTAACTCCATCCCCACCTGGCGCTGCATCTTTTCCAACGTCAAACTAATTCACTCTGTTTTGACTAATTCAAGTTTCAGCTTCTTCTACTTGAAGTGCCACATACTGTGAAATTGCTGAAGTACTTATTTTTAATTATTCTCAGAAGCTGCAGTTGTGAGTAGTTTGTGTTCAAAACTTATTTACTCTTTTTACTTTTTTTTTTCTCCCTAATATCATGTTATGTCTTGAGCTTGTTCCAGCTAATATATTGTTCTTTTTCCTCTTGTTTACCAGACACAGTTTTGAGTTAAGCGTCACTTTATATCACAACAAGTTGCAGTGCTTATTTGTCATTTGCAAGGTCAAGAGTTTACATACCTTATTGGTGCTATAGACTATAAATTTTAAACAGGTAATCTTACATGACAAACTTATTTTTTCTTTTTTATTTTTTTATTTTTTTATCCTCCACGACATTTTTGCTTCTTTGATAACTCAGTTTTCATAAATTTATCCATTTTGTGATTTGAGCAAAATCTTCAACAATTTAGTATCATCTCTAGAACAGACGATTAAACACTCCTATTGGTAAGTAATCTTTACCCTTTTAATCTCATTCCATTTGTTTCTTTTTCTTTAGTTAGTAGCAAAAGCAGTGGTATTATTGTTAGTATTAATAGCAGTTTCAATAGTACTAGAGTTATTAGTAGTTCTAACAATAGAAGTAGTACTAGTATTAACCAGCAGTAGCGTAGTAGCAGTAGACTTGGCAGGTACCGGTATCTGTAGCGGTAGCAGTAGTGTTATTAGCAGCAGTAGTAAGTAAAAAGAGTATTAGTATTAGTAGTAGTAGAATTAGTAATAGTAGCAGTAGCAATTGTAGTAGGAGTAGCAGTAACAATAGTAGTAGCAGTGGTAGTAGTAATAATAGTAGTAATTACAGTAGTACGAATAGCAATAACAGTAGTATTTGTAGTAATTGTATCAATTGCGTAATGGTAGTAGTAGCATTATTTAGTAGATATAGGAATAGTTACGGTAGTTGTAGCTAGTTACAATAGTGGTGTACTGATAGCTGTCACACTAGTAGCATTAATAGTAGCAATAACACAATATAGGAGTGGTTATTAACACTGATAACATATATATAAACATATATATATTATCTGTGTAATATTTGTTTTGCGGCAATAGCAACTAATTGTCAAATCTTCACCATGCATGTTGGATTAAGTAATGTCAATTGTTTGTTTTTTTCGATGAACTCCTTATCAGGAATATAAGTTGTGTGTGTTTTCTTTGTATTTGAACTAAGAGATTCTTATCATTTATCACTTTTATTTGTTAGAATTTGTATGAACTCCTTAATGAGAGTATAAGCTTTGTTACAAATAGTTTTTTTTGTGTCTCGTTTTTTTGTTAGGAGAAAAAAAAATTACAGGAAGAAGAAACTCTTGGATATTGATGATTCTTGATTCTCCAAAACTAATGTAAGCAACCACGACAGAAAGGAAGCTTACTCAAATCATTTTTATTTTTGTAGTATGTAATGATGATTATATTATTGTATATCCCTACATGCATGCATCATAATTAGTGCATATACACCATCTATGCATACATTCATCACCTAGGCATGCATTCATACATCATACAGGCATTCATACATCATATTCTCCATGTCGCGGCTTTCGTTGCTTTTATTGTTTTCTATTTTTGTATTTGTTTTCCCTGCTTTTATCACTATGTTTTTGTGTTATTTTTTTAAATCTTCCTTTTCCTTTTTGGTTTTTACTTATTATATTTCTCACCTAAAGTTGTTTTGTGGTTTTTCTGTTGCTATTATATCATATATTTATCTTTATATAAATAATTTTTTTTGAAAAAATTTATGCGTACTATTTTTCTTTATATTTCTGTTTCTTACTATTACTTGCTTTTGACGTCTTTTTGTTTTGTGTTTCTCTTTATTTTGTGTTTTTTCCTTTTTTCCTGCTTATATCAGTTTATGTTTTTGTGTTTTTAATAATTATATATTTTCCTTTTATTTTTATCCCGTCTATGTAGTAATATTTTTCAAAAATATCCTCATTGAACTTTTTTCTTACGGCCTTTAAACTAACTTAAACTAACTGTTAAAGATATATATATATATATATAAATATATTTTTTTTCACAAATTTACCTTTTTTTCAAACATCTTTTTGCTTCTCATTTACCACCAAAAAAAAAAATGTCTTTTTGCTTCTCATATACACCTTAGTTAATATTTTATATAACATTCTTTAATCATTTTGTGGTTGTGTGTTTTTCTTTATCTGAATTTTTTTTTTCTGTGTTTATATCAGTTTTTTGTGTTATTATTTCGTATATCAGTTTATGTGTTTGTATTTTTAATAATCATATATTTTCCTTTTATTGTATCCCTTCTATGTAATAATATTTTTCAAATGTATCCTCATTTAACTTTTTTTTTTCCTTACTGCCTTTAAACTAACTTTTTTTTTTCTAAAACTGTTTTTTTTTTCCTTCTTAACAGAAATTCCGAAAAAAAAAAAAAAGTAATAACACAAATTCATACAAAACTTTTTAAAAAAAAATTCTTAACAAAATTCCAAAAAAATTTAGACGAAACCTTGTTACCAAATTAATAAAAAGATAGAAGAGTTTAAAAAAGAGAATATAAAAAAAGAAACAAACAAAATCAAAACTCCGTATGAAAATTTTAAAAAAATTACCGAAACTTCTGAACAAAAACTCCAAAAAAAAAAAACGTTTAGACGAAATCCTTCTAAACCAAATTAAAAAAACAAAAAAAATCCAAAAAAATACTCCAAAAATTAAAAAGAAAATAAGAATAAAAAAGCACATGACAACAAAATTAGAAAAAGAAATAACAGTCCGAAATTTGTTGCGAAATTTGAAAATTATCTTGGATGAAAGACTTTTTAATCAGTTTAAAAAATTACATTGAAAGTCCAACTATTAAAATAAAAAAAATAATTAAAAAAAACCTATTTTCACTTTTGTTATTGATGATAGAAATAAATTTGTTGTTGAATATACTTGACGTTTATATTAAAATTTTTCATTATTTAAAACTCCTTTTATTGTCACATATTTACCTTAGTGTTTTTTTTTTCAAAATAATTTCATTTGGTTGCTTTTAAAATGTTTTATCCTTTTTATTTTGGTCGTTTCTTGATTTTTCTTTGACTATTATATATTAATTTGTCCTTATTTAATATTTTTTCTAAATTATCTTCACTTTTTTCCTTATATTTCCCATTTCTTTTGATTATTGCTGCTCTTATTTTTTATTGTTTCTTTGCATTGTGCTTCTGTTTTTGTGTGTTTTTTCCCGCTTTTATCATTGTGTGTGTGTGTTTTTTTTTTAATTTTTTTAATTTTTAATGATCATATGTTTTCCGTTCCCTATTATGAAATAATCTTTTTCAATTATACATATCCTTATTTATTTAAATTTTATCTTATTGCCTTTAAAATATTATATGTTCTTAAATATGACTTTAGTAATTATTTGTTCTTTTGTAACATTAGTTTTTAACAAATATTGCCTTTAAAATATTATTTTTTAATAAATTTACTTTTTATTTAAACATCCTTTTGCTTCTCATCTTTTTATAACTATTCTTTCTTTTCTAATTACTCTTTTTTCCCTTCTAGTTAGTTTTTCCTTTCTCTTTCTCTCTTTTTTTTTTTTGAACATTAGTTTTTTCCTTTCTAATTACTTTTTATATTAATACTTTCACTTAGTTACTTTTAAAGCATTTCGTTTGTTTTATCTTTGATCATTTTGTTGTTTTTCTTTTGCTCTTATATAATTTTACTAGGAGCACATGTGAATAATATATTGTCTAAAAGATATAAGAATGATAAAAAACTGAAAAAACATAGAACGATAAAACAAGAAAAAGAAACAAAAAAAACCGAAACTTTATAAGAAACTTTTAAAAAAATTTTAACAAAATTTCAAAAAAATTTAGATGAAACCTTGTTACCAAATTGATGAAAGATAGAAGAGTTTAAAAAAAAAAAAAAAAAAAAAAGTACACAATGACAAAAATATAAAAAGAAACAAAAAAAAATCATAAATCCGTACGAAAATTGAAAGTCCAACTATTAAAATCAAAAAAATAATTAAAAAAAAAAACCTATTTTCACTTTTGTTATTGATGATGATAGAAATAAATTTTTTGTTGAATATACTTGACGTTTATATTAAAATATTTCATTATTTAAAATTCCTTTTATTGTCACATATATGCCTTAATATATTTTTTTTTAATAATTTCATTTGGTTGCTTTTAAAATGTTTTATCCTTTTTATTTTGATCGTTTCTTGATTTTTCTTTGACTACTTTATGTTAATTTGTCCTTATTTAATTTTTTTTTTCTAAATTATCTTCCCTTTTTTCCTTATATTTACCATTTCTATTGCTCATTGCTATTCTTGTTTTTCCCTTTTTGGCATTGTGCTTCTGTTTTTGTATTTTACTTCCCCCTTTTTCCAGCTTTTATCATTTTGTGTTTTTTTTTAATTTTTTGTTTTGTTTTTCATGATCATATGTTTTCCGTTCCCTACTATGGAATAATCTTTTTCAATTATATATTTCCTCATTTATTTAACTTTTTTATTATTTCCTTTAAAATATTGTATGTTCTTAAATGTGACTTTAATAATTATTTTTTCTTTTGTAATATTATTTTTTTAACAAATATTGCCTTTAAAATATTATTTTTGTTAACAAATTTACTTTTATTTAAACATCCTTTTGCTTCTCATCCTTTTATAACTATTTTTTTCTTTTCTAATTACTCTTTTTTACTTTCTAGTTAGTTTTTTCCTTTGTAGTTACTTTTTATATTATACTTTTACTTAATTACTTTTCAAGCATTTCGTTTGTTTTATCTTTGATCATTTTTTTGTTTTTCGTTTGCTCTTATATAATTTTTCTAGGAGCGCGTGTAAATAATATATTGTCTCAAAGTTATATAAGAATAAGAAAAAACCGAAAAAAGCATAGAATGACAAAACAAGAAAAAGAAACAAAAAATTGAAACTCCATACCAAACTTTTTTAAAAAATTCTTAACAAAATTCCAAAACAATTTAGACGAAACCTTGTTTAACTAAATTAATAAAAACTATAAGAGTTTAAAGAGAGAATTAAACATAAAAAATAAAAAAAACAAAGAAAAAGTACAGAATGACAAAAATATAAAAAAGAAACAAAAAATCATAACTCCATACGAAGATTTGGAAAAAAAAATAACCAAAACTTCTTAACGGAAACTCCAAAAAAAAAAAAGTTTAGATGAAATTCTTTTTAACCAAATTAGAAAACCATAAAAATACTCCAAAAATTAAAAAGAAAATACGAATAAAAAAACACATAACGACAAAATAAAAAAAAAGAAACAAAAACCCGAAATTCGTTACAAATCTCCAAAAGAATCTTGGATGAAAACCTTTTAAATCATATTAAAAAAATCACATTGCAAGTCCAACTCTTAATAAAAAAGAAACAAAAAATCATAACTCCATACGAAAATTTGGAAAAAAAAATAACCAAAACTTCTTAACGGAAACTCCAAAAAAAAAAAAAAAGTTTAGATGGAATCCTTTTTAACCAAATTAAAAAACCATAAAAATACTACTAAAATTAAAAAGAAAATAAGAATAAAAAAACACATAACGACAAAATAAGAAAAAGAAACAAAAACCTGCAATTCGTTATAAAACTCCAAAAGAATCTTAGATGAAAACCTTTTAAATCATATTAAAAAAATCACATTGCAAGTCCAACTCTCAATAAAAAAATAAAAAATAAAAAATAAAATAAAATAAAATAAAATAAACTTGTTTTTATGATAGAAATAAATTTATTATTGAATATACTTGACGTTGGTATAAAAATTTTTCATTTTGTAAATATTTACTGTCACATATATACCTTAGAGTTTTATTTAATAATTTCGTTTGGTTGCTTTTAAAATGTTTTATCCTTTTTATTTTGGTCATTTCTTGATTTTTTTTTACTAGTATATATTAATTTTTCCTTATTTATTTTTTTTTTTTTGGAAATTATCTTAACTTTTTTTTCCTTATATTTATCATTTCTATTCATTATTGCTATTTTTTTTCAATCGTTTCTTTGTATAGTGCTTCTGTTTTTATGTCCCCCCCCCCCCCTTCTAGCTTTTATCATTTTGTGTTTTTTTTTTAAATTTTGTTTTAGTTTTAATTTTGTTTTTGTTTTTTTCGTTTTTTTTATGATCATATGTTTTCCGTTATCTATTATGGAATAATATTTTTCAATTATATATTTATTGAACTTTTTTATTATTGCCTTTAAAATATTGTATGTTCTTAAATGTGACTTTAATAATTATTTTTTCTTTTGTAATATTATTTTTTAACAAATATTGCCTTTAAAATATTATTTTTTTAACAAATTTAGTTTTATTTAAACAAAAACCAAAAATTTGTTAACGAAACTCCAAAAATATAGTTTTGAACTTAAAATTCATCTCAGTTTTTGTCCATTTCTGAAAAGTAAATAAAAATTATAATTAGTTTTTGAAAAGTAAATCAACTTTAACCTAAAAATTACATTATAAACCTATACAATGTCCTCAAAGAATGTTGCGTCATAAGAGTCATTTTGTTTTTGTAATGAATCCATAAAATCAGATTGTGAGAAAATATTTTTGCTTTTAAGTGTTCGAGAAAAGCAAGAGCATTAGGGAATTGTAGGATTCTTCAAGCTTGCTCAGCTATTAAAGCTGGTTAAGACAAAATTAGTAACTCAAATTGGATTGACTGCCCTTCCCGTATTAAATTTTCACCAAAGTATATACATATGTGTGATATGAATTCTCTTGTGGTGTTCTGTATTTTTAAACATACCGATACTACATTAAAAAATGTTTATTTAATAATGAACTCTAAATACAAGTTAACATTTAACTCTCAAGTTCTTCGGTAAACAAGGGGAAAAAAAATCGATCGAGGAAGAATGTTGGTTGAGAGAATAAACTAAATAAATCAATTTAAACTATAAGCTACAGTCATTTTACTATAAAAGATTCAGATACTTGAATAGTCTTTCTTTTTTTTATTATTTTTTTTAAAGCACATATCCATGAATATTAAATGCAAGTAGCCTTAATATGTCATATGAAGGTCCTGTTTCTAGAACCAAAAACACCAAAACAAAGACAATATGACGATCTTGACTACATACCTCCGTTCAAGTTTTAACTAGTATATAAATAGGAGTTGATATTTTTAAGTAGTGTTGTGGGTTGTATTGTACTTTTTATTAGAGACCATAATTCACAATCATGTTTAAATAGTTTATGTTTAGTAGCATTAGAGACACTTACTCATTTAATTATCAACTCATATGATGATGAACTGTCATGTGAGAATCTGCTTTCTAGTTCAAAGAGTTGGATCCATTTATGATTGATCTTCGAGATTTTGAATAATTATCATGTGCTTGTTTGGGCTGAAGTTTTTATGCTCAATCCTGTTCGTTTTATTTATTTTTATTTTTATATTTTATTTTTACTCAATAAAAGTCCAAAAAGGGGGGCGATATGTTAGCATCTCTCGAGAGCGATACCCAATAGGTTTCGAGAGTATTAGGTCAGTAGAAAATAAGTCTTAATTTGTATTTAATATTAGAGCTATAAATATGGACCGGGTTAAGCGGACCAACCCGTTGCTCGCTATTTGGCCCCATGGCTGGTAATGTGCGGCCTGTTACATGTCGGGCCAGTCCTTAGTCCAGTGCAATTCCAAGGATCAGCCTGGGCCTTAGTTTTGAGCCCAACCTAGCCGGGCCACCCAAAGCTCAGCTTGCTAGTGAAACATGTTACGTTTATGTTTATGTTTTTTATCATATTTTTATTTTGTTTTGTTTAACAATGCCTTTGTAATGTAAATCATTCATAAACATAATGGAGATATAGTAGAAATAACATATTACTTTTTCTATAAAAAAAAATTGAAAATGACCATTGCACAACGGTGATATTATATACCTACAAAATAGAGAAATTCAAACAAAGTTCAACTATTTGTCTCCATCTAGTTATACTTTTTAATATACTCTTCTTTTTTTTTTTTCCAGTACTTGAACGCTTGTATTTAAAAATTTGAAGTTTTGATGTCATTTTTTTTTTGTATTTGTTTTTGTTTTTGTTCTGTTTTTCAAAAGCATGTTTAATCATTTACCCAGCTCAAATTTAAACCTGTTTACCCGCTCGATTTTATGCATGCCGGTTTTTAGGGCAGGGTCAGGCTTTGCTTTTCAATCTTCAGGTGGGCCCAACCAGGCCCAGCAGGCTCGTCACAGCCTAAAATTATACATTGTTTTATGTCATTCTTATTTTAAATAATCAAAATTCTAAAACATGAAAATGACATGTCATGCATGCATATGGATGATATCCACGTTCTAAGGAAAACACGTGCTTGTGAGTTAAAAAAAAAAAAACCTAAAATAGTATATGACTGGATGAATTGAAACAAAATATAACAATTAATTATTTTATTTGATTAAGTTTGAAATACGGGAATATCCTTTTATTCCTTAAAAAAATTCATGGTATAACAACTATTGTGCTCTTAAATCCTTTTTTTTCAAAACATTTTCAGATTAGAATATTGTTAGTGTCAATTTTTATATCGAATTAATTTTTACCTTTACTGGAAACTCAAAACTTTATATTCAATTATGTACGGAAAAATATCTTTCCTTGTAAATTTATAAATAGTGTCAATTTTATATCTAATTAATTTTTGCTTTTACAGCAAACTCAAAAATTTATATTCAATTATGTACGGAAAACTCTCTCTCCTCCTAAACTTATAAACAAAATAGTAAAAGAATATTATGTAACAGTATCTTCAATATGATCTTGTTACGGTATAGAATTACATAGAAAATAATGACAACAACTTATCTCGTTTGGGGGAAACATTTATATAGAAACATTTAAAATAAAAATATTTAAATGAAAGCATTTTGGATGGAAACATTTAGCATTATAGAAAAATATCGAGTGAGGAGCATTTGGAGATATTTTAAAAAGACTCTTTAAGTAGGATAGGAAAACAAGACTTGGTTATTGAAAAAGAATCACAATAAGAAGTCTATGGCATCCAACTTTTTTTGTCAACATGGATCGTCCAAGCTCACATCTATTAAGATCTCATATTGCCAACCCCTCCTCCACCTACATTAGCGTACATTACTCCAACATGCCCAACAAGCAGATTCACCGAAGCCAAGTAATATTGGTCTCACGTGCCAAATCCTTCCACATCATGTCAAGCTTGAGGGCATTCATAATCAAGACTCATATGTGCATGCAATCTTCTTTGAGGAAAGCTGCTTTTTGATGAGCTCTTCTCCACTAGTCAAGACAAAAACTATAAATCAAGTAGTTCTTGGAGGCAACCCATAGTTCTATCCTTTCTTTTCTTTTATTTATTTTTATATTTTTTTTCCTTTTCTTATGGTTTGGTTTTTGGTTTTTGTTCTTTGTTTTGTTTGGTTTTTTTTTTTTTTGCTCCAAGTTTTCGCACAAGTTTGGGGGTTGATGTTATGAGATTTTCACATGTCTTTCGACAACTCAACTACAAATTTGACAAGTATTCATATTCGGATGAAAACCTGGGAAGTTTCTCTTTTCACTCCTTTTTCTTTTCTTTTAATTGAGGATAATGTTTGTTTTCAGTTTGGCCGTAGGAGTTCACATTTTTAAGTTAAAAAAAATCATTTTTTAAATTAAAAAGTAAAATAGTGTTTTTATCTTTAGGCTTTGTTTGGAGTTTGAGTTTAACTCCAACTAAACTGTATTTTTTTTATTTCAGTTTTTGTCTTTTTTTAAAAAGTCAATAAAATTTATAATTAGTTTTTGACAAGTCAACCAACTCCAACTTAAAAATTTCATATCCAACAGGCGAACCAAACGCATGCTAAGTGTTTTTTCAACTTGATCATGATCAAAGAGGTTGGTTGAAATTGAATCTGGTTCTAGGAAAGTGATAAATATTGCTCATGTTTGTGGTACTTGACAATTGAGTTGGTTTTATTTTGTTTTCAGTTCTTTGAACACTCTGGGTAAATACCCATGGTCACTTAATTGTTTTATTTGTTTAGATGACGTTTATGCGGATTAAGATCTCATGGAACTCTAGAACCTGCTCGATCTTCATTTGAGGTGAAACAAGAAAAAGTGGGGGTTCATTTATCCCTAGTCCATCCCTTTGAGCAAAAAATAAAAAATAAAAAGTCATTTTCTTTGTTTACACCAGATATCATTTTTATCCTTTTAGCCTGAAAAACGATTTTACTTTTCAAGAGAACAGGTGTTGCATAGTTAGGAAAAAAATCAAAAGAGAGAGAAAGAACTTGAAAGAATGTGGAAAAAGAAAGTTAAACATTTAGCTATACTACGACTCAAATACATAAAAGTAATAAGTTTGGGGTTTGTAGTAAAGCATCAAATGAGAAACAAAAAGATGAGAAGAGTAAAATGAAAGTCTTAAAAAATTAAATTATTATTGAGAAAAATAATATAAAGGGTTGGTTTTCAGGGGGGGGGGAGGGGAATCATTATTCTTGTGTTGCAACATGATATGCTTTATCGAGATTCTATTATTTTGTTAAATCTTATCCTTTCTATATTTGTTAACCATTACCTTAGCCTAACGCTACAAGCTTAGACATTTTGATATTTGATAATGTGTTAGTCTACACTAGTATATATATAATATGAAAAGTAGGCCTATAGGGTTCGACAATTTCTTCATCTTGAAATCTGTCATAACGCACTTAATTTGCATAAACTGATCCCATCCGAGTTATAAGCGGTTAAATTATAAATTGTTATTCACACAAACACACTCAAAGAATCAAAGGTGGGGTGTGACTAATTCATTAGTTGAAATTTTAAGCTTTTACAATGTTTATACTTTTCCTTGGACTATATGCATATATGCAATCTTTGAGGCAAGTTTGGTGAAATCAAACTAAATCAATACTTATTTTGACGATTTTTGTTTTACCTTTCTTTCTTTTGTTCGAGTTCTAGCAAAATATTAAAATCTCATGTCGATAAGGAAACTTTGGACGTATTTGAAAAACATAATCTCAGAGGAACAATTAGTTAAAAATATTTAATAGGGTCATATTTGAAAAATAGTACTTTAAACGGAAAACGTGAAAAATGTAGCTATAGTTGAACTGCCATTGCAGCGGCAGTCTCTTCAATCTGCAGCCCACCTTTATTCCAAGGCCATGAATGAAATCATTCTGTCATGGCTTCACTTGTCTTAGGCTCGAGTTAAATCTAATATACCCTCGATTTTACATTATGCAACAGTAAAAATTTATGTATTCTCTAAAGTGTTTGGTTGGAGAAAAAAATAGAGGAAAGGAGAGGGGCAGAAGGATTTGTTGAAGGGTTTTTGATATTTATGGTTGTTTGGTAAGAGAGAAAAGATGAAGAAAGATATTTCAAATCCTTCAAAACATCCTGATTTTAATCTCTCTTACATTAGAAAGATTAATAGAAGGATCTTATCTGCTGGATAAAATAGTCATTTTTCTACAAATAAAATATTTTCGTACTTTTCATTTCATATCTATTACCAAACAAGAGAGATGATTTTTGTGTTCTTTCCTTCATTTCATATCAAACGTCACGAGAGAAAGGATCCCCCTCTTCCCCATTTTGGTAATCCATCAGTTCTTCCTTATATTCTCTCTCCTTCCTACCAAAAACACATTATTCGGTATTTATTCTTATTGTTAATACATTTTCTATCTGCATTGGACAACCTCTGTATCCATATAATCTTACAAACCAAACTTGAGATAAATTTCATGATATAAATAACGGAGAATGAACATCACTCCACCAAGATCGTCAAATTCGCATAACAAATGGGATTAAGAAGCATCCTTCTTGGATTAATAATAGGAATTGCACAGCAATTTTGACCGAGTTTACTATATAATTTCAGTAACAAGAAAACTGATGTGCACTTTTGGTGTCAGCTATTGCACAGGGCAAGAAAAAAATAAGTGCATAAAATAGCATTGCTAAGATTGGCAAGAAAAAGTAAGTGCATATGATAGCATTGTTAAGATTGTATCCTTTTCAAATATGGGCAATCTCTGCAACCATGTGTAAGAAATAGCTAAATCTCTATTACAGTTACCTTACCTTTGATGGCATCCTCTAGTTCCTCAACACAGTCAAAATCAGCTTTGAAAGTTACCATGGTTGTACCGTCTTTACCCGTTTCATAATCTTACTTGATATCTTCAACTTGAAAAGATTGTAACTGGGAACATAAATAGAATAAGGACACAAGAAATACTAATTCAAACCATTTCAATTCAACAGGAATAAGTAACTATTGGATCTGTAAAGGGTTACTTGATGATATAAAGCACCCAAAAGATCATATGGAACCTCCACACCAGTTCGAACCTGCAATCCATTCGGTTCAAATTTATAAAAATAAAAAAAAATCCTTGAATGAAAATGCAAGTGAAATTTCTTTGTTTTCGAGAGATAAAGGATCTGTTTAAACAATAAGAAAATCATCGACACCAGCTCATCTTATTCTTTTTTATATATCAGATATAGAAGTAGCCACCAACCCAGTAAGAAACCAAATTGACAACATGAGAATTCTTTTGTAGCAAATGAAAACATTCCCCATGACATGGTTTTTAACAAGATCTTTATAAAGTTCCATTAAATAGTTCTACATATTTCATCTAAGATAATATGAATATGATTATGATACGATCTAACGGTTAAACTGTACCATAATGATATGATTTTAATTTTTAATACCCCACTCGATGATATCAATACCTCTGATTTCACTAAACAAGTTGGGGCATTTCTCAAGCATTCTGAGGCAACTCCTCCATAAGCTCTCACTAGCCCACCAGTGCCTAATTTCATACCTCCAAAATACCTTCAAAACAATCATTGTCTCATTACTACTATCTTCATATATATATATATTTATTTATGTGTGTGTGTGTGTACACACACATATGAATTCATTAAAGCAAATTGTTTGGTAAAAATGTCAGACCTGATGACCACCACCATAACTTTGTCGATTCCAGAGGAAACAATAGCAGAATGTATCGGCTTCCCAGCTGTCCCTGACGGTTCCCCGTCATCATTCGACCGATAATGATCTCCAACCTGACTTCCAATCAATTCTTTCAGAAACCAAACACCAAACGACAATTTCTTCTGAATCTGCCTTGTAAGCCCAGGAATTGTGAGTAGCACGCGGATCCCGCACCAAGTAGCATGGAAGAAAAATTAGGCAAAATAACTTAGCTTTATTCCGATGAAAAAAAAAAAGAAAAAGAAAAAGAGAGGAAGTACCTGAGAGAGGAAGGAGAAGGCGGATTGTTCGTCGGAGATGGGGGCCAGCGACAGCGATGAATTTGCTCTTCTTAATTTCCTTTTCCAAAGTCACTCTCTCCTTGATCTCGTGTAGGCGCCGCCACCATTGCTACTGCTACTGTCAGTGGCGGTAGCCATCCTGGCTGTGGCGGCGGCGGTGGAGGAGGGGGGAATTGGGCGGTGGATAGTGGTGAAGAGGAGGAGTTTGCGGCAATGGTGGTGATGGGAATAATAGGGTATTGCTGTTATAGCCACCGGCATGGCTTTGCCTTTTGGCAGTTGGCTTGGCTCCCAAGTAAGTTCCCAAAGGCCAAAAAACCCACTTTCCTTGCTCGTGTGGTTAGCAAGGAATTATTGTTATATCTGGTTGCAACGGTCTCGTTTCGAGAATGTAAGACACCTTGGCACTTAAGAAAAGATGAGACCCTTGCCTTCGAGAGCTACATTGAGGTTACAAGGATAAATGGGAAAATTGAAGCGCCACCCCTTACTCTCCAACGAAGCCTTTTTTAATCTTCTTAATATTTTTGCAGCTAAAAAAGTTTTGCCAAGTAATTAATTTAATTTAATAGTGAAAATATAATTAGTGAGTATTATCTGGGGTCACACTTTTATTCGCACAAATATCCATCAACACGTCTGCCGAGTCACATGTATATTGATAGAGACATTTGGTCATGAATCTATTGGTACCATGATCAGAAGTGATTCTGGAATATTTCCTACTTTGAATCGAAGAGAGAGTCGAAAACGACGTATGCATGAGCCTCAATCGAAAGGATAAAGAGAACACAAGGTTGAGAGAGCTTATGGCCATCAATGATCCACATTCAGCGCTAGTTTCTTAATGTAACCAGCAATCCTGACCAGGTTCAATCCCAGTAACTTTGTAACTTTCCCACAAGTGTCTTTTATCTTTTTTTACTGTGTACGGAATAACTGTTAAAGCCTACTCAATAAATACATAAATGGGGTTTGATATGTTTTCTTCATCCAAGAAACTAGAACAAAGATGATTAGCTAGCTTTATATGGGAGACGAGTGTATATATAATATACATGTATGTATATATAAATATATATGTATCTGTCAGTTGTCCTCTAGAGTTCCCCTGAACACTTCACCGGAGCTACCATAAAATTACCCTCAAGTCGTGTGAGGGTAATTCTAAGGGTAATTTTAGTCCACTGAAGTGTTTGGGGGAACTCTGGTTGCCATCTGACTTGGATTAAGCAAGAAGTTGCCTTGATTTGTTCTATTTTGATCTTTTGCTTTCAATATCAGCTTTGCATTCGATTCTTATATACATGTATATATATTTATGCATATGTCCCGTACGTATGAGTGTGTAAATATACTGCATGTGTACATCATAACAAATTGCTTAACATAACTTAAATGTTATTGTCTGTGCAGTCCCTTCTGATGGAGTACTTTCCGTTCGTGGCTATACCAAGTCTCTAAATCAAACCTAAACCAAGGAACTCTCGAGTAGCCTCTTCCATGCCATTAATCAGGGCATCAAGATTCAAGCTTCAAGGTGAAATGTTTTGAAGTTCGAGGTGACGGGATTCAAATTATAAACTTATAGAGTTAAGTGTGGAAATTAACAGTATATTAAATTTACAATCACGATAAGGTGATAAAGTATTATTTGTTGATAACGGGCTCTGATACCAACTTAAAAATTGGAGAGAATAATATTTTTCATTTAATTCTATCTCACAAATTACAAAGAATACTTAATCCTATTTTATAAGGGATAAAATACCAAGAAAAGAAAAGTAAACTAACAAATAATAGAAACTACCTAATTATCAATAATAGGAAGCAAACTAAAATAGTTTTGAGAAATTACCAAATTCAATATTTTAACAACTTTAACCTAGCAGAGCTAGCTTAAGTTCCATGTATGTAAGAACAACCCTTTCTGATTAATGAACCTTACATTTTTTTCACGTCAAATGTTGTTTAAAGTACTTCAATTTATTTCTTTTGAATGTCTATATGCAACTGCAGCTCTCAAATATAGCTTGCCCATATTCTTCGAGTAGTTGATAACCACAGTTTTACTTTTGACTCTCCTCAAACTAACCCTAATCTCTTAACCTTAAACCCAATTTAATCTACCAGTGCTGCCACTGCTCGTCAACGGTGGAGATGAAGAACGGCGGCAAAGGCAAAAAAAACCAACGGATTGTCAATCGTGATCAAGTTCATCATGATTCAGATCTCTCTATCGCGAGGTTGCTTGGCCTCGCAACAATGAAACACAAAAGTGGACCTGAGAATAGAGAGAGGAGAGAGTGGAAATAGTGCACATGGAGAGATATTGTCTGCCCTAAATTGAATAGATAAAGTTTAAGTAGGGGGTATTTTGATATTTGGCAGTGTACTAATTGTGAATTTAATAAAAAAAATAAAACTATTTAATAACTTTTCCTAAAGAATACGCTATTAAATTTATTCATGATAATATGATGGCAATCAAGGAAGAAGAAACTTGCATGTGTGAGCACTCGTTTTTTTTTTTTTTTTGCACAATTATAATTATAATTATTAATATTAATATTATTATTGCATTCTAAACACTACCAACTAGCCTTAACACCCAAAAAAAAAAAAAAAAAAAAAAACCTATACACACGCACGGTCAAACAAATTGAGCAACATAGACTACCGTGGTTTATTCATGCAATTCGTATAAGTAGTGTGTCGTCATAAGTTTATGAAAGAGCTTCATCAATTGCTTCTAACTAGTAATGAAACCAAAGGAAATTAACTCTTCCCCAATCAAATTCTTTGATTTCTGTTTATTATTTATTATTTTTTAAGTAATTCTAATTTATTTTGTCCCGTGTCTTACAAAGCTAAGTCAATTATGATACACCACCGAATGTGGTGATTTAGGATAATATATTATCGTGATAGGTCAATAATCAAAATATGAAGTGCTGAGAGGCCCTCTTGGGGGGCCCTCTTAAATATGAAGACTTATTTCTTAACAGCTAGTCCTCAATGAAGAGTGTTTGGAATTATATCCTATGTATTCTTACCATGATTGGTACATTTGGTGGGACTGGAGTGGCGTGTTACTTGTCGAGAGAGAGGGCTTTTTTAGCAAACATTTCTACCGGTATTTTGGGAATGATGGAGCCAAGATTTATTGGTAGGGAGCAAAGAAATTTTTTTTTAATCGACATTAGATGTAACAATTTTTATTTATTAAAATCTAAATTGTTTGCCCAATAATATATAGATAAGTATTAATTTAAGAGGGTCAAGATTAATTTATACACATACCCACTATATTAAAATTAAAAAACCCCACTATATTAAAATTAAAATGAAAAAAAAGAGCTGGGGGGCTTGGCCCTCTCCCTCCGTCATTGATTTTGGGAACTCCTTTTATAACGCTAGAAGATTATGTTACTACTGATCTTCCTTTCTCAAAAAGAGGGTCAATTATAATACGTTATATATTTATTTCCTCTTCATTGTTGGAAAAATAATTTGTAGCGAATGAATTGAAATTCATAATTTATCTGCGAGTGCATATATTTAATTTCTTGTGTTTTATCATTCTTGACTAGGAAATTTATGCTTTTCCAAGCAGCCACTAGTCTCAAATTATGTTCAAATCTCTTCATTTAATTATAACTGGTTTCGAATTTTGTAATTTCCTATCGTTTTTCATTAATATATATATATATATTCTTCTCTTCATCTTCATTTGTGTGATTCACTTAGAAAGAAAGTGACGAGAAAAGAATTAAGCAATATTGTTAGAGTTTCCTTGAATTTATCTTTATGTCAAATATCATCACCAAATTAGCTTCGGTAAATATTTTCTGTTTATTAATTAGTTTCTCGAATTCTTATATTAAGTTGACCAAAAGTGGCATAAAGGGATGTGATAAAAGGACGTGAGAGAAAAAATAATGGGTAAATTGCTAGGTTTATCCATGAATTTTTGACTTTATACAATTTTAGTCCATGAATTTTGTTTCGTAGCTGGAATGCCCTTAAACTATAAAAATATTACTATATTAGTCCTTTATGTTAATTTGTGAACGAAATTCGTTAGTTAGCATCATTTTTTGACTAAATTACTAACATATTTGGTCTAAAAATAAACAGAAATAACTATTGTAGTAACATTTTAGTAAATTAGGAGCATTCTCTGTTTTTTTTTTTTTCCATAGCTAGAATGATTATAAACTATTAAAAAAGTTACTACGGTAGTCATTTCTATTAATTTTTGGACGGAATCCGTAGTTAGCATCATTTTTTAAAACTAAATTACAATCATATTCCATCAAAAAATTAGCTGAAATGATTATTAAAACAATATTTTAATAGTTTAAGGGCATTTCAACTATAAAAAAATTTCAATAACCAAAATTACACAAGATTAAAAGTTTAGGGACTAAATGAGTAATTTACTCAAAAATAAAAGGGTGAGCAACGAATTTTTCAAAGCCCTTTTTTTTTCAATTTTTTTAATCTAGCACTAACGGAAAAAAAAGTGTTTTTCTTAAATAGCTCTAATTTTGTTTATATTTTCTTTGACATCACCGTTATGTCGGATTATTTCACTAATCGATTACGTATGTTAATTATTAACATAATAATGACATCATATTTTCTTTTAAATACTCGTTAATTATGAAATATATATTTTTCTATTAATGTTAAAAATACTTAACGTTTTTTTTTTATTTTAATTAGAAATGTAACAAAAATAACTGTTGAAGTACTTGACTTTAAATGTTAATACTGGAAAAATAGTAGTATATTTCGAACAGGAAAAATAGTAGTATATATTAGATGTTGGCTATATATATGATGTCATGTCATTTTTTGTGAGCTTTCTAAAGCAAACTTTCACACAAGTTCCTCTTTGTTCATCCATCCATAAGCCAAGGCTTCTTCTCCTTCTTCTTTCTTCTTCTTTTTTTTTTTTTTTTTTAAGTCTGCCTAATTATCTTTTTCATTACCTCTCCTTCATTAGGATTTTCCACTCTCCTGAATTATATGTCTTCCTAAAATGGAATTGTGGGTGTTGTGTTAGAATTTGTAGGTTTTATAATTATTTTTTGTAATTAGTTTTTTGTTTTTTGTTTTTTTAATGAGCTAATGGTCTCACTCAAAGAGATAACATAATTGCTTCACAAAAATAACACTCACTAGAGCAAAGTCCTAAGTAACGATGGCAAGAATATCAATGTAAGAAACAAATTTATGGCAGAAAGTCTAAAGCTCTATGTGTTAACAATTTTGAAGTCCTAAGTTTAAATTATGCACTGTCGTTTTCTTACCAACAAAAAGGACTATAATGGTATATTGTAACATCTTTGCTGGAATACTAAATTTATGTGTTAAAGTTAAAATCTCTTTTCAATAAACTGTTATTTTCAATACTAACTATGTAATTACTATCTTTTATGACAGATTTACCATCACATATATAACATATGCCAAATTTTAACATTTGATTATTATTAATTGATGTGTCGACATACTTATTTACTTATAATATATAACATTATTTAAATACTAAGACTTTGTTTGGGGTTCTAGTTTGCCTTTAATTGAACTGTATTTTTTCATCTCAGTTTTTGTAATTTTCTGAAAAATCAATAAAATTTATAACTAAGTTTTGAAAAATCAACCAACTCTAACTTAAAATTTTAATCTTTAACCGGCGAACTAAACTTCAAGCTAAAGTTGATTTTTACGAGTTTCAATCTTAAACGATAACAAAAGAATGTAGGCATGGTGTTAGAAATATCACTATATATGAAAATACAAGTGGGATATTTTATGTTTATCCAAAAGAAAAAAAAAAAGTAGGATAATATATATCAAAAAAATATGCTACTTTCATTATTTTTGTGATAATTTATAGTATTAATATTGGTATTTACATCGATAATGATCTCAAAACTAATCAAACAGTCAATCTTTTCAGTACTTCTAAGTCCCCTCGATGGTTTCTTAACATGGAGTTGATTTTAAGCTTTCAATCATGAACTACCAACTCATTCCTAGTAGTTGGTTAATCAATCAACAGCGGAAATCACAAGAATAATATTAATCTATCTATCTTTGATTGTTTGCAATTAAAAAAATTCAGGAATATATGAAACTAAAAACGTTAATTTTTGAAATAAAAATTAATTTAGTTAATAATGCATTGAAGTGATTTGTAAATGAAACAAAGGTTATTCTTGAATCGAAATAAATTTCAAAAAATAATTCTTAGCAGTACTATTGACGCTAAGCATCACACTTGATAGTAAAAAAAGTTCACTAGTAGGTCTCATAATGTATAATCCACTTCTCTATTATTCGACATCATTAATGTTCTAACATTGCCCATAAATTAGTGATTGTTAAATCATTCATCATTTAGGAACTTTTATATCAAAGAAAATGATCTGGATGTAAAAATAAATTGTATGGATATTTCTATAAGAAAAATATTGATAAAGATATCAAATTCAACGAGTTCGTTGATTATATTATTTTTAAAAAGTAGTAAATATTAGTGGTCAATGTAAATCTTTCTTTTTTTTTTTTTTTTTTTTTCTAGTTTGTCAATGTTTTATTAACTAGATTCTTGATTTTATTTATTTTTTTGAGGATGATTCTTGATTTTATCACCAAATAATATTTGTAAACTTTGTAGACTAGCATATTATGATTTCAACATTAGGATTCATGGAACACATTTGTAATATTTTTTCAATCAGTTATTAATGTATCATATAAATACGGTTCTATATGACTTAAGTTTGGATATTGAGATTTTTATATGATACGTGTTCATGTAAAATTTACAAAGTAATTATCTAAAAAGACATCTATTACCATTTATTTGTCTGCTCTTTCCTCACCTCAATCTAATAAATAGTGTTATTCTCAAATTATCCATTATTTAAATTGCTTTTAGGGGGGAAAAAAAGGGGTCAAAACTCAAAAACATACTTTTTACACACCTAATTTAAAATTAAAAAATAATTAAAATACTCTTTTTTATATATAATACAAAATGCTCAATTCTAATAAAAAAATGAATAGAAGAAGAATGACCTCTGATGAAAAGGAAACAATAAGGTGTTTTTTTTTTTTTTTATAATAAATTTCGTCTAACTATATTTTTGACTACCATGTTGATGATAATTTGCATTTTTATGCAAGAAAAAGATATAGGAATATCTTTTTGTATGAGAAACATTGTATTTTTTAAGTTTATATGGTTGTATCAATAATTTTTCATACCTTTTCTTTTCGTTTACTTTCAACTGCACTTGTCATGTACTTGTTTATGAATACATCCATGGATTATTGCGAACTTGTTTAATATCTTGTTATGTTTCAGTTAAAAAAAAAAATTCAAATACTATTTGAAAATTCTTATCCTGTGAAAACTAATATATATCTACATACAATTCCAAATATATAAATAAATTTGAAATGAAAAGATATATGTATTAAATTGAGCCTTATATTGGAAGCAAACAAAGTACTTAGGCTCCGTTTGGTTAAATGGTTTGAGTTAATATTTTTAAGTTGAGTTGAAGATAAGTTAAGTTGAGAGTTAGAGTTGAGCATTTGGTAAAAAGTTTGAGTTGAAAAGTTTAACTTGAGTTAAGTATTTGGATGTAAAAAGTTTGAGTTAAAAAGTTTAACTTGAAAATATAAGTTAACATGCCATTGTAGGTTGTGAATGGAAAAATGGAAAAAATAAAATAAACTAAAATAAAAACACACATCAATAACATACATCAAAGTTTTTACAATATTTTTTACATAGCCATAAAATACAACAAGAATTACGTAGTTGTTAAGGAAACAATCCCTATTCGCGTACCCCGAATCGGCTACATAAGATTTTCGACCGTTGATATATTTTAAACGGCTTAGATGCTCTGTGTACATAAATTTTATTGTGCATTCAAATATATTAGATTACAAAACAGTAGTAAAAAAAAAAAAAAAAAAAAGGAAAAAACTCATTCCGTTTCCTCTGTGTTAGTTGTCGGAGGCGAGGAAGGAGGGGCCCGCCGCCGTCAGATGCAAGGCATCGTGTGGTCGTCGTCGTTGACATCTCGGCCCTCAAGAAGTCGCGGCGGTTGGACCTCTCTTGTTCATCTCTCTGTCGTCGGAAACTCGCAGACCCCGTGGATGACCTCTCCCCACGTCGGAACAACGTCCGTCTCTCCCCATGCCCTCCTCGCCGTTGACATCTCGCCCCCCTCTTTGTCTATTGCAGAGCCTCGTGGGCTTGTAGATGAGACCGGCATTCCCCCCTTCCCCCACCATACAAATCTGTTGGATCTGGCTTTTTTCTTCCTGCAATAACCTCAGGTGAGTTTCACGACCAGCCGGTGGGTTTCACGAGCCACTGCCACCTTGCTCGCCCCTCGGCCTCCCCTCGCCATCGAAAATTCGCTCTCCTCCATGCCCAGCGCCGAGCTTCTTGTCACGATTGGACAGTGGTTGGCTCGCGAGGCCGGTGAGCTCATGATTCGGCGGTGAGTGGCTCGCAAGTTGTTACCGTCGGGAACAAACTCCAAGACAACGGCGTTGACGCGAGGTAGCAATTCGGGCAGTGGGCGACATGGGGTGGGTGCCCGACGATCGAGAACGCCGTCAACCGAGCCATTGTGAAGCAGCAGATGGGCGCACAGTAGGGGGGTTGGGCGTACAGTAAACCGAGTTTGGTTTACTGTGCAACGGTCCAATTATGCGTTGGAACCAAATGGACTCGCCAAACGGGTTGAGTTCAGTTTGAACTCAAAAAATTGAATCCAAACTGACTCACTAAACATAGCCTAAATACTTTGATTTTGAGTCTTTTATGTGTGTATGTATGGATTTACCGTTTATATATATATATTATATATTTTGAAATTTATATGTATCTCTTCATTATTAACTGAATGAACGTAGAACTTCGAAAAAAACAAAAAAATTTAAGAACATGGGATAAAAAGAAAAGCAGTTAAAAGTGAGAGTGTGTGATTTCTTTTGGTGATATTATATAATATAATATTTGGGTCACATTTAACCATAATATTTGAGTTTTTTTTCCTCCTGGTTGATAGTTTTTTTTTTTTTTTTTGAATAATCCTGTTTGATAGTTAGTTGTTTGGTAAGCACACTGCATACACAGATTGGTAAGATCGTTTTAAAAACTATCCATTGTGATTATATGGATGGTTAAGATTGAATCAACCCTACAGCCCAACTTTACAACCTTATTATTATATATACTAAAAGGCTGGACTAAATAGTGTTTATGTACAGTAAAATTACTCTTTTGCCCTTTAAGGTTAGCTTTGGTAGGCCTGTTGCACAGTGAAATGCCGGTTCTACCCCTTCTAATTGTTTTTCCGGTTTTGCCCTCCTATTTGTGTCTGCCTCTTCAGTGCGCACAGTAATATTCCGTTTTTGCCCTTGAAATCCTAATCTTGGGGTTTCTCTTGGGGTTGTGGCCGCCCCTCTCCCCCTCTCATTCATTTTCGTCTCTCTCATTTTTTTACTTTCTTCTCTCTCTTCCTGCCTCTCTGTCTTCCTCGCTGCCTCTCTATCTGTGTTTTCGCTGGGCATTTGTTGGAGAAACCCTATTTTCCCTTCTACTTGATCTGGCAGCCGGTTTGCTTTTTTGTTTGGTTGTATGTATTTCGGCTTTTTTGTATTTTTGTTTTCTCTCTTTTTGTTGTTTTGGGGTTCCTCCCCCCCCCCCTCCCCTGCGCCCCCCGGATTTTTGGTAATTTGGTGTTACATTTTCCCTGCATTTTTCATATTTTTGTTCCTTGCTCTCCCTGCTTCCTTGATTTTTCCCCATTTTTGATCATCTGTCTCTAATGTTGATAGAGATTTTTTCCCTTTGGATTTTCAGTTTTTCATATGTTATTTTCCGATTTTTCCCTTCTCTTTTAGTATGTGTATGTAATGTTCAGTGGATTTTCTTGGTGTGGGTAGAAAATCAATAAATATTTGTTTATTCTCTATTTGTTGTTTTCGGCTTTTGTTGGATATGTTATTTTTGGTTTCTCCGCTTCCTTCTTTTCTGATTTTTGATCATTTTTTTCGAATGTGTATCTAATGGTGATGAGGGGGGTTTTGGTTTTTTTGGGTTTTCGGTTTTTTTTATTGTCATTTTCTGAGTTTTCCCTTTCTCTCTTTCTGTTATTTGTTGCTTAATGTTTCATCATTTTTGAGAATGTGTATATAATATTGATTTGGGGGTGGTTTGTTTCTTTTGGAATCTGATTTTATATTTATCCCCACCGAATATGATATATAATTTTTTTAAACCTAGATTTTGATTTTCTACTTTTTTTGGGTTTTCTTGCATTCGTCATTATCTTCTTCTCATGTCCACACATTCTC
Source organism: Ficus hirta (assembly GCA_038430175.1). Lineage (NCBI taxonomy): Eukaryota > Viridiplantae > Streptophyta > Magnoliopsida > Rosales > Moraceae > Ficus > Ficus hirta. The sequence continues at coordinate 172,516 of CM076597.1, forward strand.
TGTTAAACTTTTTTGCTCTCTGCCTTGGTTACTCTCTCTGTTCTTCTTTTTTTTGCTACTTACTTTTTGAGTTGTTGGTGTGAAAACTCTATTTTTGCTGCATCTGAGTTTTTCGCCTTCTCTTCTGTCATTTTCCCCCTTTTTCGTCTTATTGCTTTGTTAATATTTCATCCTTTTCTAGAAGGTGCATAGAATGTTGACTGTAATTTTTTCCCCCTGACCGAATATGCTTATATTTTTTTAAAAGCTAGATTACATTCTTTGATTATATTTTCCTCCTCCATTTTTTTTTTCACTTCTTTCACTTTCTCCCTCTACTGCTGTCGGTTTTTCCGTTGCTCCAGTTAGGATTAATTTTGCCTAAATTCTAGGTCTTCATTTTAAGCTTTTTTTCGGTATTGTTTCCCTTAAGTTGTGTAATAATTTCCGCTTCTTTATTGGCCATACATTTTTGATTTAAAAGTTTACTATTTTATGTTTTTGTCAATTGTACATTTTCCCCGTTTTGTTATATGAATGTTAAAGTTTTCTTCTCTTAATTTTGATTATCGGTATTGTTTTTTTTTTTCCCCTGTTTTAGGTTTTGTATAATTATATTATTTTTTCCATTGTTATTTAGTTTTTCTGTTAGAAGTTGCCGTTTTCATGTTTATGATTTTCTTAAAATTTTTTGGCTATACCGTTAAATGCAAGGAGTCAGCTAAAAAATATAGGTATGTTTTTGGTTTTTTTTTTTATAAAAGTTTTTGTGCCTTTTTTGCCTCCTTATATATTCTATTTAATTTGTAGTTATTAATTCCTACAATTTTTTTCCCTGAAGATTGCATGGACATTGCTCTGGACATGGCTGCTTGGGAATATGGAACAAGAGATTGCAGATTTAGTTTTTGGAATGTTTGTATTTGTTTAACTTCTGTTGTTTTTCCCCTCGGCTAATAGTCCGTTCATTTTGCATGGAAATTTTTGGCCTTTTCTGCTTTCCTCTTAAATTTGGTGTTCCAATTTTATGATTTTGTTAGGATTGAATGGATTGTTAGATGTCATCATTAGTGAATTTTCTAGCCTATTCATGTTTTTTCTAACTTTTGATGTTATCTTCTGTTTTTGCTGCTGTGTTTTTGCTGAGCTGTCATCGGCATTTAATGCTTCTTTATTAATTTGTTTTGCTTTGAATATTGTAAGTTGTTTTACGTCTGTTATTTACAGAAGACTAATCATTTTAACTTTGATTTGCCATATCTTTAAATCTGTCATTGATTTCTAAAATTTCCGTCATTTTTTTGCTTTATTGTGAAATAATGTATTATTTGTTTTGATATCTATGAAAAATTTATTCTCTCTCTTTTTGACCGACCTTTTCTCGGAAACTTTTTCCAAATAAATTTTTTTCAATATTCCCTGCTATAAATACTTTCCTACTTATTTCTTAGTTCATTGCCATCTGCTGTCATTACTCTTTCTCTAACAGCTTCTTAATTCCTCTTCTCTAAATCTTCCTTAATTGTTACCCGAAATCATCTGCTCTCCTCTTTCCTGAAAATTAATCATCATCACATCTTTATTTGTGTGGAAAACTGTTGTTTTTAATCAGGTACTATTCATCTTCATCTCTTTTAATTGAAATTTATTCTTGCTTTCTTATATTAGTATTATTTGTTTAATAATTATTGTTATTGATGTTATAACAATGTTATAGAAGAAATAGTTTTCTTATTGTATTTAATTTTTGTTTACTTCTCTGTTTATCCCTCTCCCCTTCTTTCCCTGTTTTTGTCTCTGATACTAATTTTCGTTTTTGTCCTATTTTTTTCATTATTATTTTTATTATAAGTTAGATGAATATATTAGATGATTTACGTTTTTTTTTAACTGCTGTGGATGTTTTACAATTGTTATGACTGTTTGTTTTTTTCCCCTGTTCCTTTTCTGTGTTGCTTTTTTTTTTTTTTTTTTTTTTTACGTTCATTGTTTTTTAACCAAATTGCAGCCCACAGATTATAACAGGCTATGATGATCTCCATTTATGTATAATATAATCCATATACCAAATATATTATTTAATTTGGTATATGTTGCTGAATTTAATATTATTCAAAGTGTGTTGAATGACTGTTATATCTTATTTGATAGTTTTCATTGTTGCTATGAATATTTGGGAATTATAATCTCTATCTTTTTCTGATAATAAAACCATATTCAATATATTATTATTATACATAGTTTCTTCAGTTTTTTTATTTTCTTATTTTCCCTACATTTGCAGTTTTTATATTATAACTATTTTCAGTCACCTCTTATTCTTTTTATTTTTGTTTTTCAGTTTTTATTTCCCCTGTATTCCCGAGCGTAGCACGGGTCTCAAACTCGTAACCTCTAAACGGCTGCTGTTACATTTTTATTTTTGAGCTTAAGCGGCTTCTGTTTCTCTCTCTACTTCTTCCTTTCTCTCTCCTTCTGATTCTTCTTCTTCCTCTCACAGTCACTCGCTTGGTGACACAAAAATGGCTTCTCTTTCTCTTTCTTCCTCTCTCTCTTTCTTAGAGGGTTTCGTAAAGCTTCTCTTTTGTTGCTTCTTCTTCCTCACTCTTTCTCTCTGAAACGATGGATTTCTCTGGGGTTTTATAACGCATCGCAACGAGTCTGTAAGGAAGATTTGTGGCTTTCATTTTCCCCCAAACAAGTTCCATTGGATTCCTATTTCCGTTTGGTGAAGATTGATCAGACAGTTACGATCCGGTTTCCAAGTTTGGGTTTTTTTTTTTTTTTTTTTTTCAAGGTGAGTTTACCAATTCTTCGTTTTTCTTTTTGTTTGTTTGTTTTCATTTTTCTTGCCCTGTTCTTAACGCCTGATTGTTCATGTTTTGCAAATTTGGATTCTTCTAATGATCGAACAATTGAAAAAAAAAAAAAAAATGAATTCGGTGTCTCTAAATTCACAAAAGGTTTTGGGTTACGATTTCTCTTCCTAACCTACGTGTTTTCCAAGTGTGTTTCTTAAGCTTCTCTTTTGATTCTCTTCTTCTTCTCTTTGTCTATCTGGAAGGAACGCGACGAGTCTGTAAGGTCTTTACGGAAAATTTGGGGTTTTCAGTTTCCTCCAAACAAGTTTCTGTGACGGAAATTATACAATTAGGAATCCCTGTTTCCGATTACAGAAGATTGATCAGATAGCTACGATCTGGTTTCTGAGTTTGGTCTTTTTTCCATGATGAGTTTTTCAAATTTTTGTTTTTGTTTTCATTTTTCTTGCCCTGTTCTTCAAGCCTGATTGTTTATGATTTCCAAGCTTGGATTCTTCTAATGATCGAACAATTGAAAAAAAAAATTTGTGAATTCAGTGTCTCTAATCTAAATTCATAAAGGTTTTTAGTTACAAAACCTGTAGTCATAGAATTTCTCTATTCTTGTAGATTTGTACTATTAATCGCCTTTAGCTAGCAAACTAGGTTTTGTGATTGTCTGATATCATTGACGGGTATGATCCTTATTTAACAACCCATCTTAAGGTTTAAGTGCAATTCTCCATGCGCAACTTCAGGATAAGGAGAGAGGATTCTGGTTCTTCCAAGCTTTTTAAGACTTGTTTGCAAAAAAGGAAAAAAAAAAAAATGCTCGAGCATCAATACTTGTTGCTGAAACCTTGTAATTGTTGTTTATTGACTTTCTTTTGCTTTGTCTTTAAAAGTTCTATCTGCTTACGTCCTATCTTCTTCAAAATTTTTTGCTCAATCTAGAAGGTAATTAGTACAATGTAATCTTAAGTAATAACTTAAAATTGGGCTTTTACTGTTCATAAATTTCCATGCATTTTTCTAGCTCAGGTTGCCCCTCTTTCTATTCATTTATGGTTTTACTTGCAAAAGTTATGATTGATAACCCAGATGATCACATTGTTTTGGATTTTGCTTTTTTGTTCCAAAAAATTTTGATATTTTGGCCTAGATATGCATTTTTGACTTCTTTAGTATTCTTAGGCTTTAAGATTGCTTTCCTTTTAAGTTATAATTGTGGCTTTTGTACACTTTACATGCTAATTTATATATGTTTTCTGATTAAATATGATTCCGATTCTTCCAAGCTTTATTCATTTGGTAGCGAGAAAAAACAAATACTCCAGCATCAGTACCAACAGCTGAAAACCCCATCGGTAAGAATATCCCTGCAATTTTTTATTGAAACCTTGAAACTGTTTTGGATAATTTAAATGATGTTTCATGTTTTTTTGTCCCGCCTTTTTAAAGTAGTTATGTTCGATCGTGTAGGGGATCTAGTATGATGTAGTCTAAAGATATTTGTTAAAAGTTGGGACTTCTAATTGTTAATTGATTTCCATGCATTTTTTTCAGCGTAAATTGCCCTTCTTGCTATTTTTGATACCCAGTTTTGAGATTTTTTAGTCCTATCTCTTTTTAATGAACATAAATTTGAACTCGCTGAGATGAGAATAGGAAAATTTTAAGTGCACTTCTGACTTCTTTGGTATTCTTAGGCTAAAGACGTTCCTTGTTTACTTTTATGTTAGCATTGTAGATTTTTTACAACCTTATACAATAATTTAGACATGTTTTAGTCTATATCATAGATATTAGTCTAGGAGTTACTCACATGGAGTTTCTTGAATTGATGATTCCTATCTTAATTTCTCTTCACATTTTCTTCAATGATGTATTTGTGGTCTTTGGCTGAATTTGATGGCTTTCATTGCTTTCAGGTTTTTGGTTGGTTCAGAGGATGATCCTAGAAGAAGTGATCGTAATGCAGAACTATGCCCACAAATGTTATCGGTAACTATTTTTTCTTTCTATAATATTGAACTAGTTTTGTACGGATGTTATTGTGTAAAATATATATATATATATATATATATATACGAAATTCACTAGAAGTTGCATTTTCACGTGTGCATGCAGCTAGGTCTCCCATTAGATATTGTTGGCAAAACCACCTTCCCATGAAAACCAACTTTGAAATCAGTCACTCATCAATATCCTTCCACAGAGGTACCTAAACTCCACCTGGCGCTGCATCTTTTCCAACGCCATACTAACTCATTCTCTTTTGACCTATTCATTTTTCAGCTTTTTCTACTTGAAATAGTAGTGTTATTAATAGTACTAACAGTAGAAGTGTAGTGGTATTAGTATTAACCAGTGGTAGTAAGTAGAAATAGTATTAGTATTGGTAGTATTAGTATGTAGTAGCATTAGTAATAGTAGCAGTAGCAATTGTAGTAAGAGTAGCAGTAACAATAGTAGTATTATTCGTAGTAGTAGTAGTTGTAACATTAGTAGTAATTACAATAGTATTAGTAGTAGTTGTAGCTGTCGCGTAGTAGTAGGAGCAATAGTAGTGTTATTAATAGTACTAACAGTAGTAGTGTAGTGGTATTAGTATTAACCAGTGGTAGTAAGTAGAAATAGTATTAGTATTGGTATTATTAGTATGTAGTAGCATTAGTAATGGTAGCAGTAGCAATTGTAGTAAGTGTAGCAGTAACAATAGTAGTAATATTCGTAGTCGTAGTAGTTGTAACATTAGTAGTAATTACAATAGTATTAGTAGTAGCTGTAGCAGTCGCGTAATAGGAGCAGTGGTAATTAGTAGACAACAGTAGTAGTTGTAGCTAGTTACTATAGCAGTACTGATAGTTGTTATAAGTAGCATTAGTAGTATTAGTAGTAGAATAGCACTCTAGGAGTAGTTAGTAACACTGATAATATATATATATATGTATGTATATATTATTTGTGTAACATTTGTTTTGCAGTAAGAGCAACTAATTGTTAATCCTTCACCGTGCGTGTTGGATTAAGAAATGTCACTTGTTTCTCTTTTTTGTTTCTTACAATTCATGTGAACTCCTTGGCAGGAGTATAAGTTATGTGTGTTTTCTTTGTATTTGAACTAAGTGATTCCGATCATTTATCCCTTTTTATTTCTTAGAATTTGTGTGAACTCCTTAATGGAAGTAAAATCTTTGTGGCAAATAGTTTTTTTTTTTTTTTTGGTCTCTTTTTTTGTTTTGCATCTAGAGTAACTAATTGCTAATCCTTCACCGTGCGTGTTGGATTAAATAATGTGAATTGTTTCTCTTTTTATTTCTTACAATTCATGTGAACTCCTTAGTAGGAGTATAAGTTATGTGTGTTTTCTTTGCATTTGAACTAAGGGATTCCGATTATTTATTCCTTTTTATTTATTAGAATTTATGTGAACTCCTTAATGGGAGTATAAGCATTGTGGCAAATATTTTTTTTTCTTTGTTTTTTTGTCTCGTTTTTTGTTTTGCAGCAAGAGTAACTACTTAATCCTTTACCGTGCGTGTGGATTAAATAATGTGAATTGTTGATCTTTTTATTTCTTACAATTCATGTGAACTCCTTAGCAGGAGTATAAGTTGTTTGTGTTTTCTTTATATTTGAACAAAGGGATTCCGATTATTTACCCCGTTTTTTTTCTTAGAATTTGTGTGAACTCCGTAATGGGAGTATAAGCTTTGTAGAAAATAGTTTTTTTGTTTGTCGTTTTTTGTTGGGAGAAAAAAAATTGCAGGAAGAAGAAACTGCTAGATATTGATGATTCTTGATTCTCCGAGAATGATATTAGCAACCGTGACGGAAAGGAAGCTTATTGTAATCTTTTTCATTTTTGTAATAGGTACTGATGATTATATACATGCATATCCTATATGTGAATGCTTAGGTATAATGTACGTATACATGCGGCATAAATAGTGCATATACACATTCTATGCATACATACATCATATAGGCATGCATTCATACATAATTATTGCTTTAGTATTTCTGTCTTATTGTTGTTGTATCTTATTCCTTGGCCCAGATTTTAAAAAGTTTTGTTTGTGCTGTAGGAAATACATGCTAATGTTGTTGGTGGTAATAGGATAGACACGTTATGATGGCAATTGATGGTGGAAAATTCCCCGTCTAAAGAGGGTACACATTTTTCTTCCTTGTTTTATTGATGCAAAATAGAAAGGCTAGACTATTATTCATTAGGCTTAATTAGATTTATCCTTTTACACATCATTCATCTTTAGTGCATTATGAGTTTTTCTTCCTTGTTTTATTGATGTAAAATAGAAAGCTAGATTTTATTAATTAGGCTTAATTAAATTTATCCTTTTCTGCATCAGTTATTTTTAGTGCATTATGAGTTTCATTCCGAATCTGTTCTTGATATTCCATTGTTGTAATTCAGCTGAAACAATTCCAAGGAGTAAGAACACGGGGTTACTTAGTAGGTAACGAAATACTATAAGTTGTTGTGTTGAACTTGGTTTCCATCTGTATAATAGGAATTAATGTTGTTGTAGCGTGCAGGAAGAATTTTTCAGACTGTTGAATGCCATGAATGTTAATCTAGCATGGTTTCACATGGTAAGCTTTTAAAATTGATGAGATTCTATAAATATTGTCCAATCTTTCCCACTTCATTGATGAATTTGTGTTTGGAATGAAACAGGGACAGAGGGATGGAAGGAATGCTTTATTCTCCATGCTCAGTTTCAGTACGAAGAGATGAGTTTTGATTCTTCCAAGCTTGTTCACTTGTTTGCGAAAATACAATAAATGCTTGAGCAAATACTTGGTGCTGGAAACCTCAAAGGTAAGAATATCCCAACAATTTGCTATTGGAACTTTGTTTTGGAATGTTTTATTGACTATCATTTTTTAAATAAGCAATTGCTAAAGTTTGGTACTTCTAATTGTCATTAGCTTCCATGTATTTTTTAAGCTCAATGTTGCCCCTGTTGGTACTCTTTCATGGTTTTTTTTAAAACGCTTTGATTGATGATCATATGATCAAAGGTTTGTATTGCTATCTTTTTGTTTCAAAAAAATTAGATTTTATAGTTCCTATACATCCTTTCACTTAAAAAATCTTATTTGAAATCGATGGGGAAAAATGTTTATATTTATAATGCACTATTAATGTCTTTGGTGTTCTTAGGTAGAAGACATATTATAATCCACGTAAGAATTTTGGCTTTTTTTTTCACTTTATATATGCTAATAGATATGTTTTTATTTGTGGTGCATTCAGGCTTACTTTTGAAGGATTGAAGAGTAATTAATCATGGAAGCTCTTCACCGTGTAGTTGCTTAAACTGGCAATTCCTTATCTTCTTTTTTCTTCACATCTTTTTCAGATATATGATAGTGGTCTTTAATTTAGTTTGGTGTCTTTTGTTGCCTTCAAGTTGATGGCTGGTTCAGAGGATGGCCCCAAGAAAGAAGCGATCATGATGAACTCTTCTCACATACTTAACCTGTAAGAGTCAAGTGACCTATTAGTGCCCAGACTACAAAACTTTACACAGGTAACTCCTACAAGACCAACTTCTTTTCTCTAGTAAATTTTTGCTTCTTTAATAGCTCAGTGGTGGATAATTTGTCCATTTTGTGATTTTAACAGATCTTTCATAGTTTCATCCTTTTTGAAGGTCTTGACGAGGAAAGAAACAACACTTCCTTTTGTAGAGCGGTCCTATGATCTTCTCTAGTGCTTGAGGTCAAAAATTCATATTTGGTATGAACCGTTAAACTTTGTCTAATTCCATTTGTTTCTTTTTTCTTTTACTGGTTTGGAATTTTACTTGTAACTGTGACGTAGTTTGTGACAAGATGTGCATGTTTGCAAATCAGTCCGTAAAAGTCCAACAATCCTCTTATTTTGCGATTGGAAAAGGCTTGATTTCAAGAAGCAGTGTCAGATGCTCTTCAATAGGAAGACTGAACGAGAAGGCGCAACAAAAGGTTGCACATGTCAAGCATTATAAAAGAAGGTATACTAGATGTAACGACCCGCCTAGCACAGGCCGTTACCATGCATACATACATACATACTTAGCTTAAACAGCGGAATTATTTTTTTTATTTTTTATTTTTTACAGACATAAATGCGTATAATGCGTGCATCATATAAACGTGTATGTAGTACGGATTTTAAACATAAGATAAATACATAAGAAAGCAAAACGCGTAGCGGCTAGATTTCCCACATTTCACAGTTTGCCCCGCCACGCCCTTCCATCTTGCATCAACCATTGCTGACAGGTTGTTTACCTACAGCATAGACGTAAGACAGTGAGCTTTCGCTCAGCAAGTACAACTATTCTATACCGCAACACAACATAACTTAATGTTTATAAATAACAAAACTTAGTATTTCATACTTAACCTAATCATAACATAATTTCTAACATATCATAACTTATCTTAACATATGCATGAGCCAATTATGCTTCATTATGCTTACTTATTCATTCATAACTTCCTTATCTTATGGGCCCATAACGTAAGTGTTCGTACCGGGCGCGCAACTATGAATTGGTTGGGGCGGCCAGTCCATTTCCAACTTAATTCATAGTCCAACCCGTCCTAACGCGGGTCGGTACGACACAGGCAATTGCTTGCCATCGTAACTTTTATTATCTCATACTTAATCTTACTTTTATTAATTGGTGAACATGCATCATGATATTTCACACAATTAATTTATGATTTTATCTTTAGCCTATTGTAACTTAACATGTTTCTATAACACATAACATAGCATTTGACATTTCATAATTCATAGCATATAACATAGCATACTCAAAACATATTATAACATTTAGCATACTATAGCATATAACATAACATTTTCCTAATATATAACCTAAGACCTTTTATAACACTTAGCATGTAACATTTACAACATGTAACATTTAAACATAACATTTAACAAACATACTTAGGCAAGTATACACAACAAAGCCTATGCTGTAGGCGGAGTTGTACTTACCTTGTTTGTGTTGGTTGTGTCTGATATCGAGTTGAGTCCCGTCAGAACACTGCTGCGTACTATATTCTGTGATAAATTAAAAGTAAGGGTTAGAAATGCTGGTAGTATAACCAACATTCTTATATAACCTTAGTTATATGCCCTTACTTAATTTTACGTTATTCTATTTGGTTACGTTGGGTAACCCTAGGGTTTAAATCTACCCTAATCGGATTGTTTTAAATTTTAGATTTCAAGGTCTTCTTTCTTTGGAAAAGAAAACCTTATATTTAGGTATAAAAATCCTTTTTGTTTAACTTTAAAAACTGAAAATCATAGAATGAGACTGGGAAAATTATTGACTATTGGAAACTGCCTTTGGAACAGTTTCACAATGCCAATTATTAGTGTAACTGCAAAATTGCCCTTTTTCTGTGTTGTTTCTAGAAATCCTGTACAGGATTTTCCTTATTTCCTGTACAGTTTTCGATCTCCAATTTCATTTAAAAATCAAAGCCGATTTTGAAAAAGTGTTCTTCACGAAAGTTTTAGTTATCGTAAAACCCTACAACTTTCGTGTTTTGTGTAAAACCCAGTTCGGCCTTTAACACGTTCAAATTTCTTGTTGAATCAATTCTGGCCGTGCATTGGTCCTGGGCACGGTCAGACTCGGGTTTCAGTAAAAACCGAGGCCATTGGAGCCTCTTTTTACAAAACTGTCCGCGTTGTCCCCTAGGAAAAACCCTACTCTACAACTTTTGTGTTTTGAGTTTTTCCAAATTCGGCCTCTAAAGACCTCAAAATTTGTTTTTCCCGAGACTGGGCAATTTCTACCCGAAATGGCAGTTTTCGGTTTAAAATTTGTTTTACGTCCTATTACGTACACCCTAACTCAACCGACCGTATCGGGAGCCTAACACAGTCATGCAACACGTTTCTAACGTCCAATTTCTTCACCATGCAATAACATTAACATCATATACCAAACATACAAACCCTAGCCATTCAACAAACACCTAACATGCAACATTGAAACTACCAAACCAAAACCCTAACCAAATCAAGCACATACTCCACATTCCTAACTAAGGCAGTAAATTAAAGTGAGCTTATGCTCATACAAACTTTGCTTGAAATACATTTAAATTTCCCAAATGAAATTCAAATGAAAACTTAGGGATTTTAGGGGTTTTACCTTACTTTGGCTCAAGATTTGGCTTGCCCCTTTCTTCACCAACAGCCGGCCAATTGAGCTAATTGGCTCATAAAATTTTCAACTCCACTTGCTTCAATACCCGGCCACTCCTAGCTTCAAAACCCTAGCCACCACAAGCTTTTCTTTTCCTCCTTTGTTGCTCCCTTGCAACCGGCCTTCTTGGCCAAATTGGACACCAAATTCTTCCAATTCTTTTTGCTTGCTTCCACAAGGAATCCGACCACTTCCCAAGCCTTTTTCCTTCTTGGATTTTGGTTTTCTTCCTTCCCTATTGCCTCCCTCAAATTCGGTTTTTAGGTGAGAAGAAAATTTGGCATCATTTAGCTAGGTTTTCTAATTAATTTTGATTTTGGGTTCACCTATTTATAGAGGTTTTGAACTTCTTCAAATTGCACAATTAGTCCTTGAAAAAATCAGAATTTGCTCCTTGGGGGGGGGGGGGGTATGTGGCCGGCCAACCTTGGCTAACAATCCACCAAATACTTTCCAATTATTTCTTTAATTAATTTAATGATGTCATAATGATAAAGTAAGATGAGGTAAGCTTAACTAAAGCTTGTTTGCCTTCTTTCCTTAATAGGCAGTCCACTTAATTCCAACACAGACCTTTCTAGTACTGTGCTTACTAATACACAATACTGTTATGTCATAATGCAGTCTAAAATTTATCTGTGTAAAAATGGACAGTATAAAATTTTTCTTATTTCATAAAGTCCTTCTGCCCTTTAATTCTACTTAATGTGCTTGATTTTCTAGGGTGGTTTTTAAATCATCAACATATCATTCTATCCGTAAAAACGGTTTTAAGCCGTATAATTTCTATACTGCAGATTATTTAATCGTACAGTCTTTTCTTTGACTTTTCGGGGTCAACCTTCGGCTTTCTTGTCTACCATTGACTTTCTTGTCAATCGTTGACTTTCTCGCCAAGATTTGACTCCCATGGTCAACAGTTGACTTTTTGGTCAACCATCGACGTTTTTGGTCAAATTTTGACCATCATAAAAATTTTGTCAATTTTATTCCTTTTCACCTAAAAGGTCGTTTGCTTGACTAAGCAATCATTTTCGAGTCTTATAAAGTTGTAAAAACTCACAAAACATAATAAAAACCCTTAACTGAACTTTTTCCATAAATACTTTCATGGTTCGATTTGAATCTCTACACAAGAAATTACAATCGTCGAAACACTAGGTATTACAATCTACCCCCCTTAAAAATTTTCGTCCTCGAAAATCAGAATAATTCGGGGTAGTTCTATTAGTTTGGGGTGAAAAACCGTATTGAACTTCAATTTCGACCCCATGGCAGTAAGAACATTCGTCCAACATCGAGAAATGAAACGTCCATCCCGATCTGAGATGATTGATTTTGGCACTCCATGCAGTTTAATGATCTGGGCTACGTAGATTTTTACTAATCTTTTCACCGAAAAGGTGGCTTTTATCACGACAAAATGGGCTGATTTGGTTAATCTATCCATGATAACTCAAATCGTGCCATTTCCACTTGTAGTCTTGGGCAATCCTACTACAAAATCCATAGTAGTTTGCTCCCATTTCCATTCTGGAAGCTCTATTTTCTGCAAATCACCTCCAGAATGTCGGTGTTCTGCCTTAACTTTCTGACAAGTTAGGTACTTTGACACGAATTCCGTCACTTTATTCTTCATGTTTGGCCACCAAGAATTCTCTTAGAAGTCTTGGTACATCTTAAAAGCTCCTGGATGTACCAAATATGGCGTCTTATGGGCTTCTGACTTTATCTGTTCCTTCATTGCCAAAATTAATCCGGTTGTTGAGCTTCGCAACTGTCCGTAACGGTTAAACTTTTCCTTGTCGTAAGAGCTAAACGTCTCTCAACGCTTTGGTAGTCAAACTTAGCGTTGTAATAACTTAAGAAATTCGTTTCTAAGATCACATCGAAATCTTAAAACTTGATTGCGATGAGATCTACAAGCAATTCTCTGCCATTATAACTACAAAAGTATTTTGCATTAACATATTCGGATCACAAAATCTCTCCAAAAAGGCAAAGAAATTTTTTTTTTTAAAAGGCTGTTTTATACTATCTATACTACTTCCTAATTTCTGGGCAAACTCTATAAATACAACAAGTGAGTGGCACCAGAATTAGATAATGCAATAATGTCATATGTGGTGACAAGGATCTATCTTGTCATTTCATGCGAAGTTCCAGCTTCGGCATCTCTATTAGTGTAGGCATAAATTCTAACTTGGGATTCAGGAGCCTCTAATCTTCCTTGCGAAATTGAGGGTCCTTCGAGCCTTGCCTGGACTGCATGTAACTGGCTGCTTGCATTCCGGTTTGCATAAGAGGGGTTCTGGTTCTGGTTCTGGTTGTTCTGGGGGCAGCTCCGTGCATAGTGCCCTTCCTTGCCACAAAGGTAGCAAGCATTTGTCCCCATTCTGCATACTCCCTGATGTTTCTTCCCACACGTTGCGCACACCGGGTAGTAAATATTAGTATCCTCATTTCCTCGATTATTTTTCTTTTGAGGAACATTCCCTTGTTGATTCTGGCCCGAGAAATTTTCTTTTCTCTTGTTCCTCCCAGATTGTTTGGAACCTTGTACAGGGTTGCTAGCTTGACCTTTCGGGTGCGACTCCGAGTCTTGTCGAGACTGCGTTGGTTTTGCTGCCGCCTTTTCCTCCCTTTTTGCTTTGAAAATTTGAGCCCTAGCTTCCTTATCCTGGTTAATCCAGTATTCGGCTCTTATTGCCCGACTTATGCAGTCAGACACCAAGGTAGGCGGGCTGCTACCAGCACTCACTTGTTTGGCAATGTCGGTTCGAAACATCTTCATCATCCTTCGTACCTTCTCTGTTTCACTCGGCACTAAATCTGGACATAACCGAGCTAACTGTTCAAACTTCTTTACAGCCTCCATTACTGTCATCGAACCCTGTCTAAAGCTTGTGAACTCATCTTGTTGAGCAGCAAGGATCTCTCTATTGTAGTACATTGCACGGAACTCGGTCACAAAATCTTGCCAGCTCATGGCCGTAACATCACGGCGCATTTGTACGGTCATCCACCAATGTCGCGCATCCTTTTTCAGGGCAAAAGAAGCGCAGAGAACTTTCTCTTGTTCCATTAGTCGCATGAAATCCAAGATAACTTGGATATCGATCAACCAATTATCCGCGGCAATCGGGTCCGTCGGGCCTTCGAACTCAGGCGCCTTCATTCGCCTGAATCGTTCGTACAGTAGGTCCTCCCTCACTGGCTGTAGGTTCACTTGCCCTCCAGCGGGTGCCATCGGAATGTTAGCATTCTGAGGAATTTCTGGCTGAACCTCAGGTTGAACTTGGGGTGGAACCTCATTAATCCGGGGTCCTTGGTTCATCTGAGCTATCTGAGCTCGAAGTCTGTCCGTCTCCTTCTGCTGTTCTAGCAGCTGCCGTTGTAGATTAGCTACAACGGTTGCGAGGTCTGGCTCGGGCGGGTTAAGTGGTACCGTTCTACGTGGACGTACCATCTTCTAAACCCTATCACAAGAAAAGATATCATCGTACTATTAGTATCCTTTCTTTCATACAAGACTAATCGTATCATAAATTAACACATCATATCGTAATATCATACATTTCACACCATAACATAAAAGGCATCATTGTATCATATCCGATACTTATCATAACATAACTTTCATAATATATAACATACTCTTGTTATATATCCCGTGTCTGCACGGTCTTTTTGTACATTTCAAAAGTACATTAGGTACATACTCTGTATATCGTAATTTACAATACTGTAATTACAAATTGATTATGTCATACTGTATATACATATCTTTATATATATATAGTCAAAATATGATGGAAGTGTCTAACACTTTACCATCCTGCAAAAGTACAAGTCTATATAATAAGCTAGTACATACAGTCCTAGGGTCAAAAGTACATACACACAACAGTTCTAACTAAACTATAATCTCAAGCATAATCATCGAAATGTCGGACTCTGCGTCGGAGTCTACGTCCTAATCTCCATCGTGGAATAGTATCTCCTCGAGATCGCCCTTGGCGTCATCAATGTCCTCTACCCAGTCACCCTGCTCGGCCTCGGGCTCCATATCATCCTCCTCGTCCTCGTCGTCACTAGAGATGATAATAACGGGAGGGTCTTCCGGTGGGTCCACCGGAGCAATCAAATCATCAGCAGCGCCCTCGGCGTCCATCTGGTCCTCAGCCTCCTGGGCTAGGATCTCCTGTACGGGCATGGCGGGAATTGGGTCCTCGGGAAATATCGGACCTACCTCATATTGAGGCTCTCCTATTCCGGCATCATCGACTGGGACCTGATACTCATCCATATAGGTGTCAGCCTGCGCCATATGTGCTGTAACCTCAGCCTGTAAGATGTCATCCATCATATCCCCAACTGTCCTCTCTAGCATGGGCTCCATGACAAACCGTCTGATACGAGGTGGTACCTCGTTCCGCAATATCACCAATGCCTGCAGCTGGGGGTGAGGCATATCCTGAGGAATATAGGGCAGCATGACCTTCTGAAATCTGCAGCAGTAATGGCCCATAGACTCCTGCGGGTACGCGTGCCAATCTGCCACGAAACTCTGGTATCGCCTATACTGCATGTCCCGATAGATCTCTGGATCTCGGTACTGTTCATCATCACCGGGCCCTTCCATAGGAATCGGCCCGTATCGTGCAAGTATTACAGTGCGAAAATGTGTCCACGTCCGACTGGGCATCTGCTGCTCTCCGTAGATCATCCACCATAGCCTAGCGTCCGCGATCAGGCAACGACTAGCTAACGAGACCTGTAAACGGTCCTCGATGTGGCAGGTGTAGAAAATCATCTCCATGTCGTATAACCAAGCCGATACCGTGACCGATCGTCCCGTACCGTCATATAAAAGAGGACGTGATCCGTAAAATGCCGTAACTGTCGCGCGATCCGCATCGATCCGTGCGGGATCCATATCCATGCGTCTATCATAGCATAATCCCATCATAATTACTTACGCGTATACATCAAATATAAATTTAACTTACAATGATGGTGGCGATGACAGGCAGACTGTGAAATCATATCACAGGGAACCGCTCTGATACCAACTCTGTAACGACCCGCCTAGCACAGGCCGTTACCATGCATACATACATACATACTTAGCTTAAACAGCGGAATTATTTTTTTATTTTTTATTTTTTACAGACATAAATGCGTATAATGCGTGCATCATATAAACGTGTATGTAGTACGGATTTTAAACATAAGATAAATACATAAGAAAGCAAAACGCGTAGCGGCTAGATTTCCCACATTTCACAGTTTGCCCCGCCACGCCCTTCCATCTTGCATCAACCATTGCTGACAGGTTGTTTACCTACAGCATAGACGTAAGACAGTGAGCTTTCGCTCAGCAAGTACAACTATTCTATACCGCAACACAACATAACTTAATGTTTATAAATAACAAAACTTAGTATTTCATACTTAACCTAATCATAACATAATTTCTAACATATCATAACTTATCTTAACATATGCATGAGCCAATTATGCTTCATTATGCTTACTTATTCATTCATAACTTCCTTATCTTATGGGCCCCATAACGTAAGTGTTCGTACCGGGCGCGCAACTATGAATTGGTTGGGGCGGCCAGTCCATTTCCAACTTAATTCATAGTCCAACCCGTCCTAACGCGGGTCGGTACGACACAGGCAATTGCTTGCCATCGTAACTTTTATTATCTCATACTTAATCTTACTTTTATTAATTGGTGAACATGCATCATGATATTTCACACAATTAATTTATGATTTTATCTTTAGCCTATTGTAACTTAACATGTTTCTATAACACATAACATAGCATTTGACATTTCATAATTCATAGCATATAACATAGCATACTCAAAACATATTATAACATTTAGCATACTATAGCATATAACATAACATTTTCCTAATATATAACCTAAGACCTTTTATAACACTTAGCATGTAACATTTACAACATGTAACATTTAAACATAACATTTAACAAACATACTTAGGCAAGTATACACAACAAAGCCTATGCTGTAGGCGGAGTTGTACTTACCTTGTTTGTGTTGGTTGTGTCTGATATCGAGTTGAGTCCCGTCAGAACACTGCTGCGTACTATATTCTGTGATAAATTAAAAGTAAGGGTTAGAAATGCTGGTAGTATAACCAACATTCTTATATAACCTTAGTTATATGCCCTTACTTAATTTTACGTTATTCTATTTGGTTACGTTGGGTAACCCTAGGGTTTAAATCTACCCTAATCGGATTGTTTTAAATTTTAGATTTCAAGGTCTTCTTTCTTTGGAAAAGAAAACCTTATATTTAGGTATAAAAATCCTTTTTGTTTAACTTTAAAAACTGAAAATCATAGAATGAGACTGGGAAAATTATTGACTATTGGAAACTGCCTTTGGAACAGTTTCACAATGCCAATTATTAGTGTAACTGCAAAATTGCCCTTTTTCTGTGTTGTTTCTAGAAATCCTGTACAGGATTTTCCTTATTTCCTGTACAGTTTTCGATCTCCAATTTCATTTAAAAATCAAAGCCGATTTTGAAAAAGTGTTCTTCACGAAAGTTTTAGCTATCGTAAAACCCTACAACTTTCGTGTTTTGTGTAAAACCCAGTTCGGCCTTTAACACGTTCAAATTTCTTGTTGAATCAATTCTGGCCGTGCATTGGTCCTGGGCACGGTCAGACTCGGGTTTCAGTAAAAACCGAGGCTATTGGAGCCTCTTTTTACAAAACTGTCCGCGTTGTCCCCTAGGAAAAACCCTACTCTACAACTTTTGTGTTTTGAGTTTTTCCAAATTTGGCCTCTAAAGACCTCAAAATTTGTTTTTCCCGAGACTGGGCAATTTCTACCCGAAATGGCAGTTTTCGGTTTAAAATTTGTTTTACGTCCTATTACGTACACCCTAACTCAACCGACTGTATCGGGAGCCTAACACAGTCATGCAACACGTTTCTAACGTCCAATTTCTTCACCATGCAATAACATTAACATCATATACCAAACATACAAACCCTAGCCATTCAACAAATACCTAACATGCAACATTGAAACTACCAAACCAAAACCCTAACCAAATCAAGCACATACTCCACATTCCTAACTAAGGCAGTAAATTAAAGTGAGCTTATGCTCATACAAACTTTGCTTGAAATACATTTAAATTTCCCAAATGAAATTCAAATGAAAACTTAGGGATTTTAGGGGTTTTACCTTACTTTGGCTCAAGATTTGGCTTGCCCCTTTCTTCACCAACAGCCGGCCAATTGAGCTAATTGGCTCATAAAATTTTCAACTCCACTTGCTTCAATACCCGGCCACTCCTAGCTTCAAAACCCTAGCCACCACAAGCTTTTCTTTTCCTCCTTTGTTGCTCCCTTGCAACCGGCCTTCTTGGCCAAATTGGACACCAAATTCTTCCAATTCTTTTTGCTTGCTTCCACAAGGAATCCGACCACTTCCCAAGCCTTTTTCCTTCTTGGATTTTGGTTTTCTTCCTTCCCTATTGCCTCCCTCAAATTCGGTTTTTAGGTGAGAAGAAAATTTGGCATCATTTAGCTAGGTTTTCTAATTAATTTTGATTTTGGGTTCACCTATTTATAGAGGTTTTGAACTTCTTCAAATTGCACAATTAGTCCTTGAAAAAATCAGAATTTGCTCCTTGGGGGGGGGGTATGTGGCCGGCCAACCTTGGCTAACAATCCACCAAATACTTTCCAATTATTTCTTTAATTAATTTAATGATGTCATAATGATAAAGTAAGATGAGGTAAGCTTAACTAAAGCTTGTTTGCCTTCTTTCCTTAATAGGCAGTCCACTTAATTCCAACACAGACCTTTCTAGTACTGTGCTTACTAATACACAATACTGTTATGTCATAATGCAGTCTAAAATTTATCTGTGTAAAAATGGACAGTATAAAATTTTTCTTATTTCATAAAGTCCTTCTGCCCTTTAATTCTACTTAATGTGCTTGATTTTCTAGGGTGGTTTTTAAATCATCAACATATCATTCTATCCGTAAAAACGGTTTTAAGCCGTATAATTTCTATACTGCAGATTATTTAATCGTACAGTCTTTTCTTTGACTTTTCGGGGTCAACCTTTGGCTTTCTTGTCTACCATTGACTTTCTTGTCAATCGTTGACTTTCTCGCCAAGATTTGACTCCCATGGTCAACAGTTGACTTTTTGGTCAACCATCGACGTTTTTGGTCAAATTTTGACCATCATAAAAATTTTGTCAATTTTATTCCTTTTCACCTAAAAGGTCGTTTGCTTGACTAAGCAATCATTTTCGAGTCTTATAAAGTTGTAAAAACTCACAAAACATAATAAAAACCCTTAACTGAACTTTTTCCATAAATACTTTCATGGTTCGATTTGAATCTCTACACAAGAAATTACAATCGTCGAAACACTAGGTATTACACTAGATATCTTGAAACTAACCATTGTAGTCATAGAATTTCTCCATTATTGCATATTTGTACTCTTAATCACCTTTAGCTAGCATATTAAGTTTTGTGATTGTCTAATATTATTGTTGGATTGGATATTTTGTTAACAACCAATCTTAGTTTTTACTAGGTTTGCCATTCAAAATTCCACGTGTATACTGGGAGCTGAAGTTGCTATAGAAAAAACGTTTAGGACCATGGAAATACACAACTGGAGTCACACGGTAAGCTTATAAAGAAGTTGAGATCTTATAGCGAGTTTGCATAAATATGTTGTGAAATCTGTCTCACTTGATTCATGCATTTGTATTCAGTCTAAACGGTGGCAACAGGATGAAAGGAAGGCTGTAAGTGTTGCTCCTCGATTCAAAAAAAAAAAAAAAGCTTGAGCATCAGTACTTGTTGCTGAAAGCCCCATAGGTAAGAATATCTTAGCAATTTGGTAATGGAACGTTGTAACTGTTTGGAAAATTTTATTCATTTCCTTTCCTTTTTCTTTAAAAGTTTTATATGGTATTGTCCTACCCTTTTCAAACGTTTTGTTCAATCTAGAAGGTAATTGATACAATATAGCCTTAAGTAATAGCTAAAAGTTTTATTCTCTCTCTCTTGCTATTCATTTTTTATTTTACTTGCAAAATCTACGATTGATGACCTAGATGATCACACGGTTTTGGAGTACTGTCTTTTACGTTCTAAAATTTAGACCTTTTGGTCTTATCTTTTGATAATGCATTTTTTGCTTCATTAGTATTCTTAGACTTAAGAATGTTTTCCTTTAAGTTATGATTGGTTATTTTTTCACTCTACATGCTTATTTACATATGTTTTTGTCCGTAGCGCTTTACGAGCTTGCTTTTGGAGGATTGATGGGAAGTCAGGGAGCCCTTCACCATGGAGTTGCTGGAATCCTTAACCCTTTTTTCTTCCCAACTTCTTCAGAGATATATTTATACGTATTTGTATTTAAACTGAGATTGATGGTTTTTATTACTGATAGGGTGTGGTTCAAGGGATGGCCCCAGAAGAGAAGCGATCCTGATGCAAAATCATGCTCATATACCTTTTCGGTAACTGTTTTGAATTATAGAAATTGAAATTCATGTGAAGTAACATTTTTATGTGGACATGCAGTCAGTTCCCCCTACAAGAAGTTCTTGGAAGCACTGCCATTTCATGTTTATACACAAGCCTTCTGATAGATTTTAAATGATTCACTTAATAATATCCTTGCACAGAGGTACGTAATTCCTTCTACCCTCGCATTAAATCTTTTTCAAATGGTAAGAGAATCTCAGTGAGTTATCTGTGTTCATCATTTACTCCGCTTATGATCTATTCTTTTCAGCTTCTTCATTGTAAAGTGTCACATATTGTGAAGCCAACGGAGTACAGATTCTGAATTGTCACAAGAAGCTGCTTGCAGTGAGTAGTTCTCTGTGCTTTGGGGTTACAAATAGCTTTTAGTGCATCATTCATGATCGTACTTCAATTTATATATACTGTCCATTTTTTCCCTGTTGTTTTCTAGTTGTACTGTTTTTAGCTGGTTTCCACTCAAATACTGCCTCAAGTCGCAACACCAAGTATGGTGCTACTATACCATAAACTTTACACTGGTAAACACTTGCAAAACAATCTTCTTTTCTCGAATAAATATTTTCTTTTCTTGGTACTTCAGTTGTGAATAATTTTATCCATTTTGTGATTTCAACGCACTCTTAGGAGCTTTGAATTAGATGTTTGTAGTCTTTGACATGAGTGGCTTCATGTGATTCACAAGGATGTCAAATATTTCTTCTCCAGTTTACATTTTAAAAAAGTTGTATTGAGTACTTAGTCAACCACTAGTATATTGTTTGTCAATTGTATTTCTTAGATTTGGCCTGAATTCTGATTAGTGAATTAGGTTTGTTTGTTTTTCCTAAAGTGATGGCAGCAACAAGTTTATCTGGAGCTCTTTTCCAAAATGAGGCAGCACGATATACATAATTGAAGTGAGTGAAATTTCTTCCTTTTCTCTTTCATTATATTTTAATGAGGCAACACAACATACATGATTTACCGAGCCTGGAGCACTTTTGTAGGTCAATGAGATATTAGTCTGGGAGTTACTCACGTGGAGTTTCTTGAATTAACGATTCCTTATCTTCTTTTCTCTTCACATTTTCTTCAGACATATCAGTGGTCTTTGGTTGAGTTTTGATGGCTTTTATGCTTGTAGGTTTATGGTTGGTTCTGAGGATGATCCTAAAAGAAGTGATCGCGACACAGAACTTTGCTCACAATAGTTTTCGGCAACTTTTTTGTCCTTCTATGTTATTGAATTAGTTTGGTATTGATGTTACTGCAAAAAATAAAAAATAAAAAATAACAAATAAAATGAAATTCACTTGTATTTTCACGTGTGTATGCAGCTAGGTCTCCCATTAGAACTTGTTGGCAAAACCACCTTCCCATGAAAACCAACTTTGAAATCATTCACTCGTCAATATCCTTACACAAAGGTACCTAACTCCTTCCCCACCTGGCGCTGCATCTTTTCCAACGTCAAACTAATTCACTCTGTTTTGACTAATTCAAGTTTCAGCTTCTTCTACATGAAGTGCCACATACTGTGAAATTGCTGACGTACTTATTTTTAATTATTCTCAGAAGCTGCAGTTGTGAGTAGTTTGTGTTCAAAACTTATTTACTCTTTTTACGTTTTTTTTTCTCCCTAATATCATGTTATGTCTTAAGCTTGTTCCAGCTAATATATTGTTCTTTTTCCTCTTGTTTTCTTGACACAGTTTTGAGTTAAGTGTCACTCTGTATCCCAACAAGTTGTAGTGCTTATTTGTCATTTGCAAGATCAAGAGTTTACATACCCTATTGGTGCTATAGACTATAAATTTTAAACAGGTAATCTTACATGACAAACTTATTCCTCCACGACATTTTTGCTTCTTTGATAACTCAGTTTTCATAAATTTATCCATTTTGTGATTTGAGCAGAATCTTCAACAATTTAGTATCATCTCTAGAACAGACGATTAAACACCCCTATTGGTAAGTAATCTTTACCCTTTTAATCTCATTCCATTTGTTTCTTTTTCTTTAGTTAGTAGCAAAAGTAATGGTATTATTGTTAGTATTAATAGCAGTTTCAATAGTACTAGAGTTATTAGTAGTTCTAACAATAGAAGTAGTACTAGTATTAACCAGCAGTAGCGTAGTAGCAGTAGACTTGACAGGTACCGGTATCTGTAGCGGTAGCAGTAGTGTTATTAGCAGCAGTAGTAAGTAAAAATAGTATTAGTATTAGTAGTAGTAGAATTAGTAATAGTAGCAGTAGCAATTGTAGTAGGAGTAGTAGTAACAATAGTAGTAGCAGTGGTAGTAGTAATTATAATAGTACGAATAGTAATAACAGAAGTAATTGTAATAATTGTATCAATTGCGTAATGGTAGTAGTAGAATTAGTTAGTAGATATAGGAATAGTTACGGTAGTTGTAGCTAGTTACAATAGTGATGTACTGATAGCTATCACACTAGTAGTATTAATAGTAGCAATAACAATATAGGAGTGGTTATTAACACTGATAACATATATATACACATATATATATTATCTGTGTAATATTTGTTTTGCAGCAATAGCAACTAATTGTCAAATCTTCACCGTGCGTGTTGGATAAAGTAATGTCAATTGTTTGTTTCTTTCGATGAAATCCTTATCAGGAATATAAGTTGTGTTTTCTTTGTATTTGAACTAAGAGATTCTTATCATTTATCACTTTTATTTGTTAGAATTTGTATGAACTCCTTAATGAGTATAAGCTTTGTTGCAAAAAGTTGTTTTTGTCTCGTTTTTTTGTTAGGAGAAAAAAAAATTGCAGGAAGAAGAAACTCTTGGATATTGATGATTCTTGATTCTCCAAAACTAATGTGAGCAACCACGACAGAAAGGAAGCTTACTCTAATCATTTTCGTTTTTGTAGTATGTAATGATGATTATATAATTGTATATCCCTACATGCATGCGTCATAATTAGTGCATATACCCCATCTATGCATACATTCATCATATAAGCATGCCTTCATACATCATACAGACATTCATACATCATATTCTCCATGTCGCGACTCTCGTTGCTTTCATTGTTTTCTATTTTTGTATTTGTTTTCCCTGTTTTTATCACTAGGTTTTTGTGTTATTTTTTTAAATCTTCCTTTTCCTTTTTGGTTTTTAGTTATTATATTTCTTACCTAAAGTTGTTTTGTGGTTTTTCTGTTGCTATTATATAATATATTTATCTTTATATAAATAATTTTTTTTGAAAAAATTTATGCATACTATTTTTCTTTATATTTCTGTTTCTTAGTATTACTTGCTTTTGACGTCTTTTTGTTTTGTGTTTTTTCCTTTTTTCCTGCTTATATCAGTTTATGTTTTTGTGTTTTTAATAATTATATATTTTCCTTTTATTTTTATCCCGTCTATGTAGTAATATTTTTCAAAAATATCCTCATTGAACTTTTTTTCTTATGGCCTTTAAACTAACTTTAAACTAATTGTTAAAGATATATATATATATTTTCACAAATTTACCTTTTTTCAAACATCTTTTTGCTTCTCATATACACCTTGGTTAATATTTTATATAACATTTCGTTTTTTTTTTCTTCTTTTCCTGCTTTAATCATTTTGTGGTTGTGTGTTTTTCTTTATCTGAAATTTTTTTTGTGTGTTTATATCAGTTTTTTATGTTATTATTTCGTATATCAGTTTATGTGTTTGTATTTTAAATAATCATATATTTTCCTTTTATCTTCTATGTAATAATATTTTTCAAATGTATCCTCATTTAACTTTTTTTTTTTCCTTACTGCCTTTAAACTAACTTTTCTTTTTTTTTTTTTTCCTTCTTAACGGAAATTCCAAAAAAAAAAAAAAAAGGTAATAACACAAATTCATACGAAACTTTTTTTAAAAAATTTCTTAATAAAATTCCAAAAAAATTTAGACGAAACCTTGTTACCAAATTAATAAAAAGATAGAAGAGTTTAAAAGAAAGAACATGAAAAAAAAAAAAGTATATAATGACAAAAATATAAAAAGAAACAAACAAAATCAAAACTCCGTACGAAAATTTTAAAAAAATTACCGAAACTTCTTAATAAAAACTCCAAAAAAAAAAGGGTTTAGATGAAATCCTTCTAAACCAAATTAAAAAAACAAAAAAAAATCCAAAAAAATACTCCAAAAATTAAAAAGAAAATAAGAATAAAAAAACACATAACAACAAAATTAGAAAAAGAAATAACAGCCCGAAATTCGTTACGAAATTCCAAAAGAATATTGGATAAAAGACTTTTTAATCAGATTAAAAAAATTACATTGAAAGTCCAACTATTAAAATAAAAAAAAATAATTAAAAGAACCTATTTTCACTTTTGTTATTGATGATAGAAATAAATTTGTTGTTGAATACACTTGACGTTTATATTAAAAGTTTTTATTATTTAAACTTCCTTTTATTGTCACATATATACCTTAGTGGTTTTTTTTTTAAATAATTTCGTTTGGTTGCTTTTAAAATGTTTTATCCTTTTTATTTTGGTTGTTTCTTGATTTTTCTTTGACTATTATATATTAATTTGTCCTTATTTAATTTTTTTTTTTATAAATTATCTTCACCTTTTTCCTTATATTTCCCATTTCTTTTGATTATTGCTACTCTTGTTTTTTATTGTTTCTTTGCATTGTGCTTCTGTTTTTGTGTGTTTTTTCCCGCTTTTATCATTGTGCGTGTGTGTGTGTTTTTTTTTATTTATAATTTTTAATGATCATATGTTTTCCATTCCCTATTATGGAATAATCTTTTTCAATTATATATATCCTTATTTATTTAAAATTTATCTTATTGCCTTTAAAATATTGTATGTTCTTAAATATGACTTTAGTAATTATTTGTTCTTTTGTAATATTAGTTTTTAACAAATATTGCCTTTAAAATATTATTTTTTAACAAATTTACTTTTATTTAAACATCCTTTTGCTTCTCATCCTTTTATAACTATTTTTTCTTTTCTAATTACTCTTTTTTCCCTTCTAGTTAGTTTTTCCTTTCTCTCTCTCCTTTTTTTTTTAACATTAGTTTTTTCCTTTCTAATTACTTTTTATATTAATACTTTCACTTAGTTACTTTTCAAGCATTTCGTTTGTTTTATCTTTGATCATTTTGTTGTTTTTCTTTTGCTTTTATATAATTTTACTAGGAGCGCGTGTGAATAATATATTGTCTAAAAGATATAAGAATGATAAAAAACCGAAAAAACATAGAACAATAAAACAAGAAAAAGAAACAAAAAACAGAAACTTCATACGAAACTTTTATAAAAAAAATTTAACAAAATTCCAAAAAAATTTAGATGAAACCTTGTTACCAAATTGATGAAAGATAGAAGAGTTTAAAAGAGAGAACATTAAAAAAATAATTAAAAAAAAAGAAGTACACAATGACAAAAATATAAAAAGAAACAAAAAAAATTATAACTCCGTACGAAAATTAAAAAAAAAATTACCGAAACTTCTTAACTGATACTCCAAAAAAAAAAAAAGGTTTAGATGAAATCCTTCCGTTCCCTAATACGACCGTTATTACGGATGCAGAAATAAGGATTAGAAACATTCTAGAATAATCCAGAATAATACTTGGAGCAATAAAAATTAGGTAGCTTCAAGTCTTAAGAAAAACCTAGACGTGGTCCAGTTATGTACAGATAAATTCTGAACTATTGGTAGTTGAAACAGTATTTGTACTATCTGGATTAATAAGAAAATAGACTGCGTATTAGGAGGTAAGGCCAAACATGGCATTACTTGGAGGCCAAGTAATTAAAGATAATTATACAAATTTTTAGATTATTTGTTTTTATGGAAAGAATTAAAGAGATAAGCTTGAGAAGATTTTTTTTTTTCTCTCCAACACTCCACATGGCCACCCATTTGAGGACAACAAAGTCAAAAAAATGGTGTTTTTAGGCCAATTATGTAAATCAAGGAAAGTTGAAGAAAAAAAATCAATAGTGTAAAAATTTGAAATTTTCTCCTATAAATAGGGGTGAGTAGTGGAGAATTTGGCCATTCTTGCTATCTTCTCATCTTTTCCTCTCTAGTTCTTAGAAGGAAAAAGAGAGAGAGAGAGAGAGATAGAGCAAGGGCTGGTGGCCGGATTTTTGAGGAGAGGTAAAACAATGATTTTTCTCACCCAAGGCCTAAAACTCACCTCCTTCAAGCTTTTGACGTATATTTATAGATCACCTAACTAATACTTTAATTAGTTTTGGTTTGTGGACTTTAAGTATATTTCAAGTTATGGGATGTAAGAGCATAAGCTCATGTTATCTTATTATCCTATTTTATAGCCTCTAATGCTTGATTTATGCTTGGGTTAACTTGATTTGCTAGCTCTAATCTTAGGTTTGATTTCATGTTTTAAGATAAGTTTTGAAGATTATGTGCATATGATTATGCCTTTATATGTTCAAGTATGGTGATTTTATGTATGTTGGCTTAGAGAACAACTTAAACATACAAATTAGTAAATTAGTAAGTTACTAATATTATGTTTTTCAAGTAAATAGACAAGTGAATAGTTGAATTTTAAGAAAACACAACACGCTGCATGATGACTTAGGCTCACGATTTTTACCATTCGAGGTAGTGTGTGTGGAGTTTTAAACTAGAACCAATAAAAAAAATAAACTGCTAGTTTTCGAAATGATTTGGATAGTTTTATGATAACTCAATTTTGAGCCCCTTAGAGGCAGAATTTGAACAAAGTTATAATTGAAAAGTTGTAGAATACGGAAAATCCTAGGGGATAATGTGGACTGTTTTTTAGAAAAAGGTTTCAAAGGCCTTTATTTTTATCAGTTTTCAAAACTAGTCGGTCTAGGTACTGTACACAGCCAGAATCTTTCAAAGAGAAAAACGGATAAGCTAGAGACATATTTGTGCTTCAGGACAAAAAAAGAAAGTTGTCGGTTTTGACAAGATCTATAACTTTCGTGGAGAAAACTTTTCCAAATTATAAACCGATGAAAAGATAGAACTGAATTTTTAAAACTATGCATGAAAGAGGAAATTCTTGCACACATAAATTCAATCAAATTAAAAGGATATTTTGAAATCAATTTTTAAGGTTTTGTGAACCCTCTATAAAGTGGGCTAAGGTTTTATGAAAATAGTTTCAAAGATGTTTAAATCCATTTGAATTTCACAAGTTATTTTTAAATCTTAAATACATACTATGTAATATAAAATACAATTTCAAGTATTGTATCAAGAAATACTTAATTTATGGAGTTAATATATTTTCTAAGTAAACAAGGTATTTTTGAGCAAAGGAAATAAAATAAAAAGAACTTTTATGAAATTTAATTAAGCCGATTAATTATTTAATGTATGTGTTATAAAAGATACTATGGCTTATGGATTGTTAAGTAGTAATGGAGAACGATTCTTGCACTCTGTTTGAAAATAGGAATATAACCTATTGTCTTGCCTTGTTAGAATGCTAGATCAAGAGCGTAGGACAACTTGTAAGTACAACCCCGCGTACAACATGGGCAAAAATATTTTTACTGCTTTGCATGTTTTCCAAAACTCATGCATTGATTTATATGACGCATATATGCTTTATATTTTATTATTGTGGCATCATGAAAGCATGCTCATTGATAATAAATCACATGACAAGAACTAGACCAAGTTTTCAAGTAAAAAACAATTAAGATTCAAGTCTTTAAGTATAATCAGATCAAGAATAAGTTGTCATGTATTAAGACAAGCAAGTTTCCTTGTGTTGTACCGACCTGCCACGAGGGTGGGTTTGGTCCATGTTTTGAGTTGGACTGGGTTGGCCACCCCAACCACTCCATGGCTGTGCGTTACAGCACGTACATCCATGTTATGTAAGAGGATCAAAACTAAGTTAACATAAGAAAGCATAATTGATTCATGCTAAGTTAAAATAAGAAAACATAATTAATCCATGCATTCTTTTGCTAAGATCATTTTGCAGGTTGCATGGCAGACTGTGGAGAGTGGCATGACAGACTGTGAAATTTAGGTCGGACACCGCCAGGTGTTTTATAAAATATTTTCACATTATGTTATGATAATTTGATGGTACCAGTACTAAGTGTTGAAACTATGTTTACTACTACGATAATTAGTATGGTTCGTAAAAAGTGTTAAAATGATTTGTGAACTCAGTACTTAATTAAGTGTGTGTATATATATATATATATATATATATTTATATGTCTGAAATTAAGTTAGGTTTTAAAATTGAGTTTAAAAGAAAAAAATATATTTCGGTATTTTTACGAAAATTAAAAGTTTAAGTATGTTTAAGTATTAAGTAGCAGCCACGTAAGGTGGGTCGCCACATCCTCGACGCAGGCAACTTCCCCGCCGACACTGGCAACGGACCAGATTTCCCACCCCCCCCCTCCGACATCGACAAGCCCGGGTGCCCCCCTAACACCGGTGCCCCCCCTCCCACCCCCGACGCTGACCTAGGTCCCGCCCCTCCCACCCCACCCCCGATGCCAGGCTTGGGCCCCCCACCCTAACGTGACCCAGGCCCTGGCCCCCCCACCCTAATGTCGACGCGACCCAGGCCCCGCCAGATCTAGCCCCCCCTGCCGAGCTTCCGTTGTTCGGAGACAGCAAAATCACCTCCCACCGGTGACCTTCCACCCACCGGCGAGAGAGGCGGGAGAGAGATTTTTTTTTTTTTTTTTTTTAAGGAAAGAGAAATAGGAAATATGGTGCATTCAATCTCAAAATATACAATTTTTAACTTCATTTTTTCTAAGCTTCCGTATAGTAAGTTAGTTGAAGATGAAATTTTTAAATTGGAGTTGGTTGATTTTCAAAAATTAGTTATAATTTTTATTGACTTTTCAGAAAAACATAAAAATTGAGATGAAAATTTTGAGTTGAGTTTGAGTTGAGCTGAAATTTTTAAGTTTAAATAGTAATTTTTGTTGACTTTTTCAGAAAAAGAAAAAAAAAGTACAGTTTAACTGGAGTTAAACTCAAGTGCCAAACACCACAGTTACTTTTTGTTTTAAAAAAATAAGCAGAAGAAGAAGAAGAAAAAAATCTCCGTTCCGTTGTTTGAGGATTCGAAATGAAGGAGAAGAAGAAGATGTCTCCAGTTGACCTCGGAAGCTGCACAGAAGAGCTGCTGAAGTTGTCCCTCCAATGTCGTACCAGCGAAACCCTAGAATTCGACCTTGGTCTCTCCAAGGACTTCTGTTCTCTCCTCCTCAAACCCGACCCTTCCCACGATCCCTTCCCTGCCTCCCACTCTACTGGTAATTTCGCTCTTCTTGCGTTTGTTTCCCGAGAAAATACCAAAATTAACATATATTATGTTTTAACTATATTTGATTAGTCATTTGCTGATTAATATTTATTCACGGTTGTTCTATTTTGATCACATGGACATCGAAGAGAGTAAAAATGCTCTGAATTTTTTTTTTTTTTTTTTTGCCCCCTTCAATCAATGCCTCTGCTAATGATCTTTTTCATTGGAATGTTCGATAGTATGTCCAAGCACGTATTGGAAAGAAGAAAAATAAGAACGGAAAAAAAAGAGAGAGAGAGTGAGAGAATTCTGCCACTTATGTTGATGATTAAGTATTCTTATTCATGATTTTTTTCCCCTCATTTGAAAGTATTGATATGATAATTTCTGTGGTTTTTGTTCTCCTTTCTGGTGGGGTTTTTTTTTTTTTTTTTTTTTTTTCCAATAACATTTAAATTTACAAGAGAAATTTGATTGTTACCATCATTTTTTTTTAATAATTGTTACCATCATTTGATCTAATACGAACTATAAACTTTCTTGATTTAAATGGTAAATTGCTTATTTAGTCTCTAAATTTTTAACTTTATATAACTTTGATCCAAGTTCTTTTTTCCATAGCTTGAATGACCCTAAACTATTACATGTTGCTACAATAGTGCTTTTCGTTAAATTTTGGACAAAATCTGTCAGTAATTTGGTTAAAAAGTGATGTTAACTAATCGATTGCATCCAAAAATAAACAGAAACGACTATTGTAGTAATGTTTTTAATAGTTTTGTGTCAATACAGCTATAATAAAAAAAAAGGGACAAGGACCAATGTTGTTCAAAGTTAAAAGTTTACGGACCAATCTTGCAATTTACCGAAAAAAAGGGGGTAGAACCTAGGATGTTATTATTTCTTCAATCATTAACATCCAATAAAAAAGTTTTACATTTTTTTTTTTTTTTTTTTTTTTTCACTCTCCTGTTTTCTCTATGTTGCAGATCATTTTGAAGGAGTACCTCCATACCCTTTATACAAGCGTTTGGCATATGGTTTGCAGCAATCCATGACATATGGAACCTTTTATAGTACATATAATGAAATGCCCTTGATTGGCGTAAATAATTCCTTGAAGCAGAAAGAGCAAGGTTGGCAGAAGCTAATTTCAGAAAAGGGATTTGAACTGGTTAATGTTAGTTATAGATAGCGGTTCTCTCTTTACCTGTGCAATGCTCTTCGTTTTTCTGTCTTTTACTATTTTCATATATGTTTCTTTGAGTGATCTCGTCATGCGCTCTCACATTTTATGTTTCTGCAGATGTTGAAGAGTGTTGACCACGAACTACATGTACCGGAGCCTTTCTTTTCTCAGCTGAAAGGTATAAAATGCCGCGTATTGTATTGCTACATTGCATATCTAGTACATAACCGATATCTACTTGAAGCTTATTTGTAATTTGAGATTGTTCATAGTTGGACTCAAAACAATTGAAGGCAGGTGTGCTGCTGATAAATATAGTAGGTATGTATGACCATGCTATATTTTTCATCTTATCATTGGACATGTTATTTGAAATGATTTTCTGTTGGGCTTTTGCTAAAATACATTATTTGAATTTCTTTATTTTTATTCTGATATTGCCCTAAATATCTCTCCTCTGCGACAAGTAGACTCATAAGTAATGGCATGGATGGTACGAGTCTTATCAAATTTACTAAATGCATTTCTACCCTGTGCATGTGTATTTGTTGTCATGTTTTAATTTGTTGTCACACTAAAACGACTGAAACAAAGTCCTTGACTGAACCATGCTATCTCACCTCAGGATGTTATTTCACCTTGAGCTGGTCTAGATCAAAGACCATTTGCCTAAAAAATTTGTATTAGTTCACTGGCCTACCCAGCGGGGATAAAGACTATCATGTCGACGTTCCTTAGGACTCTGCCTTACTAGCATGCCTGCCTGAATTAGGAAGATACAGTTAGTCCATGAAGCATGGTTAACTCAAATGAAGTTCGACGGCTGTTAATGGGTGGTTGTAAATTTCTAGTTCTTTTCAAATAAGAATGATGAAAAATCGGTACTTTTGAAGCGAATGTTTATACTCCTTATAATGTCATTCGTGATTTTTTTACCCCTTATTACATTCATCACCTTTGCTATCGTGGTACAGGATCAAATCAGGAAGTTTAATTCTCTTTAATGAATGTCTGGTAGTTGAAGTTCAGGTTTCTCTCTATTTGTGTTTTTGGTATGTGCTTCTCTGTATCATTTAGACTCTGATTTAGGTGACTAAAGTGATTATGAATTTGCAGGACGTACATCGGTATGCTTCATTTTCTGACATGTTGGAGGGAGAAGGTCTTGCAAAAGTCCTTCCAGGAGTTAAAACCATTAATGAAGGTGAACCTTTATTGTTGACTCATTGTGACTGTGTATGCCAGTGAGTTCACTTGCGAAGGAAAGTATGTTGGTGACTTTTCAAAACGAAAGAAGAAGGTGGTTGGGTCCTGCAATAGAATCTTTTGATGTCATCTCATAAAACCGAAGAGTAAGGGGAGACAATGTTCAGTGGAAGAAAGACAACTGAAACAACAAATAATCTTTTCTGCATAGCTTATCTTTAAACGATAATTGGATTATTATTTATCATGAAATATTTTGGCTTGCAGCCTTGCACTAGGACCTTACAATTTCATTGGCTCGAATTGGCACATTAGCTCAGCCTTAAAAACAACCATGTTTTCTGCCCTTGGAAGTCCTCAGAAATCTTTTTTTCTCCTCGTGTTTTTTTGTCTCGTACACAATCCTTTCCTTAAATTGGTGTGCATTTGCATTTTGCATCTGCATCGAATTGCATTTGCAGATATGTAAAATTACTCTGTGCATTTTGAACATGAAGTTCAGGTGTACAAATATATAGAAAGTTCTACACAGAAGAGAATGAAAAGTCAAGTGGTGTTCTTGCAATTTGCATTTCAAAAGTAGCTTCTCAGCCTTATGCTTATTTGGCTGCTATACTCTCTGTGAGTATCCCTATGACTGCAATCCTATATTTAGTTACAAATTTGGTTATCTAGACTGCCACTTTCCTTTTTTTTCTTCTTGGGTTCTGTTCGTGCTAGTGTACTCTCATCTATTCAAATGCTTAACAACCAATCATGTGTTTCTGCTGCTCTAATTCTCGTACGTGGAGGACATGCTCTCACGATTAGAGGTTCCCTTGATTTTTTGTTTTCCGAACTCGGACTTAGTCTAGAATAGTTTTTTGATAAGCCAGTTGATAGGTTCCGGAAGGAGTACCAAATTAATCTTTTTCATGTTAAAGTATTGTAATTGAGTATAGTGACTAGAAATTAAATAAAGATTTAATAATAACGACAAAGATTGGTTACGGAATCATTTTCCACCACTAGGCATGTAACTATAATTGAAATAAGAATTATATCCAACTTTCTAGTGAAAGAACATAAAGAATCTCAATTGAAAAATTGGAAAATAAAACCTAAATCATTCAATTATAAATTATATATCTCGGGTTTTGGAATCCCCCTTATTCCAAAACAAACCTAACTAAATATGATTGAAAAGAACAATAAAATAAAAACTAAGGATATGGAAGAGAAGAGAATAAAGGAAGAAGAACGATTTTGGTCTTGAAAATTTCTATGCAGACAATCTTCTTGAGCCACCAACGGATCTCCTCTTTTTCTTCTTTTTCTTCTTCTTCTCCATGAATGGCTGCTAAAGAATGGTCAAAAGACACCCAAACGAAACCCAAAAGGACCTATTTAGAATGGCACCCACCTAAAATCAAAAGGTCTTCGATACGAGTTGTAATGGGGCCAAGGGGTAGTGGCGTGGCTAAAGAATGAAAGGGATAGGATGTTACAAAGGTTTCAAAGACTTCATGGAGTGAGAGACATCAGAGAATTCATCAAGGATTATTTGTCAAAACCCCAAGTAGTAACTAAAAACATAGACCGAATATCATTCTGTTGGGCCTTCACTTCATTCTAACCAACGCACGTCCAAAAGTTTAATTCCAAGCTCATGAGATGGTTTTTATAATTTTTTTTTTCTTCTTTTATTTTTTTCTTTATTTTTTTCTTTTCGATTCCTTTGGAATTATTATTATTATTATTATTATTGTTATTGTTATTGTTATTGTTATTGCTATTGCTATTGTTATTGCTATTGTTATTGTTATTACTACCTAATGCTATTGCTATTGCTATTTTTTGAAGTGAGAAAGTCGGTTTACAATGCTAAGGTGCTACCGATCTGATGGCGGACATCCAACAACCAGCGCTGCGGCGCTCATCTATTTTTTCTACTAGCACCACAACAGCCATAGGTTAACGACGGGCGCTTGCCCCTCGGCCCTCGGCCACTTGGCCCAATTCGTCCGTTTTAGCATGTTTCATCACCTTTTCATTCCGTTGCATCCAAAACACCTACAAAACATAAAAACACTAATTAACACTCAAAAATCTCAAGAGACAAACAAGTAAACATAGGAGAATTGATATAAAATAATGAAGAATTAAGCACTTGTCACCTGCCATACGCTTCACTGATGCTAGGCATGCCAAGCCATGTGAATTGAGTGAATCGGTGTGTGTGGGGGGTTAGTTTGGTCAATTGAGTGTATGGGGAAGCGGGAAATTCTGTTAGTAGCTAGAATAAGATTGGGGAGTGAGAGTTCAATAGGTAGATCTTGAGTGGAGTTTGTGGGAGAGTACAGGGCCTCTCGAATGCTTAGAAATTGCATTTCCTTTATTTTCAGAATTCAATTGAATTTCTACTACTATTTTCTATTATTCTGCTTCTCCGTGTGCTTTGGTATATCATTTTCCTATGTTGTCATTTTTTTCCCTTCATTTCTATGAATAAATTAGTTCATTTCTTGTCCAAATAAATGATTAAATAATAAATAAAAGTCGAGGCTACTTTATCTTTATCATTGCTATCTCACTTTATGGGCATGTTTAGCAGAGCTTTATGGAAATTCTTTTGACTTCCTGACTCAAAAAGTTGCTTCTGGTACGAGAGAAAAGTGGAAGGAAAGGGAAGGAGGGAATGGTGGATGGATTTTGGCATTAATGGTTGTCTGGTAGGAGAGTAGAGAGGAAGGAAAGAATTTAGGGAGGGTCTCTCAATCCTTCAAAACACCCTAATTTTCATCTCTCCTAAATTGGAGAGACTTTTAAAGGATTCAAGCTATCTCATTAGTATAGATAAAACAGTCAATTTACATGTACAATCTATACTTTCCTTTCCTTTGTATCTCTAAACCAAACGAGAGAGATGATTTTTTTTCCTTGTCATACTAAACATCACGAAGGAAAAGACATCTCCCTCATTCCCCATCTCCCTCACCTAGGTGATCTACCACTCCCTCCTTCCACTTTTCTCTTCCTCCTACCAAGCATAGCCTTAGTGAAAAGTTGCAGCTTTTGCTTCTCTTCTTCTACTGAAAAAACAAGAGCAAAAACTTTGTCAAACAGGTCCTATATATGATTCGATGGCATTATCTGCTATACTAACACCCTTTTTTTTAATCAGGGAGTGAGTTATGAAGGTGTGCAAGGCCTTCTAAGTCTTACAAGTACAAATGGGACTATTGAGCATGCACTTCCCCCACCAAGATCTGCTCTATTATCATCATTTATGCAGCCATATAAAATCGATGTAAGATAATGAATGAATCAAGCATGAAGAAACTTTTATGAAATGTTAGATTTGTCTTTGTTCCCTATAGAATATTTAGGAGCTGGTGGAAGCAAAGTTTTCAATATTCAAAAAAATTGAAATAAATGGGAAACCACCTTATATATGGCACATTTTCTTTGGCGATACAAAATTAATATAAGATAACCACTATGAAGGCTGTATTTCAGTATCCTTTTTATGGACAACAAATAATACCTTGGCTAGCCACCTTAATTCTATATTTCTGATTATGAATTATATCATTTCTAGGTTGAGGTGGAGGGTAGCACATTGACCCATGGAGCTCGGGCCTTGGCCAAACATGCCCATAGGAGTAGCAATAAATATTGGGGTACTTTGGATGGAAATGGTGAGTTCCGTGTTCTAATTGGCTTTTTTTTTTTTTTTTGGATCTTATATTTCTCTCTGTTCGTTTCTTGTTTTCCTGGTAAGTAGTTTTGCCCAGCTTTTGAGATGTTGATGGACGTCTTGTGCTCCTTGGTAATGACATTTCTTTTTTACTTTTTCCCAAATACATTTCTTTCTCCGGTTTTGTACTTTTAAATGTTTTTGGATCTACTTGTTTTTATTTGTCTTACATTATCTGAATCGGCATGTTCCTATTTCCCTGGTAGGGAAATCAGTCAGATCATCATTTATCTTTATCTCTTTTGCTTTTGAACACAACACCTTGTTTTCATATGACTAGTAAAATTGAACTCTTGAAGGTCTTTTTTTTTTTTTATGATAAAAAATCATGAAGATACTTTGTAATGGTCTTACAAGATCTATAGAAACTGAAAATACTATGGTTAAAACATGACTCCAGATAATGGATGTTGGAGTATGTGTGACATCATTCTGCTCGTAGCATTTTCCAAAGTGAAATGGAGAAAATTTTTTGAAAATTTGATAGTTAGGGAAGTATCATGTAGAAAGAGTTGTATACAAGTGTGTTAACAGATTCGTCTCGATTGATTTTACTTTTTCAGTTGTCAGAATTCACAAAACACTTTCGGCATAGATTACCAGCGGTAAAAATTTTGACATAAGCCTTGTGTGGCAGTCAATCTCTACAGATACAAACATTAACAAATGCCAAAATGAACAAAACTTCACCTAATTCTGCAATTTCCGATGTTGATTTGTTGTTAATTCGTTTTTATTCTTTTGGATCAACCCTTTTTTTTTAGTTAAGACTATCGTTAATTAAGTTCAAAATTTTTTCACATTTCGAATTTTCTTGATATTACCTTCACTTGTGTGTTTCTTTGTGCACTTTCCAGATTCTGAGAAAAACAGGCTTGCGTTTGACGTCATCACACACTTAAAAACACAATGTTCCTGGTTAAATCTGCATATTCTTCCACCATATGGTGACGTCTTTGAAATAAGGGTTGCTAATGGATATGGTGCTAGGTGGTCTAAAGATGGCAATAAGGTATGGAAATGATTAGAGCTAAATTCCTGGTTAAGGTGTTGGTGAAAAATGGATTACTACGTGATTCCTATGTTTGCACTATCCTAATTACCAAGGGTTTTAAGAATTTTCTTTGATCATTTTCAAGAAATCTGCCACAAAAATGGATATAAAAGATAAGTAAAATGTAAATTAATAAACTTTCAGCCACTCACAAATCTTAAACGCCATATACCGCAGTTTATTAAGTTTACAGTCTCCTAAAAAGTTTTAATGTCAACTATAGGTTTCCTAGTTGAAGGTTTTGATGTTTCAGAATTTTCACCACCAAGTAATATTACCTTGGAAAAAGTATAGTTTATAGTACAACTAATGTTTCTTTAATTGTCCTTTGAGTTTATTGGATTCCTAGAGCCCTATACGGAAGATGGGTATTCAACGGGATGGAAGCATTGAATTGCCCACGGACTGTCATCTCCGATTTCGTAAATTCGGATAATAGGTAGGCCTTCGTAAGGCACCGTTCTACTCTTTGTTCTCCTTGATAAGACTAATACTTTTAAACCCACAGGACACAACTTTTCTACGGCACATGTGCTTAATTCTTTTATAAGACGAGGGGCTATAGGACGAGCTTCATGATCGGAGTTGTTTGTCATATTCAAGATGTACTTGAAAAAACATAGTAACAATCCTTGACATGGATGACCGATCAATCAGTGACTAACTCTCATCTCGGACTCCTCCAAAATTGACATATCCTTTTATATTTGTTTAGTCACTAATTGATTGACTCTCAGTCAATCAATGATTGACCATAAACAGATCAAAACACGAGAAACACATAACAATTGAAAAAAATGGATCGAAACACTTATTATTATTTTTTTTTCCAAATTGATGAACAAAAACCTAGAAAATCACATAAACCAAAGTGAAGAGAAAATAAAAACAAGCAAAAGCAAAAGGATAAGACAATAATCTTGGATAAAACCCAAGTTAAAATCGAAATTCACCAAAAAAAATGCAAACGAAAAACAAAAACGAATATTCAGATTTCAATTGTAATTCAAAGAATGAACTGAAATCGAACAAACACAAAGAAAAACACGACAACGGCCAAAAGAGAAACGGACAGAGGGTGAAAAAGAAAATTGGGAGACAGAGAGAAGAGGGTTGGGGGAAGAATGAACTGAAATCGAACAAACACAAAGAAAAACACGACAACGGCCAAAAGAGAAACGGGCAGAGGGTGAAAAAGAAAATTGGGAGACAGAGAGAAGAGGGTTGGGGGGGGGGGGAGGTGTTTGAGAAAAATGAAAATTGATTAAACAAAACATAACCATTATACCATTTAACTAATTAAAAAAAATTTAGAGCTATCTATTAAATTATATAATAAATATACACCCTAATTTTTTTTTTTTATCTTATGCTTCTAGTGGAATTTTTTGCTATGTTTCTCGCTCAGGGAATTCATTAGCCCACCACTTGTTAGACCGGTATGCTTGTTCTCAACTATCACATTGAAATTGGCTTCATGGATTGCGAGTTTTTGTTGGCCCTATTGTTGCTATAGATTTGTCTGCGTAATAAATAAAATCCATGTTTAATTCAAAAAAAAAAAGAGCACACTACAGGGATTTTGATAATTTTTTAAAAACTTTAAACTTGTAGTTAGTCCTCTTCGATAGCATTTGTGTGACGAAACCAATATTACTGCAATACACTCGAATTAAATATTCGTCTTGACAAGTGTAAGAGGGTGTCTAAAAGAAAGAGAACAAAATTGTTGTGATTCCTGCAGCCACTATTCGCTGAGGCCGGCCTTCAGGGCTCGGTGTTCTGTCAAGAGCCTTTCGGAGTGTGAGGGCGGTTCTTCTCAAATCTTGAGGAAGGAAGGAAGTTGAGCGACCAGTTTCAGATTTGCAGGAAAAAAAATCCTTCTACTTGATTGATATCATCGATGTATGTATGTCCCTTGGCAACATGTGGACGCAAATCGAAAGCTGAAGCTGCTTTCAAGTTAAGCATATGGATTTAACCACAGACTCTTCTACTCTATATTATGAATCTTAATCAGTTGTCTCTCCTTGAAAGACTGCTATTGTGCACATCCAGCAACTTTTCGAGCGATACCAGGGTCCAACCTTCTTCCGTCTGGGCATATATTCTTTGATTCAGATAGTCCAGTATAATGCTAACATTTCCAAACCCATATATCTGGTGCCCATTGTGCATCCTCCCGGGTTTAGGCTTAAAAAGCACGCCATGCTGCTGTGCGTACGCCTCCACAACTTCTTTGATGCTCAACTCTCGCCTACCATCCATATTGCTTGCCGTAGCTTGCTGTTGATATACTTTTTGCTGAGCCTCAAACTGTCTTTGCTCAAGAGCTCTCAGATAGCTAAGATTCTCTTTTAGACCAGGTTGGACTACCTCCATGCCTTCGACTGCTCTATTCATCATGTCAAGACCACAATTAAGCTGCTTTTGGATGCTTTCATTTGCTAGAAGCTCCGTCGGAAGAAGCTCCTTCCAACCCAAAAACCACTTTGTGACCTCTTCGTAGTTTGGGTTTGCACATAACCAATGATACAGAACTTGCAGCCACTTGGGGAAGAAATACTGCTCCATCATATCCACCATCAGATGGATTGGTATATCACCGGCCCAGTTTTTCACCCAATAAAACTGATCGAGCTTCTGATTTGCCGGGTTCACCTGAAATTCTTGCAGGACAACGTGCAACTTCGGAACTATGAATCTTCGCATGAGTTGTTCCCAACTGGCTGAGTCAAACACGGTCTTCCAGGGAGAGAGTATAGTAAACGCAGACCCATCACTAGGATGCCAAGCACCAAGAATATTACTCAACTTGGAGCGTATTGTGTGATATACATCATCCAACTTGTGTCCCAACAGTGGCAGCCATGGGTGCACCCAAACATGGATAGGAACGGTCTCCCGATGAGGCTCCCACGAGTTACGGCACTCCTTAACTTCGGCATAACAACGTCATCCAATATGGTATCAAGAATTGAAGAGGGCAGCAACTTTTCCCAGCAGTCCAAAAATCTGAGCATGGGCTCAGGATCCCTTGCCTGCCAAGTATTAACCCCAGAGATTCTTACAGCAGGAACCACGACTTCAAAAACCAATTGGGAATAAATAGAAGTGGAATCCCAGATATCTGAGGATTCCTCTCCTTGAAGCAAAGCCCACCAAGTAGACATCACCTCTAACCCGTGAGATGGGTTTCGAAGAGGATCCCAACCTTGAAACACCCTGATAAACAAGGGCAAAGCGAACGAGCAGGCAATACACGATAAGTTGCACAACTTATAGTCTTCAGGAAACCTCCTTTGCAAGTCGGTGAAGCACTTTAACAGCCTTTCCAATTTTATGGTTCCCGCTAAATTCTCTTCTCGAACTCGGTCCAATATGCCCTTGATTCTGTCCAAGTTGTCCAGCTGCCTTTTCTGTCTTGCCGCCTTGATCTCCAATCTGTCTTTTTCCTCTTTCAAGAGAATTGCAGCCTCTTTCTCGTTTCTCAAATTGCTATCAATCTTCTGAATATCAACCTCGGCTAAATCTACAATCAACCTCAGATTATATTGAAGCTCAGGCATGGGAACGTCCTCTTCCTTGGCATTCTCCTCGATGTTCAAATTCTCCAAGTTAGTCAAAACCCGAACTTGGGGACCCCGCATGTCAAACACCTTCTGAAAGAAAGCCTCACTACCACCTTGTTCCTGCTTCTTAGCCAACAACTCCTCGGCAGACAAAATAAAAAAAAGAAACAAAAACCCGAAATTCGTTACAAATCTCCAAAAGAATCTTGGATGAAAACCTTTTAAATCATATTAAAAAAATCACATTGCAAGTCCAACTCTTAATAAAAAAGAAACAAAAAATCATAACTCCATACTAAAATTTGGAAAAAAATTAACCAAAACTTCTTAACGGAAACTCCAAAAAAAAAAAAAAAAGTTTAGATGGAATCCTTTTTAACCAAATTAAAAAACCATAAAAATACTACAAAAATTAAAAAGAAAATAAGAATAAAAAAACACATAACGACAAAATAAGAAAAAGAAACAAAAACCTGCAATTCGTTACAAAACTCCAAAAGAATCTTAGATGAAAACCTTTTAAATCATATTAAAAAAATCACATTGCAAGTCCAACTCTTAATAAAAAAATAAAAAATAAAAAATAAAAAATAAAAAATAAAATAAAATAAAATAAAATAAACTTGTTTTTATGATAGAAATAAATTTATTATTGAATATACTTGACGTTGGTATAAAAATTTTTCATTTTGTAAATATTTACTGTCACATATATACCTTAGAGTTTTATTTAATAATTTCGTTTGGTTGCTTTTAAAATGTTTTATCCTTTTTATTTTGGTCATTTCTTGATTTTTTTTGACTAGTATATATTAATTTTTCCTTATTTATTTTTTTTTTTTGGAAATTATCTTAACTTTTTTTCCTTATATTTATCATTTCTATTCATTATTGCTATTTTTTTTCAATCGTTTCTTTGCATAGTGCTTCTGTTTTTATGTCCCCTCCCCCCCCCCCCCCCCCTTTCTAGCTTTTATCATTTTGTGTTTTTTTTTAAATTTTGTTTTAGTTTTAATTTTGTTTTTGTTTTTGTTTTCGTTTTTTTTATGATCATATGTTTTCCGTTATCTATTATGGAATAATCTTTTTCAATTATATATTTATTGAACTTTTTTATTATTGCCTTTAAAATATTGTATGTTCTTAAATGTGACTTTAATAATTATTTTTTCTTTTGTAATATTATTTTTTAACAAATATTGCCTTTAAAATATTATTTTTTTAACAAATTTACTTTTATTTAAACAAAAACCAAAAATTTGTTAACGAAACTCCAAAAATATAGTTTTGAACTTAAAATTCATCTCAGTTTTTGTCCATTTCTGAAAAGTAAATAAAAATTATAATTAGTTTTTGAAAAGTAAATCAACTTTAACCTAAAAATTACATTATAAACCTATACAATGTCCTCAAAGAATGTTGCGTCATAAGAGTCATTTTATTTTTGTAATAAATTCATAAAATCAGATTGTGAGAAAATATTTTTGCTTTTAAGTGTTCGAGAAAAGCAAGAGCATTAGGGAATTGTAGGATTCTTCAAGCTTGCTCAGCTATTAAAGCTGGTTAAGACAAAATTAGTAACTCAAATTGGATTGACTGCCCTTCCCATATTAAATTTTCACCAAAGTATATACATATGTGTGATATGAATTCTCTTGTGGTGTTCTGTATTTTTAAACATACCGATACTACATTAAAAAATGTTTATTTAATAATGAACTCTAAATACAAGTTAACATTTAACTCTCAAGTTCTTCGGTAAACAAGGGGAAAAAAAATCGATCGAGGAAGAATGTTGGTTGAGAGAATAAACTAAATAAATCTATTTAAACTATAAGCTACAGTCATTTTACTATAAAAGATTCAGATACTTGAATAGTCTTTCTTTTTTTTATTATTTTTTTTAAAGCACATATCCATGAATATTAAATGCAAGTAGCCTTAATATGTCATATGAAGGTCCTGTTTCTAGAACAAAAAACACCAAAACCAAGACAATATGGCGATCTTGACTACATACCTCCGTTCAAGTTTTAACTAGTATATAAATAGGAGTTGATATTTTTAAGTAGTGTTGTGGGTTATATTGTACTTTTTATTAGAGACCATAATTCACAATCATGTTTAAATAGTTTATGTTTAGTAGCATTAGAGACACTTACTCATTTAATTATCAACTCATATGATGATGAACTGTCATGTGAGAATCTGCTTTCTAGTTCAAAGAGTTGGATCCATTTATGATTGATCTTCGAGATTTTGAATAATTATCA
Organism: Ficus hirta; assembly: GCA_038430175.1. Taxonomy (NCBI): domain Eukaryota; kingdom Viridiplantae; phylum Streptophyta; class Magnoliopsida; order Rosales; family Moraceae; genus Ficus; species Ficus hirta. Next base: position 215,451 of record CM076597.1, read on the forward strand.
TGTGCTTGTTTGGGCTGAAGTTTTTATGCTCAATCCTGTTCCTAAAACCTAAACCCTAAACCATAAACCCTAAACCCTAAACCCTTAAACCCTAAACACTAAACCCTAAGCCCTAAACCCTAAACCCTAAACCCTAAACCCTAAACCCTAAACCCTATACCCTATACCCTATACCCTATACCCTATACCCTAAACCCTAAACCCTAAACCCTAAAACCCTAAAACCCTAAACCCTAAACCCTAAAACCCCCTAAACCCTAAACCCTAAACCCTAAACCCTAAACCCTTAAACCCTAAACCCTAAACCCTAAATCCTAAACCCCTAAACCCTAAACCCTAAACCCTAAAACCCTAAACCCTAAAACCCTAAACCCTAAACCATAAACCCTAAAAAAACCCTAAACCCTAAACCCTAAACCCTAAACCCTAAAAAAACCCTAAACCCTAAACCCTAAACCCTAAGCCCTAAGCCCTAAACCCTAAGCCATAAACCCTAAACCCTAAACCCTAAACCCTAAACCCTAAAACCCTAAACCCTAAACCCTAAACCCTAAACCCTAAAACCCTAAACCCTAAACCCTAAAACCCTAAACCCCCCTAAACCCTAAACCCTAAACCCCCCTAAACCCTAAACCCCCCTAAACCCTAAACCCTAAACCCTAAAAACCCTAAACACTAAACCCTAAACCCTAAAAAACCCTAAAAAACCCTAAACCCTAAACCCTAAAACCCCTACTCTAAACCCTAAACCCCGAAACCCGAAACCCAAAACCCGAAACCCAAAACCCGAAACCCTAAACCCCAAACCCCAAACCCCAAACCCGAAACCCCAAACCCCAAACCCCAAACCCTAAACCCTAAACCCTAAAACCCTAAACCCTAAAACCCCAAACCCCAAACCTAAAACCCCAAACCCTAAACCTTATTTCCATCATCTGACATCAGCCTTATATAGGCAAAGTTACAATTTGTAAAATTCCTAATCTACCCTTAAGGATAAGCATGCCTAAAAACCTAGGAATCAGATTTAATTAAAAAATATAATTAAATTTGAAATTAATTCAAAATTTAAACTAAATCTTAAAACTAAAAAATCAGATTACAAAAAATCAGATTGCAAAAGAGAGACAACAGTACTAGGTAAAGAAGTGTCAAGTGTGTTAATGTTTAAAGCCTCTTTGTTCAATAGTACAATCATTGGCCGTTTTGAAAACAAAGCTCTCTTCACCTCACTTGCCTTCGCAATCAAGCTCTTTTTCCCCTCTACTTTTCTCGCTTCACTCGAGTTCTCACTTTCTTTTTCGTTTTGCTTTTCCTTTTCCCTTATTCTCGTTTTTTCTCTCTTTCCTTTTTCATTCTCTCATTTTTTCCTCTCATTCTCAATCTTTTTTTCACTTTCTTGTTGTAACCTCACTTGATCTTCATAAACATGTCTCAGAGTCATAGGTACAAGAGTTACATTTCTTTTCTTGAATTGAAATGTGTATTTGTTTGTGAATCCATCATGTTTCACATGGCTATCAAATTGCCATGGCCTACCAAGTAATTGACTTGCATGCATCGGAACCACATCGCACAACACCTCATCTTCATATTTTCCAATGTGGAATGCAATCAACACCTGTTTACTCACTTTAATTTCACCATTATTGTTCAACCATTGCAACTTATAAGGCCTAGGATGTTTTCGCGTAGGCAACCCCAATTTCTCAACCATAGTAGTGCTAGCAACATTATACAACTCCCACCATCAATAATAACACTACATACCTTATTATTCACGTGGCACCTAGTCTGAAAGATGTTTTCCCATTGTACATCTTCGTCCTCCTGGACCTGCACACTTAACACTCTTCTAGCCACTAACAATTCACCTTGGGTTGCGTACTCCTCATCGTCAGTGTCCTCTAATGGTGGTATGGACTCGATATCATCTTCACTTTCGGTTTCAATTTCGCCATTCTCCTACATGACCATTACTCACTTGTTTGGACATTGATTTGTGACATGTCCTCTTCCTTGGCACCTAAAACATTTAATTTCACGATTATGAGTAGTAGTTTGTTCAGTTTTACCGTGAGTTTGGCGGCCGACTACTTCTTGTTTTGGATTCACTTTTGGTTTGATCGGGGCTGGTTGGTTTTCCTCCCTTCTAGAAAAATTTGGCCTCCAAGAGGATCCCCCACCTTGTACTCCACATGAGCTGCTACCCCTCCTCTTTAGTTGGTGCTCAATTTTGATGGCCATATGTACCATCTCATCCAACTCTACATACTCACGCAACTCCACTTGGTTTGCAATTTCGAGGTTTAAACCAGCCAAAAAGCATGACATGGTAGCCTCCCGTTCCTTCTCCACATTGGCTCTAATCATGGCTACCTCCATCTCTTGGTAGTAGTCTTCCACGCTTTTATTACCTTGCACCAATCTTTGCAACTTTCGGTACAAGTCCCAATAGTAATGACTTGGCAAAAATCATTTCTGCATGATGACCTTCATCTCTTCCTAAGTGCCCACCGATCTCTCACCATTTCGCCTCCTTTGGGCATCAACTGATCCCACCAAACAAAGGCCAAGAATCCAGTTCTAGTTCCTGTTGGTCCAGTTACAAAAGCGCGGGCAAAGAGGTTCAAGGAGGCTTTAAATACTTTAGCGCAACACATTGTGATAGAGGATGGCAAGTCTACATGCATGGAATCAATAAATAGAGCCCAAATAGTCAATTTAATTCAAGTTCAGCCATGTAATTGAAGAAGCCACGTCAGCCATGCAATCCATGCAAATTGTAATAATCCAAAATTTTGATGACTTGAGATTTCCTTAGATATAAGAAGAATCTAAGTCTGAATTATGTATGTAGATATGAAGCTTATGATCTGTAATGACCAAAATTTTTCGGACTCATGATTTTCTTGTACATAAGAAATCTAAGTTCGTACTATGTGTTTATGTGATATTTTATGAGAATTATGAATATCAATACAAAATTCATAATTTTATCAGTATAGGGTTTAGTTCTCAATAAATTAGCTACGAGACTCCATAATAGGCCTTTTAAGGAAAAAGGCATGACGAAATTTCATGAATTCATGTTGGTCAAAGTTTGACCAAAAAAGTCAAGGTTGACCAAAGAAGTCAAATATAAGACGGTACTGTGATACGATAAGCAGTATGGGAATTATACTGCGAAAATCGTTTTTACGGACAAGATAGTATAATTAAGATTTAAAACCACCATAGCAAAATCAAGCACCTAAAATAGGGTATTAAGGGCCAAATAGCTTTAAATAAAAAGAAAAATTTTTATACAGTCCAACTATACACAGATAAATTTTGGACTGCAGTTCAGTATAACAATACTAAATTGTATTGTGTATTAGTGAACACAGTATTGGAAATATCTGTGTTAGCTTAAAAATAGACTGCATATTAAAGAACAAGCCAAACAAGGCCTTATGATGACATCACCCAAGGTTGGAATTATGACATCATTTATGAATTAAAAAAAAGGAAACTTTGGAAAGAAATCCAAACCTAGCCACCTTGCACCTTAAATGGCCGGCCACTTGGAGGGCTATTTAGCAAATTTTTGTGCAATTATTTTTGCTTCAAGGGTTTTTAAGCAAGTTTTGGATTAAAAATAAATCCAAAACTAAATTAATTTCTACCTATAAATACCCAAGGGGGGGGGGGGGGGGCGGATTTTTGACCAAAAATTGGGAAATTTTAGCCAAACTCTTGCAAAATTTTCTCTCACACTCTTCCTCTCCAAAACCGAACTTAAGCCAAGAGAGAAAAAAAACAAAAACCCTAGAGCAAACTAGTAGGGTGGTCGGATTTTGTTGAACCACAAGCCAAAGGTTGAAAAAAATTTTTAGTACCCCATTAGGGCTAGGAGGCCGGTTGTGGGGCAGGACAAAAGGGAAAGAAAAAGTGAGGAAAAAGACTTGATAAGGTGACCGGATTTGTGGTAGAGCACAAGCCAAGGGTGGCTGAATTTTTGGAACCCATTGGAGGGGAAAACCGGTTGTGGTGGCAGCCAAGGAAAAAGGGAAAAAGTTTTGGGATCCAAGCTTGAGAACCCAATTCCAAACCCTAGAGGTAAACCTTCAAACCCTAAGCTTTTAAATCGAGCTTCAATTTGGGAAATTTAAGTGTATTTCACGCATTGGATGTAAGAGCATAAGCTCAATTTAATTTTTATGCCCTAGTTTAGAATTTTTAGGTCGGTGCTTGAATTTATGGTTTAGGTGGTTTTATTTACTAAGTCACGCATGATTTCATGCTTTGGTTGCATGAAATTAAGGTTTATATGTTTGATGCATGCTAAGGTTATATGTCCCCAAGTATGTTTAAGTTTGTGCTTGATTATGCATGCTAAGTGTTGATGTATATTTATATGATGATGGTATGGAATGTTAGAAACCGCTGCATGACTGATATTAGGCTCCCGCTATGGGCGGTTGAGGTAGGGTGCGCGTATTAGGACGTAAAACCAAGTTAAGAATAAAACTGCCAGTTTTCGGGTAAAACTGGCCAGTTTTCTGCAAAGATGATTTTGAGGCCCTTAGAAGCCGAATTAGGCAAAACGTAAAACATGAAAGTTGTAGAGAAAGGATTTTCCTAGGGGGCATCATGGACAGTTTTCAAAAACTAAAGCTCCGAAGGCCTTCGTTTTCATAAAAACCCGAGCCTGACTGTGCCCAGGACTTATGCACGGCCAGGTGAGTTCAACAGGGAATAAGAGCACGTTAGAGTCCGAACTGAGTTTTCTGCAAAACGTGACAGTTGTAGGGTTTTCTGAAAGCTAAAACTTTTGTGAAGACAACTTTTTCTAATTCAAATCAGATTTTTAAATAGAAATGGATTTCTAAAAACTGTGCAAGAAACAGGAAATTCCTGCATAGGATTTTCTAAAACAATACAGGAAAATTATATTTTTGCACCAACACCAATGTTTTGACTGTGAAAACTGTTCCAATGGTAGTTTTCAGCCCTTAATGATTTTTATAAAGTCCCACTTTGAAAACCACGAATTTTTAAGTTAAACAAAAGATTTTTGGCCAAATTTTTCAAATTGGATTTTAAAAGCCAAAGTTTAGTAACAAGACAATGACGGATAGTAACCGGGAAGGATACCCGAGTTACTAGGCTTGGCCCAAAAGCCCAAATTTGACCCATAGAATGTTGACTTTGGTTGACTAAGTTTGACCAACTCAAGGGTTACCCTATGTAACCAAATAAGTTATCATGTGTATAATTGGGGGACATATAACTACGATTGTGTATGAATGTTGGATAGGTCACCAACATTTTATAGGATCCTTATCCTATGTGCTTTTTAATAGCAGGAAGTAACCTACAGTTGCAACTTGAGTCGGAGCAACGAAACCCAAGATATAGCATAACAGGCAAGTACAGATCTCACCTACAGTATGGAAAATAGTAAATACTATTTTCAAGTATACATACTATGTTAAGCTATGTTATGCTATGATATGTGATGCCATACTATGATGTGCTAAGTTATGTTATGACCTGTTATGCCATGAGAAGTTATGCCAAGTTCTTACCATGTGATTTAATATTCGTGAACATGTTTCATGATGTCACGATAACAAAACATATAACATAAAACATCATAACATAAAATATTACAACATATGTAAATCATGTAAATCAATACATGATTTCTTGAAAAACATGCCATGCATCAAAAACGTTTCGCCCATGCTGTAGGCGGATTTGTACTTACCTGTTACGTTACGTCCTGAGTTTGTTGCTCCTATCAGTCGTAACAACAGGTTAACTTCCTGTTTTCAAAAAGGACGTAAGGTAAGGATCGTCCTATCTTATCATAAATCATAATCATTAAATGTTGGCATCCTAACCAACATCCATGAGTAACCCTAGTTATTGTCCCCCACATCTTTTTATGATAATTCGTTCGGTTACTTACCGTAACCCTAGGGCTCATGGCCCAACCAGACTTAAACAGTATCTTGATCTATGAGTTTGTACTGTTTTGATCATATGCTTTAGAAATTATGTTGTATGTGTGTATGCCTACTATATGTTTGTTATAAGTCTCCACATACTCAAGAATGATGTTGGATGAATGAGAATGTATGTTGCATGTAGGGTTCAAGAAAACCCTAAAAACCCTAGTTTGATGAAGATCACCATTTGGGATTGCATGAAGTATTGTATGAATGAGAAATGAATACATGATAGTAAAAACATTACGTAACACACTGCATGCTTGATGTAGGCTCACAGTTTTAACCGTTTGAGGTAGTGTGCGCGTAATTTTACGTAAGAACCAACTTAAACAAAAACTGCCAGTCTCGAGTTAAGACTGGGCAGTAATCTGGAAACTGGATTTTTAGGTCTTTAGAGGCCGAATTTGAAGAAAGTTAAAACTACAAAATTGTAGAAAATGGAAACTCCTAGGGGGTTACGTGAACAGATTTTAAAAATAAGACTCTAAAGCCTTTGTTTTTGTGAAAACCCGAGCCCTAGTCTGCCCAGACCCTGTGCACGGCTAGCCAGTTTCAACCAGGAATATGAACAAGTTAAATACAGAATTAGGTTTTGAGTGTAAAAAGAAAGTTACAAGACTCTTTGTGGTCTACAATTTTCATGAAGAAAACTTTTTCTAATTCTAAGCAGATTTTAAAGTAAAACCTGATTTTCCAAAACTGTGCAGGAAACAGGAAATTCCTGCATAGGATTTCTAAAAACAGTGCATAAACAGGGAATTCCTGCACATGCAATAATAACCAAAGATTAGAGGACTGTTTTAAGCAGTTTATAAAAAGGGGTTAAAATTTTATCACACAAAGAATTATTTAATGAAATAAGTCAAGTTCTATGGTAAACAACTATAGGACAAATACTAACCGAGAAGGTTACCAACTTTTAATAGGCCAAATAATTTAGGTTACTTATAGTAACCACATGAGATACCCAAGTTATTGGGTTGGGCCTTACCCTATGGTTACTGACAGTAACCTAATGAGGTATTTATTTAAAATTAGTTAGGCCTAAAACCCATGGATACGAATGGTAACCTAATAAGAGCATTACTTTAAAAGTAATTAGGCCTTAGTTTTATGGGTCTAAGATCTAGAGATAATTGGACTTATACCCAGGGTTACTAATAGTAACCTACTAAGATGCTAATTACTATTCTTGAATGATTGGGCCTTGAACCCAAGGTTCCATTAAGAAATCAAACAAGATATTGTTTGAATAGGCCAAGTGCCTTAGGGCTACATTTAGTAACCGAATAAGAGATCATTATAATATGTGGAAGACATGTAACTAGAGTTACTGATAAATGCTGGTTAAGGATACTAGCATTGAATGTAATGATTTATGATAAGATAAGATAATCCTTATCTTACGTCTTTTGTGATAATAGGAATTAAACCTATTGATGTGCCTTGTTGGACTGTTAAACCAAGAGCGTAGGACATCAGGTAAGTACAAACCTCACCTACAGTATGGAAAATAGTAAACTATTTTCAAGTATGACATGTTTACTTGTTTTATAATGATGCCATGTTTTTATAATGATGCCAAATTTTATGATGATGCCATGTTTTATGATGATGCCATGACATGCCATGTTATGCTAAGATGTGCCATGTATGCCATGATATGCCATGTGTATGTACATGTTATGGTTGATATTATGTTATGTTATATGATATAGTGATATCACGAGACATGTTAACTAATATTAAACTACATGGTAAGAACATGTTTTTAAGTCATAAGATAAGACAAGCAAGGTGTCGTACCAACCTCCTATTGATGCGGGAGGATCATGTATGTTCAAAAAAATTCTCAGACCTTCTGTCGATGTGGAAGGGTTATGTTTCAAGATTTCCAGAATTGTTAAGGACCTTACAAACCTAACTTTCTGTGGAATGCACGCATTTGGTACGTACACAAGGGGCCCACATGTTAAGCAAAATAATAAGTCCTTAATTCAATCATGGATAACATATGGGGATTAAGCAAGCGATGAATAAATCATGGAAGAAGCGCTACGTTAGAGAGCTTTCGTAATACGGTACGTAAACAGGAGTTCAGCTTCAAACTTTTAGTGGAATAGTATTGAAGTTGATAATTGATGAATAATTAATCTGGGATTAATTTTTCATAATTATAGGAGCCTCTTTACATATTTCCATCGGGTCCTTCTATTAGCTCATATAGTTCCGTATAGCGTCTCGGGATTTGTTCCTAATGAGATCGGTAAATTTAAATGGAATTTAGTAATGTCTATTAAGACATGGTACTCTCTAACATGCAATCCAGAAAGGATTGGACATATGAGATTTGTGTAGACAAATAATACGATTTGTCAACATGAGATTGGTTAATTGAATTTTGAAATAAGATTGTGTTTGAATTATTTAATTTTGGAAAACAAATTTTTCTCTCCTAATCTAAATATGGTGCACGGTTTTTAGATAGGTGGTGAGAAGAAAATTTTGTTTCAAAATTATTCAAATATATTCCTAACATTAAATTATTAATTGATTTAAATAATGAAACTTATTTGATGGATTTTTCTTTCCTTAAATTGATGTGCACGGTTTTTGTAAGGAAAGAAAATTTGAAATATTCCATTGATTTAAATTAATTAATATGGTTGATGTTGTGTGGAAAATATTTAATTCAAATAAGTGAATCATATTTAAATTCAAAAAGGTTTAAAAAGGAATTTGAATCTAGATAGGACTAGGATCTTTTGACTAGTTTAGATTCTTGATTTAAAATTTGAACCACCAATCAAGATTTATCTCAAAGTGGCCGAATTTTTTGAGGTTTGATTTCCTCTTGGAAAAACGTTTTTAGGTTCAATGAATCTAGTCCTAAAGTTGTATGATCTTTTGATTCAAAATTTATCCAGAAAAATAATAATTAATTATTTTTTAAAGGAGATAAATTTTGAAAAGGATTGGACTTCTATATAAAGGCTAGGAATTCTTGAAAAACTAATTTTTGGTCATTCACAAAGAGGAAAAAACGTTTTTGAGAGTGAGAAGAAAAATAATTTAGGTTTCTTCCACATCATAAAATTCGGCTATCTTGTGAGAGAGAAAAAGAGAGAAAATTCCATTGAATCAAAATTGCGAGGAAGGTTAAACCGAGTGATAATTTTCATAGGAGGTTAACCGGTTCCTGTTTTGCAGTTTTGAAGAAAGAAGTTGGATAATATTCTCAACGAGGAACATCGGAATTGAGAAGGAAGGATCTAGACTTCGGAAAGCAACACCGATCACTTGGATTCATAGAACGTGTGCCCACACACACTCTGAGACGTGGAACTCTAGAATAATAGAGAAGACACGTTGGTCAAACGCTCTAGCAATTCCAGAATCCAAGAAATAAGGTACGCTTGATCATGAATTTAATTTATTGTTATATGCATCATGAGCTTCTTTTCCGAATCGGCATAAAAATTTTAAAACTTCCGCTGCGCCGTAACTCTGATATCGGATCCGATTTTTCCAACAATTGGTATCAGAGCCAACTCATGATTATGTATATAACATAAATTATTTGATCGAATAAATTTCTCTCTATGCATTAATGAAATATTTTAGAGAGTTGGCATTCTAGGTTTTATTTTGAGTATGTTAAATATATTATGAATGGATGTATGGATGAATGAATGCTTTATATTATTTTTATAATATATGATCTTGTTCAATTTTGCCGGTCATGATTCCATAGAGGTTAGAATTTGTATCTAGATTTTTCAAGTGTAATAGATGCGGTCTATTATCACCGCTAGGTCATTCTTTCAATTCCTAGAATTTTTGTAAGCCGGAAACGGCGTAGAAATTTTTTTGTAAAATTCGGGCTACAATGGATTCGATGAGATTGAAGATGAATGAAGGTATGTAAATTTTCAAAGGATGTGATTTTTTGTTTTTTGGAATTTTTTTTAATTAAAAAACGTTTTTATTAATAAAATTAAAAAAAATAATAAATAAAATCACAGAATCTTTTTGAAAATTAAATTTTCCAATGATATGTGATCTTGATAATTTGAAAATCAAAATTGAAAAATTTAAATTTAAATTTAATAGATATTATTATGAATTTTAAAATTTTGTAATTTAAATTTAAAATTTGGAAATTTCAAAATTTTTTGAATTTTAAAATTTAATAAATCGGATTTTTTATTTAAATTTTGAAATTTTGTAATTTTGATTAAAAATTAAAAATCACATATAATCTTTTTTGAAATTTAAATTTTATTTTAAATTTGAAAAGATGTGACATTGGAGAAGGAAGACACATTGAAGAAGGATGCAAGGCATGGATCTACAATGAAGGCCGATATATGTTTCGGTTAATTTTTGTAATTTTTGCAATTTTTCTTCTCTAGGATGGAATAATGATCCACGGCTATTTACATATTTTGCAAACCATAGATGATGTGTTGCTAGATGAATATGTTATACTATTTCGTGATGTATTGATAACATGCCATATAGACTAGGGAGTGCCACTCAATAAATATTGTTTATGCATGAAAAACAAAAACCCTAATTTAAAAGAATGAGTGGAAGAAGGTTTTACACACTAAGACCTACGGCCTCCATCGTTGGTCCAATAGTTACTCATGGTAGTACCTACTAGGTTTTGACCCGGGAATTCCCTTCGGATAGGTATCTTACCTAGAGCGCACACTGATTTGGATTTCCGAAAGGATAACAATTTTGGGCATATTTTATATTTAGATCACCCCTCGGTGGCGGATGTAAAATATGGATTCAAAATTGGAAACGATGGTTACACACTCATGCTACTTTATTTATTAACCCTCCCTCGAGGCTCTGTTATATAAAGTAGTGGCCAAATAAACGATAGTTAATATATATTTAATGGAATTATCTCCATGGACGAATATGTATTAATCGGAAGGGATCCGTGTTCTTGGCTAGTTATTCTATGACTACCCCTCGGTAGCTTAGAAAGCAAAAGCTAGGAATTATCGTTGTAAGGTATGTGTTTTAAGGGTTTTACACATGAACATTTAGATTGCCTATAGATCTTTTTGTTTCATTACAAAAACATATTTTATAAACTGATAGGATGTTTGCTCATACTTATTACATGTTTCTTATTATAGATCAAAATGTCGAGCCCTTTATCTGTGATACTTACGCAAAACAAATTAACTGGCGAGAATTTTAATGACTGGAAAAGGAACTTGCTTATCGTCCTAAACTTTGAGAAACACAGTTTTGTCCTAACCCAACCTCGACCGCCAACGCCTGCGATCGATGCTCATGATAGGGATTTTGTAGCGCTTGAGCGCTGGGACAATTCCAACCTAAGTGCTATGTACTATATTCGGGCGAGCATGTCTAACGTGCTCCAGAAACAGCATGAAGAGCATCAAACTGCTAGGCAGATCATGGATAACCCTGGAGGAAATGTTTGGTGAACAAACTATTTAGGCTAAGACCGATGCTATCAAAGGTCTCATGAACTGCAGGCAGAAGGTTGGAACTCCCATCAAGGAGCACATGATGAAAGTCATGGCTTATTTGTCTGAAGCTCAGGCAAATGGGGCTGAGATCGATGCTGCAACTCAATTGGTCATGGTTTTCCAAACCTTATCCAAGGATTTCGATTTGTTTCAGGCATCCTACAACCTTAACAGGAAGGAGATGTCTTTAACGGAATTGATGAAAGAGTTGCAAGCCTTTAAGAACATTTTTAAGGGTTATGGATCTAAGGCTAAGGCAAATGTGGCTGAACCTAGTTCGCCTGCTCCTAATCCCCAAAGGAAGAAGGAAAAGGGGAAGAACAAGGGGAACAAGCCTGTGGCGAATGCACCTATTTCTAAGAAGTCTACCAAGACTAAGAAGCGAAAGGTGGATCCCAAAAAGGCTAAGTGCTTTCATTGTGGGAAGAAAGGACATTTCAAGAAGGATTGCCGAGAATACCTGTCTATGCAAAAGCAAAAAGGTAATTTCGATATCCTGTATCTTGAGGGTTGTTTAGTGGAGGAATCTAAGGACAATTGGGTTATAGATTCTGGAGCTACTAACCATGTTTGTATTTCTCTGCAGGGGTTCAAGGTAACGAGAAGTCTGCATGAGGAGAACTTCACGTTAAGAATCGGTGATGGGACATTAGTGCAAGCTGAAGCAGTGGGAGAAGTGCATCTTTATTTTGATGAATTTAGGTTTATTATTTGGAGACATTGTTTTTATGTTCCTAGTTTCAAGAGGAACCTAATTTCGGTAGCTTGTTTGATTAAAGATTCTTATTCAGTTTCTTTTAATAATAAAGTTGTTATTAGGAAAAATAATTCTCTTATCTGTAATGGATGGATGCATGGAAATCTTTATTTTATCAAACCTAAGATGCACTCACTGCTTGATACAGAATTGGAAAAGAACTCTAAAAGACATAAGTCTTCTCACTCTAACAAATCATATCTTTGGCATTTACGACTTGGTCACATAAGCCTTAACAGAATTCAAAGGATGGTAAAGGAGGAATGCCTTGACTTGTATGAGGTTGAACCTTGGCCACAATGTGAATCCTGTTTGGAGGGCAAGATGACTAAACGGCATTTTGCTGCCAAGGATGGTCGTGTCGAGGAACTTTTAGAACTTGTGCATACGGATGTTTGTGGTCCCATGAACATAGAAGCACGAGGTGGGTATGAGTATTATATCTTTTTTATTGATGATTACTCAAGGTATGGATATGTCTATTTTATAACCCGCAAAAGCGAAGCTTTTGACAAGTTCAAAGAATTTCGGGCTGAAGCGGAGAAACAATTAGGCAAGTCCATTAAGACACTTCGATCGGATCGAGGTGGGGAATACCTATCGGATGAGTTCTTAGGATATTTGTAATCCCAGTTGACTGCACCTGGTACTCCTCAACAAAATGGTGTAGCTGAGAGAAGGAATAGGACCCTATTGGATATGGTCCGATCTATGATGAGTTACTCCACATTACCTTTGTCATTTTGGGGGCACGATATACAAACTGCATGCTATCTTCTGAATAACGTTCACTCCAAATCGGTTCCTAAAACTCCTTATGAGTTATGGACGAGTAGGAAACCTAATTTGAATCATATTCGAATTTGGGGTTGTCCGGCACACGTCCTGGATAAGGAAGCGAAGAAGCTGGAGTCACGATCAGAAGTGTGCTTGTTTGTTGGCTATCCAAAAGGGACTAAAGGTGGTCTGTTCTAAATCCGAAGCAAAATAAAGTCTTCATTTCTACACATGCAACATTCTTGGAGGAAAGTTACATGGAAAAAAACCGCTTCCTTTGATGCCTCACTGGCTGCCACATACTCTGCTTCCATGGTCGAGTCAGCAATACAAGATTGCTTAATACTCCTCCACACAACGGCACCACCTCCAAGGGTAAAAACAGATCCTGAAGTCGATTTCCTTGAATCCTGATCTGATTGAAAATTAGAATCTGTGTATCCTCTAGGAACAAGATCCTGACCGGAATACACTAGCATATAGTCCCTCGTTCTCCGTAGATACTTGAATATATGCTTGACCGCAGCCCAATGGTTTGGTCCCGGATTCGACTGATATCGACTTACCATACCAACCGCAAAACAAATGTCAGGCCTAGTGCATAACATAGCGTACATAAGACTACCTACCGCTGATGCATAAGGTACATTTTTCATACGCTCACTTTCTTCCGATGTCTTGGGACAGTCATCTCTAGAAAGCTTGATTCCAATTCTGAAAGGTTGGGCCCCTTTCTTGGAATCTTTCATAGAAAACTTCTCAAGTACTTTATCAATGTATGAAGCTTGAGAGAGTGCTATCGTTTTGTTCTTTCTATCTCTAAAGAGTTGAATACCAAGAACATAACTAGCTTCTCCTAAGTCCTTCATTTCAAACTGTTTGGCTAACCAAACTTTGACAGATGATAATGTTGCCACATCGTTTCCAATAAGCAATATATCATCCACATAAAGTACAAGGAAAACCACTTTTTCGTTCTTGATACATTTATAAACACATGGTTCATCAATGTTTTGTTGGAATCCATAGGTTTTAATCGCTTGATCAAACCTAATATTCCAAGAACGAGATGCTTGCTTTAATCCATAAATGGATTTAAGCAACTTGCATACTTTGTCTTCTTGGCCTTTTGCCTTGAACCTGTATGGCTGTATCATATAGATATCTTCTTCAAGAGAGCCATTCAAGAAAGCTGTCTTGACATCCATTTGCCAGATCTCATAATCGAGAGCAGCCGCAATAGATAAAAGAATGCGGATTGACTTGAGCATTGCTACAGGCGAGAAGGTTTCATCATAGTCGATTCCTTTTTTCTGCGTATAGCCCTTCGCTACAAGTCTTGCCTTGAAAGTTTCCACTTTCCCATCCACACGTCTCTTCCTCTTGTATACCCACTTACACCCAATCGGTTTTATGCCTTGGGGCAAGTCTACAAGTTTCCAGACCCCGTTGGAATCCATAGATTCCATCTCGGTGTTCATAGCTTTTTGCCAAAAACTAGAATCAACATCCTCCATAGCTTCCTTGTACGTAGCCGGATCATCAACATGTTCTATGGATTCTGCTTCAAAAACTTCACCATTGAACATGTACCTTTTAGGTTCCCTGATAATTCTCCCACTACGACGAAGCTCCCGTGGTTGTTGATTCTTTAATGGTTTTTCCACAGGGTTTTCTGTGACTTTTGGAATATCCAAACCCGAAGTCATCTCCTCAAGCACTACTTTGCTACGAGGTTTAAAGGAAGCGGTATGGCTCCGCAGGTTCCTTGATGACCTTGAGGTCGTTCCTGGTATGGATAAAGCTATGGTGCTCTACTGTGACAACAGTGCAGCAGTAGCTAATACCAAGGATCCTAGGCATCATAAGAGGAGTAAGCACATTGACAGAAAGTATCACATCATCAGAGGCTTTGTTGAGAGTGGAAATGTGACGGTTTGCAAAATCGCATCAGAGGACAATCTTGCTGACCCGTTCACGAAGACTTTGGTGGCCAGAAGATTCGAAGAACACGTTGAAGGCATGGGGATGCGTAATATGTCACATTTACTCGCTTAGGGCAAGTGGGAGATTGTTGGGATCTAAATGTGCCCTAAGGATAGAAAATCAATATTAGGGATTTTCTGTAAATATGACATTTTGATATTAATAAGAGGATGTTATTCATGTTTAATAAGTTATGTCCTATTTACTTCCTTGGCTGTTGGTAATATATCGGATTACCATATGTATACGGGGTATACATAGAAGACGTGGTAATTTGATAACAGTCTAAATAAATAGTCCGCAATCGACGGAATAAGATTTGGGGATCTTATTCATGATAAGATTGTAAAGGTTGTCTACTTCCTTAGAGGGATGGTTTGTCTTGACCATCGGATAGGTTCCGAGTAGAAACTTTAATGTATACCAGTATTGAGGTATAACATTGGACTGGACCTAAAGTGTTAATTGATTCGGTTTAATAATTCCATTTATAAGAATCAATAACACTTTGATTATCATCCTACATTAATCTTAATCCTGAAATGATTACTTGAGTTCGTATCCATGACTTATGTACTTTAATGCACTATAGGTGAGACACTGTTAATTCATGGTCAACATACTTGTGTTTTGGGTGCATGACTTATGGATGGAGAAATCAAGATTCATAGATACGGAATCTATAACTATCTTAATGATAGTAAATGTTATCTACTTAAAGGCAGTATTCGGGGATTGAAAGATAGTATAACAAGATCTTGGCCATCGGTTTACTTTGTGTTCTTTGGTGGTTTATCAATTGTATGGTTTTACAATTGGTGATTCTTTCAATAGAGAATAATGGAACTTTAAGTTAAAATGGTTGAAAAGGTAAAACGGAAAAAGTCCTTAATTCAATCATGGATAACATATGGGGATTAAGCAAGCGATGAATAAATCATGGAAGAAGCGCTACGTTAGAGAGCTTTCGTAATACGGTATGTAAACAGGAGTTCAGCTTCAAACTTTTAGTGGAATAATATTGAAGTTGATAATTGATGAATAATTAATCTGGGATTAATTTTTCACAATTATAGGAGCCTCTTTACATATTTCCATCGGGTCCCTCTATTAGCTCATATAGTTCCGTATAGCGTCTCGGGATTTGTTCCTAATGAGATCGGTAAATTTAAATGGAATTTAGTAATGTCTATTAAGACATGGTACTCTCTAACATGCAAACCAGAAAGGATTGGACATGTGAGATTTGTGTAGACAAATAATACGATTTGTCAACATGAGATTGGTTAATTGAATTTTAAAATAAGATTGTGTTTGAATTATTTAATTTTGGAAAACAAATTTTTCTCTCCTAATCTAAATATGGTGCACGGTTTTTAGATAGGTGGTGAGAAGAAAATTTTGTTTCAAAATTATTCAAATATATTCCTAACATTAAATTACTAATTGATTTAAATAATGGAAATTATTTGATGGATTTTTCTTTCCTTAAATTGATGTGCACGGTTTTTGTAAGGAAAGAAAATTTGAAATATTCCATTGATTTAAATTAATTAATATGGTTGATGTTGTGTGGAAAATATTTAATTCAAATAAGTGAATCATATTTAAATTCAAAAAGGTTTAAAAAGGAATTTGAATCTAGATAGGACTAGGATCTTTTGACTAGTCTAGATTCTTGATTTAAAATTTGAACCACCAATCAAGATTTATCTCAAAGTGGCCGAATTTTTTGAGGATTGATTTCCTCTTGGAAAAACGTTTTTAGGTTCAATGAATCTAGTCCTAAAGTTGTATGATCTTTTGATTCAAAATTTATCCAGAAAAATAATAATTAATTATTTTTTAAAGGAGATAAATTTTGAAAAGGATTGGACTTCTATATAAAGGCTAGGAATTCTTGAAAAACTAATTTTTGGTCATTCACAAAGAGGAAAAAAAGTTTTTGAGAGTGAGAAGAAAAATAATTTGGGTTTCTTCCACATCATAAAATTCGGCTATCTTGTGAGAGAGAAAAAGAGAGAAAATTCCATTGAATCAAAATTGTGTGGAAGGTTAAACCGAGTGATAATTTTCATAGGAGGTTAACCGGTTCCTGTTTTGCAGTTTTGAATAAAGAAGTTGGATAATATTCTCAACGAGGAACATCGGAATTGAGAAGGAAGGATCTAGACTTCGGAAAGCAACACCGGTCACTTGGATTCATAGAACGTGTGCCCACACACACTCTGAGACGTGGAACTCGAGAATAATAGAGAAGACACGTTGGTCAAACGCTCTAGCAATTCCGGAATCCAAGAAATAAGGTATGCTTGATCATGAATTTAATTTATTGTTATATGCATCATGAGCTTCTTTTCCGAATCGGCATAAAAATTTTAAAACTTCCGCTGCGCCGTAACTCTGATATCGGATCCGATTTTTCCAACAATCTATATGTGCCCTAAGCATAGAAAATCAATTATAGGAATTTTCTGTAAATATGACATTTTGATATTAATAAAAAGTGGTTATTCATGTTTAATAAGTTGTGTCCTATTTACTTTCATTTGTTGATTGTATGATTATTTTGAGCAAACATAAAATACTCCTAGGCTGTTGGTAGTATATCGGATTACCATATGTATACGGGGTATACATAGAAGACGTGGTAATTTGATAACAGTGTAAATAAATGGTCCGCAATCGATGAAATAAGATTTGGGGATCTTATTTATAATAAGATTGTAAAGGTTGTCTACTTCCTTGGAGGGATGGTTTGTCTTAACCATCAGATTAGTTCCAAATAGAAACTTTAATGTATACCAGTATTGAGGTATGACAGTGGACTGGACCTAAGGTGTTAATTGATTCGGTTTAATAATTCTGTTTATAAGAATCAATGACGCTTTGATTATCATCTTGCATTAATCTTAATCCTGAAATGAATACTTGAGTTCGCATCCATGACTTATGCACTTTGATCCACTATAGGTGAGACACTGATAATTGATGGTCAATATACTTGTGTTTTGGGTGTATGACTTATGGATGGAAAGATCAAGATTCATAGATATGGAATCCATAGCTATCTTAACGATAGTACATGTTATCTACTTAAAGGTATTATTCGGGAATTGAAATATAATATAACAAGATCTTGGCCATCGGTTTACTTTATATTCTCTGATGGTTTACCGATTGTATGGCTTTACAATTGGTGGTTTTTTCAATCGAGGATAATAGAACTTTAAGTTAAAATGATTGAAAATGTAAAATGTAAAAAGTCCTTAATTCAATCATGGATAATATATGGGGATTAAGTCAGTAATGAATAAATCATGGAAGAAGCACTGCGTTAGAGAGCTTTCGTAATATGATATGTAAACGGGAGTTCAGTTTCAGACTTTTAGTGGAATAATCATGAAGTTAATAATTGATGAATAATTAATCCGGGATTAATTTTTCATAATTATAGGAGCCTCTTTACATATTTTCATCGGGTCCCTCTACTAGCTCATATAGTTCCACGAAGTGTCTTGGGATTTGTTCCTAATGAGATCGGTAAATTAAATGAGAATTTAATAATGTCTATTAAGACATGGTACTCTCTAACATGCAATCCTGAAAGGATTGGACATGTGAAATTAATGTAAACAAATAATGTGATTTGTCAACATATGATTGGTTGTAAATAAAATAATTATTTGCTAATTATTTTGGTTAATTGAATTTTTTTGATCGCTTGATCAAACATAATATTCCAAGAACGAGATGCTTGCTTTAATCCATAAATGGATTTAAGCAACTTGCATACCTTGTCTTCTTGGCCTTTTTCCTTGAACCCGTCTGGTTGTATCATATAGATATCTTCTTCAAGAGAGCCATTCAAGAAAGCTGTCTTGACATCCATTTGCCAGATCTCATAATCAAGAGCAGCCGCAATGGATGAAAGAATGCGGATTGACTTGAGCATTGCTATAGGCGAGAAGGTTTTATCATAGTCGATTCCTTCTTTCTGCGTATAGCCCTTAGCTACAAGTCTTGCCTTAAAAGTTTCCACTTTCCCATCCACACCTCTCTTCCTCTTGTATACCCATTTACACCCAATCGGTTTTATGCCTTGGGGTAAGTCTACAAGTTTCCAGACCCCGTTGGAATCCATAGATTCCATCTTGGATTTCATAGCCTTTTGCCAAAGACTAGAATCAACATCCTCCATAGCTTCCTTGTACGTAGCCGGATCATCAACATGTTCTATGGATTCTGCTTCAAAAACTTCACCATTGAACATGTACCTTTCAGATTCCCTGATAATCCTCCTACTACGACGAAGCTCCCGTGGTTGTTTATTCTTTAGCGGTTTTTCCACAGGGTTTTCTGTGACTTTAGGAATATCCAAACCCGAAGTCATCTCCTCAAGCACTACTTTGCTACGAGGTTTAAAGTCTTCCATGTAACTTTCCTCCAGGAATGTTACATGTGTAGAAACAAAGACTTTATTTTGCTTCGGATTATAGAACAGACCACCTTTTGTCCCTTTTGGATAGCTAACAAACAAGCATACTTCTGATTGTGACTCCAACTTCTTCGCTTCCTTATCCAGGACGTGTGCCGGACAACCCCAAATTCAAATACGATTCAAGTTAGGTTTCCTACTCGTCCATAACTCATAAGGAGTTTTAGGAACCGATTTGGAGGGAATATTATTCAGAAGATAGCATGCAGTTTGTATGGCGTTCCCCCAAAATGACAAAGGTAATGTGGAGTAACTCATCATAGACCGGACCATATCCAATAGGGTCCTATTCCTTATTTTCTCTTTTTAATGCAAGCAATTGATTATCTAACTCCTTTTGCTCTCTCTGCCATTTCTTGGCACTTCTCTTCTATCTGTTGCTACTTTATTATCATATCTTGGAGGATCTGCGTCAGATTTGGAGATTGCGTAGGTCCATTCATGCTTAAGTTTGCATGAGTAGTTGCTTCGTTCTATCGTTCTCCATCATCAGTTCTACTTCCCTATCTAGGCTTGGTTTGTAATAACCAAACTTTTTAACAGACTCATAACTTCTTTAAATACAAAAGAAATCTAAGTCTGTACTATATATGTCAATATGAAACTCATGATCTGATTATCATTATATGTTTGAGTTCTTATAGTGTTATAAGACTCAATGACAGTTCATCGAATCAAGTATAGGCCTTATAGTGAAAAAGATATAATCATGATTTATGATTTTGTTCTGGCCAATGAATGACCAGGATCGCTTATGACATGATTGCGGTACTGCAAGATAATAAGTAGAATGGAAATTATACTGTGGCCGACCGTCATTACGGATGCAGAATTAAAAATAAGGATTAGGAACACTCTAGAATAATCAGGAATAATATTTGGAGCAATAAAGATTAAGTGGCTTCAAGTCCTAAGAAAAACCTATACGCGGTACAGTTATGTGCAGATAACTTTTGGACTGTAGTTCATTATTTATGGACTGTTGATGGTTATAACAACATTTATACTATCTGGATTATTAAGAAAATGGACTGCGTATTAGGAGGAAATGCCAAACATGGCATTACTTGGAGGTCAAGAAATTATAGATAATTATGCAAATTTTGGATTTATTGACTTTATGGAAGGAATTAAGAAGACTAGTGTAATAACCCGAATTTTTTATGACTCTAGATTTCCTTTAAATGAGGAAAACTTAAGTCTAGATCATGTTTGGAATAGAATATCGGTATAAGTTTGAGTTCTCGGTTTATTAGCTACGAGACTCAACGAAGGATTACTGAGCCTAGTATAAGGCATTTTAAGGAAAATGGCGTGATGAAATTTCATGATTCCATGATGGTCAAAGTTTGACCAAGAAAGTCAAAGTTGACCAAAAAGTCAAGGGTTGACCAAGAACAGTCAAAGGTATGACTGTACAGTAATAGGATAAACAATATGGAAATTATACTGCGGAAAACCCTCATTTCAGTCAAATAAGCTATAAGATCACCCTAGAAAAATCAAGCACATTAGTTAGAACAGTATTGGATTAAATAGTTTCAAGTTCTAAGAAAAATCCATACGCAGTCCAATTTTACGCAGATGAACTCTGGACTGCAATTTAGTGAAACAGTACTGTTTTAAGTGAAAACAGTATTTGTAAATCCTTATTAGTATGATTATGGACTGTATTGGTGGAGGAAAATCAAATGGAGCCTTAATTAGGAGGACACCTCATATGGTGATGACCAATTGGATTAATTGGATTTTTGAAATTATGGAAAGTAAGATTTAAGTATGAATTATGGTTGAAAAATTGGCCAACAAATCACATTGAATGGCCGGCCACTCTAAGGACTTAGGGGAGGCAAATATGTTTGCTTGTGAGGACTTAAATGCAAGAAAGAAAAAGGTGTGGTAGGTCCACCTTTGGACACATCACCACCTTGGCTCACACACACATGTTCTAGAACTAGCTAGCATGACCGGTTTCTTTAGTAAGACTTGGTGAACAAGTTTTGCTTTTGTGATGCAAGCAAGATGATGTCATCATGGTGATGTCATCAAGATGAGGTAAGCAAGTAGTAGCTTGTTGAACAAGCCATTTTTTTTGGCTCACACCTTGAATGGCCGGTTGTTAGGAGCCTTGGTGAACAAGCCAAATTTTTGGGTTCATGCACTAGTATGGCCGGTTGTTAGGAGCCTTGGTGAGCAAGTATTTTTGCTTGATGATGTAGGCCATGTGATGCAAGCAAGGTGACATAGGCTTGATGAGGTAAGCAAGAAATTTGCTTGGTGAGCAAGCAAATTCTTGGCTCATTCTCACCTTGAATGGCCAGCCACCTAGGGAGGGTTGTTGGGCAAATATTTTGCTCATTAAACCCTTATATGCAATTGTAGAAACTTTAAGTTTCACCTATAAATAGAGGCAGGGGGGGGGGGCGGATTTTAGTGGAAAATTGGGAAATCTAGCCAAACTATGGCAAAATTTTCCCTCACCCATTTTCTCTCAAAACCGAAACCCAAAGGAAGAAAAAAAAAATGGAACAAGGAATTAGCCTAGGTAATGGTCGGATTTTGGTAAGAAACCAACAAGGGTGGCTGAAATTTTGGAACCCATTTGGAGGGCAAAGGCCGGTTGTGATGGCAGCCAAAGGAGAGTGAGGAAAAGTTGGAATCCAAGCTTGAGAACCAACTTCCAAACCCTAGTGGTAAACCCTAAAACCCTAAGCTTTTTAATTGAGCTTTCATTTGGAAATTTAAGTGTATTTCCATGTTGATTATGTAAGAGCATAAGCTCACAATTTTAATTTCTTGCCCTTAGTTTAATTATTGTGCTTGATTAGGTGTTTTAAGGGTGGTTTGGTTCATTTATGTGCTTATGATGATTGAATATTAGGTTGCATGCTAGATGTGAATGGTTGTGTGTCCCCTGATTTTCTTGGTCCAAAATCTGCCCTAGGCAGTGCATGCTTGGCTGCTAGCTTAAGGGTGAATGATTGATGCTTGTTTGAATGAGATGCAAAAGTTAGAACCTTGCAAACCTAGGATTAGAGCTTTTTGGGTTGGTTTGCATGGGCGCGTTTGAGTTGAATGTTTGTTCATGTGGGACGTTAGAAAACGCTGCATGTGTGCTATCTAGGCTCCCGCGTGTTCGGTTGAGGTAGTTTGCGCGAAATAGAACGTAAACCGGACTTAACAACCGAAACTGCCAATTCGGATTCCAAACTGGCCAGTTTCGGGAAAGTGGAAATTTAAGGCTTTTAGAGGCCGAACTGGGTGAAATGTAAAACATGAAAGTTGTTCAGAAGGGTTTTTCCTAGGGGACAGCGTGGACTGTTCCCCAAATTGAGGCTCCAATTGCCTCTGTTTTTACAGAAAACCGAGACTCGTCTGCCCAGACCTAGTTTACACGACCAGTCAGTTTCAAATTAAAACTGACAAGAATACAAGCAGAACTGGATTTTTCTCAAAACACGAAAGTTTTAGGATTTTTCGAGAGCTACAACTTTCATGAAGATAAATTTTTTAAAATCGGAATGGATCTTTAAACTGACACGGTTTTATAAAGACTGTGCAGGGAACAGGAAATTCCTGCACAGGATTTTCTAAAAACAGTTCGGAAAATTTGTATCTTTCCCCAAAACCACTGTTTTGACTAGGGAAACTGTTCCAAAGGCAGTTTCCAGCCCTAAATGATTTTACAAAAACCTATTTCAAAAATATGAATTTTATGAGTTAAGTAAAAGATTTTTTTGAGGTTAATTTACCCAAATTTCCAAAGAAATGGAAAATGGATTTTTTAATCAAATTGGGTAAGCAAGATGATTACGGGTAATAACCGGAAGTGATATCCAAGTTACTGGGCCAAAGCCTAAAGCTCAAGTTTGACCCGTATAGGGTTGACCTTAGTTGACCAAAAGTAGACTTTGGTTGACCAAGAGTTTGACTACAATTAACCTTAAGGGTTAGTCAAGATAACCCTAAAGGATACCAAGATTAATAAATTGGGCTAAGATATAGGGTTAATTGAGGTAACAAGGTTAGGAAGGTAACCTAACCCTAACGGTATAAAGGTTTAGCACATGAGGGTATCCAACGTAACCTCTTAAAGATTAATCCATATTGGGTTGTTTTTAAAATAATAGGGTTACTATTTGTAACCCAGTAAGACATCTAGTATCAGGGACATACAACTAGGATTATGTAGGCATGTTGGTTAGATCACCAACATTCCACAATACTAATTAGAACCTCACCTATGTCCTTCAACAAGCAGGAGGGAACCTGCAGCTGTACTCAGAACAAGAGCAGCATTGCGCAGGACATAACAAGAGAGGTAAGTACAACTCCGCCTACAGCATAGGACCTTTGTTGTGCTACCTGCTTAATGTGTTATATATGCTAAGGTATGATGTGGTACGTTATGGTATGCTAAGGTATGATGTGGTATGCTATGTTATGAGGAAGTATGTTATGTTATATGTTTTAATAGTGTAACATCATGAAGCATGTTCACTAATATTGAATCACATGGTAATAACAAGACAAATAAGATGATGTGTCGTACCGACTTGCCACAAAGGCGGGTTTAAATGGTATGGTTCATGGTTTGAGTTGGATTGGATGGCTACCTAAACTACTCCATGTTAAACTTTGTGTTTCATGGTTTGAGTTAAAACGGACTGCCGCCTTCAACCATTCCTTGGCTATGTACCACGGTACGAGCACACATGATAAGTAAAGGAATAGAACTAAGCTAAGTTATGAATCCATATTTGATTCATAAGAGGTCATAATTGGTTCATGCATAATGATATGTATTTTGCGTCGCGGATGTAACAGTTGTACTTGCTGAGCGAAAGCTCACGTCTTACGTCTATGCTGTAGGTAAGCAACCTGCCAGCAATCTCTGATGCAACACTGTGGAAGGCTGGTGCTGCGGACTGTGAAATGTGGGATGGATGCTGCCACGGATTTTAAAAAAATATATACTCTATAAAATATGTTGTAATGAAAAAGGGTTTTCATATTTTCATGATGTTTTAAGTATGAATGACAAAGTTTATGTATGTATGGCAAGCAAGTTGCCTTTTGTGGTACCAATCCGCATTAAGCCGGGTTTGGTCTACAATTTGATTTCGATGGCTTTCAAGGAGGGTTTGAAAGTTTGGTACTCGAGTAAGTACCTATCAGTAAGTATGAGTTTGAGGATGAAGTTCAAGTTGAAAGTTTTAAAATAAAGTTAAAAAAAAAATAAATAAATAAATAAATTTCTCCCAAATTTTCCGCAAATTTAAGTTCAGTATGTAAGTAAGGTGACGACCCGGCATGGGAAGTCGGGGCGTTACAACTAGTATGAAAAGATATTTTTTTGGTTAAACCCTCCACATGCCGGCTATTATGGGGACTTGGAAGGCAAAATTTTTGTGTTTAAGGCCAAATATGTAATTCAAAGAAAGTTGAAAAAAAAATAATTATGAAAAATTTTGGAAATTCCTGCTATAAATAGGGGTAGGTGATGGAGAATTGGACCATTTAGTTAGCTTCTCATCTTTTCCTCTCTAACCCTTAGGAAAAAAAAAAAGGAGAGAGAGATATAAAAACTAGGTGGTGGCCGGTTGTATTATGGAGAGCTAGAGCACATATTTTTGTCTCATTCAAGGCCTAGAATCAATTTTTGTTTCAAGCTCTAGAGGTATACTCTTGATCCACTAACAAAGACTTTAATTAGTTTTGGTTTGAGGAATTTAAATGTATTTCAAGCTATGGGATGTAAGAGCATAAGCTCAAGTTCTCTTATTTTCCTATTTTATAGCCTTTAATGGTTGATTTATACTTGATTTATGCTTGGGTTATCTTGTTTTGTTAGCTCTAAGCATGAGTTTCATTTTATACTCTATGATGAGTTTTTAAGATTATGTTCATGTGATTATGCTCTCATATGTTTAAATATGGAGATTTTATGTATGTTGACTTAGCAATCAACATAAAGATACAATTTGATAAATTAGTAAGTTATTAATATTGTGTTTTTCATGTACATAAGATAAGTGAATGGTTGAATTTTAAGAACGAATCTGATGCACTGCATGATAATTTAAGCTCACGGTCTTGACCGTTTGAGATAGGATGTGCGGATTTTTAAACTAGAATCAACAAAATACAAATTGTCGGTTTTCAAAAATGATTTGGACAGTTTTCTGAAAACTCAATTTTGAGCCCCTTAGGGGTCGAATTTGAACAAAGTTATAGCTACAAAGTTATAGAACACAGAAAATCCTAGGGGACAACATGGATAGTTTTTGAAAAAAGGGCCCCAAAGACCTCTGTTTTTAATAGTTTTCAAAACTGGTCGGTCCAGGTACTATATACGGCCAGAATTTTTCAAGGAAAAATGGGAAAGATAAAGACATAATTAAGCTTTGAACAAACCGAAAGTTGTAGGTTTCGACAAAATCTATAATTTCCGTGAAGAAATATTTTCCAAATTCTAAGCCGGTTTAAAGATAAAACTGAATTTTCAAAACTGTGCATGGAAGTGGAAATTCCTGCACATATATTTTCAATTAACTTAAAAGGCTGACTCGAAATCAGTTTTAAGGTTTTATGACCCCTTTTAAAAGGAACTATAGTTGTACAAAAATAGTTTCAAGAGGTTTAAATCCATTTGAATTTCACAAGTGATTTTTAAACCTTAAATACCTACTATGTATTATAAAAGGCAATCTCAAGTATTGAATCCATAAATACTTGATTTATGGAGTTAAGATATTTTCTAAGTAAACAAGATATTTCTGAGCAAGGGAAATAAAATAAGAAGAACTTTTATGAAAATTAATCAAGTCGATTAATTATTTAACGTATGTATTATAATAGATATTATGACCTATGGATTGTTAAGTAATAAGGTAGAACGATTCTTACGATCTGTTTGAAAATAGGAATATAACCTGTTGACTTGCCTTGTTGGAACGATAGATCAAGAGTGTAGGATACCTTGTAAGTACAACCTACAGCATAGGCAAAAATATTTTTACTGCTTTGTATATTTCCAAAACTCATGCATTGATGTATATGATGCTTATGTTTTATGTTTTATTATTGTGGCATCATGAAAGCATGCTCACTAATAATAAATCACATGACAAGAACAAGACCAAGTTTTCAAGTAAGAAACAATTAAGATTCAAGTTTTCAAGTATGATCAAATCAAGAACAAGTTTTCAAGTATTAAGACAAGCAAGTTTTCTCGTGTCGTACCGACCTGCCACGAGGGCGGGTTTGGTTCATGGTTTGAGTTGGATTGGACTGGTCACCCCAACCACTCCATGACTGCGTGCCACGGTACGTATACTCATGTTATGTAAGGGGCCCAAAACTAAGCTAACATAAGAAAGCATAATTGATCCATGCATTCTTTTACTAAGATTATTTTGCGGGAAAAAGGAAGTTGTACTTGCTGAGCGAAAGCTCAAAACTTATGTTTATGCTGTATGTAAACAACCTACCGGAAATGCTTGATACAAGACTGTGGAGAATGGCACGGCAGTCTGTGAAATTTGGGATGGACACCGCCACGTGTTTTGTAAAATATGTTTGCGTTATGTTCTGATAAATTGATGGTTCAGATATTTAGTAATTAGTATGATTTGTAAAATATGTTAAGATGGTTTGAAAACTCAATACTTAATTAAGTACATATATATAAGTATGAGAATAAGTTAGGTTTTAAATTTGGGTTTTTAAAAAAAAAAAAATCTTCGGTATTTTTCGAAAAATAAGTTTGAGTTTAAGTTTGGTTAAGTATAAAGTAACGACCATGTAAGGTGGGTCGCCACATGGTTACTCTCTTGGATCGAGGCATTCTGACTTTCACAAGTTTCTGGCTTTTCTGTTGCGAATTCTCACAGACGAAGCCGATTGTTTGGATGATTTTCTTCGCCTATAATCCCAAACAATAAATTCTAAGTTCTCTCTCAAGAAAAAGGAATTCGTAAATAAAATTCGAGAGGAATTCTTTATTTCTCAAGAGTTTGAAGTACAATCACTAGGTTTCTCTCTCTAAGAATTCTCAGAGCTTCTCTCTCTACAATTTTCTCTTCGAATTCTCAAAAAGGGAAGCACTTAGATTCTAGAATTCAACTCCTATTTATAGGTTTCAGTGAGTTTTTATGTCAGCTCAGCATCTTTACTCTGAATCTTTCTTTTTCCTCAGTCTGCTTATCATTCCGCATTTCTCTGGTCTGAGCCTTGATTGAATTCTATTTTCCATCAGACCGTATGCTGTTATCAAAGTGACATCGTTTTAAATTCTTAAGAAGCACGTCGTTTCATTCTTCTATACAATGTCATTTTATAATGAAATATTTTCTCCCCTACAGCTTACTATTATAATGTGTTTATCGTAGACTGCACTCACAACTTTCGAGGACATGTGGTATTGAAACTTGTGGTCACTGCTTAAAGATTTCGCCAAACTACGAACAAGGGTACAAGGATCCTTATCAGATCGCCCCGATCGTATTCCCTCATAATATGATCCCAATCCCTTGGACAAGCATGATTATAATATATATATATATATATATATATTATATAAAAGACAAGCATGATTACTAAGGCAGTTGCCTGTTTTATTAACTTATTTTTTTTTTAATTTCAGAAAAGTTTGTAAAACTTTTATACATCCTCCTCAATGATAACTGCATGAAATTGTTTACATTGTATATAAATATTTGTTTGCTAACCTTTTTCTCACTGATCTGCATGTAGATCGCTGATGTAGTTGAACGATCGTCATTATTCCTAATATTCTCAACATTCCTTAGCCATACAACATTTCGAAAAGCATCTGGGCGTTGGTATCTAATTTTTACTTTTCTTTTATAAAATGGTATTTTTAATATTACATCTTTTTGATAATTACGAAAGGGTAAGCTGATCAACAAACAGCATGTTCTTCATTTGCTCCAACTGTTGCCACTCTTTCTCCATATGCAAATCCAAGGCCTCAAAGTGACTGATCTTATCTTTGATCTCTTTCATCTGCAGAACCTCCCAAAAGTTAGCAAGTAAATTTTAACACCTTACCAATGCAAAGGTAACTCCTAGTGAGAATCTTACACAAACCTGAACTTCTATTATTTCGGAAATTGCTCTCTCAACATCCTGCTCTTCCCGCACAATCTGCGACTTTGCATCTTCCCAAGCTCCCTCTGCTGAATTTGAATTGCTATTTCCATTCGATCCAACGACAACTTCTGAAAACAAAAGACCTTGTTTGTATGTTATTAAACATAAGCTGTACTTCTTAGTTTTGAATCGTTAAATAGTCAGTTTATAAAGATTGTACTTTGTTTGTAACATTGTCCTCTCGATGTCGATAAACAATTGAAATCTCATGTCCAACTACGACAAAAAGTGAGCAAACTGTACCAGTCAAAGGTTCATCAACTTATAAAGCCACGCATACCTTGTTGTCTGCTCTTTTGCAGGTGAAGTCCGGAAAATTCTCTATCTGACCCGTAATCTACCTCAGAAAGGGCTGCCACAGCTGCTCGAGCAGCAGCTTCTGCAACCTCCACACCCGCCAAAGCTGATAGAAATGCTGCCTGGAAAGTGGAAAGTCGGCCGAAAAATGAACATCAGGGTTGATTAAAAAAAATGGAAAAGGGTGTTCAAGCTTCATTCTCTCTCCCAATTTTGGTTGGTAAGAGTAACTAACTGAATGTTTACTCTTCCAGATGCATAACTTAAACAGGATAAAATGTAATAAATTTAAACAGCAGGAAAACTTTTGACATACTGGAATGTGACTAGTTCATGTCAAGACCAAGACATCTGGATCCAGCTCCCAAAAAATTTTCACAAGAAGCCCAAATCCATTAACAGTATCCATAAAAGTTTTCTGCCTTTATTTTATACGGCCACAGCTTACAGTATATTGCCAAACTAGGCAATAACTGAATTGCACATGGACCCCAAATTCTAAAGAGGCTACTTTAAATCTTAAGTCTTTGATGTGTTCTTCAGTACATGCCTGTGAATATCAAAATTACATACCTGAGCCATAATTGGATTGCTTGCGTCTGCCAGAGGTGTAAGACGCACCCTTTTAGTTGGGGATGTCTTGCATGATTCAACACTGCCATGATCCGTGACTGGATTATAACTGCCATCGACATTCCCAGAATCCGCAAAACTGTAAAATTCCTCGCCAAAAGGAAGCTTGATAAAATGAGAGACACAATCCTTCTCGCCTTTACCAACATGTCGGGCAACCTTCCTCCAGTCATCACCATAATGCATAAGAGCTTCCAGGAGATGCTGAGTATCCCTCTCTGTCCAACCAACCCTCGATTCGTCATTAATCTCAACCCGCCTGAAATCAGATGAGGTGACACCCCCAAGCTGGTAGTTTCCACGAACATAGCACCGAGCACAGAGAGTCATGTTGTTCTTTTCCAGCCACACATGACATAAAACAAAAAGGTGAAAGAGAATGAAATTATAAGTAAAATACTGTCAAATTTGCAATTTCTTTATCCAATGAAAAGTCAATTTCATTCATGAAATTCAGGTGAAAACATGTGCAACTTTCCAAGCTCTCTTAAGAATTAGCCGCCCTAATTCTTTATCACCGAGAGTTTAAAAAAATGAAAAAGAAACAATCTGACAAGCAAAATTTATACAGGTTCATGTTTAAGTAAGATTACTCCTGATTCAGCCGTTGTAATAATTCACTATGATGATCAAAAAGTTTACAAGAGAAACTCGCACACCCTCAAACTCTCTATATTTCTTTTCTCGTAATATGATTGAAAAGAAAAACTAGGACAATCGAAATTATAAGTGTGAAAATCCCCTGAAATGTCTATCCGTCCATATCATTTTCTCCAAATTAATATCACGAAAATAACAAGCAAGAAATGGGAAAAAAACCAGACAAATTACATTAAACAAAATGTAATTCATATTCAACGACTATCTTTCAAACAACAAATTAATGATTTAAAGCATAGTCGAAACAAAAATTTATCCAGTGTTAGTATCAAGTATACTTATCAAAAACACAAAAGCAGGAATCGTTAATGAAATAATGGCAAGAAAACAGGACTAACCTTCTCACAAACAAAGCAGGCAATGCTGCAAACAGACTTGCAATGATTACAAACCCTCTTCGTTTTCTCCCCCTTCGAAGAAGAAGCTCCTCCAGATTCAGCGCCGCCATGGGAGGAAGTACCTGAACCAGTTTTGCTCTCCTTGTCCTCCCACTTGAGCGGCTTGCTGAGCGGTGGAGGCGAGTAATTGATCAGTCCCCAACCTTCCAAGAAATCGAAAACCCGACGGATCGATCCGACATCGCCGACGAGAGTCTTCCGCATGTCGGTGAAGCTGATTTTCCTCGAAGCGTCGGCTCTGTAGCGCTTCACGATGGAGTTCCGATAGTACTTGTAGATTCTAGGGTTCTTCGAATGCGACCTCGAATCGAAGAACTCCGGCAAAAATCTGACCTCGCATTGGTGTATGTGGTCGAACGAAAACCATCCTGTAACAGGAAAAGTAAATCAAATTAGTCGTTGAGTTAGGGTTTCTCCATTGGAAAGTTTTGGGGATGATTCTCACGGGCGTAGCTGGGGACGTGGACGACGATGTCGGAGCTCGGAGAGAGTTCCGATGGCCGAAGACCTGCGGCGGTTGCAGGCAGGGCTGGCCTTGGTTTTTCCCTGACATCGGCGGCGGCAGCGACTGGAATATCGGACTTCACGGCTGAGAATGTCGCCGGAACAAGAGGCGGTACCGGCGGTGGCTGGGGTTTTGGTTGGGGTTCAGGAGAGAGCTCTTGGATTACCGT
Source organism: Ficus hirta (assembly GCA_038430175.1). Lineage (NCBI taxonomy): Eukaryota > Viridiplantae > Streptophyta > Magnoliopsida > Rosales > Moraceae > Ficus > Ficus hirta. The sequence goes on from CM076597.1 coordinate 246,835, forward strand.
TGGATTTGTCGTCGCCATGGGAGTGGTCCGAGCGGACAGGTTGTTTGAAACTTCTTGGTTTTGTAAAATCCGAGCTGGTAGATAGAACGAAAGGAAAACGCGTCGTTTCATTCGGCTAACGACATGTTTCCGCTGATAATAATGACAGGCGGTAGTCGTTGTTAGGAGCAAACGACGACGGAATTAGTCGTAAGCAGTCTGGAAAAAAAAAATTAAATAAATAAGTTTTACAGACACACATTTAAAATTAAACTCCAAAATCCATATGTAATAATAAAAACATTAAATATGTAACATTTTTAAGACTCGTTACATTAATCGTTAACTTAACAAATTAACTAACGAAAAATATAAATTTAACATGTAATTACTAATATTATCTCAAAAATTTCTGTCAATTTAATTTTTTAATCTTTATGGAAGTCAAATATGCAAATAGTCAACTTATTATATAAGATAATCGAGTGATAAATAAATCATAATTAGTCTAACGAATTTTTTTTTAAAAAAAAACAACGTTTAAACCTCTTATTTTAAGATTTCATAGTGTGAAATTAAATAAATTTTAAATATAATATTTTTGGCATAACTCTATTTCCAATTCACCATTCCTCGCACACACACCCGCTCTGTCCTCCACCCTAATAAATCTTGGTTTTACCTTTATCTGCAACATGATATAACCTAAGTAAGCTTAAAGCTCAGTAAGTATATTAAAATTTTCACAGAAAGTTATAAAAAATCCTTCAACTTAAACTTATACATATCACAACAGCATATCTTTTTCTTTTCACATTAAAACATTTCATTTTATCTTTTTGGGCCCTGTCGTTGCACCATTAATATTGTTGGCGTGCCATCACGAGAGGAGAGGAGTAGTTAGTCCTAAACCAAACGTGACAAGTCCACCTTGCGGGGCATCCTTTAACATTGGGGTGTGCAATGCCTTAGTTATGTTTTACATATATATACTTTAACATAAAACATCATAAGCGTAATAATACAACTAATGAAAACATTATTTCAGTAAACACCTTTTAAGATCTTTGTAAAAAGAATTCATTTAAAGAAAATTCTTATTCATAAACATTAAGAGCATAAAATACTTTTATCATTCCTTATCATATTGCAGGTGAGGACGTGCATATATGAATTTTTGCTTACTTATTCTTTCCTATCTTAAGTTGACGGATGCCCCGATCACGGTGTGCTCGCCTTTTTGGAGTGTTCATGTCAAACGTTTCATAATAAATATTTATAATTAATAATTCCATGCATAAGACATTGACTCACAAAGCATCTCATCACACTTAATCATTACATGGCAAAACAAATAACGTACATTACGTTAACTTATAATTCACCTTGGGCTACTAATTCAGGTAGTTCCGACCTATGCCCACTTATAGAATTTTAACTACCATTTTATACATGCAAAATCATGTAAATTTTGATCATATAATAGCCAACACATATATACGCCTCTATAAATCTTATCTCATTAAAATAATTAAGTATGGTATGACTTTCTAATTTTCTGAGTTAGCATAATTAATCTACCAGTCACCAGATAGCCCTGACCTACCATATGAAAATGTATTTTATCTCAAACTTTACACGTGATTAGAGGCTAAGAATTTACAATCACAAATTTAACATATAAATATTACTCACATAATTTTTACAGATCATAAAAACAATAAATAATAATAAAAGTAGATTTTCTAAATCGATTATGAAATTCTGCTAGCAAACATAATCAGAGAGTAGTCTATAATTAAATTTAAATAAATTAGAAAACAAGTAATAAAATTCCATACAAATTTTCAGACACTGTATACATATATATATTTATAACACACTAAAAATTTCTTAAAAAATAAAATGAATTGAATTCTATGAATACGTACCACATTCAAGGTAGCAGATTTCTCATGATGTTAAGGCAGTGAACGGTTCTCCTTCAAATTCCGTATTAATTAAAATATAGGAGGTTGACCAGCCAATTGTTAGCCTCAATCGGGTTTGTGGATCCTTCAAATTCCGGTGCTTATATGCGCCGAAATTTATCATATAGTTCTTCCGGAGTTCGAACCAGTGGTGCTGGTGGAACAGCTAAAGGCGCAACAGGCACTTCATGTAACGCCCCGGCCATCTACGTATTGGAAAAATCGGATTCGGTATCAGAGTTACGGCGCAGCGGAAGTTTTAAAATTTTTATGCCGATTCGGAAAAGAAGCTCATGATGCATATAACAATAAATTAGATTCATGATCAAGCGTACCTTATTTCTTGGATTCTGGAATTGCTAGAGCGATTGACCAACGTGTCTTCTCTATTATTCTCGAGTTCCACGTCTCAGAGTATGTGTGGGCACACGTTCTATAAATCCAATTGACCGGTACTACTTTCCGAAGTCTAGATCCTTCATTCTCAATTACGATGTTCCTCGTTGAGAATATTATCCAACTTCTTTCTTCAAAACTGCAAAACAGGAACCGGTTAACCTCCTATGAAGATTATCACTCGGTTTAACCTTCCTCACAATTTTGATTCAATGGAATTTTCTCTCTTTTTCTCACTCAAGAGTATGGCCGAATTTTATGATGTGGAAGAAACCCAAATTATTTTTCTTCTCACTCCAAAAAACGTTTTTCTCCTTAGTGAATGACCAAAAATTAGTTTTTCAAGAATTCCTCACCTTTATATAGAAGTCCAATCCTTTTCAAAATTTATCTCCTTTAAAAAATAATTAATAGTTATTTTTCTGGATAAATTTTGAATCAAAAGATCATACAATTTTAGGACTAGATTCATTGAACCTAAAAACGTTTTTCCAAGAGGAAATCAATCCTCAAAAATTCGGCCACCTTTGAAATTCAAAGGTTGATTGGTGGTTCAAATCTTAAATCAAGAATCTAGACTAGTCAAAAGATCCTAGTCCTATCTAGATTCAAATTCCTTTTAAACCTTTTTGAATTTAAATATGATTCACTTATTTGAATTAAATATTTTCCACACAACATCAACCATATTAATTAATTTAAATCAATGGAATATTCAAATTTTCTTTCCTCACAAAAACCGTGCACATCTTTTAAGGAAAGAAAAATCCATCAAATAATCTCCATTATTTAAATCAATTAATAATTTAATATTAGGAATATATTTGAATAATTTTGAAACAAAATTTTCTTCACTCCACCTATCTAAAAACCGTGCACCACATTTAGATTAGGAGAGAAAAATTTGTTTTCCAAAATTAAATAATTCAAACACAATCTTATTTCAAAATTCAATTAACCAATCTCATGTTGACAAATCATATTATTTGTCTACACAAATCTCACATGTCCAATCCTTTCTGGATTGCATGTTAGAGAGTACCATGTGTTAATAGACATTACTAAATTCCATTTAAATTTACCGATCTCATTAGGAACAAATCCCGAGACGCTATACGGAACTATATGAGCTAATAGAGAGACCCGATGGAAATATGTAAAGAGGCTCCTATAATTGTGAAAAATTAATCCCAGATTAATTATTCATCAATTATCAACTTCAAAACTATTCCACTAAAAGTTTGAAGCTGAACTCCTGTTTACATACCGTATTACGAAAGCTCTCTAACGTAGTGCTTCTTCCATGATTTATTCATCGCTAGCTTAATCCCCATATATGTTATCCATGATAGATTAATTATTCATCAATTATCAACTTCAAAACTATTCCACTAAAAGTTTGAAGCTGAACTCCTGTTTACATACCGTATTACGAAAGCTCTCTAACGTAGTGCTTCTTCCATGATTTATTCATCGCTAGCTTAATCCCCATATGTTATCCATGATTGAATTAAGGACTTTTTCCGTTTTACCTTTTTCAATCATTTTAACTTAAAGTTCCATTATTCTCTATTGAAAGAATCACCAATTATAAAACCACACAATTGGTAAACCACCAGAGAACACAAAGTAAACCGATGGCCAAGATCTTGTTATACTATCTTTCAATCCCTGAATAATGCCTTTAAGTAGATAACATTTACTATCATTAAGATAGCTATGGATTCCGTATCTATGAATCTTGATTTCTTCATCCATAAGTCATGCACCCAAAACACAAGTATATTGACCATGAATTAACAGTGTCTCACCTATACTGCATTAAAGTACATAAGTCATGGATACGAACTCAAGTAATCGTTTCAAGATTAAGATTAATGCAGGATGATAATCAAAGTGTTATTGATTCTTATAAACGGAATTATTAAACCAAATCAATTAACACTTTAGGTCCAGTGCAATGTCATACCTCATTACTGGTATACATTAAAGTTTCTACTCGGAACTTATCCAATGGTTAAGACAAACCATCCCTCCAAGGAAGTAGACAACCTTTACAATCTTATCATGAATAAGATCCCCAAATCTTATTCCATCGATTGCGGACTATTTATTTAGACTGTTATCAAATTACCACGTCTTCTATGTATACCCCGTATACATATGGTAATCCGATATATTACCAACAGTCAAGGAGTATTTTATGTTTGCTCAAAATAACCATACAATCAACAAATGAAGAGTAAATAGGACACAACTTATTAAACATGAATAACCTCCTCTTATTAATATCAAAATGTCATGTTTACAGAAAATCCCTAATATTGATTTTCTATCCTTAGGGCACATTTAGATCCCTACACTACGTAGGGCTGACTATGTAAACGTGGGCCGTTACTTTACTTACTTAACTTACTTCTTAGTTTTTAATATGTGAACTTTCAGAAAATTTCAGAATAAATTTTTTTTTCTTCGTAACTTAATTAAACTTATTCATATGGGTAAACTTCATCATACATACCCATTACTTGTTAAGCCGACTAGAAGGTCACACCTAAACCTTTTAAACTGGACTTTTGAAACTTCACATACATAACATGGTACATTTCTTAATCATATATGTACAAGTTCATAATTTAAAGAGTTTGCGAAAAATCTGCGTAGTGATATTCCACACCGCCCTTCACTTGCTGCATCGTCTCCATTACCCACCAAGTAAAGCTGCAGGCATCTTACCTATAGTATGAAATATACTGATGAGCTTTCGCCCACCAAGTACAAACTTAATCTCACAAAACACGTCAAGCATCATATAACTTATGCATGATCCATTTATGATTGATTATGAATGTCTTATGCTCTATTATAGACTTAATTATGAACTTGAACTTATTATCTTGCTTAACATATGGGCCCCTTGTGTATGTACCAAATGCACGGATTCCACAGAAAGTTGGGGTTTGCAAGGTCGTTAACAATTTTAGGAATCTTGAAACATAACCCTTCCGCATCAACAGAAGGTCTGAGAATTTTCTTGAACATACATGATCTTCCCGCATCAACAGGAGGTTGTTACGACACCTTGCTTGTCTTATCTTATGACTTAAAAACATGTTCTTATCATGTGGTTTAATATTAGTGAACATGTCTCATGATGTCACTATATCATATAACATAACATAATATCAACCATAACATGTACATACACATAGCATATCATGGCATACATGGCACATCTTGGCATAACATGGCATATCATGGCATCATCATAAAACATGGCATCATTATAAAACATGTAAACATGTCATACTTGAAAATAGTTTACTATTTTCCATACTGTAGGTGAGGTTTGTACTTACCTGATGTCCTACGCTCTTGGTTTAACATTCCAACAAGGCACATCAACAGGTTTAATTCCTGTTTTCACAAAAGACGTAAGATAAGGATCATCTTATCTTACCGTAAATCATTACATTCAATGCAAGTATCCTTAACCAGCATTTATCAGTAACCCTAGTTATATGTCTCCCACATTCTACAATGATCTCTTATTTGGTTACTAAATGTAACCCTAAGGCATTTGGTCTAATCAAACAATATCTTGTTTGATTTCTTAATGGAACTTTGGGTTTAAGGCCCAATCATATGTGAATAGTAATTGGTGTCTTATTAGGTTACTATTAGTAACCCTGGGTATAAGTCAAATTATCTCTAGATCTTAGACCCATAAAACTAAGGCCCAATTACTTTTTAAGTAATACCCTATTAGGTTACCATTGGTAACCATGGGTTTTAGGCCCAACCTAAAAGCTTGGGTATCTCATGTGGTTGCCATAAGTAACCTAAATTGTTTGGCCTATTAAAAGTTAGTAACCTTCTCGGTTACTATTTGTCCTATAGTTGTTTACCATATGACTTGGCTTATTTCATTAAATGATTCCTTGTATGATAAAATTTTAATCCCCTTTTTTAAACTGTTTTAAACAGTCTCATAAACTTTGGTTATTAGTCCTTGTGCAGGAATTCCCTGTTTATGCATTATTTTTAGAAATCCTGTGCAGGAATTTCCTGTTCCCTGCACAGTTTTGGGAATCTGGTTTTACTTTAAAATCTGTTTAGAATTGTAAAAAGTTTTCTTCATGAAAGTTGTAGATCTCAAAGAGTCCTGTAACTTTTGTTTTTCACTGATAACCTAATTCTTTATTTAACTGGCCTGTTTTTCTTGTTGAACCTACCTGGCCATGCATACTGGGTGTGGCAGACTAGGCTCGGATTTTTATAAAAATAGAGGCATTGGGAGCCTTATTTTTAAAAACTGTCCATGATATCCCCTAGGATTTTCTATTTTCTACAACTTTGTAGTTTTAATTTTTCTCAAATTCGGCCTCTAAGGGCCTCAAAATCCTGTTTCTAGATTACTACCCAGTCTTGACCCGAGACTGGCAGTTTTTGTTTAAGTTAGTTCTTACGTAAAATTACGCACACACTAACTCGAACGGTTAAAACCGTGAGCCTACATCAAGCATGCAGCGTGTTATGCAATGTTTTTACTATCATGCATTCATTTCTCATTCATACATTACTTCATGCAAACCCAAATGGTGATCTTCACCAAACTAGGGTTTTTAGGGTTTTCTTGAACCCTAAATGCAACATACATCATCTTTGAGTATGTGGGGACATACTACAAACACATACTAGGCATTCACAAATACTACATATCCTCTAAAACATAACATCACATGCATGCATGAACTTAGCAATCACACTCACCTAAATCTAGATCTAACATATACTAACCATACAAAATCCATAACATGAAAAATAGGAAGATTGAGCTTATGCTCTTACAAATCATAACTTGAAATATACATAAATCCCATAAACCAAACTTAATGAAAATCTTAGTTAGAGGTTCAAGAATAATATCTCTAAGCTTGAAAGAGTGGTTCTAAACCTTGCATGAGCAAAAAATTGCTCCACCACCCTCCATACCACAACCGGCCATGCTCTCTCCCTTTTTTTTCTTTTTTTTTTTCCTTAACTCTATGGGGTTCGGCTCCTAGGGGAAGAACTAGGGAGAATGGGTTGGAATTTGGGCAGAGTTTTGGGGTGGACTAGAATGATTTAACACCCGCCCCCAATCACCTATTTATAGGTGAAAAATAATTTCTTTTTAGAATTATTTTCATTCTTAAAATTGCATATTGGGGTCTAAAAACAAAATATTTGGTCTATACCCCCTATGAGGTGGCTGGCCATTATGGGTTCCTTGGAGGCCAAGTTACTTGCTTTCCAAGGCAAGTGCTTGCTTACCTCATCGTGCTTACCTCACCGTACTTACCTCACCATGCTTACCTCATCATGCTAGATCATCAAGGTAATTGCTTGCTCTCCAAGCACCCCTTGACCCAATGACAACCGGCCAAGTGTTAGCTTGAACCAACCAAAAATATCTCCATACTTATCTCTAACTTAATTGCTTGTTCAAATGTAACCAAGTTAACTAAATTTTATAACCAACCATTCGCCTATCATTGGCCTAGTTAGAGACTTGGTTAAGAATATCCATACATTCCATAAATCAAAAATTTCATACTTATCGATCATTTCTTACTTTTCTTAAAATTACACTTTGGCCCTTAAGGATAAAATATTTACACTTTAGTCCCTGAAGGTGGCCCGCTAGGGTGGAGCCACTTGGCTTTCAATTCATGCATAATTATCCACTTAATTCTAAAAATCCATTAATATAAATATGCAGTCCATTTCCTTACTAACTCAGATAATATTAACACTGTTTTTCACTAAAAACAGTACTGTCATACTGGACCACAGTCCAGAATTCATCTGCACTTAACTGGGCTGCGTATGGATTTTTCTTAAGACTTGAAACTACTAAGTCTTCATTGCTCCAAATATTATTCCTGATTATTCTAGAGCAGTCCCATACCTTATTATTACTTCTTCACCCGTAATGACGGTTTTTCGCAGTATAATTTCCATACTGTTGATTACACTGCAGTACCATCTTAGTCAAACCTAAGGTCAACTTGGTCAACTTTGACCGGAATAAAAATCATAAATTCATATTTTGCTCTTTTCTCAAAAGACCTCATGCTTGACTAAACAAACTATTATTGAGTCTCGTAGCTAATTAACCGAGAACTCAAACATATTCTAATATTCAACTCAGATCATGAGCTTTATATTGACATACATGATTTAGTCTTAGGTTTTCCTTGTCTCTAAGGAAATCATGAGTTCATCAAAATTTCGGGTTATTACACTTCAGGAGCTATAGGGTTTTCCGGAATCACCGGGTCAGCATTAAGATTTTCCGGTACAGTAGGTTCATTCACAGGTGCTGGCGGTACTCCGGCATTAGGAGGTCTCTGATTCTGTTGAGCCAATTGAGCTCTAAGCCCACCTATTTCTTGTTGTTGGGCTAACATCATTTGTCTTAGTTTATTCAGTTGGGCCACAAGATCAACGTCTTGGGTTGGTGCCATTCTACGTCTTGGTGGCATGGTTCTATACAAAAAATTATGAAATAAGTTTCTCGTTTTAATAATTTAACGAGATCATGTCTCTTATATGGAACTATAATCTTATTTCCATATCATTGCATATCATAGAATGTATATGAATCCATCATAGCACGATCATAACATTTAGGAAGGTATAAAACTTCCCATCATGCTCGCACATCAGCTTGTTGCCACCACCAAACTAAGGCACTGCCCAACATCTTTCCTGGCTATCACCATACCAGGGTGGAGTAGTCTTTTAAAAGCATCATGAGTATCATCCTCCAGTGTGGCTATTGATAAAGTATGCTCATTACGTACGTAAGAACTTACTAATTCTAACTAAAGGAAAAAAAAAAAAAAAACTTAACTTACTTGGGCATTGCAGAAACGATGTGAAGCAAGGTGAAATAGGCTAGTAGGATACCACTCTGATACCAACTTTGTAACACCCCGACCTACGTAGGGCTGTTACCATACTTACTTAAACTACATCTCGGTTTTAAATACTTAAACTTACTTGAAAATTAGAGAATAAATTTTTTTTTCAAACATATATAAATATACTAGTCCATATAAGTAAACTTTCCGTGTATACATCTTAAAATATAAAGACATACATACTCTTTATATTTAACTCAAGTCTTCAAACATCATATATATATAGTATAACACAATTTATTTATATATATATATTTGATTCAAAAGAGCTTGCGGAAAAATTTGCGTAGTGGTATCTCACACCGCCCTTCACTTGCCGCATCATCCGCATGTCCCACCAATTATGCTGCAGGCTTTTTACCTACAGTATGAAATATACTAATGAGCTTACGCCCAGTAAGTACAAACTTAATCTCACAAAACATAATAAATATCGTGCAACTTATGCGTGAACCCTTTATGATCAATTATGAATCTCTTATGCTCCATTATGGACTTATTATCTTGCTTAAAATATGGGTTCCTGGTGTTCGTACCAAATGCGTGCAATCCACAAAAAGTTAGGGTTTGCAAGGTCCCTAACAATTCTGGGAATCATGTAAGCCTTCACGATCTGGCGGAAGGTCCAAGTATTTTAAAACATATATAATCCTCCACGATCTGACGGGAGGTTGGTACGACACTTTACCTGTCTGGATTTAGTCTTAGCCTTGTTATTTAAATCTTGATGAGGATGCTTAAAACCATGCTTCTACATGAAGTCTTTAACAAAGACTAGTTTCAAGACTAAGATTCTTAACTTCTGATCTTATTAGTCATGATACATGTGATACATGAATATGACATGACATAAAGATCAATGGCATAAAACAACTTGTGACATGTTTATAAAACATGGCACTATTTAAAACATGGCATTATCGTAAATTATGGTACAATAGTAAAGTGTGGCATTATTGTAAAACATAGCATATACATGCTCATGGCATAATGGTAAAATATGACATAAACATAAACATGGCATATCATGGTATACATGTAAACATGTCATACTTGAAAATAATTTACTATTTTTCATACTGTAGGTGATGTTTGTACTTACAAGTCGTCCTAAGCTCTTATCCTATTACACGAAAAGACAAAGCAACGGGTTATATTCCTATTGTCAAATAGAATGTAAGAATCGTTCTATCACATAACTCAACCAACCATAACATACATGTTGGTATCCAATCATTGGTAATCAGTGATACAAACCTTATCACAACAAATCGGTATCCTATCTGACTATCATAGGTAATCATAAACACAAAGCCTAACATAATAAATCGGTATACTATCCGATTACTACTCGTCATAGAATTGTTACCATTAAAAAAAATCTTGGACCTTTTCTCATTTTCTTAAAAATACCTTGTTTTCATAATTTCAAGTATTATCTTGGTTTAATACTTAAAATTACCTTTTAAAACCACTTACAAAATTTTAAAATCCTTTTAAAACTGTTTTCTTTGTAAAACCGTGATTTCATTTTAATCGGAATTATAAACTCATAAAACTTTGAAAACTACTTTTGAAAATAGCCTTGTAGTTTGAATGAAAGTGTATGTGTAGGAATTTTCTGTACCATGCACAGTTTTAAAAATCCTGTGCAGGAATTTCATATATCCTGTACAGTTTTGAAAGTCCAGTTTTATCTTCAAATTTGTTTAGAATTGGAAAAAGTTTTCTCCATGAAAATTGTAGATCTCATTGAAACCTACAACTTTTGGTTTTTGTCAAAAAACTGAATCTACATTTATCTGGTTCGTTTCTCCTTTCGAAAAATTCTGGCCGTGTACATTATCTGTATACGCTAGTCTCGGATTTTGATAAAAATAGAGGCCTTTGGAGCCTTATTTTTAAAAACCATCCTTATTGTCCCCAGAATTTTCAATTTTCTACAATTTTTCAGTTTTAACTTTTTCCAAATTCGGCCTTTAAAGGGCTCAAAATTCAGTTTTCAGAAAAACGGTCCCATTTGATCCGAGAATTGGCAGTTTTACATTTGGTTGGTTTTTATGTAAAATTTCGCACACCCTACCTCAAACGGTCGAAACCGTGAGCCTACGACAAACATACAGTGCGTTACGTATATAATCATCATCCATACACTTGTTCATCTTACTTACAAAAACCCAAATAGGTAATCTTAATTAGCTTACCAATTTCGGTTTTTAGGTTAATTCCTTAACCTACATACCTCAAACATCATAACCATAATCATCATTCATAACATATTCTTACTTAAGCATGTGAGGACATTTCACAAACATAAGATAGGCATTCATAAAACCCACATTCTTTCTAGGGCATAACATCACATGAATGCATAAACTTATCAATCAAAATCACCTAAACCTAGATCTAACATAAACTAACCATATAAAAAGATTGCATGAAAAATAGAAAGGGTGAGCTTATGCTCTTACAAACCCATGCTTGAAATACATTTAGATCCTTAATCAAAACTTAATAGAATACTTAGGGGATTAAGAGGATTACCTCTAGGTCTTGCAGGGTGGATCTACACCTTAGATTGGAAAATTTTCTTTACCTATTTTTGTGGAGAGTTGAGAATGAACTAAAATTTTTGGGGTTCAACTAAAAGTTGCAACTACAATCTCATACACCTATTTATAGGTGAAAAATACCTAATTTCCTACAATTATTTTTATTCTTAAAACTGCATATTTGCCCCTAAAAATAAAATATTCACTCTTGAGTCCTCATGAGGTGGCCAGCCATGTGGCTGATTTTGGGGCTAAAATCATTTCATAATTATCCATTTCCCTATTTTTCAAAAATCCCAAAATTATGGATTTATCTTTTCTTACTTGGCCTCTAAGTAATACCATGTTTGGCATTCCCTCCTAATACACAGTCCATTTTCTTAATAATCCAGATAATACCAATACTGTTTTAACTATTAACAGTACTGCAATACTGAACTGCAGTCCAGAATTCATCTGCACTTAACTGGACTGTGTATGAATTTTTCTTAAGACTTGAAACTACTTAGCCCTCATGGCTCAAAATATTATTCCTGATTTTTCTAAAGCAATCCCATACCTTATTCTTAACTTTATATCCGTAATGATGGTCGACTGCAGTATAATTTAATACTGCTTATTTTATTGTAGTATCGTCTTATACAGATCATGAGTTATTCTGGTCATATTTAAGCCAGAATAAAAACATAAATCATTATTCTATCTTTTTACCATAAGGTCTAGTTCTAGACATAATAAACTTATTATCGAGTCTCATAACTAATTAAACGAGAACTTACATATATACTGATAATAAAATTATGAATTTCACATTGATATTCATAATTTCCATGAAACCTCACATAAACATATAGTACGGACTTAAATTCCTTTATATATAAGGAAATCACGAGTCCGTAAAAATTTGATTATTACACAAACCATGGACCAAACCCGCTCTTGTGGCAGGTTGGTACGACATAAGAAAACTTGCTTCACTTAATACATGAAAACTTGTTATTGATCTGATCATACTTGAAGGCTTGAATCTTAACTGTTTCTTACTTGAAAACTTGGTTTTGTTTTTATCATGTGATTTATTATTAGTGAGCAGGCTTTCACGATGCCACAATAATAAATGTAAAGTATGTATACGTCATATAAATCAATGATTGAGTTTTGGAAAACATGTAAAGCAGTAAAAACATTTTTGCCCATGCTGTAGACAGGGCTGTACTTACAAGTTGTCCTACGCTCTTGATCTAGTATTCCAACTAGACAAGACAGCAAGTTATATTCCTGTTTTCAGACAGAGCGTAAGAATCGTTTTACACTACTACTTAACAATTCATATGTCATAATATCTATTATAACACATACGTTAAATAATTAATCGATTTGATTAATTTTCATAAAAGTTCTTCATATTTTATTTCCTTTGCTCAAAAATACTTTGTTTACTTAGAAATATCTTAACTCCATAAATCAAATATTTCTTAATACAATACTTGAAATTGTATTTTATAATACAAGGTATATATTTAAGGTTTAAAAATCATTTGTGAAATTCAAATGGATTTAAACCTCTTTGAAACTATTTTCCTAGAACCATAGTTCCTTTTCAAATGGGTCATAAAACCTTAAAGACTGCTTTCAAAACCTCCTTTTAATGTACATGCACAGTTTTGGAAAGACTGCTTTCAAAACCTCCTTTTAATGTATGTATGCAGGAATTTCCTCTTTTATGCACAGTTTTGAAAATTAAGTTTTATCTTTTAATCAGTTTAGAAATTAGAAAAGTTTACTTCACAGAAGTTATAGATCTTGTTGAAACCTACAACTTTCGTTTTTCCCTGAAGCATAAATCTATCTCTATCTTATCTGTTTTTCTCCTTGAAAGATTCTGGCCGTGTATAGTACATGAACCGACCAATTTTGAAAAATGATAAAAACGGAGGCCTTTGGAGCCTTTTTTTTCAAAAACTGTCTATAGGATGTTTCATGTTCTACAAATTTACAGTTATAACTTTATTCAAATTCGGCCTCTAAGGGGCTGAAAATTGAGTTGTCAAAAAACTATCCCAATTGTTCTGAAAACTGGCAGTTTATTTTTTTGTTGGTTGTAGTTTAAAAATCCGCATACACTACCTCGAATGGTCAAAGTCGTGAGCCTAAGTCATCATGCAGCATGTCGGGTTCGTTCTTAAAATTCAACCATTCACTTGTCTATTTACTTGAAAAACACAATATTGATAACTCACTAATTTACCAAGTTGTGTTTTTATGTTGATCTCTAAGCCAACATGCATAAAATCACCATACTTGAACATATAAGAGCATAATCACATGCACATAGTCTTCAAAACTCATCTTAAAACATAAAATCAAACCTAAGTTTAAAGCTAGCAAATCAAGTTAACCCAAGCATAGATCAAGCATTAGAGGCTATAAAATAGGAAAATAAGAGAACATGATGTTGGGATCTAAATGTGCCCTAAGGATAGAAAATCAATATTAGGGATTTTCTGTAAATATGACATTTTGATATTAATAAGAGGATGTTATTCATGTTTAATAAGTTGTGTCCTATTTACATTCATTAGTTGATTGTATGGTTATTTTAAGCAAACATAAAATACTCCTTGGCTGTTGGTAATATATCGGATTACCATATGTATACGGGGTATACATAGAAGACGTGGTAATTTGATAATAGTCTAAATAAATAGTCCGTAATCGATGGAATAAGATTTGGGGATCTTATTCATGATAAGATTGTAAAGGTTGTCTACTTCCTTGGAGGGATGGTTTGTCTTGACCATCGGATAGGTTCCGAGTAGAAACTTTAATGTATACCAGTATTGAGGTATGACATTGGACTGGACCTAAAGTGTTAATTGATTCAGTTTAATAATTCCGTTTATAAGAATCAATAACACTTTGATTATCATCCTGCATTAATCTTAATCCTGAAATGATTACTTGAGTTCGTATCCATGACTTATGTACTTTAATGCACTATAGGTGAGACACTATTAATTCATGGTCAATATAATTGTGTTTTGGGTGCATGACTTATGGATGGAGAAATCAAGATTCATAGATACGGAATCCATAACTATCTTAACGGTAGTAAATGTTATCTACTTAAAAGGCATTATTCGGGGATTGAAAGATAGTATAACAAGATCTTGGCCATCGGTTTACTTTGTGTTCTTTGGTGGTTTACCAATTGTGTGGTTTTACAATTGGTGATTCTTTCAATAGAGAATAATGGAACTTTAAGTTAAAATGATTGAAAAGGTAAAACGGAAAAAGTCCTTAATTCAATCATGGATAACATATGGGGATTAAGCAAGCGATGAATAACATATGGTTTTACAATTGGTGATTCTTTCAATAGAGAATAATGGAACTTTAAGTTAAAATGATTGAAAAGGTAAAACGGAAAAAGTCCTTAATTCAATCATGGATAACATATGGGGATTAAGCAAGCGATGAATAAATGGAAGAAGCGCTGCGTAAGAGAGCTTTCGTAATACGGTATGTAAACAAGAGTTCAGCTTCAAACTTTTAGTGGAATAGTATTGAAGTTGATAATTGATGAATAATTAATCTGGGATTAATTTTTCACAATTATAGGAGCCTCTTTACATATTTTCATCGGGTCCCTCTTTTAGCTCATATAGTTCCGTATAGCGTCTCGGGATTTGTTCCTAATGAGATCGGTAAATTTAAATGGAATTTAGTAATGTCTATTAAGACATGATACTCTCTAACATGCAATCCAGAAAGGATTGGACATGTGAGATCTGTGTAGACAAATAATATGATTTGTCAACATGAGATTGGTTAATTAAATTTTGAAATAAGATTGTGTTTGAATTATTTAATTTTGGAAAACAAATTTTTCTCTCCTAATCTAAATATTGTGCACGGTTTTTAGATAGGTGGAGAGAAGAAAATTTTGTTTCAAAATTATTCAAATATATTCCTAACATTAAATTATTAATTGATTTAAATAATGGAAATTATTTGATGGATTTTTCTTTCCTTAAATTGATGTGCACGGTTTTTGTGAGGAAAGAAAATTTGAAATATTCCATTGATTTAAATTAATTAATATGGTTGATGTTGTGTGGAAAATATTTAATTCAAATAAGTGAATCATATTTAAATTCAAAAGGGTTTAAAAGGAATTTGAATCTAGATAGGACTATGATCTTTTGACTAATCTAGATTCTTGATTTAAAATTTGAACCACCAATCAAGATTTATCTCAAAGTGGCCGAATTTTTTGAGGATTGATTTCCTCTTGGAAAAAGGTTTTTAGGTTCAATGAATCTAGTCCTAAAGTTGTATGATCTTTTGATTCAAAATTTATCCAGAAAAATAATAATTAATTATTTTTTAAAGGAGATAAATTTTGAAAAGGATTGGACTTCTATATAAAGGTTAGGAATTCTTGAAAAACTAATTTTTGGTCATTCACAAAGAGGAAAAACGTTTTTGAGAGTGAGAAGAAAAATAATTTGGGTTTCTTCCACATCATAAAATTCGGCTATCTTGTGAGAGAGAAAAAGAGAGAAAATTCCATTGAATCAAAATTGTGAGGAAGGTTAAACCGAGTGATAATTTTCATAGGAGGTTAACCGGTTCCTGTTTTGCAGTTTTGAAGAAAGAAGTTGGATAATATTCTCAACGAGGAACATCGGAATTGAGAAGGAAGGATCTAGACTTTGGAAAGCAACACCGGTCACTTGGATTCATAGAACGTGTGCCCACACACACTCTGAGACGTGGAACTCGAGAATAATAGAGAAGACACGTTGGCCAAACGCTCTAGCAATTCCGGAATCCAAGAAATAAGGTACGCTTGATCATGAATTTAATTTATTGTTATATGCATCATGAGCTTCTTTTCCGAATCGGCATAAAAATTTTAAAACTTCCGCTGCGCCGTAACTCTGATATCGGATCTGATTTTTCCAACACATGAGCTTATGCTCTTACATCCCGTAACTTGATATACACTTAAATTCCACAAAACCAAAACTCATTAAAGCTTTAGTTAAGGGATCAATAATATACCTCTAGAGCTTGAAAGAGGTGATTCTTGGCCTTGAATGAGAAAAATACTCGTTCTACCTGACGAGGACATGGCAAGCACAAAAGTATGGAATGCTGATCCTATTTCAGTTGTAGAAGAATATAGCCAAAGGCTAAGTTTAATTTTAGCAAGTTAAATTGGGTTGTAAGGCTTGCATGCCAAATTGTTTAACTTTCCTTATTTGTTAGGAGTGATTCTGTTGGTAATGGCTGATAATAAAGCTAATTTAAATATTTTATTTTATTTTTCCTTTTCTAGTTGTAGGAGTGATTTAGGAAGAATAGGTTAGTTTCCTGATTTGTTTTCCTTTTGGAATTAAATCCGAATTTATTAGAGAATAATTTAGGAAAACAATATTTGTATTCAGCAGCCTATAAAAAGGCATGTTTTGGAAGCTAATAATCAGTTTTGGAATTCAGAAATGTGAGAGAATTTTCTCTTTGGTTCTTAAACGAACTTCTTGAACTTATCGGAGAATTCCGTATCGCGTCAGTTCTTGGCGTGGTTCGTATCACTACCTCTCCACAAAAATCCGGCCACCAACCCTTGTTCTTCTATCTCTCTCTCTCTCTCTCTCTCTCTCTCTCTCTCTCTCTCTCTCTCTCTTTTCCCTAAGAGCTAGAGAGGAAAAGATGAGAAGATAACAAAATGGCCAAATTCTCCACCACTTACACCTATTTATAGGTGAAATTTCTAAAATTTTTCACAATTAATTTTTTTTTTCAACTCTCCTTGATTTACATAATTAACCCTAAAACACAATTTTTTTGACTTCCTTGCCCCCAAAAACAGCTGCCCATGAGGGGTGTTGGAGTCAAAAAAATCCTTTCATGCTTATTTCTCTAATTCTTTCCATAAAATCAATAAATCCAAAAGTTTGTATAATTATCTTCAATTACTTGGCTTCCAAGTAATGCCATGTTTGGCCTTACCTCCTAATACACAGTCTATTTTCTTATTAATCCACATAGTATAAATACTGTTTCAACTACCAACAGTCTAATGATATTGAACTGCAGTTCAGAATTTATCTGCACATAACTGGACCGCATATAAGTTTTTCTTAGGACTTAAAGCCACTTAATCTTTATTGCTCCAAATATTGTTCTGGACTATTCTAGAGTGTTCATAATCTTTATTCTTAATTCTGAATCCATAATGATGGTCGGCCACAGAATAGTTTCAATACTGCTTAATAAACTGTAGTACCATCTTAATCATGTTGTAAGCTATCCTGGTCATTCATTGACCAGAATAATACCATAAATCATGATTCTGTCTTTTTCACCATAAATCCTCAGACTTAATTTGATGAACTGTCATTGAGTCTTATAACACTATAAGAACTCAAACATTTTATGATAATTAGATCATGAATTTCACATTGATATATATAGTACAGACTTAAATTTCCTTTATATCTAAAGAAATCACGAGTCCGCCAAAAAGTTTGGTTATTACATAGGGCTAATGATCTTCTAGAGATAGTGCACACCGACGTATGTGGCCCCATGAGCGTCAAGGTGCATGGAGTGTTCAAGTACTATGTTACCTTTATAGATGACTACTCAAGATATGGTCATGTATACCTAATGCACTGCAAGAGCGAAACCTTTGATAAATTCAAAGAGTATCATGTGGAAGTGGATAAGCAATTGGGTAAATCCATAAAGACACTTCAATCCCATCGAGGTAGTGAATATCTCTTCGATGAATTTCTAGGACATCTTGTAGAGAATTGGATTTTATCCCAATTGACTACACTAGGAACTCCACAACAGAATGGTGTTGCTGAGAGAAGAAATAAAACCTTGATGGATATGGTATGATCCATGTTTGGTTATTCAACGCTACCATTATCTTTTTGGGGATATGCACCACAAATGGCTTGCAATATTCTAAACCAAGTTCCAACTAATTCAACTCCTAAGACTCAGTAAGAGTTGTGGCCTGGCAAGAAGCCCTTCCTTGGTCATATGAGAATATGGGATTGCCCGGCACATGTATTAGATGGGGATATGAAGAAGTTAGAACCATGTTTAGAATTATGCATGTTTGTAGGGTATCACAAGGGAACTAAAGGAGGTCTATTTTATAACCCAAAGTAACAAAAAGTCATTGTTTCAACCCATACGACTTTCCTTGAGGAAAGTTACATGAATGACTTTAAGTCTCGAAGTAAAGTGGAGCTAGAGGAATTATCGGGTTAAAATTGCTCCACAAGTTTCTGTCTTGGACCCTAGTCCAAGTTCTAATGAAAGACCTGCAAACGATCAATAATCTAGGGAGCTTCGACGTAGTGGAAGAGTTTCTAGAAAACCAAGTTTCTTCATGTATAATGATGAAGTTTACCAAGCTGAAGCTTATGAACATGATGATGACCCTATTACCTACGGTGAAGCTGTGAATGATGTTGATGCTAAGCTTTGGAAACAAGTCATGAACAATGAAATGGATTCAATGAAATCCAATTCCGTATGGGAACTTGTAGACCTACCTGAAGGGATAAAGCCCATTGAGTGCAAGTGGGTTTACAAGAGAGTAGAATGTTGAAGGGAAAGTTGAAACTTTCAAGGCAAGACTTGTAGCAAAGGGGTACACGCAAAAGGCCGGTGTCAACTACGATGAAACTTTTTCGCCTATTACAATGTTAAAGTCTATTCGCATTCTTCTCTCCATTGCAAGGCCTCTCAATTACGGAATCTGGCAAATGGATGTCAAGACAACATTCTTGAATGGCCATCTTGATGAGAGTATCTATATGGTACCACCCGACAGGTTTATGGTGAATGGCCAAGAAAAGAAAGTTTACAAGTTGCTTTGATCCATTTATAGATTAAAGCAAGCTCCCACTCATGGAACCAAAGATTTGATCAAGCGACCAACACCTGCGGTTTTGAGCAGAACGTTGATGAACCTTGTATTTTTAAACGTATATAGGATTGCAAGGTGGTCTATATGTGTAACGACCATTACCATACTTACTTTACTTAGAAACTTACTCTTATCTTATGTAAAAATACGGAAATATTTTTTTTTTCGAAACTTACTTTAAATCCTAATTTAACATCACACTCGTATATATGTACTTGATTAAGGTAAGTACTAAGTTTTTTTTTAGACCATCTTAACATATTTATAAAATATACTAATTACTAGATATTAGTACCATCAAATTATCATAACATAATACCGACATTTATATACATTTTATTTTTCAAAACGTGTGGCGGTGTCCAGCCCAGAGTTTCATAGTCCATTGTGCCCTCTTCCACAGTTTTGCATCACACATTACCAGTAGGCTGCTTACCTACAATATAAACGTATGTTATGAACTTTCGCCCAGCAAGTACAACTTTTCTTCTGCAAAGCATTTTGTAATAAAACAATGCATGTACCAATTATGCTTTCATTATGCTTTCTCAGGTTAGCATATTTTTGGGCCCCTTACATAACATGAGTGTACATACCGTGGTACACAGCCCTGGAGTGGTTGGGGTGGCCAGTCCAATCCAACTCAAACCATGGACCAAACCCGGCCTCGTGGTAAGTCGGTACGACATGAGAAAACTTGCTTAACATCATACTTGAAAACACTTTCTTACTTGAAAACAGTTTCTTTCTTGAAAATAGTTTCTTAAAAATAGTTTCCTTAAAAATAGTTTCTTACTTGAAACTTGATCTTATTCTTACCATGTGATTTATCATTAGTGAGCATGCTTACATGATGTCACAAGCATAAATCATATACATCACATGCATTAATGCATAAGCTTTGAAAAACATGCAATGCAGTAAAATAATTTGCCTATGCTATAGGCAGAGTTGTACTTACAAGTCATCCTACGTTCTTGGTCTATCATTCAACGAGGCACAACAACAGGTTACACTCCTGTTAACATAAACCATGACATACTTAATTGGTACCTCATCTGATTACTCTTGGTAATCATAGATACAAACCTTATTATAATAAATTGGTATTCTATCCGATTACCTTTAGTCATATAATTGTTTACCATAGTCTAAGTGACTTGGGCTTACTATTTCATTTTCTTGGATCCTAGTTTGGTCTCCAAACTGGTTACTATCTGTCACAGAATTGTTACTTATATTTTTAAGTAACTTTGGCCCATCTTATCCTTTTTTTAAAATACCTTGCTTTCTTGAAAAATATCTTGATTTCATAAATCAAGTATTATCTTGATTTATAACTTAAAATTGTCTTTTAAAAACTACTTATGAAATTTCTTAATGGATTAAAATCCCTTCAAAACGGTTTTTCGTAAAACCGTAGTTTCTTTGTAAAAGAAGTTGTAAAACTGTAAAATCTTGAAAACGGCCTTTTAATTTGGTTGAAAGTGCATGTGTAGGAATTTCTTATACACTGTACGGTTTTGAAAATCCTATACAGCAATTTCCTGTACATTGCACAGTTTTGAAAATCCTATTTTATCTTTAAATTGGTTTAAAATTTGAAAAAGTTTTATTCATGAAAGTTGAAGATCTCATCGAAACCTACAACTTTTATTTTGTCCAAAACCTAAATTTACCTTTAACTTACTCATTTTACCTTTTGAAAAATTCTTATGACACTGTCTGTATACTGTCTGTACTGACCAGCCTCGAATTTTGATAAAAGCAAAGGCCTTTAGTGCTTTATTTTCAAAAACTGTCTTTAACACCCCCTAGGGTTTTCAATTTTCTACAACTTTTTAGTTTTGACTTTTTCCATATTCGGCCTCTAAGGGGCTCAAAATCAGATTTCCAGAAAACTGCTCAGTGAAATCTGAAAATTGGCAGTTTTGGATCTTGTTGGTTTTCGCTTAAAATTTCGCACACACTACCTCAAACAGTCAAAACCGTGAGCCTACATCAACATGCAGCGTGTCGGATTTGTTCATAACACTTAACCATATACTTATCTTCTTACTTAAAAACACTTTATGGATTAGCTTAACAAGTTGTGTTTTTAGGTTAATTTCTTAACCTACATATACATCATCAACATCATCTTCATCATTCATCACCATTCATCATCATACATAAATTTTTCCTTCTTAATTTCTTAACCTACATATACATCATCAACATCATCTTCATCATTCATCACCATTCATCATCATACATAAATTTTTCCTTCTTACACATGTGAAGATATATTTACAAACACTTGGTAGGTACATGCAACTATAGAACTCATTCTAGAGCATAAAAATTAAATTCATGCTTAGGGCTAGCATTCAAGATATCCTAAGCATAAATCAACCATATAAAAACTATAGCATAAAAAAAATATAAGCTTATGCTCTTACAACCCAAACTTGAAAATACACATAAATCCTAAATAAAAAGCTTAATGAAATTCTTATAAGGTTAAGAGGAATACCTCTAAAGTTTGGAAGCTTGTTCTAGGTCTTGGAATGAGAAAAACTTTGCTCTCCCACCACTAAACCACAACTGGCCACTTGTTCTATCTCTCTCTCTCCTTTTTTTTTTTTTTTTTTTTTTTTAAGGCTAGAGAGGAAAGTTGAAAGAGAACCAAAAATTTGGGTCCAACTAAATGGGTTTTCTTCTACACCCCACCCCTATTTATAGGTGAAAAATACTTAATTTTTCACAATTATTTTTTTTTCTTAAATTTGCATATTTGACCCTAAAAACAAAATATTTGCCCTTTAGTCCCTTGAGGTGGCCGTCTAAGGGTTGCTTCATCCAATAAAAAATCTTTTCATAATTATCCACTTTTCCATAATTACCAAAAATTCCCAAAATTGGATAATTATCTTTGGTGAGGTGTCCTCCAATTAGGGCCATGTTTGGCACTCCCTCCTAATATGCAGTCCATTTTCTTAATAATCCAGATAATACTAATACTGTTTTAACTATCAACAGTATTGTAATACTAGACTGCAGTCCAGAATTCATCTTCACTTAACTGGACTGCGTAAGGATTTTTTTTAGGACTTGAAACTACTTAGTCCTCCTTACTCCAAATATTATTCCTGATTTTTCTACTTGATCACATTCCTTATTCTTCATTCTGTATCCGTAATGACGGTCAAATACAGTATAATTCCTATACTACTTAATACACTACAGTACTGCTTAATACACTGCAATACCGTCCTGTTCAAGTCATAAGTTATCCTGGTCATACATAAACCAGAATAAATTCATAAATCATGTTCCCGCCTTCTCGACAAAAGGCCTCATACTAACATTGAGTCTTATAGCTTATAAGAACTCAAACATATTCTGACAAATCAGATCATACATTTTATACAGGCAAACATAGTACAGACTTAGATTTCCTTGATATCAAAAGAAATCACAAGTCTGTCAAAAAGTTGGTCATTACAATATGTTTCTCTATGTTGATGATATACTATTAATTGGGAATGTTGTAGGAAACTTTTCATCAGTCAAACTTTGGCTGTCTCAATAGTTGACATGAAGGACCTGGGAAAAGCTAATTATGTTATAGGAATTCGTCTTTTTAGAGATCGAAGGAACAAAATGATAGCTTTATCTTAAGCTTCATACATAGATAAATTAATTGAAAAGTTTACAATGCAAGATGCAAAGAAAGGTACTCAACCCTCTATTGCCGGTTTGACTCTTTCATTGGATGATTGTCCCAATACATCGGAAGAAAGAGAGCGTATGAGCAAGGTCCCTTACGCATCAACTGTGGGTAGTCTCATGTACGTTATGCTTTGCATTTGCCCGGATATTTGTTATGCAGTGGGTATAGTGAGTCAATATTAGTCGAACCCCGGTACCAAGCATTGGCAAGCCTTGAAGCATATACTCAAGTATCTTAAGAGAACGAGGAACTATATGCTAGTATATTCTGGAGGGGACCTGTAATAGCCGCCTTTTTTGCTGATTCATGATTTCCTTATTGAAGAATATGAATGTTTATGTAAAATGTCTGATCTGATTTTATCAGAGTATATTTGAGTTCTTATAGCCATGATAGTTTGCTTAGCCCAACATAAGGCCTTTTGAGGAAAAAGGTAGAATAAGAATTTATGATTTTATTCCAGTCAACGTTTGACCAGAATAATTTAATGCATGATTGTGACGGTACTATAGTATAGTAAGCAGTATGGAAATTATACTGTAAAAAACCGCCATCACAGATGAAATAGTAAGAATAAGGTTCAAGACCACTATAGAAAAATCAAGCACATTATTTAGGACAATAAGGGCTAAGTAGCTTTAAGTAATAAAAAAAATCTATACGCAGTCCAATAATACACAAATGAATTATGGACTGCAGTCCAGTATGATAGTACTGTTATTAGCTAAAAGCAGTATTTGTAATATTTACATTAGTATGAAAATGGACTGCATATTAGAAGAATGACGAAACGGAGCCTTAATTGGAGGACACCTCATCATGGATAAATATATGAATTTTTGGAATTTTGGAAAATTAAGAAAGAATTAGGGGAAGATTATTTGGGCTCCAAGGAACCTTGATGGCTGGCCACCTCAAGGGATTTATTGGCAAATATTTTTATTTTTGGGGTTAGATATGTAATTTTAAGAATAAAAATAATTCTAGAAAATAAATCATTTTTCACCTATAAATAGGTGAGGTGGGTCAAGATTATGACCATTTAGTGAAGTCCTAACTTTCCAGTTCACTCTCAAGTCTCTCTCTCTCCCTCCCCTAGGAACCGAAACCAAAAGAAAAAAAAAAAGAGTGAGGGTTGGGTTTTGTGAAGAGTGAAGCAATGAGGAAATTTTTTGGATCCAAAGTCTAGATCCAACATCAAGGTGTTAAGGTAATCCTCCTAAACCCCCTAAGCGTCTCAATTGAGTTTTGATTCAAAGATTTATATGTATTTCATCTTGGGTTTGTAAGTGCATAAGTTCACCCCTTTACTTTCATGCAATAGGTGTAAAATGTCTAATATATGCTTGATTAGGGTTTATTGGACTTGATTTATGGTTTGATGTATGTTTTTGATGATATGTTTTAGAGAAATTATGGTATGAATGTATGCCTAGTAGGTGTTTGTTATATGTCCCCCACATGCTTAAGAAGAAGCATGGTATGTATGAATGATGGAGATGAGATTGTATGATGAATTAAGAATGAACAACCAATCTAAAACCCTAAATTGGCAAAAGATTACCACACGGGCTGTATGGATGAGAAACAAATGCATGTTAATGGAAACCCTACGTAATACACTACATGTTTGACGTAGGCTCACGGTTGTGACTGTTTGACGTAGGGTGTGCGTAATTTTACGTAAAAATCAACTAAAGATTAAACTGCCAGTTTTCGGGTAAAACTGGATAGTAATCTGGAAAGTCAATTTTGAGGCCTATATATGTCGAATTTGGAAAAGGTTAAAACTACAAAGTTGTAGAAAATTGAAAACTCTAGGGGGCAATGTACATAGATTTTGAAAAATAAGCCCCAAAGGCTTCCGTTTTTATGAAAATCCGAACCCAGTCTGCCCAGACCCTGTGCACAGCCAGGCAGATTCAACAAGGAAAAAGGATAGGTTAAAGGCAGAATTAGGTTTTGAGTAAAAAACGAAAGTTGCAGGACTCTTTGAGTCTACAACTTTCATGAAGAAAACTATTTCGAATTCATAGCAGATTTTAAGATAAAACTGGATCTTAAAAATTGTGCAGAAAACAGGAAATTCCTACACAGGATTTTCAAAACAGTGCATGAACAGGCAATTCTTGCACATGCATTGATAACTGGAATTATGAAATTGTTTTCAAATATAGTTTTCAGAACTTGACAGTTTTTATTATCCTTACTAAAAAAAATTGCAGTTTTATAAAAATACAATTTTGAAGAATAAAAGTGTTACAAAAAGATTGAAAAGAGTTTTTATAAAAGGAAATCTAGACAACAAATGCTAAGTTTGATAAGAAAAGGGAAAATAAATAAATGGGCCAAAAAGTATATTGGAAACATAGTAACAACAAGATGACTGATAGTAACCCGATAGAATACCCAAGTTATTGGGTTGGGCCTTACCCTCATGGTTACCAATAGTAACCTAACGGGGTAAAACCTTAAAAGTAATTAGGCCCTGTACCTAAGGTTACTCTAAGTAACCTAACAAGATACTGTTTAATTATAATCGGTCCATGTGCCCTAGAGTTGCAACTAGTAACCAAACAATTTATTATATGGTGTGTGTGTGGGGGAGGGGGGGGGGGGGGGGGGGGCATATAACTAAGGCTATATATGAATGTTGGTTAGGATACCAACGTTGAATGATATGGTTAAGGATAAGATAGGATGATTCTTATCTTACGTCCTTTTTAGAAACAGAAAGGTAACCTGTTGTTGCAACCTGTAGGAGCAACAAACCCAGGACGTAGCATATCCAGTAAGTACAACTCCGCCTACAGCATAGGCGAAAAATGTTTTTACTGCTTGTATGTTTTCAAGCTCATGCATTCATGTTAGTGATCATATGATTATGTTTTATTATTATGGCATCATGAAGCATGCTCACTAATGATAAATCACTTGGTAAGAATGAGAACCTAGTTTCAAGTAATAAACTGTTCTAAAAGACTGTTTTCGAGAAGAAAACTATTTTCAGGGAATTGTTTTCAAGAAAAAAACTATTTTTAAGAAATTGTTTTCAAGAATAATTTAAGGAAAGTTTTCAAATATGATGGCAAGCAAGTTACCTCGTGTCGTACCGACCTGCTACAAGGGCGGGTTTGGTTCATGGTT
The DNA here is from genome assembly GCA_038430175.1 of Ficus hirta. Classification (NCBI taxonomy): domain Eukaryota; kingdom Viridiplantae; phylum Streptophyta; class Magnoliopsida; order Rosales; family Moraceae; genus Ficus; species Ficus hirta. The sequence goes on from CM076597.1 coordinate 273,528, forward strand.
TGAGTTGGACTAGGCTGGCCACCCCAACCACTCCATGACTGCGTGCCACGATACGTACACTTATGTTAAGTAAGGGGCCCAAAAATGTGCTAACCCAAGATAGCATAATGAAAGCATAATTGGTTCATGCATTGTTCCATTATAAAATATTTTGCGGATTAAAAGTTATACTTGCTGAACGAAAGCTCACGACTTACATTTATGCACCATTCTTTAGATATTTAGATTTCATATTTAAATCTAAATATGAAATATGCACCATATTTACATTTATCCATATTTAATTAATTTAAATAAATAGAATATTTTAGATTTCCTTTCCACCAAAAAAATATGCACCATTCTTTAAGAAAAGAAAATCTATCAAATAAGCTCCATTATTTAAATCAATTAATAATTTAATGTTTGTAATATATTTAAACAATTTTGAAACAAAATCTTTTTCTCTCCATCCATTAAAAAACCATGCCCTATAATTAGGAGAGAAAAATTTTGTTTTCAAAAATTAAATAATTCAAGCCAATCATTAACAAATAATTATTTTATTTACAACCAATCATATGTTGACAAATCACATTATTTGTCTATATTAATTTCACATATCCAATCCTTTCGGGATTGCATGTTAGAGAGTACCATGATCTCATTAGGAACAAATCCCAAGACGCTTCGTGGAACCATATGAGCTAGTAGAGGGACCTGATGGAAATATGTAAAGAGGCTCCTATAATTGTGAAAAATTAATCCTGGGTTAATTATTCATCAATTATCAACTTCATGACTATTCCACTAAAACTTTAAAGCTGAACTCCCGTTTACATACCGTATTACGAAAGCTCTCTAACGCAATGCTTCTTCCATGATTTATTCATCGCTTGCTTAATCCCCATATGTTATCCATGATTGAATTAATGACTTTTCTATTTTACCTTTTCAATCATTTTAACTTAAAGTTTCATTATTCTCTAATGAAAGAACCATCAATTGTAAAGCCATACAATCGGTAAACCATCAGAGAACACAAAGTAAACCGATGGCCAAGATCATGTTATATTATCTTTCAATTCCCGAATAATGCCTTTAAGTAGATAACATGTACTATCATTAAGATAGCTATGGATTCCATATCTATGAATCTTGATCTCTCCATCCATAAGTCATACACCCAAAACACAAGTATATTGACCATCAATTATCAGTGTCTCACCTATAATGGATCAAAGTGCATATGTCATGGATGCGAACTCAAGTATTAATTTCAGGATTAAGATTAATGCAAAATGATAATCAAAGCATCATTGATTCTTATAAACGGAATTATTAAACCGAATCAATCAACATGCGGCAAACAGTCTTCCCAAGTCTTAGTGTTCTTACTAATGATCGCCCTTAACAAAGTTGACAAGGTCCTATTTACTACCTCGGTTTGACCATCAGTTTGTGGGTGACAAGTAGTAGAAAACAACAATTTAGTACCTAACTTACTCCACAAAGTCTTCCAAAAGTAGCTCAAGAACTTAGCATCTCTATCCGAAACAATGGTTCTAGGCATTCCATGTATCCTCACAATCTCCCGAAAGAACAATTCAGCAACATGCGAAGCATCATCAGTTTTATGACAGGGAATAAAATGTGCCATCTTAGAAAATCGATCTACAACCACAAACACACTATCCTTCCCTCGTTTCATCCTAGGTAAACCTAACACAAAGTCCATTGAAATATCAGTCCAAGTCTCACTAGGAATTGGTAAAGGTGTGTATAACCCATGGGGTTGTGCTCTCGATTTAGCTTGCTTACACGGGACACATCTACCACAAATCCTTTCAACATCTCTTTTCATATGCGGCCAAAAGAAGTGGTCCTGCAAAACAGCTAAAGTTTTAGCGATCCCAAAATGTCCCATCAATCCACCACCATGGGATTCCCTCACTAACAGATCTCTCAAAGAACAATTAGGCACACAAAGCTTATTCTCCCGAAACAAAAATCCATCATGCCTATAAAATTTTCCCACTGCGTTTTTCTCACAAGCCTGATATTCCTCACTAAAATCTTTGTCCAAAGGATATAAATCCTTAATATGCTCAAAACCAAGTAGTTTAGCATCAAGAATAGAAAGTAACGCGTACCTGCGAGAAAGTGCATCCGCAACCACATTTTCCTTACCTTGCTTGTATCGGATGACGTAGGGAAATGTCTCGATGAATTCAACCCAGCGAGCATGCCTCTTGTTCAACTTTTGTTGCCCCTTCAAATGCTTCAATGACTCGTGATCAGTGTGAATCACAAATTCCTTGGGCCATAAGTAATGTTGCCAAGTCTTCAATGCTCGAACCAACGCGTACAACTCCTTGTCATAAGTCGGGTAATTTAGTGTTGCCCCACTCAATTTTTCGCTGAAATACGCGATTGGTCGTCCTCCTTGCATCAGCACGGCACCTATACCTACACCAGAAGCATCACATTCAATTTCAAATGCTTTAGAAAAATCTGGTAAAGCAAGTAAAGGAGCATGAGTAAGCTTATGCTTAATAAGCTGAAACGCCTTCTCTTGTTCGTCTCCCCACTTGAACCCAACGTTCTTCTTGATTACTTCTGTGAGTGGTGCAGCCAAAGTACTGAAATCCCTTACAAATCGTCGGTAAAAGCTGGCAAGTCCATGAAAACTCCTTACATCGCCAATGCTTGTGGGACTCGGCCACTCTTGGATTGCCCGAATCTTTTCCTCATCAACCTGTATACCTTGAGCACTAACAACAAAGCCAAGAAATACAAGCTTATCCGTGCAAAAGGTACACTTCTTAACATTAGCATACAACTTTTCCTTCCTTAAAACATCTAAAACAAGTTTCAAATGTTCAATATGATCTTCCAAGTTGCTGCTATAGATCAGAATGTCATCAAAATAAACCACGACAAATTTTCCAATAAAAGCTCGCAAAACATGGTTCATTAAACGCATAAATGTGCTAGGCGCATTGGTTAAACCGAAAGGCATTACCAACTATTCATACAAACCTTGTTTTGTTTTGAACGCCGTTTTCCACTCATCTCCTTCTTTCATGCGAATTTGATGATATCCGCTTTCAAATCAATTTTAGAAAATACACAAGCACCATGCAATTCATCTAACATGTCATCCAAGCGAGGAATGGGATGTCGATACTTTACCGTGATGTTGTTGATGGCTCGACAATCAACGCACATCCTCCAAGTCCCATCCTTCTTCGGCACAAGTAAAGCTGGTACGGCGCACGGGCTCATGCTTTCTCTCACGTATCCCTTCTCCATTAACTCACTTACTTGTCGTTGGAGTTCCTTCGTCTCCTCGGGATTACTCCTATACGCTGGTCGGTTTGGAATGGCAGCTCCGGGTACGAACTCAATTTGATGCTCAATCCCGTGGATTGGAGGTAATCCTTGCGGTATTTCTTCGGGAAAGACATCCTCATAATCCTGCAAAAGAGGAACAACAGAACTATGCAAGGTGGAATCAAAATCATTAGTGTTTACTAACGCTTCCTTGTATACGAGTAAAATCATCGGCTGATTAGAAAACAAAGCGCTCTTCACATCACTCATTCTTGCATAGAAATTTGTTTTTCTCTCAATTTTTACCTCATTGGCCGAATCTTCTTTTTTATTGGCCGTCTCATTTTTCTCTCCTTTGCTTTCCTTTTTCTCGGCCTCTCTATCTTTTTTCCCTCTCTGGCCGAACTCTCTCTCCGCACTCCAACACTCGATTTTTTTACCCTCTTTCTCTTTCTTTTTCTTATTCTCTCCTTTTTGTTCACTCTCCTTTTGTAACCTCACTTGATCTTCATGAACCTGTTTAGGTGTCATTGGTACAAGAGTGAATGTTCTTTGGTTGTGCACAACAGAATATTTGTTGGTATAACCATCATGTTTGACTTGACGATCAAATTACCATGGTCGACCTAACAACAAGTGCCCGGCTTGCATTGGAACTACATCGCACAAAACTTCGTCTTCATATCTACCAATGCGAAACGAAATTAGCGCTTGTTTGGTTACCTTTACTTCGCCACTATCATTTAACCATTGCAACTTGTATGGCCGAGGATGCTTTGTCGTTGGCAGCCCTAATTTTTCAACCATAGTAGTGCTAGCAACATTCGTACAACTACCTCCATCAATTATCACACTACATACCTTATTCCGCACGTGGCACCTAGTGTGAAAAATGTTCTCACGTTGCTCTTCTTCATCCTCTTTGGCTTGCAAACTAAGGGCTCGTCGAGTGACCACCAACTCACCTTGGGCAGCAAATTCTTCTTCATCCACGTCCTCCAAAGGTGGCATGGATTCCTGGTCTGATTCGTCGTCCGTAACAACCTCTCCATCATCCCGTAACACCATCACCCTTTTGTTCGGACATTGGCTTGAAATATGACCCCTGCCTTGACACTTGAAACATTTAATATCACGGTTTCGAGAAGTGGATGAATCATTTTTACCTTGGTTTGGAGGGCTAGTAGTGGTTGGTTTTGGCTCGAATTTGGGCCTCGCAACCGTCTTCTCTTCTTTCTTCCCATAATTCGGCTTCCATGTAGAATGCCCCGAACTCATATTCGAACGTGAATTACCCCTCCTCTTGAGCTGCCGTTCTACCGTGATGGCCATGTGCACCATGTCTTCTATCTCCACGTAATGTTGCAACTCCACCCTATCTTGAATGTCCGGATTTAGCCCCTGCAAAAATCTCGCCATTGTTGCTTCTCGATCTTCTTCAACATTGGCTCGTATCATGGCTATTTCCATCTCTTGATAATACTCCTCCCCGCTCCTGTTTCCTTGCCTAAGTCCTTGCAACCTTTTGTACAATTCCCGGTAGTAATGGCTGGGCACAAAACGTTTTCTCATCACCGTTTTCATCTCCTCCCAAGTCTCAATCGGGTACTCTTGGTTCCGTCGCCTATTCATCGCCAACTGATCCCACCACACAATCGCATAATCCGAGAATTCAATGGCAGCAAGCCTAACCTTCTTTAATTCCGAGTAATTATGGCAATCAAACACTAACTCCACCTTCTTCTCCCACTCTAAATAAGCTTCGGGGTCATTTTTCCCTTGAAATGGTGGAATCTTCATCTTAATACCACCCATGTCATTGTCTTCCCGGTTCCTAGCGTCTCTATTCCCATTCCCATGCCTTCTATTCTTATTTCCATGCCTAAACCTGCCCCTATTAATTGGTGGTTCCTCCAACTCTTCCAATTCATCTTCCTCCAGAATAACACGTCCACCCCTACGCCTATTTTGCACGTTTAGTGGCTGCCTATTACGTGTTCTAGCATCAACCTCATCCAATTTCTCCTGAATAGGCTCTAATGCACGTGTCAACATACGCTCCATTTGCCCCATTAATGCTTGCAATTGAAGATTTGGGACGTTTTGTTGTGGAAGGTCATCTTCAGCTTCACTTTCTTGATTTGGATTCTTTTTTTTTTTTTAATAACCTGCAAAACCACGTTAGATAAAAAATAAATAAAAGAAGGACCTCACTTCTCTCCCTCACGTGTTTCACTCAAACAATTGATCACTCCGTTCACTCGTGTTTCACTCGACTTAATGGCTCTTACCCTCGAATGATCTCACCACTCTTGCCTTTTTTTCCACTCACTTATTCTCTCTTTCGGTTCTTTTGGAACTACACAAACAACAATCAAAATCTGTCCAGGCACAAATTCAGCAAAAGAGATGAAGAGAAGCGGGTAAGTTCATGAAAATTGAACCAAAAAAAAAAATTTTCTTTATCGCCTCCATTACTAAGGAAAACGTTCCCCCTTTTTTTTTCGAATTTTTTTTTTCTTTTTACAGACTCCTTTCTGTTTTCTTTTCTTGTTTTTTTTTTTTTTTTTGAATCCGAATTTTTTTTTTCTTTTTACAGACTCCTTTCTGTTTTCTTTTCTTGCTTTCTTTTTTTTTTTTGACGTTTTTTTTGTTTTTTTTTAGCATGAAATTTTTTTTTTTTTAACTATCTGGAACTGAAATAAACCAGAATTTGATCAAAAAAGTAAATTTAAAGGATAGGCAAACCTGAGACTAGAACTTGGCTCTGATACCAAATGATATGAACCTCGCCAATATACTGACGAAACCCGTTATCAATAAAGAAAGCACCAAGACCGTTTCTACTTCAGATTTGGATGGAAATCACCGCGACCCGTTGCTTATATCGAAGCAAGAACTTGGTATATCGAAGACGCCACAATCAAGGATGGAAGGCTTGATTGATAAGTCGGTTTTGAACACCACGGAAAAATTCCGAAAGTTCGGATAGTTCGTCAATGAACCAAAGAAAGAATTCACTTTTCTGAAATAAAAATTTTCATCCAAAAGAATCTCTGCATTACACATGAAAATGCCTATTTATAGGCCAAATTACAATCAGAAAATCCTAAGGAAATTCGTCCAAAAATCAGAGGGAAATTGCCTAAAACTAGAAAAGGAAAGTTGACAAATTCAAAAGTAATAACTAACCCTAATTTACCCTAAAATAAAAACCAACTAAAAGGAATGTTTTAATGGCTGATTATCAGCCAATTACATGCCCAAAACTTAAAGGGAAAGTGCAATAAATTCGTTTGGCAACTTGCACAAATAGATCAGCCACATGGGAAAGTTTCCGAAATTCTTCATTAGCCTAGATCATGCCAAATTCGTGGACTCTTCTAAAATCTGGATCAAATTGATGCACCTTTGAGGTTGACGTGGGCCTTGGTCAATGGGCTTGCGTAAATTGACTTGATTCCAAATTTCATGAATCAGCCCATTTAATGCTTCCTTGAATTTCTTAGCACGGCCTCTTGTAACTGGACCAACAGGAACTTGAATTGGATCAGCCACCTTCCATGCATTTGAGCTCTCCATGTCTCCATCACTTAGGGCACATATAGATCCCAACAATCTCCCACTTGCCCTAAGCGAGTAAATGTGACATATCGCGCATCCCCATGCCTTCAACATGTTCCTTAAATCTTCTGGCCGCCAAAGTCTTCGTGAACGGGTCGGTAAGATTGTCCTCTGATGCGATTTTGCAAACCGTCACATATCCACTTTCAACAAAGCCTCTGATAATGTGATATTTTCTGTCAATGTGCTTACTCCTCTTATGATGCCTAGGATCCTTGGTATTAGCAACTGCTGCACTGTTGTCACAGTAAAGCACAATAGCTTTATCCATACCAGGAACGACCTCAAGGTCACCAAGGAACCTGCGGAGCCATACCGCATCCTTAGATGCCTCACTGGCAACCACATACTCGGCTTCCATGGTTGAGTCAGCAATGCAAGATTGCTTAACACTCCTCCACACAACAGCACCACCTCCAAGGGTAAAGACAGATCCTGAAGTCGATTTCCTCGCATCCTGATCTGATTAAAAATCAGAATATGTGTACCTTATAGGAACAAGGTCCTGACCGAAATATACAAGCATATAATTCCTCAATCTCCCTAGATACTTGATTATATGCTTGACCGCAGTCCAATGGTTCAATCCCGGATTCGACTGATATCGACTTACTATACCAACTGCAAAACAAATATCAGGCCTAGGGCATAACATAGCATACATAAGACTACCTACCACAGATGCATAAGGTACATCTTTCATACGCTCCCTTTCCTCCGATGTCTTGGGACAGTCATCTCTAGAAAGCATAATTCCCATTCTGAAAAGTTGGGCACCTTTCTTGGAATCTTTCATAGAAAACCTCTCAAGTACTTTATCAATGTATAAAGCTTGGGAGAGTGCTATCGTTTTGTTCTTTCTATCTCTAAAGAGTTGAATTCCAAGAACATAACTAGCTTCTCCTAAGTCCTTCATGTCAAACTGTTTGGCCAACCAAACTTTGACAGATGATAATGTTGCAACATCGTTTCCAATAAGCAATATATCACCACATAAAGTACAAGGAAAACCACATTTTCATTCTTAATACGTTTATAAACACATGGTTCATCAACGTTTTGTTCGAATCCATAGGTTTTGATCGCTTGATACAACCTAATATTCCAAGAATGAGATGCTTGCTTTAATCCATAGATGGATTTGAGCAACTTGCATACTTTGTCTTCTTGGCCCTTTGCCTTGAACTCGTCTGGTTGTTCAAAGTTTGAATTGAACATAAAAATGAAATTGAAAAAGGCCCTAAATGAAATTGAAATTGAACATAAAGTATTTTGGGATTTCTAGCAGCTAGCTATAAACCCCTAAATGAAATTGAAAATAAAAATAAGCAAATAAAGAGTTCAAATATTATTGAATTACAAACATTAAAGAGATGGGAAAAAAGGAAGGAAAAGCACAAGAAGTTGCCACAAATCTTCAAGTTGGGCAGTTCACACATCAAGCCAATCTGCATTTGATATGGATTGCTCTTAAGTTTGAACTTAAAAAGGCCCTTATCTCATGTTGTGCCGTCCAAGCTGTTTGACTCCGTTTTAATGAAAACCATTTTCCTCTAATAACCAAAAAAAAAAGTACCAAATATTCAAAAAGTGGTATGGAACAAATCTGTCATAGTACTCACGAGTCGATATTTTTAGATTTTTCTGACTTACACCCAAAATTTTATAGGTTTGTTCTCATTTTACTCCCTAGACTTTAAATCTCATCTTTTACCTTTCAAAGTTTGAATTAGTCCCGCTTTCTGCTAGAATTTCCATCAACAGTCTAGATTAGTTCCTTAACATCGTAACGGCTAAGATTAGTTTCATTAAGATTTTTTTTTTCTTCAGATGTCCCTTAAGAAAAAAAAAAAATTTTTAAATGTAAATTAAACATATAGTATTTTGGGATTTCTAGCAGCTAAGCTATATTCATCTTTGAGGTACCGAAAGATAATTAGGCATGGAATCAATGTGCATATATGAGACAGCAATACAATTTACAGACATTTGACATTGTTCAATTTAATAAGCACAAAAGACCTGTCATTTGGAGTTGAGTGGGAATAGAATTACTCCTTCAAGAATATCAAATTTGTTAATCTACATACAGTTTTAATGAAGTCAATGTGAACTGAAATTACGTAATTTTTAACCACCAAAACACATACTATAAGATTCAAGACCACTGGTATTTTGAGAGTTGTGGACTGTCCTGGGCTAATGGTAATTTCAAGGATTTCCTAGAGCTTGAACCAAATAGGAGAAGTACATGTCATCCGCCTGTTGACTAATTATGCATTAACAATGCTTTTATTTCCTTGGAAATTACTTTCATTATTTGAGAAAACAGAACATTTACAACAATCAGGGGTCTGAACTTTGAAGAAGACAGATTGAAACAAACGACAAATATTCTATAATTTACCATAAAATAACATCAATAAAAGGGACTCTAGTTAACCTGTATGTCATGACAAGTTAATAGCTGTCTCAAGACACGAACCACTGTGTATATAACAACAAAAACATGACACACTTAAACATCTTCTGCTTCAAGATGTACAGATTGTGGAAAGATTGATGTAGCAAAAACCTGTTAGTAAAAAAATCAAATATCAGAAGAAAAATCAAAACCCAGATGACTAATGGAGTTTAAGGGAAAATGGCCTTTCTTAAAGTCATTTCTTAATAAATGGCCTAAGTTTTTTGTTTTAGGAAAATGACCCATTATTTTAATGGTCCATCAGCGATGATGGACTCGGTGATCCGTTATTAACCAATATGACGCAATGATATGTCTGTCCATCAGTGATAGACCGGTCCATCAATGACGTACAGTTGAATAATTGCTTAGAAAGACAGCCAAAGTTACCTCTATGCTTTGAGTAACCATTGCTTGACTAGAGTTACATTCTGTCATTGTTTCCCTCTATTGTTCCATCCATTAGCATGGCACCTTCAACTGATTCTCTGACTCTTTCTCTGGCAGGTGAGTGCCGCACAGGTTCTCGGACTTGGCCATCGATTCGTTCCATTCCACCAGAAGAGCTTCTAAGGGACTCTTTCACTTCAGTTTCAATGGGAAAATATGCATTCAGACCATGCCTTCGTTCTTCCTCTGCGCTCTTTAGATTATTCTCCAGATCATCGAAATGCAAATTCCGCAAAATATTTGGAAGCGGAAAACCACTGTCCTCGGGAAGCCTGGTTCCCATTTCAATGTCAATTTTCTCTTTTGAGCTTACAACACCATCTCCAAGATCTGGAGTCACAGATGTCACAATCACATCCTCATCCTCTTCAATGAATGACCGGAATTTATTCAGAGATGGAGGGATGCTAGAGCAGAAAATTTCACCACAGTTCCCCCTTGATCCCTTGTGATATGGGTTCTCCTTCTTATCGTATCGGTACCGGAAGTTCTCATAAGTAGTCTGCATAAAAAGACGACAATGATGACTTCAAATGAGAAATTTTTTAGGAGGAGATGAAAAATGTTTGGCTTAACAAAGGACAGTTACCAAAATCAATGAAGCAAAACGAAATCATATCTAACTACAATGTTTTTCACTCCACTGCTTTACAATGCAATACGTATATAAGAACCAATCAGCCTCTTAAAATATAAGGCAAATATACTTTATCAAGATATTTCTTATCGACTCGTATAGAATTACTCTACCATACAACTGGCTCTGTCAGTAGATAGGGCAACACAAGGCTACCAATTGAAATGTTCAAATGTATTTCTTCCTTTTCTAAACTTATCCCACAATGCAAGTATGTTTTATGGAATGGCCCTTACTCCCTCTACCACCCTCCATTGGAGGCTGAGATATTTGATCTTAAGCCAGACACAAATCTCTCTACGCTACAATTATATGTTATTATATACAACAACGCACCAATATTTGAATATCATTATACAAGCAAAAATAAGTAAATCACATTGTTTATGTACATTATGAGAAGGACGGTAACCTGGTTTGTACATATCAGGTAGAGATGGAAGACTGTAAGACCACCAACAAACCATACAGCTATGAAGCAGTAGACAATAAGAAAATCCGAAAGGTAATCCTTTCTGATAGATTTCCAAACATTCTTATGTCCCCTTGCGAGGTGGACCCAAGAAAACACAAAGACATATATGCACAGGATGGTTGACGTTGATATGAATGTGAAGAAGAACCGATAGTTCCGCTGCAAAATAATTAGTATGTCAACAGTACTTTCTAGTAATAAAATGAAAACAAAACGAACCATCATTTGTTATTTTATGAAGTAGAAATAGTACGGTCAAATTCATAAGACGCGAGAGCTTTTACCCAACATGGTAAAAGAAAAGAAACACATAAGAGAAGACTAGAGAGCAAACAAAATAAGAACTATATCCTATTAGCATTGTCTAAACTGATCAAAGATAAGTGGAATTCCTGAGAATCACGAAATTTTATTAGGTTACTTTGTTGTGGTATTGATTAAAGTCATACGTGTTATGTAATACGAGAAAAACCTATATCATTGTTGTATAATGATAACACAGAGTGAATGCACCTTATTTGCTTAGGCTACCTGGATAACTTCATTGAAGATGTCCACAACTAATCTACACAATATTACTATTCAGTTTATTAATCCCACAAATGGCCAGATTAATTTTCTGCCAAGGATTTTTTTTATTTTTATTTTTTGCCTTCAATGAGTTGCTTTGGCGCTCAAATTCGGAGTCAACATTATAGCTCAGAATATGTCGCTTGAACGAGTTGCTTTGCCAAAACTTGTGTTATACCAGGTTTGGAAATCTCACAATCAGCAATGATAAGGAAACAAAGTTGCAATTTGCTAAAAGGAAGTCCGCTTGTGGTCTATGATCACCGAAAGAGGCATGCTTGTGTGCTGTTTGGGTTGCTAATAAGATATCTACTTGGACTGTATACAAGACAAATGGACAAGGCTTCTGCTCAACAAAAGAGTTTGCCTAATAAAAACCACTGAGCAGGGTTGATAGTTTTAGGATCAGAACAGACCAAAAAATAAGTGTCAAAGAGCTAAAGTACACAAGAAATGAAGAGGGCAAAAATATTGGAATATACTTGTGCTTAATAAGCAAAGTGCTCTTCAATAAGAAAGAAAAAGATGAACGTTGAAGCAAAAATATAAAAGATCAAAGTTTCAATATGAATGTAAAAGATGAAAGTTCAAGCAAAGAATGGTTCCCTCGTGATTTAGATGCTCATGGAATCTAGAAAGGGGAAAATTATGATATTTGTGCTCTTTGGAATCCCTTCATAAATGTTCTAAATTTCTTGACCTACTATTTGCAAAATCAAGCAATTCCTCCAACCGGGAATGGACTTTAATCAGTTGAAAGAAAAGCCATTAGAATCATTAATAAAAATTGTCATATCAAAAACATGCCCGATTAGTAACCAAAACATAGCAATAAATATGACATAGTGTGAATTTTAGCCCATCATTGTTTTCCTACCATCGAACAATTTACAAACTGCTATCAAGTTTTCCATGAACAGAACAAAGACATTATAAAGTAGCCCCAAAGGAAGGACTGGAATCTGTAAATTACCAAGCTTCTGAACTATAAAACGAAGAAGTAAATCGTCCAATGGGGACTCTAATGTGACTGGAACCAGAACAATTTCTCACAATAACACACACAATCAAATACAAATCGCAAAAAGAAATCAATGAATGAATCACTTAATTGATGAATGAACAGCCTTAGGGAAATGTATAGCAAACCCTAGAATAGTAGATCTTCGAGAGTCTGTTCATTCTCTCCTGCTTGAATTCTTCAAGACTTTTCCCAACTACAATTACCGCTTGCTCTAGTCTTCTAACTCCCTCTTTTATGTCTCCGACAATACTTGACAGAATTGTCTAGTAGCACAACTCTCAGTTCTTTTCTAACCTGAAACGTTTAACTCTCTATGACCAACTAATCAGATTATTCCACTTCAGAACTTACCTCCCGAGCACTAACTCCTGCCATTTTATTCTCTCTTACATACGTAATCCTAATTGTAGGTCTATCATAATGTTACACTAGGAGATATCTTGCACATAAAAAATAAAATAGGCCATCATATCTAAGCAATCAACTATTTATAATGCAAACTTGAGACACTGAACTTGGCATTAATTCAAAAAGAAAGCTATCTATGCCAACAAAACAGACTGGACACATTTGTAAGGTTTAAACTACTCAACAACAATACATATATTTTCTTTTGAAGGAACAGTCAATGAATGATGGTCAATCCTTCTAATAACCCCCTTTTCGCATCTAAAATCCATTTCATAATAATCCTAGACTTGATTTGTTACATCTTCAATCATGCTATAAAGATATTTACCACATATGGTGGCAATGGATATGTTTGAAAAAGCTAAATTCTTAGCTTTGCTTTGGGCATCGACTACGAGGAATTTAAGGATTTCCCATTTACTCTAATTATACTGAATTGGATGGATGTGATAGGAAGATAGTGGTCGTGGTTTTAGAATGAGCAGACTTCTTGTTTCCTAGATGAGTTGATGTTTCAGTGGTATGTTTTATCCTTTTTATTTTGTTTTCTTGAGGATACCTCATTCTCTTTCCTTTAATTTAAAAATGATCAATAAAAAGGTTTTTCTCATATATATATATATATATATATAAACAAAAAAAAAAAAAAGAAAAAAAAAGGTTTTGTATACTAAGAGTCATTTCAGAATTGCTTTATGAGAGAAAAAATTGGAATGGCATCTTATCTTAAATTCTGGTTCTTGTTTAATTTAATGTAGACAAGAATAAAACAAACTTACTATTCCAATGCATTGTCCAACCCAAGGACAGTGATGATCAAATCTCTGAATGCAGTTGTTGCAGATGGAACAATGTGATGCCCGGGGAGGGCGATATAGTAAACAAGTGTCACAGTACTTCACTTTTATTGAATGACCATTGACAACAACATCTTTGGTTCGAGGGAGTTTCAAATGAGGTGTTCTACCATTAACCCACTCCATCGATGGTGTGGGGATCTCCGCTTCATCGGGTTCAAGAGGCTTTGTGTTTCGAGGAACAATACCAGGATCTCTACTAGACGTCAAGAAGAGAAATGTCAAGTCCTGCACAAGGCTATGCTGTTAGATTTATGCTCAAACTACAAGAATTGAAACTGGAAGCATATAGCTTCATCAATATGCCAAATAAACAAAAGAAGAAAGCTTGTGTCTAGGATAGTCTCATTAATAGATATAACCCAACAATCTGAAGTTACGTTTTCCGTCTAAGCTCCAGAACAACCGCAAAATTCCTTACCCAGCCAATATCCTCTTTTACATCTTGGTCAATTATAAGAGGAGAGATAAACAATTCCCTTATTGACTTGAATGTTGTTGAGATTTGGGAACTTCTGATTCATATTTAAGAGAAAACTACTCTGGGTACTTGTAGGGTTTACAATAAGTAGCATCATGCAGTCTATATTGAACAATTACACTACCTTCCCAGATCATAAAAGCTATAAGAAAAATCTTATACTCAACGTACTACCTCTAGTCTAAACAAAATTCCTAATGATTTCTTTAGGTCAGATGCAGAAGCTTTTCTTTGTAAGTGCTGGAACAGCAATAGCAACATTTCCTAGGGCATTGAAAAAGTACTCAGACTCACTGTAAAAAGTATAATACGGTAAAGACAAGAAAATTTCAATGGCCAAAAACCTTTAAAACATCTTGGACAAGAAAGATTAGCGTAGTATACAATTACGAGGAACCTCCATTCATATTCTGATACAAGTCAATCCCATTTTAAGAAAGTCTCTTATATCCAACCAACGGCAAGTCTCCTCTGAAACACCACCACCAGCCCACTTTAGGTCTGGATTAGCAATTGTTAGGACATTTCTTACGGATGAAGTTAGATAAGAGACAAAAATACTTACCAAAATAGTGAGGAGTACGCCCACAACCAATACAGGGTACCAGTTACATTGATGGACATTGTCCATGTGTTCTATTTGTGTGTAAACCTTTACACAAAAGGCAATTGCAGGTCCGCCTATAAGGACTACAGACAGTAACAGAGATGCTGCATCAGGACCGAAAATAAATCTTCCACCGCAGAAAAATTTCTGGCATAGAATCAAGAAAAACTGCATTAGTGCGAGTGAGCCCATTCCGATAGCCCGAGGTACTGACTACCTATTTGTATCGTAGAAAACCAAGGGAATATACACTAACAGATATCTCCAAACGAGACCACGCAAAACAAATTTAGTAAATTCAAACTGATAAGTACACATTTGCTTTGAACCAACATTAGTAAGCATATCGTTCTAATTTTAGCTCTATTCAATGCATCAGAATTAATAATCGGATGGATTCATTTCATTTATGTCTATCAGCCCATTTATCTACAGTGGTTCGCCAAGTTTTGCAACTACTAATTAATCATATCTAGAAAACGCAAAAAGTCAATTTAATCAAATCAAAACAAACAATTTGTGAAATTAAAATACTATTCTAACAATTTAGACTGCTATCATGAACAAAAAGTAAGTAGCTAAGCTGGTCTTCAATTCAAACCAAAACTGAGAAATCATAGATCATACAAATATTCTATTTAAATAAAAAAATAAAAAAAATAAAAAAGTTCAGAGGTACAAATATAAGCTTGCTAACTGAAGTTTAGACTTGACAAAAAATGAAATATTAACTGAAAAAATGGAACTCAAAATGAATCACAAGTGACTTAAAATGGCAAGTTCTGATGTTAATGACACTTGAAAACAAAAACAAAAGATACCCAATTCGACCGAATACATACAACTAAAGAAAACCCAATTTAGAGAGAGAGAGAGAGAGAGAGACTCACATTGCTTCCCTTCCAAGCTTGGTAGACCCTCTTGGGCTTATTATCCAGAGCCATAACCTTGAGAAATAGAAAGAACCCAGATTCTGATTTTCTGTTCCTACCACTTACCTGGTCAGAATCCGACTTCTTCTTCTTCCACAAAGTCCATAACTCGAAAAAAATAAAATAAAAAATAAAAAATGAAAATAAAATAAAATAAAATAAAAGAAGAAGAAGAAGAAGAAAACCCCTCCAACAAAATTCAAACCCCACAAGCAAAATGGTGCCAGAAGTTCAAAAGGACACCAGTTTGGGTCCTCAGAGAGAGAGAAGGAGAGGAGAGAGAAAGAAAGGAGAGAGAAAGAGAGAAGGTTTTGGTTTGGCAAATGGGAATCGAGAACTACCACCGGCTGTCTCTCAGCTCAGCAAAATCTTTTCTCGTTTTTTGGGGATTATACCAAGACAATAAGATTCTCCTCTTGTCTCTCTCTCTCTCTCTTAATTTCCTCCTTTTTCTTCGTTTAATTAAAAATAAAATAAAACCTTCGTGTTTCTCTCTCTAAAACGCTGGCAACAAAGTGTTTGTTCACTTTTTAGGCGGATGTTTCAATTTCTCGCGGCTCTTGCGCACTTAACAAACCTCACTTTTTTTTTGTTTTTTTTTTTTTTGGAATTTCACATTTATTATTATTATTCCTTTGTCATTAGGTATTATTTATTTCTTCTACCAACAAAAAAAAGATTTTGCATTTCCAAAAAACATATATGTATGTGTGTTAATGTTTTATTGGGAAAATATTATATGGGTTTTATTCCATTTTTTTTTTGTCTTCTGTGTTTTATGTTTTAATTTATTTTAATTAACTAACCAGCGCGTACAACGTGCTTTCACAACCCATTCTTCTTTGTGAACTTGTCTTCACGCTCATTCTCATGGCCAAGGCCAAGTATTAATTCTTTTTTTCTTTTTCCATTGATCATATCCCTCAATTACAAGCCTTTTTTTTTTATTCTCTCGGTTTTTTTTTTTTTTTTTCCATTTCAAAACATGGAATTTCAACTTCAAGAACAATGTGGCCCCCATTTTGCTGAAATAATTAACTCATTCCATGTTGATTCTTGATACAATCCAGTTTAACACACTATATATGACCAACTATTTGTAGGGCTGGCAATTCGTGTTCGCGGACCGGGTTCGGGTCAGCACGATTACGGCACGACACGATAAGCATGAGCACGAATACGACACGATTAATAAACGGGCCAGGAACCTAAACACGAACATGAACTGTTTAATAAACGGGTAGCACAACATAATACGCGAACACGATTATTAAACGGGCCACGACGGGTTGGCACGAAAACAAACATGTTTATGACCCATTTAACACGAAAAACCCGTTTACGGCCCATTTAACACAAAACGGGTTTTTGACCCATTTAACACAAAAATTATGGATTAAAAATTACTTAAAATTCTAAATTTACTAACACAAGAAACTCATCATATTCATATAAAATATAAAACTAACAACAAGAATTATCAAATATGCATAATGATTAAGACAAACATTTCTTAGAATAAAACATAAGTCTAAGTTGTAGTTGGTGTCCATATACAAATCACCACCCAAATAAATCTCAAATTGTCACATAATCAAGATCCAAAATATTAAGAGAAACATCAAAAGACAACAAAATATTAAAGCAAAAGTAAATGCCTTCTTACTTGAGAATTATAGCATCATAGGTTCCAACTCCACGATTTGGAAAGTTGAAGTTCAAATTTGAAAAATGTAGTTTCAAAATGATGAATAAGTTTTACTGTTTTACATCCTAATAAATTTTGGGTTAATTTCAGTTTTAGCACCTGTGGGGAAAATATTATTAAAATCAGCACCACTTTTTCATCCCTTCATTTTTAGCACCGCCACGTCATCAAAGTCCATGATATGTGGGGCCCATCTGCATTTAATGTATGTCAAATTACGGGTTTACCCTCATCTCCCTCGCATGCCCCAGAAAATTGTTCCAAACCAGCATCTACAGTATTTTAGAGAGAGAAAATGAAATCTAGAGAGAGAAATAGTTGCAATCGGTCGGAACCGCTCGGAAACCGTCCGAAACCACCACGAAACAGTTTAAAAAACCGACACCAGAGATCGAGAGAATGGTGGCCGATGAAGGGTTGAGGGGAAATCGAAGTTAAGGAATCCAAGAAGTCGAATGTTAAAAATATTACTTTTTCGTTTCAATGTTTAAAAAGTTCGAAAAACATTCAATAAGTAATGAATTTGTTTAACATTTGGTCTTCTTACAGGATCGGTCATTTTCATAATGACCACCTGGTCATTATCGTTGTCACAACGATATTTACCAGGTAGTCATTATGAAAATGACCACACGGTCATAACTTTTATGACCGATACACTCATATAAAAAGTGGTCATAACGGTTATGACCGTGTGGTCATAACTGTTATGACCGATACTTACACACCAATAGTCATAACGGTTATGACCGTGTGGTCATAACCGTTATGACCGTACTTAAACGCCAATGGTCATAACGGTTATGACCACATGGTCATAACTGTTATGATCATACTTACACGCCAATGGTCATAATAGTTATGACCGTGTGGTCATAACCGTTATGACCATACTTGTACACCAATGGTCATAACGGTTATGACCACCCGGTCATAATCGTTATGACCGATACTTACACGCCAATGGTCATAACGGTTGTGACCACCCGATCATAATTGTTATGACGATACTTACACGTCAATGGTCACCCGGTCAGAACCGTTATGACCGATACGCCAATGGTCTTTACACGTCAATGGTCATAACTGTTATGACCGTGTGGTCATAACCGTTAGGACCATACTTACACGCCAATGGTCATAACGGTTGTGACCACCCGGTCATAACTGTTATGACCATACTTACATGCCAATGGTCATAATGGTTATGACCACACGGTCATAACTGTTATGACCGATACTTACACGCCAATGGTCATAACCTTTATGACCATACTTACACGTCAATGGTTATGCCACGTCATTGTCACTTTTTATGTGGATGTATAAATATAATATATATATATATACACTCAGCCAACCCTAATCTGATGCTTTGCCCACTTTCCCGCCCATCTCAGTACCCTAAATTTTGAACTTTCCTGCCCATCTCAATACCCTAAATTTTGATCTTTCCCGGCCATCTCAGTACCCACTTACTACTTGCCCACTTTCTTCGTTTCGTCGTTTTTCTCTCAGTGAAGCCTCCTCTCTGTACCATTGCCCTCCGTTAAAACTAACCCATACTATCTTAACTGAGTTTTCGGCCGAAGCTGTCAGATCTGCTTCTACTTCATTTGAATAGAGATCTTCACACTTCCAATCAACCAATCTGAGGTAATGGTGCTTGTTATTTGGTTTTATTTGTTATTTTATGATTTAAATGGGTATGCATTTTGAATTATATTGTAGAAAATTATTCTCTGTTAACATTTTTAGCGTAAGTTTTCGGTCTCCTGTAGCATAAACCATCCGGACATTATCATTGTGACCAGTTTTGAGATATAAGTCAACTCTCTATAAAAAAGAACTGGTCACTTTCAGTTATAAGTACAATCGGGTCATTATCATTGTGACCAGTTTTCAGTTATAAGTCAACACTATAAATATTAAAAACAAACTGATCATTTTCATAATGACCATCCGGTCATTATCATTGTGACCATTTTTTGAGTTATAAGTCAACTCTCTATTACATCATTTTTCGTTCCTTTGTCACGCAAATTATTGGATAACTTGATGCTGTTTCATTCAGGAATGGATGCGGTCTGTGTTTTCGTCAAGTATAATGGTCAATGGGACGACACATTGAGATATGTTGGTGGCGAAATGAAAGGAATATTGGTGCCCGAGAACTCAACATATGTTGGTCTTGTTGAGTTGGTGAAAAGTGTGATTGGAATTAGGGTCCCAGACAAGAATCTAGTCATGAGATACGGTGTTGAACTTGGATTGCCTCTTGTGAGGATACAGTGTGATGCTGACGTTAAATTCTACATACAACTGATGAAGAAGGATGTTCATGTGCTTAGCAAATTTGCACTTACCATCGATATATTGGATGAGTCTGCGGCGGACGCCATGCCACCAGAGGCAGGGGAAAGCAACCACATAGATGTTCAACGTTCTAGGGAGGGGGGACAGAGTGATGAAGCCATGCAACATGTAAACGACAGTTATATTACATGTTATATGTATAGATAATGAATGATGCCCATGGCAATTGCGTGCGACTAGGATGAGAGGTAGTGAACTGTTTGTTGTGAAGAGGTTCGACGACGTCCATACTTGTTAAATTGAAATCGTTCAAGGGTATCATCGTCAAGCCAAGAGTTGGATGATTGGGGAGTGTGTTAAGGCAAAATACTTGGATCCGACTAATACCTTATATAGACCATCTGAAATAATATGAGACATGCAGGCCAAATTTGGAGTGTCTTTCAATTATCTTCGAGTATGGCGAGGGAAGGAAGCTGCACTTACCAGCCTGAGGGGCGATGATACAGAGTCATACAAAGGTAATTTCCCTTATCTGGTTATATGTTCGTGATTGGCCTTATAACTATTATATTTACGACTTGGTACTGATAATTTAATAATTACAGTTCTGCCCGCGTGGGCTGAAATGGTTAAGCGGAAAAATCCTGCATCCGACCTTCACATTGAGACAGACTCAGAAAACTGTTTCAAATACATGTACATGTGCTTAGCTACTTCGAAACATGGTTGGCCTTATTGTCGTCCAGTAATTGTGGTTGTTGGATCAGCACTAAAGGCCAGGTTTGGAGGAATGTTGCTAGCAACATGTGGACACGACGCAAATGGCTCCATATTTCCCCTTGCTTTTGGTATCGTTCCGTCGGAAAGTAATGAATCATGGAAATGGTTCTTCGAAAAGCTAAGGGATTCAATCGGCACGCGAGAGTCTCTTGCTATTGTGGTCGATAGGCATAAGGGCATCAAATATGCAGCCAAACATGTGTATCCAGATGCTGCATTCGGTATATGCGTCCATCACTTGACTGCAAACTTGAAGACTAGGTATAAAGATTTCAAAGGGCCTTTGAAGACCTATTTCGACGGTGCATCGAGGTCGTATCTTCCAAGTGAGCACCATCGTCATATGGATTCCATCCGTGGTCGTAAACCCGACATGCATCGATACCTTGTTGAGGCCGATCCTACAAAGTGGTCGAGAGCATACTTCAACAGCCGGAGGTATTCAATCATGACGACCAACATTGCGGAGTCATTGAACAGTGTGGATCGGAAAGCCAGGTTAATGCCAGTTGGATTCTTGGTGGAATGGTTGAGGGAACTACTACAAAGATGGTTTGTCGTGAGACGTGAAGAGGCCCTTAAAATAACATCGAAACTGGCCCCAAAGGCTGAGACACTAATCCGAACAAACTTCTCATTAGGCCTAACAGTAACAGTATGTGAAGATGACCACATCATGCCGTGGGCATTAAAAAATCAATTTTGTCTTGGTCTAAATGCGATCGCTTAAACTAATGTCTTAAAATTAATTTTTTTACAGCCTCGGCCAGCTGATCAGTTTAAGTACGCTGTCACCAACAATGCTGCCCAAATATGGATTTTCGATATGAGCGAAAGGACGTGTACCTGCAGACGATTTCAGGTCGATCAAATTCCTTGTCCTCATCCAATGGCCGTTTGTAAGCACCGACGAATTGATCCTTATAATTATTGCTCTAATTACTATACGAAAGACTATCTGTATGCTTGCTATGCACATGTAGTCTATTCGATTGGCAGCGCCGAGGGCTGGGATGTTTCTGAAGATGTAAGGTTGTAAATAGTTAATCCTCCCCCTACAAAGCGCGGGCCCAGAAGGCCACGGATTCACAGGATTCCGTCCCAAGGTGAAGATCATACGCCTAATCGGTGTGGTAGATGTAATGGTTCTGGATACAACCGCCAAACCTGTACTAACTCAGTACCCTTACAAAAACGTCCAACAACAAGCACTGATATATCGTTAAGAACCCCCAGTTCATAAACTGGACATAAATTTATCAGTCATTTTACTTTTATAGTTATGTTGTATAACTATTTATCACACTTAACATTCTTTATTCTAAGTACATAGTTTATTTTATAGTACAATAGAGTGATATAACATGTAGTGACCATTCTCAATATTAAAAAATTTACACCGCAAAAGCTAAAAAGTTTTAAGGGACATTTAGACTAATGCTCATAATAGTTATGACCGGGTGGTAATTACTGTTATGACCTATGTTTTAATGGTGAAGCAAATAATATTTCATATTTTTCTTGTGGCGCATATTGTAATTTATAGTACAACATCAAGTATATAACACGCCGTGACCATTTTCGATTTAAAAAAAAATGCAATAATAAGCTAACATTCTTTAGGGGGAATTTATAGTATCGGTCATAACAGTTATGACCTCTTTGTTATAGTATCGGTCATAACAGTTATGACCGGGTGATCATAACCGTTATGATCTCTGTGTTTATAGTGAGGCAAAGAGAACTTTTTATTATTAGAAGATAACATTTTTTGTCTTATCAGGTACAAAGATAATTCTTTTTATTCACATCTGCTCATGACAATTATGAGCACCGATACAATTAATGTGTAATATAAAAATTCACAATTTACAACAATTTACCATATCAAAAAAAAAATCATGGTATACCATGAATTAAAAAATGGCCCTAGTTACAGTCTTGTTAAGTTAGACAACAAAATTTTGGTTAGTCAAAATGTTAAAAGTCCGTTTCCACCTCATCATCATTTTTATATGTTTGTTCAATCTTCCGCTTGGAATGGAACCACAAGTAACATACTAGCAACTCCCTGAATATTTGCATGCGTTCAGCAATTACCCAATAACGGACATCCCTCCCTTCTATCAAGCATTCAGCATATTTTATTGTGAAAATTCCACAATCACCCCTGTGGCACAAAAGATGAAAAAAAAAAAAGAAATAAGCATCACACTCTACACAGTTAATTTTACGAAAACATTTTCAAAACTTGTACTAACTCATTCGCTTGTTGAGGGATATCTTTCATTATAGTGACCGGTTTTGGGTAAATTCCAGGAGGATCTCGTGGTTTGAACTCGAACAAACTGTTTTTCTCAGCCATGAGGGGAATGAACTTTGACAGATCTTTCATTCCTTCGCGGACCTTAGAATTGTGAGGGCCTTCATGCTGAAGAGAGTCGTACACCTCTAAGGTCCAGTTTGTGAGATCGAGCTTTGCTAATGCCCAATGTTTCAGATCACCAAAGTGTATTGGTATTAGCAAAGTGTTCACTTCAAACCATGAGGGACCACTCTGGGCACTCACGCCAAGTATGATCCTGAATATAGAATCACAGGTGCCCCACTCGAACTTATCGGGTGCTGACTGGTAGACAGTCCACAATGAACGAACCTTTGCAGAAAAAAAACGTGTCTACCGTTGTCACCTTCCATTGTTCCAATTCGGGGTATTGCCTGATCTTCTTCCTCAAGTAGTAGCATGTGCTGCACAAACAATGTACCGTCTTCACTTTAGTATTTACAAAATTTATAAATCATGGAGTATAAAAAATTGAAGAACGGTACTTACTTCATCCCATAGCCAAACAGGTGATGTAGCTAACTCATAATACCAACTTTTTTTTCCACCAACATGTATCCAAGGTCATGTGGTTTGTCCAAGGTATCATGCTTTGCACTATATCGGGGAGGCCGTTTACTAAACATAATGAAAGCAGGTTAATTGGTAATGACATTATTAATATATTGTAATTTTCAAATCGAACAGACTTTTAAATTAAAAAATTTACCCTGCAGGAGTCCTCTTCAATAATCCTTACTTGAACCAGTCCCTGAACTCCGATAGCGTCTCTTTCGAAGGTTCATCTGCAAGACCCGGAGGGAGGGCATAAATCAACTGCGTCGGAGCCTTCAACGGCGAGCCAACCACGGTCATGGATCCAGAGGGCTGTTGGCCAAGCCTTGATAGTCTGGCCCTCTTCTTCTTCCGGATCTATAATTGACACACGTGAAGCTCGTTAACATTGTACAATGACCATAATGAATATGTAACTAAGTTACAGATATTCGTAACAACCACATCACCGATGCTTTCCTCGTCGTCTGGCTCTTCAAGCTTGACGACATCCAGCCCTATGTTTTTTCCTTTAGCATCCTTCTCCTCCTTTAGTCCAACAAATGGATGAGATTTTGCCTTCACTGCTCCCTCGATTTCTTTTGAATGGTATTTAATATTTTCCTGCGTGGTTTCACAACATGTAATAATAAATACAATGTCAATTATAGTTGTGGAAGATAGTTATAATCATCTATATATATGGTTGACTCGATTAACAAATACATGATCTCCTTATCCTTCTCATCCTTGACGTCTTCCCAAGTAACAATCGCCTTATCGGCTGTAAGGAACTCTATAGCTGCTTGAACACCCATATCAGCAACGGCACTGATGTCAGACTCGAATAGCACATCAGCTTGTGTGTCGGTCTCCATGTGAGGTGAGCCAGTGTTCAACGCATCCGACTCAGCCGTGTGAACTTTATTCTTCTGGCTGCTGCTGACATGGAACGCAGTGTGTGCCTTTCCCTGTTCCTCCTCGGTCTTGTTGGCGGCCAACATTGTTATAACCCTTCGCAAGAGTTTGTTTGACTTCTTCTGTCCCTTTTTAAGAGCCGCCAACTTTTTTTTAATGGAGGCAACCTCTCCCCGGATCTCTTTTTGAAACTCCCTCCACTCGGAGTATGTATCGGAGCTCGGTCGGGGTGCAGGAGTCTTGGGAGGTAAGCTAGGCACAACACTTGGGTTCTTCAAATATAGCCACGCAACCCATGGGTCCTTCAACTCTTCTTCAGTTGGCATCATCACAAACGCCTTAGGCTGAACACATTTGATATCATTAATAACAACTATGAGGAGGGGCTACGGTCAATATGTTAATTACCTTCATATATGAATATTAATGCATATTAACTTATTTATGGTAGATAATCAAATTAAATAATCACCCTTCCAAAATCAGCAATGACCAACGTTGATATTCAGAAAAACTAATCAAGTTTCACTGTATACGGGGTGGTGGTCATTACAGGAATGACCACCCGGTCATTACACAGATGGCCAAGTAGCATATTAGTGATACAAAAGGTATGGTCATAACGGTTATGATCGATACTATAACACAGACGTCATAACGGTTATGACCACTAGCATATATATACGGTTATGACGACTAGGATGATTATGTAAAATGTCGAACAATTGTAGTTGACACTGCATACATAATAAATAGGGTTAATATATGGAAGACGACCAATAATTTTTGTACCTGATTTTCGCCAATCGCGGTAAAGGCTGACATAACATCATCGAACTTGACATTGTCCGATGTGGTCCACGACAGCATACGCGGAATGGCATGTTCGTACTTGGTGCTGAATTTCAATGCTATCGATCGGAAGGTCTCATAGGCCCAAACGAGCAAGGCATGAGGAAAGCCCGCAACACTGTAATGCACTTTGTCAGTCTTTTTTACCGGTCTTCGCTTCGAAGACAACCTGTTTTCAACTGTGTTGCAGATTGCAGACCAGATTGCCTCCCATGAGAGTATGCCCCAAGAAAAATCATTGAAATCAGCAATGTTATCGGCAAGGGCAAAAAACTTCGGGTCTATCTTAACTGAGTTTGCATTTGATAAAGGAATGCAGAAAATCAAGTATAGTAGACTAAGCTTTACAGCGTCGTCGTCGTTGTCAAAATTTGCATTGGACAGCTGCAGCCCTAAATTTTCTCTCGACACACCTCTCAACGTTGAAAAATATCTTGTTATCAATCGGCTTTCGACCACTGGGAGATGAGTAGTCCCTACACATTTCATGCCAGTAATAAGGCAGAACTCGTTGATGGAAAATCAGCCAAGTTCTTCACCGACCTTAAACCAAAGAGCATCACCCATTGCTAAGTGATCCGTTAATCTCATAACAATGTTATGGAAGACCTGCCTAGCCCAACCAAGAGTACTTAATCTTAGAAACTGTTTAATGCATCGCTGCTGGATGACGGTCTCGTACTGTTGGGGAGTCAACCACTTTCTCAAATTCGTACAACTCTCTGTAATGTTAATAAAAGTATTTATTTTTGCCCTGGTAATTTCAGTATCCGGTACCTGTCGATTATATTGATCCTGCGGTAATGTTAATGGTAACATAAAAGAGTGAGTATACTGATGACAGTGAAGTAACCATACAGATTACCAGGAATAAAATAACAGCAATTTGAAAGGTAACGAATTGATGACCATCAATTCCAAAAAAATTTATGTTTACGGTCATAAAATGAGCAAGTCATCATGAAAATGACCATCCTAAAATAAGTCAAAACTCAAAGTAAATATTGTTATGACCAACAAGTCATAATGAAAATGACCACACGGACATAACAGAAAAACTAAGGTAATAATATTGTGACCAACAAGTCATCATGATTATGACCATCAGGAAATAACTTCAAACTGAGTAATTATTATTATGACCAGAGTGTCATCACAAAAATGACCATTACACTTTAAAAAGAAAAAAAAAAGAGCCGATATCATCTACACTTAAACACCAACATCGACGACACCCACATATTTATTTTTATATAAACCAAACCACTAACTTTAACAAACGGTTGGTTTATGGTACAGAAATAGATAAAAATTCTAATTTTATGTACATTATGATAAGATTTTTTAACAAATCAATTAGAAAGGTGGAATATCATCAAAAACATATATAAAAATGGAAACTTTGTTTTTACATTATCAATAAAAACTGCATATTCTTACTGAAAAATATTAAAAGTGTTAAACTTTTTAAACACAAAAACCAGAAATAACTTTTTAACCTATCCAGCTTCCGATATCTTATCTTATACGACACTTATATATTACCTCTGTAAATTTTTATTTTTTCAACATAAAAAACAAAAATCAAAATATTTACCTTTCCAAGGTCGGATATATTCTCGTCTAGTGAACTCATGAACTTATTTGGATCCTTTACTTCGATTTTCCCCTGCGTACTCGTCGACGACATTTCGGGAATAGTGTTTTTCTCTGACATTTTCGTTGGAGTCGACATGAGTAATTTTTAAAGATTATTCGACATCAACAGACGTTCAAGCAATGTTAAAAGGGTGCTTGTGGTGGTTTAGGAAGGTTTCCGAGCGGTTGCAAAGCTTTCTTTCTCTAGAATCGGAGTTTCTCTTTCTACAACACTGTAGAGGCTGGTTGGGAATTTTTGTTAGGGTATTCGATAGAGAGGGACTTTTGGGCGGGTGGGAGATGAGGGTAAATATGTAATTTAATATTAAAATGACTCTTCGTATTACCATGGAGACGGTCATTATGAAAATGACCAGATGGTAAATACGGTTATGACCTCTGTGCCTACGGTCAAATATGATTTTGTATTGATCAAATACGGTCACAACGAAAATGACCATCCGGTCCTTATAAAAATGATCGTTCTGTAATAATACCAAAAGTCATTTTAAATGAATATGACAGGACGGTCATTTTTATAATGACCGAACGGTCATTTTCGTTCTGACCGTATTTGACCAATACAAAATCATATTGACCGTAGGCACAGAGGTCATAACCGTATTGACCATCTAGTCATTTTCATAATGACCGTCAACATTATGACCGAATGGTCATAACCGTTATGACCATTGGCGTGTAAGTATCGTCATAACGGTTATGACCGGGTGGTCATAATCGTTATGACCATTGGTGTGTAAGTATGGTCATAACGATTATGACCACACGGTCATAACCGTTAGGACCATTGGCGTGTAAGTATCGGTCATAACCGTTATGACCATTGGCATGTAAGTATCGGTCATAAGAATTATGACCACACGGTCATAACCGTTATGACCGTTGGCGTAAAAGTATCGGTCATAACGGTTATGACCACTTTTTATATGAGTGTATCGGTCATAAAAGTTATGACCGTGTGGTCATTTTTATAATGACCACCTGGTAAATATCGTTGTGACAACGATTGTAATGACCAACTTGTTTGTAAACTTATGATTTCTTTTGTTAAGAATCAAAGTCTATTTATGTTATATGTATGATATGTTTCTATGAAAAGTTGTTGAATCTTTAGTTAAAAGATTCAAATAAGTTAGTTATGCAAGTTTAAGACCTTTTTGTTAAAAGAAAAAGGTATAAGTTTATGCTTTATGATTTTATGTTATTTTAAAAATGGACTGCATTTGGGAGATAAGCCAAACCAGACCTTTAAGGATGACACCTCTGATGACAAGTGTCATTACTATGAGTGGTCACCTCACAGGGACCAAAATGTAAATATTTTATGTTTAGGGGTCAAATTGTAAATTAAGAAAAGTTTATGATTTTGAAGCTAAAAAGTCTTTTAAGGAAGAATTTAGCAAAATTTTGATGTTTAAAGGCTTAACCAAAATTGGCCAAGTCATAGGGACTAAAGTGCAAATATTTTGCCTTTAGGGGCCAATGTGCAATTTTGAAGAAAATTGTAAACTTATAAGCAATTATGTAAATTTTTGAACCAGGGACTTTTTAAGTAAAGTTTCTTAGTTCAATTAAGTCAATGACCCATTTTTAGTTAGTTAGTATGGTTGGAAATCAAGGATGACAAGTTAAGATTGTTTTTGAAAACTCTAGCTAGAACCAATCCCATTATGCCATGTGTCACCATAGGAACCGGCCACGTCATGGCTTGTTGAGCAAGTAATCTTGTTCTTGAAAAAGATTATGCAAATTAGAAGATTTTAAGTGTTAATAAAAGTTTACAAATCATACCCTAAGTTTAGTGTTTTAACACTTTAATTTAGTTGGTTGATTTTGTGTTAAGAACAATTAAGTAATTTGTGTCACTTGGTTACACCAAAAACCGGCCACATAAGGATAAGGGACCCTAGATTCTAGCTTGGCTAAGTCACACCCTAGCCTTGCACCCTTGGCAAGCCAAGGCTTGCACACCTAGGCACCAAAGGCCGGCCACCCAAGGAAGTAACACACCATGGTGTAGCCTTGGTGAGCAAGCAAACCAAGGCTTGCACACTAAGCCACCACCCAAGGGCCGGCCACCTCAAGAGTGTGACACCTCAAAAACCTAGCCTTGGTGAGTAAGAGTGCTTAGCTCTACACACTTGGCAAGCCAAGATCTTGCTAAGTTGACACCATGACCGGCCATCACCTTGGTTAGACACCTCATGGTCTAGCCTTGGTGAATAAGCAAGCTTAGCTTCACCTATTTGGCAAGCCAAGACCACACCATGACCGGCCACCCAAGGGAAAGACACATCCTTGGCCTAGCTTTGATGAGCCAACACCCTAGGTTACCTAGCCTAACCTCCTTGGCAAGCCAAGCCTTGCACACCTCACCCTAGGACCGGCCACACCAAGGAAGTGCCACCTCAAATGTAGCCTTGATGAGCAAGCAACCCTAGCTTAGCTTGCTTGGCAAATTGGGTGAAGCATGGCCGGCCAACACATAGGGACCAAGGAGAAAAATAGTTTGGCTTCAAGGACTATTGCCTAAATTACCAAAGATTGATTTCTTGAACTCCTTTAGAGTTTGACACCTAAGGCACTTAGGCAAGCTTAGTAAGCTTACTAGCTTTGCTTATTGGCAAGCAAAGGCTTACACCACTTTCACCTAAGGCCGGCCACACCAAGGAAGGGACACCTCATGGTCCCTAGGCCACATGAGTAAGCAACCCTAGCTTGGGTTAGTGGCATGAGAAGCACAAGGGTGACCGGCCACCCTTGAAGGAAACAAATTCAAATTGGCTTCCTCTAAGGACTAAGAAGCCAATTGTTATACTTCTAGGGATTGATAAGCAAATTCAAAACTTATGCTTCATCTATAAATAGGTGAAGGTGCTGTTGTATCATTTGGTTAGCCAACACACACACACAACCTTGAGCAGCACAAACTCCCCCAACCTTGCCATAGAAACCGAGCAAAGAAAAGAAAGAAAAGAAAGAAAAGAAAGAAAAGAAAACTAGAAAAGATTTTCGGTTTAGTGTGAGAGAATTTTCAATTACCCTAGATTAAGAATTTCATCAGTGAAACTTGAGGTAAATATTGTTATCCTCTAGTTCTCCATTTATAAATTAAGAGAATGATTAGTATGATTAAGCAAGAGTTTAAATTTTGTAAGATACATGCACTAGGGTTTTTGTATGCTTGATTAAGTCTCTATCCGAGCAGTTTTTCTGAAACAATATTTAGAGGCCTTTAGAGGCCGAATCTTAAAAAAGTTAAAACTGCAAAGTTGTAGAGGAAGAAAAATCCTAGGGGCCAACTCGGCCAGTTTTTGAAAATAAGGCTTTTAAGACCTTCATTTCTATAAAAACCCGAGACCAAATTATGAGCAGTAAGTTTGGTCGAACAATTTTCTAAGGCAAAAATAAGCATGTTAAAGGCAGATTTGAAGTTTGAGGTTAAAACAAAAGTTGTAGGAGACTTCAAGATCTACAACTTTAATGAAGAAAACTTTTCCAAATTCGAAACATATTTGTGAGAAAAGAACTAAACTTTATGAATTGGTTTTGGAACCCGATTTTCAAAATGATTAGAGTTTTTACTAAATTTCAAAAAGGAGTTGAAATTTAGGAATGGTTGTTAGCAATTAGAATCATTATGTTATTATGATAGGATGATACTCATCCTATGATTTTCTTGAAAACAGGGAAACGACCTGTTTGAGTGAAGGATTGTGATTCAAGGCGCAGTAACGGTAAGTACGACTCCGCCTACAGCATAAACAAAATTTGTTTGTTGAATGCCTTCAAGTTTATAATGATATAAGCATGATAAAACGTTATGGCCTGTATGATATCAAGTTTATAATGTTATATGTATAAGAAATATTTATGATATGTATGTATGTACATTTTTAAGATATGATAATATTAAAGTACGAATGGCATGTATGTATGCAAGAAATGATGAATGTATGGCATGTATGTTTTCAAGTTCATGAATGTATGTTTATAGTATGTATGTTCATATGATGAGAAATGTGATATTATGACATCACGAAGTATGCTCATTAAAGAATAACGAGTTGGTAAAAATATGAAACCCCAGCTTCAGTTAAGAAACTGGTTATGAATATGAAACAATATTTCAAGTATGAAATAAGACAAGAACAAGACTTTTAATACAAGCAAAATGCTATATGTCGTATCGACCCGCGTCAGGTCGGGTTTGGTTCATGGTTTGAGTTGGACAGGGCTGGCCGCCCCAACCACTCCATGGCAGCGCGCCACGGTACGTACATTCATGTTAAGTTATGTAAGGGCCCAAAATCTATGCTAACTTATGAAAACAGAAATTGACCATAAATGGTTCATGCATTATGTTATCATGATATGTTTTGTGGATAAATAGTTGTGCTTGCTGAGCGAAAGCTCATGTTTTAAGTTTATGCTGTAGGTAAGCAACCTTGCGGTATTTCTTGATACAAGGCGGTGGAGCATGGCAAGGCAAAGCTGTGAAACTGTGGGACGGAATCACTACGTTTCTTTTTGTTAAATTATGCTACGCTAAATATGCTGTATTTAAGTACAAAAAACACATTTCCGCTATAAGTAATTATGTATAAGTACATGTATGGATATAAGTGTTTATTATGAAATTTCCAAGTTAAACAATACTTATCAGTTGTATAAAAAAAAAAAAAAAAATTCTGTCTAAATTTTCATATATTATTATGTAAGAATGTACGGTAACGGCCGGCGCTAGGCGGGTCGTCACAGAGTTGGTATCAGAGCCTAAGTTCCTACCTTCTGGTTTCACAGTTTGCTTGCCTGCGCCACAGTCATTGTAAGTTAAAAATATTTCGTATTTATATTATGAATTTGTATAATCTAGATTTGAGGATAATGGACGACGATCGAAGTGCAGCCTACGCATTTTTCATGATGTCTCCGTTAGTATTTGATGGAACTAGACGAACTGTGACTCTCGCAGCATGGCTTCATGACATGGAGTCTATATTCCGAATAGGTCATATTCCACCCCATCTACAGGTATCGTTAGCAAGTCGTTGTCTAGCAGTAGATGCTAGATTGTGGTGGAGAATAACAGGAGAACAGGAAGTTCAGGAAGGATCATGGGAAAATTTTCGCCATGTCATCACTGCTCGTTTTGGACCTCCATTAGAGGAAAACGCCGACGTACATTATCGGGATCCAGAAATTTATCGTGACATGAACCTTGTCCGATATCTTAACTACGTTTATGATTGGCATGCTTATTCGGGAGAGTCGATGGGCCATTATTGTCGAAGATTTCAGGAGGCTATGTTGCCTCATATTCCAGATATGGGCGACCCAGAGTTTCGGGCATTGCAACTACTCCGGGAAGGACTGCCACCTAACGTCAGGGAACACGTTCAGCCACCGGCAATTGGAATGACTCTGGAACACATGATTAACGACATCATGGAAGCGGAGTTGATAGCTCACATGGTTCAAGCAGATGCTGTAGTGGAGAACAATATCCAAGTGCCAGTTAACAACAATGACGTGGAGGAGCCACCCTTCCAATGGGGACCAGCATTGCCAGAAGACCCTATCCCGGCAATACCACTTCAGGAGATTCCTCCACAAGAGGATATTGATGGCATGAATCTCGAAGATATTCTTGGTGAGCCCGAATTACAAGAGGATCCCCACGAAATCATCCTGGATAACGGAGATGAAGAAGAAGAAGATGTTCATATGGAGAATGATCCGGAGGAAGTCTTGTTCGATGAGGAAGACTGGGACGTATTCTCTGAGATATCATCGGAATAGATAGTTTAAGTATAAAATAGTATGTATGTAAGATAGATAGTGATAATCACTTCTATCTTGTACTTGATCATGTATATATATATATATAGCAAGTAAAGAGTATGTACATGATAGTAAGGTTGAATATGAATGTATGTATTATGAATTATGAATTATGAATGATGATGGAATGCAAGATTATGAACAACATATGATATGTCATGGAATGATGAGATCATGATGGATCTCTAATGTTATGTTTTATGTTATGATGTTATGGTATGATACGATGATATGATATGATAAGTAAGTAGTATTCATAATAAGATTTTATGATGAGATATGGATGAACGAAAAGATATTTGTAGTATAACAATATCTTTATCGTAATTAGATAAGAAATAGAAGATGTCACGTCCACGTACCCGAGCGAATCCTATTCCGCAAGAACCTGATCTTGCAAATATAGTAGCTACCTTGCAACGACAATTGCGAGAACAACAACAAGAGACGAACCAGCTTCAGGAACAAGTAGCCCAACTAAATCAAGTGCCTCGAGTGAACGAAGTCCCACTGCAAAATAACCCTGTACCCCCAGCAGCGCCTCAAGCACCAGAGGTTCATCAAGAAGTTCCGTTAGCACCCGAAGGTCTGCAAAGGAATCCACCTATAGTTAGGGAAGATCTGTTGTATGAACGATTTAGGCGAATGAAGGCACCTGAATTTGAAGGAACCACAGATCCAATAGTAGCAGATAATTGGCTGATCGATATCCAAGTAATTTTGGATTTTATGGGACTTACGGAACAAGAGAAAGTTCTTTGTGCCTCTTTTGCACTTAAGAAAGATGCACGTCATTGGTGGAGAACGGTTCAGATACGCAGAAACGTGGTGTTCATGCGA
The DNA here is from genome assembly GCA_038430175.1 of Ficus hirta. Taxonomy (NCBI): domain Eukaryota; kingdom Viridiplantae; phylum Streptophyta; class Magnoliopsida; order Rosales; family Moraceae; genus Ficus; species Ficus hirta. The sequence goes on from CM076597.1 coordinate 307,173, forward strand.
TGGCAAGATTTTGTAGACGAATTCAGAATAATGTACTACAATCAGGAGATTCTTGCAGCTCAACAGGATGAGTTTACCAGCTTCAAGCAAGGATCTTTGTCCGTGATGGAAGCAGTCAAGAAATTTGAACAGCTTGCCCGTTTATGTCCGGAACTGGTACCGAATGAAAGAGAGAAAGTAAGGAGGATGATGAAAATGTTTCGAACAGACATCGCCAAGCAAGTTAGTGCTGGAAGTAGCCCTCCAACTCTTGTAGCTGATTGTATAGGTCGAGCTATGAGAGCAGAATACTGGATTAATCCGGATAAGGAAGCGCGGGTTCAGATATTCAAAGCTAAGAAGGAAGAAAAAGCTGTAGAGAAACAGATACAGTCTAGGCAGAACCAGCAACCGAACTTAAAAGGCCAGACTAGTAATTCCAACCAAAGTTCCAAGCAGTTTGGAAGGAATAAAAGAAGAGAGAATGCTACGGGTCAGGGCCAACAGAAGAATTACCCCCAGAAGAGGAACAACCGTGGGAATGAGGGTAATAATAACAGTTATCCTGTGTGTGCTCAATGTGGAAAGAAACATCCAGGCGTATGTAGGATGGGAACAAACGCTTGCTACCTTTGTGGCAAGGAAGGTCATTATGCGAGGAATTGTACCTCCATTAGTCAGAACCAGAACCCTCAGTACCAGACTAGGAATACAAACCGACAGCTTCACGCGGTACAAGCAAAGGTCGAAAGTCCTTCGATGGTACAAGGAAGACTTGAAGCTCCTGAACCACAAGCCAGGATTTATGCTTACACAAGGGGAGACGCTGAAGCTGGAACTTCTAATGTAGTAACAGGTCAGATCTTTATAGCCGCTTATGATGCATTTGCCCTTATTGATTCTGGTGCCACCCATTCGTTTATATCGATGGAGTATGCCCGGAAGTTAGATAGAAATGTAGAAAGTATAGGGCAACCTTTTAGAACCTCTCTTCCATCGGGAGATATTTTGTTATCTGATTCCTGGATGCGAAATGTTCCGATAGTTATGTGTGGTAGAGAATTATATGTAGACCTGATTCCAATTAAGCTTCAGGATTTTGATGTAATCCTGGGAATGGATTTCTTAGATAAGTACAACGCTAAGATTGATTGTCGAAAGCGTTGTGTTACGTTTAGTCTTTTCGGCGAAGAGGAATTCAACTTTCACGGCCAGTCTAAGAGGTCATCAACCCGGCTTGTTTCTGCAATGAAAGCTTGGAAAATGTTAGCTAATGGATGTCAAGGGTACTTAGCTAACATGGTGGACAAAGAACAAGAAAAAGAGCTGCAACCCGAAGATGTTCTTATTATTAGGGATTATGTAGACTTCTTTCCAAAAGATTTAACTAGACTTCCGCCCGAGCGTGAAATCTCTTTCGAAATAGAATTGTTGCCAGGAACAGCTCCAATATCGAAAGCACCTTATCGCATGGCCCCAGCTGAGCTTAGGGAACTTCAAGTACAGTTGCAAGAACTGTTGGACAAGGGATTTATTCGTCAAAGCCATTCCCCGTGGGGAGCACCTGTGTTGTTTGTCAAGAAGAAGGATGGAACGTTACGAATGTGTATCGACTATCGCGAGTTGAATAAGATCACGATTAAGAACAAGTACCCTCTCCCGAGAATCGACGATCTCTTTGATCAACTTAGATGAGCTTTAGTATTCTCGAAGATTGACTTGCGTTCAGGCTACCATCAACTCAGAATCAAGGAAGGAGATATTCCCAAGACGGCGTTTCGAACACGTTATGGACATTATGAGTATTTAGTTATGCCTTTTGGATTAACTAATGCTCCAGCTGCTTTTATGGACCTTATGAATCGGGTGTTTAAAGATTATTTAGATAAGTTTGTTATCATCTTCATTCATGATATTTTGATCTATTCAAAATCTACAAAGGAACATGAGCAGCACCTCAAGATGGTTTTGGAAACATTAAGACGGAATCAGCTTTATGCCAAATTCACTAAATGTGAATTTTGGTTGGAGAAAGTACATTTCTTAGGCCACGTAGTTTCAAGGGAAGGAATTTCTGTTGATCCTGCTAAGATAGAAGCAGTTAGTGCATGGTCAGCACCCAGAAACGTTACGGAGATACGAAGCTTTCTTGGCTTGGCCGGATACTACCGACAGTTCGTTGAAGGATTCTCCAAGATAGCAGCGCCACTAACAGCTCTTACTAAAAAGGGGAGAAAGTTTGAGTGGACACCGAAGTGTGAAGAAAACTTCCAAGAGCTCAAGAGGAAACTTACAAGTGCACCAGTGTTGATCATTCCGGACGTTGATGCAGGAAATTTCGCCATTTATAGTGATGCGTCGAAAACTGGACTAGGAGCCGTCCTTATGCAAGGAAGAAATGTGGTTGCTTATGCTTCACGTCAACTGAAGGACCATGAACGGAACTACCCGACTCACGATTTGGAGCTTGCCGCGGTGGTTTTCGCTTTGAAGATTTGGAGACATTACCTGTATGGTAATAGATGTGAGATTTTTACCGATCATCAAAGTCTCAAATACATCTTTACTCAAAAGGAGCTTAATATGCGGCAATGAAGATGGCTCGAACTCGTAAAGGATTATGATTGTGAAATTCTTTATCATCCTGGAAAGGCAAACAAGGTAGCAGATGCGTTGAGCAGGAAGTCATCCGGTATGCTCATGTCTCTTGAAATGATGTCCGAACCCCTCCAAAAGGAAATTTCTGATTTCCGATTAGAAATGCTAATCGGAAAATTGTCTGCTTTGACTCTTCAGTCTAATCTCCTAGAAACCATTAAGTGCTATCAAAGGAAAGATTCCTTTTTGTTGAAAATTCAGCTACTTGGAGAAGAAGATAAGGAATTTAAGACGTCTGCGAATGGGTTAATTCTTTTCAAAGGAAGGATTTGTGTTCCTAACTTTGAGTTTCTAAGGAAACAAATCATGTCAGAAGCGCATGAAACGCCATACTCAGTTCACCCTGGAGCTACTAAGATGTATAAGGACCTTAAGGAGAACTTTTGGTGGCCGAATATGAAGAGAGAAATTGCTGAATTTGTATCAAAGTGTCTAACTTGTCAGAAAGTTAAAGCTGAACACCGGCAACCTGGCGGAGATCTTCAAAAGATAGAACTCCCAGAATGGAAATGGGAACAAATCACCATGGATTTCGTAGTTGGACTACCCAGGACCGCTAGTGGAAATGATATGATTTGGGTAATTGTGGATAGATTAACCAAATCAGCCCATTTCATTGCTAGTAAAGCCACCTTTTCGGTTGAGAAATTAGCTGAAATTTATGTATCTCAGGTTGTTAAGTTGCATGGAGTTCCAAAATCCATTATTTCAGATCGAGACGGACGTTTTACTTCGCGATTTTGGAAAAGTGTTCACACAGCTATGGGGTCAAGGTTGAAATTCAGTACTGCATTCCACCCTCAGACAGATGGACAATCGGAGCGCACGATCCAGACCTTAGAAGATATGTTGAGATCTTGTGTTTTGGATTTCAAGGGAAATTGGGATCAAAAGTTACCCTTGATCGAATTTTCGTATAATAATAGTTACCACACTTCTATTGGTATGGCTCCATTTGAAGCGCTATATGGAAGGAAATGTCGATCTCCCATCCATTGGCAAGAAGTCGGACAGAAGCAACTTCAAACTACGGACTTCATCAGAAAAACCTCAGAAGACGTCAAGATGATCAAGCAACGGCTCGATGTAGCTTTCAGTCGACAGAAGAGTTACGCTGATAAACGTCGAAGACCCTTAGAATTCCAAGTTGGAGATTCTGTTTTTCTCAAGATTGCTCCAGTAAAGGGGATTATGAGGTTTGGTAAGAAGGGAAAGCTCAGTCCAAGATACACAGGTCCGTTTGAGATCCTCGAAAGAATTGGAAAAGTTGCCTATAAGCTTGCTTTACCGCCAGCTTTAACTTCTATACACGATGTTTTTCACGTTTCAATGTTGAAGAAATACGTACCTGATCCTTCTCATGTGCTAAGTCAAGAACCGATCGAAGTACAAACAGATTTGACGTACGAGGAAAGGCCAATACAAATTCTAGATCGGGAAGAAAAGGTTTTAAGAAACAAAACCATTCTGATGGTTAAGGTGTTATGGCAGAATCATAATATTCAAGAAGCAACGTGGGAAGTAGAAGAGGAAATGAGAAAGAACTATCCCTACTTGTGTTGATTTTCGGGGACGAAAATTTCTTTAAGGAGGGTAGATTGTAATGACCAACTTGTTTGTAAACTTATGATTTCTTTTGTTAAGAATCAAAGTCTATTTATGTTATATGTATGATATGTTTCTATGAAAAGTTGTTGAATCTTTAGTTAAAAGATTCAAATAAGTTAGTTATGCAAGTTTAAGACCTTTTTGTTAAAAGAAAAAGGTATAAGTTTATGCTTTATGATTTTATGTTATTTTAAAAATGGACTGCATTTGGGAGATAAGCCAAACCAGACCTTTAAGGATGACACCTCTGATGCCAAGTGTCATTACTATGATTGGTCACCTCACAGGGACCAAAATGTAAATATTTTATGTTTAGGGGTCAAATTACAAATTAAGAAAAGTTTATGATTTTGAAGCTAAAAAGTCTTTTAAGGAAGAATTTAGCAAAATTTTGATGTTTAAAGGCTTAACCAAAATTGGCCAAGTCATAGGGACTAAAGTGTAAATATTTTGTCTTTAGGGGCCAATGTGCAATTTTGAAGAAAATTGTAAACTTATAAGCAATTATGTAAATTTTTGAACCAGGGACTTTTTAAGTAAAGTTTCTTAGTTCAATTAAGTCAATGACCCATTTTTAGTTAGTTAGTATGGTTGGAAATCAAGGATGACAAGTTAAGATTGTTTTTGAAAACTCTAGCTAGAACCAATCCCATTATGCCATGTGTCACCATAGGAACCGGCCACGTCATGGCTTGTTGAGCAAGTAATCTTGTTCTTGAAAAAGATTATGCAAATTAGAAGATTTTAAGTGTTAATAAAAGTTTACAAATCATACCCTAAGTTTAGTGTTTTAACACTTTAATTTAGTTGGTTGATTTTGTGTTAAGAACAATTAAGTAATTTGTGTCACTTGGTTACACCAAAAACCAGCCACATAAGGATAAGGGACCCTAGATTCTAGCTTGGCTAAGTCACACCCTAGCCTTGCACCCTTGGCAAGCCAAGGCTTGCACACCTAGGCACCAAAGGCCGGCCACCCAAGGAAGTAACACACCATGGTGTAGCCTTGGTGAGCAAGCAAACCAAGGCTTGCACACTAAGCCACCACCCAAGGGCCGGCCACCTCAAGAGTGTGACACCTCAAAAACCTAGCCTTGGTGAGTAAGAGTGCTTAGCTCTACACACTTGGCAAGCCAAGATCTTGCTAAGTTGACACCATGACCGGCCATCACCTTGGTTAGACACCTCATGGTCTAGCCTTGGTGAATAAGCAAGCTTAGCTTCACCTATTTGGCAAGCCAAGACCACACCATGACCGGCCACCCAAGGGAAAGACACATCCTTGGCCTAGCTTTGATGAGCCAACACCCTAGGTTACCTAGCCTAACCTCCTTGGCAAGCCAAGCCTTGCACACCTCACCCTAGGACCGGCCACACCAAGGAAGTGCCACCTCAAATGTAGCCTTGATGAGCAAGCAACCCTAGCTTAGCTTGCTTGGCAAATTGAGTGAAGCATGGCCGGCCAACACATAGGGACCAAGGAGAAAAATAGTTTGGCTTCAAGGACTATTGCCTAAATTACCAAAGATTGATTTCTTGAACTCCTTTAGAGTTTGACACCTAAGGCACTTAGGCAAGCTTAGTAAGCTTACTAGCTTTGCTTATTGGCAAGCAAAGGCTTACACCACTTACACCTAAGGCCGGCCACACCAAGGAAGGGACACCTCATGGTCCCTAGGCCACATGAGTAAGCAACCCTAGCTTGGGTTAGTGGCATGAGAAGCACAAGGGTGACCGGCCACCCTTGAAGGAAACAAATTCAAATTGGCTTCCTCTAAGGACTAAGAAGCCAATTGTTATACTTCTAGGGATTGATAAGCAAATTCAAAACTTATGCTTCATCTATAAATAGGTGAAGGTGCTGTTGTATCATTTGGTTAGCCAACACACACACACAACCTTGAGCAGCACAAACTCCCCCAACCTTGCCATAGAAACCGAGCAAAGAAAAGAAAGAAAAGAAAGAAAAGAAAGAAAAGAAAACTAGAAAAGATTTTCGGTTTAGTGTGAGAGAATTTTCAATTACCCTAGATTAAGAATTTCATCAGTGAAACTTGAGGTAAATATTGTTATCCTCTAGTTCTCCATTTATAAATTAAGAGAATGATTAGTATGATTAAGCAAGAGTTTAAATTTTGTAAGATACATGCACTAGGGTTTTTGTATGCTTGATTAAGTCTCTATCCGAGCAGTTTTTCTGAAACAATATTTAGAGGCCTTTAGAGGCCGAATCTTAAAAAAGTTAAAACTGCAAAGTTGTAGAGGAAGAAAAATCCTAGGGGCCAACTCGGCCAGTTTTTGAAAATAAGGCTTTTAAGACCTTCATTTCTATAAAAACCCGAGACCAAATTATGAGCAGTAAGTTTGGTCGAACAATTTTCTAAGGCAAAAATAAGCATGTTAAAGGCAGATTTGAAGTTTGAGGTTAAAACAAAAGTTGTAGGAGACTTCAAGATCTACAACTTTAATGAAGAAAACTTTTCCAAATTCGAAACATATTTGTGAGAAAAGAACTAAACTTTATGAATTGGTTTTGGAACCCGATTTTCAAAATGATTAGAGTTTTTACTAAATTTCAAAAAGGAGTTGAAATTTAGGAATGGTTGTTAGCAATTAGAATCATTATGTTATTATGATAGGATGATACTCATCCTATGATTTTCTTGAAAACAGGGAAACGACCTGTTTGAGTGAAGGATTGTGATTCAAGGCGCAGTAACGGTAAGTACGACTCCGCCTACAGCATAAACAAAATTTGTTTGTTGAATGCCTTCAAGTTTATAATGATATAAGCATGATAAAACGTTATGGCCTGTATGATATCAAGTTTATAATGTTATATGTATAAGAAATATTTATGATATGTATGTATGTACATTTTTAAGATATGATAATATTAAAGTACGAATGGCATGTATGTATGCAAGAAATGATGAATGTATGGCATGTATGTTTTCAAGTTCATGAATGTATGTTTATAGTATGTATGTTCATATGATGAGAAATGTGATATTATGACATCACGAAGTATGCTCATTAAAGAATAACGAGTTGGTAAAAATATGAAACCCCAGCTTCAGTTAAGAAACTGGTTATGAATATGAAACAATATTTCAAGTATGAAATAAGACAAGAACAAGACTTTTAATACAAGCAAAATGCTATATGTCGTATCGACCCGCGTCAGGTCGGGTTTGGTTCATGGTTTGAGTTGGACAGGGCTGGCCGCCCCAACCACTCCATGGCAGCGCGCCACGGTACGTACATTCATGTTAAGTTATGTAAGGGCCCAAAATCTATGCTAACTTATGAAAACAGAAATTGACCATAAATGGTTCATGCATTATGTTATCATGATATGTTTTGTGGATAAATAGTTGTGCTTGCTGAGCGAAAGCTCATGTTTTAAGTTTATGCCGTAGGTAAGCAACCTTGCGGTATTTCTTGATACAAGGCGGTGGAGCATGGCAAGGCAAAGCTGTGAAACTGTGGGACGGAATCACTACGTTTCTTTTTGTTAAATTATGCTACGCTAAATATGCTGTATTTAAGTACAAAAAACACATTTCCGCTATAAGTAATTATGTATAAGTACATGTATGGATATAAGTGTTTATTATGAAATTTCCAAGTTAAACAATACTTATCAGTTGTATAAAAAAAAAAAAAAATTCTGTCTAAATTTTCATATATTATTATGTAAGAATGTACGGTAACGGCCGGCGCTAGGCGGGTCGTCACAACGATAATGACCAGGTGGTCATTATGAAAATGACCGATCCTATAAGAAGACCAAATGTTAAACAAATTCATTACTTATTGAATGTTTTTCGAACTTTTTAAACATTGAAACGAAAAAGAAATATTTTTAACATTCGACTTCTTGGATTCCTTAACTTCGATTTCCCCTCAACCCTTCATCGGTCACCATTCTCTTGATCTCTAGTGCCGGTTTTTTAAACTGTTTCGTGGTGGTTTCGGACGGTTTCCGAGCGGTTCCGACCGATTGCAACTATTTCTCTCTCTAGATTTCATTTTCTCTCTCTAAAATACTGTAGATGTTGGTTTGGAACAATTTTCTGGGGCATGCGAGGGGGATGAGGGTAAACCCGTAATTTGACATACATTAAATGCAGATAGGTCCCACATATCATGGGCTTTGATGACGTGGCGGTACTAAAAATGAAGGGATGAAAAAGTGGTGCTGATTTTAATAATATTTTCCCAACAGGTGCTAAAACTGAAATTAACCCATAAATTTTATGTCTTTGTTAACTATAAGATTACCCTAATACCCTAATCCAAATATATATACATAATTAGGTTTACTATTTTATATTATTAACTAGTTAACTATAACTATAATTCATTTACTATTTTATATTATTGACTAGTTAATGACAAGATTATTATTTTATATCAGAAGCAACCTCTCCGTAACTTCTGATTTATATTGTCTCAGTAGTGAAAATTCTTCAATAGTTGTTTTTTGGTCTTGTATCAAACACACAAATGGGCCTATACTTGTTATAAAAGAGCTTTTGAATAGTTTGAAAATTCTAACATAAACGTGTAAAACGTGTTAACCGTATTAGCCCGTTTCCGGCCCGTTTATTTTCGTGTTAAACGTGTCGACCCAATTTCGACCCAATTATTAAACGTGCGGTCCAAACCCATTTATTACGTGTCTTTCTCGTATCGTGTATAATAACTGATTTTTTTAACGTTATGATTTCTTGTACAGAAATTCAAGCTGTATCATAAAGGTATTTATGAAAAAGCCTGATTAATGGTTTTTGTTAATTTTGTGAGTTCTTATGATTTTATAAGACTCAAAAATAATTGCTTAGCCAAGCAAGTGACATTTTTAAGCGATAAAGGGTAGAAAATTTCATGATTTTATGTTGGTTAAAGTTTGACCATAAAAAGTCAAAGTTGACCGAAAAAGTCAAAGGTTGACTAAAAAGGTCAAAATATGACAATGCTATGAGATGACAAGCAGTATAAGATATATACTGCGAAAACCGTCTTTACAAACATTATAGCATGAATAAGACTTAAAACCACCATAGGAAAATCAAGCACACTTTGTAGCACAGCGGGGACTAACGGAACTCCTTGATGGACCTTCGGTACCTGAGGCGCTACTAGGGGTACGAGGTTATCTTGAGGTAGAACTTCGTTGGCGTGGGTATCTGGTTCAAATGAGCCATCTGTTCATGTAGCTGGTTTGTTTCCTGTTATTGCTCCCGCAATTATTGTTGCAGAGTAGCTACCATATTTGCAAGATCAGGCTCTTGCGGAATAGGGTTCGCTCGTGTACGTGGTCGAGACATCTTCTAATTCCTACTTATTCACAAAAAAAGATATTGTTATACTTCAATATCTTCTTTGTCCATTCATACCTTATCATATCATATCATATCATACTATCATATCGTATCTTAATCATATTATAACATATCTTATCATAACATATCATATCTTATCATATAATAACTTAGTCATATCATAATATCATACCATATCATATAACATCATATCATAACATAACTTTATCGTATACATTCATGCTTACATTCTGTCTTTTGTACATAATACAAAGACATCATTACAGTACTATTATGTACATACCCTATACTTGCTGTACATATATAATCAAAACTATGATAGAAGTGTCTACCACTTTACCATCATACACATGTACAATCCTATATCTAAGCTATCTATTATGTTGTCACATCAGAAAATACGTCCCAATCCTCGTCACCGAAAGGAATCTCCTCCGGATCATCCTCCATATCTTCCTCCATGCCTCCTTCTTGCTCCTCCCATTCATCTTCATCACTTTCTATGTTAATTATGGAAGGATCCTCAGGGGGTTCTAGGTTGTTTGGAAAATCTTCAGGATCCATATTGTCAGCATTTCCATCAACCTCAGCCTCCTACGGAGGAATTTCTTGAAGGGGTATTGCTGGAATAGGATCTTCTGGCAATGTTAGGCCCCACTGGAAGGGTGGTTCCTCCATACCTACATCATCAACTGGCACTGGTCCATGATCATCTATCAGGGTATCTGCCTGAATCATATGGGCTGTTAATTCGGCATCCATAATATCACTTATCATATCTTCCAATGTCATTCTTACTATGGGTGCCTGAACAAATTCTTTGACTTCAGGAGGTAATCCATCTCTAAGCAGTTACAATGCCCGAAACTTTGGACTACCCAAATCTGGAATGTGGGGCAACATGGCCTCCTGAAATATTCTGCAGTAGTGGCCCATTGATTCATTTGGATAAGCATGCCAGTCAGCGACATAACTAATATATCATCTAAATTTCATATTATTATAGATCTCAGGGTCACGATGGGGCATGATGGCATCCTGATATGGTAAAGGACCGTAACGTGTAATAATTAAAGCACGAAAATCATCCCACGATCCTCCTGGAATTGCAGGCTCTCCAGTCCTCCACCAAAATCGAGCATCTACCGCTAGACATCGGCTTGCTAGCGGAACTCGGAGATGTGCCGCAATGTGACAAATCCGAAATATTGATTCCATATCATACAGCCAAGCTGCCAATGATACAGTTCATCTAGTTCCATCAAAAATTAGGGGCAGCATCCCATGAAACGCATAGGCAGCAGCACGATCTTCATCCATGACCCTTGGATCTATATTATACGATTATACATAATAAATATACATTCATAAAATATTCTTAACTTATAATAACTGTGGCGCTGGCAGGCATATTGTGAAACTGGAAGGCAGGAACTCTCGCTCTGATACCAACTCTGTAACGCCCCACCTTACGTAGGCCGTTATCGTACATACTTACTTACTTAATAACATAACCTGTGGAAAAAGGGACTAAATTTTTTTTTTTTTTTTTTATAAACTTCTTGAAAACAGCTTGAAACTGAAAACAATTTCATCACTTACTTATATACATATGTGTATACACATATATTCACTTGCTTCAGTACTGAAACATAAAAACTTATTACAACATATTTCAGAGTATACATATAATATAACAATATGTGTAGCGGTTCTCATTCCACGGTTTCACAACCTTGCCTTACCATGCTCCACAATCATGTATCATATATTGCTGATAGGTTGCTTACCTACAGTATAAACGTAAGTTATGAGCTTTCGCTCAGCAAGTATAACTATTGATCCACAAAACATTTCATAAAACGTAATGCATGAATTTCTTATGCTTTCATTATGCTGTTTTATCTTAACATAATTTTAGGGCCCTTACATAACATAAGTGTACGTACCGTGGTATGCAGCCATGGAGTGGTTGGGGCGGCCAGCCCTGTCCAACTCAAACCATGGATCAAATATGTCCTAGTGCAGGTCGGTACAATACGAGAAAACTTGCTTGTCATCATACTTGAAAACTTGTTCTTACTTTAAAACATATTTCATACTTGAAAACATCTCATACTTATAAACAGTTTCTTACTTGAAACTGGGTTCTTATTCTTACCCTGTGATTTAACATTAGTGAGCATATATCATGATGCCACAATAATAAAGCATAAATCATATGCACTTCAACATGTATGCATGAGCTTGAAAATATACAAGCAGTCAAAACGATTCTTTTATCTATGCTGTAGGTGGAGTTGTACTTACCGGTTATGCTAATTCTTGAATTCGATAATCCGCTCAAATCTAATAACAGGTTATCTTCCTGTTACTAGAGAAAATCATAATATAAGAATCGTCTCTTAGTACTAAGAACTATAACATTTAATTGTTGGTATCCAACCAACACTTATGTATAACCCTAATTACAAACGTATATCATCGAAATGGTATTCCCATTTTGTAACCTTCAATCTAAGATTCAACATATAACCTTTGTTTCTTAATTCAATAAATTTCATTGTTAGTACATGTGTAAAAATATCTTGTTTATGCGCTATTCTATAAATTCGGTGCAGGAATTATCCAAACCCTACATAATCTTGAGAAACCAGTTTTTTTTCTTTATAATCTGTTTCAAATTTGGAAACATTTTCTTCATAAAAGTTGTAGATCTCGAAGAATCCTACAATTTTTGTGTTTAACTCAAAACTCAGTTCTACATTTATCCTATCCATACTCCTTGTTGAAACTGCCTGACCATAAACACTTGCCTGTTTTGACCAGGCTCGGGTTTTGATAAAAACAAAGGCCTTCAGGGCCTTATTTTTAAAAACTGTCTATGTCACCCCCTAGAATTTTCTGTGTTCTATAACTTTGTACTTTTGACTTTTCTCAAATTCGGCTTCTAAGGGCCTTAAAATCTTGTTTGTAAATCATTGCCCAGTTTTAGTCCGAAACGGGCAATTTTCGTTTCGGTTGATTCTTATGTAAAATTACGCATACACTACCTCAAACGGTTAAAACCATGAGCTTACGTCAAGCATGCAGGGTGTTAACTAACATTTCCATAGTCAATCTTTTATTTTTCGTTTATAAAATCTTGGTGCTAACCCAAATGATGAACTAAACCAAATTAGGGTTTTTAGGGTTTTTCTAAAACCCTAAATACACATATTACACCATTTTGCATACTTAATCATAAAACATCTTCTTTAAGTATGTGCAGGGCATAAAGCAAACATACAGTAAGCATTTATACAATCACATACTTACAAGAACAATTTAACATGAACATACGTCAAATCTTAGTTAGAGACCACTAAAACCCTAACCAAGCATATTCAAGCACTTACTAAACCTTAATACATACAACCATAAGATGAGCTTATGCTTTTACATTTTCTAACATAAAATACACTTAAATCTTAAGCAAAACTTAATCAAAGAACTAGAGAGTAAGAGGTTTACCTCAAGATCCAAGAAAATAGATCTAGACTATGGTTGAGAATTTTCCTCCACACTCCCTCACACAATCCGGCCTCTCTCTCTTTCTCTTTCTTTCTCTCACTTTTTCTTTTCTTTGGCTCGGTTCCTAAGGGCAGAAAACTAGAGAATGGACTACCAAGTTTTTGGGTTTCACTAAAACATTCACCAAGTGCTTTAACCTCACCTATTTATAGGTGAAAATCACTTCATTTTCTTAAAATTGCATGAGAACCTTGAAGAGCAAAATTTTTGCTCATAGGCCCCTTGAGGTGGCCGGCCCTCTAGGTCCATGTGGAGTTGTTTGCTAACTCAAACTCAAGGCTTAACCTAGTAAGTAAAGCTAGTATGCTTACTCACCATAGCTAGAGGTAACACTTGTCATCCTCCAAAATTTTTGGTAAAATTCTTATTTCTAATTTACAAATTGATCCTTAAGAGCAACATATTTGCTCAAAACTCCTATGTGGTGGCCGGCTATGCTTATTCAATTTAGCCTAGTGAGCAAAGCTAGGGGTTGACTCATCAAGGCTAGAAGCATGAGGTGTCTTCTCCTTGTGGTGACCGGCCATATGTGGCACCATGTGGTTGCTCTAGCTAGCCAAGTAAGCAAAGCTAAGGGCTTACTCATCAAGGCTAGAAACATGAGGTGTCTTCTCCTTGTGGTGGCCGGCCCTAGGTGGAGCCATATGGTTGCTCTAGCTAGCCAAGTAAGCAAGGCTAATGGCTTGCTCATCAAGGCTAGCTCTATAAATGTGAAGTAAACCTACTATCCCTGTCAGAGATAATGGATTTAGGAACTCCGTGTAACCTTACCACCTCTTTAACATATAAGAAAGAGACAGTCATTAGTCCCTATAAAGAAAGGGTGAGCTATTCAGACCCACATTACTTGAGGATGGATTTATGTGATGGTTCATAAGTAAACAGATCACATCTTAATGGTCTTAGTGTGCCTAAGAGAAAAACTATGTAGGTTCGAGGCCCAGAGCAGACAATATCATACTAGAGGGAGGCATGGGTTATTAAAAATGGTATCAAAGCCTATACCTAACCGGAAGTGTAACCAATGAGGACGTTGGGCCCCAAAAGGAGGGGTGATTGTGACAATCATCAGTCCGTAGAAGGAAAGTGTAAGTTGTGCAGTCCCACATCACTTAGAGATTGATATATATGATGATTTATAAGTAAAGAGACCACCTCCTAATAGTATGAGGTATTTTGGGGTGAGCCCAAGAGCAAAACCCTGCGAGCATGAGGCCTAAAGTGGACAATATCATACTAAAGTAAGGTATGGGTCATTACATACACATGTAACATATAATATGGATATACACTAAACACAGTGACTAATGGCTTATTCAAGTATTGAATCAAATATGCCCTTTTAACTAAGTGGTAGAGTAATGTTATGGTAAGGCATAAGTCATTGGTTCAAATCCGATAAGGGGCTTTGGTTTCTTCATAAAAACTACTGCGGTAGTATTCATATTTGAAGGGAGAATAAAAATATTATTAATATTTTTTGAAGTAAGAATTAATAAATAAGTAAGAAACCTTATTAATTTATATATTAATTAAAATTAATTATACTATAGCAATTCGTTTCCTATTATATTTATTATAATAATATTTAATATTAATGGTATAATGACTAGTATTAAGTTTACACTAAAAAATAATAAGTTGTCTACTTGATTCGACAAATATTTCTATTTTTTATTATTGCAATAAAATCAATTAGAAATCAACAAAAGAAAAAAGTAAGTGGACCTAACCCATTGAATCATAACTATATCCAATATTCTGATATTAATTAAAAATTGGAACAGTGAATCTTTTTTTTTTTTTTTCATTTTCATATTTCTTTGGACTAGGCGGTACTCTGTCGATATTGCTGATTAAATCTTCTTGTTCCTAGATGTTCTGTTCTATAAAGGAATGAATTGCTATTCCCTTCCTTTCCTAAAAAAGGTTTTATTCAATTCACAACATAAGAGATGTTTTAACTATTTTTATTCTATTCATATTCCAGAACACAAGACAAGATCAATTTATATCGTATTATTTATATCTTAGAGACTTATATATATATATATATATATATATCATATCGTAGTCTCATGTATCAAATATTTCCATCTAATCTATATGGATGGATACGATATTTTTGTTCTGACAATGTGATAAAAATGGGTGCGAGAAAGAGACTTTTATTTATAGTCTCCTTATCATATTTTAATTGAATATTGTGTTGAATTTCCTAATAGGAATCTTTTGAAAAGAAAAGAAAAGAATAAAAATACAATAAAGTAATCAAAGTATATGATACTGAAATAATTTAACTTACATAGAAATTAGAAGAATACATAAAAATAAATATTCTTATAAGATTTTCCAAGGAGATTCGGGAATAAGAAATAAGATTGGGTAACAGAACGAGAGTAATATGCATAAGGAGATATCACTTGTTTGTTCTTTCAAAAAAATCATCTATCTGATTGATGAATCATAAGACAATTCATGGTTCAAGTGGTTATTAAGAATAGGACAGGATAACCGAATTGAGTTCTCAACTTAGTTGGGTTATAGACCAATAAACTTTTTTTATATTAGAAACCCATTCGACATAAAGGGTACGAGAAATAAATCATGCATAAATAATAGAAGCCTCAAACACTCTGAAAATGATACAAGGTGTTTGAAAAAGTTTGAAGTATTGAAGTATTTAATATAGGAGGATCACTATAACAGCCATTGGTAAATTTACTAAAGACAAAAATTATTTATTTGATATTATGGATAACTGGTTGTGGAGGGACCGTTTCATTTTTGTTGGTTGGTCCGGTCTATTGCTCTTTTCTTGTCCCTATTTCGCTTTAGGGGGTTGGTTCACAGGTACAACCTTTGTAACTTCATGGTATACTCATGGATTAGCAAGTTCCTATTTGGAAGGATGCAACTTCTTAACTACTGCAGTTTCCACTCCCGCTGATAGTTTAGCACATTCTTTGTTGTTACTATGGGGTCCTGAAGCACAAGGCGATTAAGTAGTCTGTGGACTTTTGTTGCTCTCCACGGCGCTTTTGGACTAATAGGTTTTATGTTACGTCAATTTGAACTTGCTCGATCTGTAAAATTGGGCCCTTATAATTGTAACAACCAAATTTTTTTTAACAAACTTGTGATTTCCTTAGGTGTAAAGGAAATCTAAGTCTGTACTATATATGTCAACATGAAGTTCATGATCTGATTTGATTATCAGAATATATTCGAGTTCTTATAGTGTTATAAGACTCAATGACAGTTTATCAAGTCAAGTATGAGGCCTTATGGTGAAAAAGGCAGAATCATGATTTATGGTATTGTTCTGGCTAAAGAATAACCAGGATAATTGATGACATGAATAAGACGGTACTGCGGTTTATTAAGCAGTATTGAAATTATACTGTGGCCGACCGTCATTACGAATGCAGAATTGAGAATAAGGATTAGGATTGCTATAGAATAATCAGGAATAATATTTGGAGCAATAATGACTAAGTGGCTTCAAGTCCTTGGAAAAACCTATACGCGGTCTAGTTATGTGCAAATAAATTCTAGACTGCAGTTCAATAGTACTGGACTGTTGATGGTTAAAACAGTATTTGTACTATCTGGATTATTAAGGAAATGGACTGTGTATTAGGAGGGAGTGCCAAACATGGCATTACTTGGAGGCCAAGTCATTATGGATAATTATGTAAATTTTTGGATTTATGGATTTTATGGAAAGAATTAAGAAGATAAGTATGAAAAGATTTTTTTTGACAAAAACTCTCCACATGGCCGGCCATTTTGAGGACATGAAAGGTAAAATTTTGTGTTTTAAGGCCAAATATGTAATTGAAGGAAAATTGAAGAAAAAAAATTAATTGTGGAAAATTTTAGAAATTCCACCTATAAATAGAGATGGGTTGTGAGAATTAGACCATTTAGTTAGCATCTTATCTTTTAGTTATCTTCTCAACTTTTCTTCTCTAGCTCTTAGAAAAAGAGAGAGAAAGAGAGAGAGAGAGAGTTAGGTTAGTTGTTATTGTGGAGATGAAATTTCTCTCATTCAAGGTTTAGAATTCATCTCCTTCAAGCTTTAGAGGCATGTTCTTTATCCATAACTAAAACTTTAATTAGTTTTGGTTTGAGTAATTTATGTGTATTTCAAGTTATGAGATGTAAGAACATAAGCTCATATTCTCTTATTTTCCTATTTATGGTTGATTTATGCTTGGGTTATCTTGTTTTACTAGCTCTAAGCATGAGTTTGATTTTATACTCTATGATTAGTTTTAAGATTATGTGCATGTTATTATGCTCTCACATGTTTAAGTACGGAGATTTTATGTATGATGATTATATGTATGTTGGTTAAGAAATTAACCTAAAGATACAAGTTGGTAAAGTAAAAAGTTATTAATGATGTGTTTTTCAAGTGCATAAGATAAGTGATGATTGAATTTTAAGAACGAATCCGACGCGCTGCATATTGATGTAGGCTCACGGCTTCGACCATTTGAGGTCGGGTGTGTGCATTTTTAAACCGGAACCAACAAAATAAAAACTGCCGGTTTTCGAAAATAAATTGGACTGTTTTCTAGAAATTCAATTTTGAGCCCCTTAGAGACCGAATTTGAACAAAGCTATAACTGTAAAGTTGTAGAACATAGAAAATTCTAGGGGGAATTGTAGACAGTTTTTGAAAAAGGGGTTCCAAATGCCTCTTTTTTATCAGTTTTTAAAACTAGTCAGTCTAGGTACTGTACATGGCCAGTATCTTTCAAAAGGAAAAACGGTCAAGTTACATATGGATTTGAGTTTTGGATACAAAATGAAAGTTGTAGTTTCGATGAGATCTATAACTTCCGTGAAGAAAACTTTTCTAAATTCTAAACCAATTTGAAGATAAAACTGAATTTTCAAGACTATACATGAAAATGGAAATTCCTACACATGTACTTTCAATCAAATTAAAATGCTATTTAAAAAGCAGTTTTTAAGATTTTTGTTTTATGACCCAATCTGTTGGGATCTATATGTACCTTAAGGATAGAAAATCAATTATAGAGATTTTCTGTAAATATAACATTTTGATATTAATAAAAAGAGGTTATTCATGTTTAATAAGTTGTGTCCTATTTACTTTCATTTGTTGATTGTATGATTATTTTGAGTAAACATAAAAATACTCCTAGACTGTTGGTAATATATCGGATTACTATATGTATACGTGGTATACATAGAAGACGTGATAATTTGATAACAGTCTAAATAAATGGTCCACAATCAATGAAATAAGATTTGGGGATCTTATTCATGATATGATTGTAAAGGTTGTCTACTTCCTTGGAGGGATGGTTTGTCTTGACCATCGGATAGGTTCCGAGTAGAAACTTTAATGTATACCAGTATTGAGGTATGACATTGGACTGGACCTAAGGTGTTAATTGATTCGGTTTAATAATTCCATTTATAAGAATCAATGACGCTTTGATTATCATCCTGTATTAATCTTAATCCTGAAATAAATACTTGAGTTCGCATCCAAAACTTAATGCACTTTGATCCACTATAGGTGAGACACTGATAATTGATGGTCAATATACTTGTGTTTTGGGTGTATGACTTATGGATGGAGAAATCAAGATTCATAGATATGGAATCCATAGTTATCTTAACTATAGTACATGTTATCTACTTAAAGACATTATTCGGGAATTGAAAGATAATATAACAAGATCTTGATCATCGTTTTACTTTGTGTTCTCTGATGGTTTATCGATTGTATGGCTTAACAATTGGTGGTTCTTTCAATGGAGAATAATGGAACTTTGAGTTAAAATGATTGAAAAGATAAAACAGAAAAAGTCCTTAATTCAATCATGGATAACATATGGGGATTAAGCAAGCGATGAATAAATCATGGAAGAAGCACTGCGTTAGAGAGCTTTCGTGATACGGTATGTAAACGGGAGTTCAGCTTCAGACTTTTAGTGGAATAGTCCTGAAGTTGATAATTGATGAATAATTAATCGGGGATTAATTTTTCACAATTAGAGGAGCCTCTTTACATATTTCCATCGGGACCCTCTACTAGCTCATACAGTTCCACGAAGCGTCTCGGGATTTGTTCCTAATGAGATCGGTAAATTAAAATGGGAATTTAAAATTATTTATTGAGACATGGTACTCTCTTACATGCAGTCCCGGAAAAGGATTGAACATGTGAAATTAATGTAGACAAATAATATAATTTGTCAATATATGATTGGCTGTAAATAAAATAATTATTTGTTAATTATTTTGGTTAATTTAATTTTGGAAATAAGATTGTGTTTGAATTATTTAATTTTTGAAAATAAAATTTTTCTCTCCTAAATCATAGTGCACAGTTTTTTAATGGATAGAAGGAAGAAGATTTTGTTTCAATATTGTTTAAATATATTACAAACATTAAATTATTAATTGATTTAAATAATAGAGCTTATTTGATAGATTTTCTTTTATTAAAGAATGGTGCACATTTTTTTTTTTTTGGTGGAAAGGAAATTTAAAATATTTCATTTATTTAAATTAATTAAATATGGATAATGTTTGTGAAAAATATTTGTTTAAATTCAAATAAGAAAATCTTATTTAAATTCAAATGGTTTAAAAGGAGTTTGAATCTAGATAGAATTAAGACTTTTTGACTAGTCTAGATTTCTTGATTTGAATTTGAACCACTAATCAATCTCCACATTAGGAGGAATTTTTTGAGCCTTCTCCTAGCCAAAAAAACCGTCCATAAGGTTTAAAAAACCTAGCCCGAAATTTGAATGATTCTTTGGAGTATTATATATGTAATAACCCGAAATTTTGATGAACTTGTGATTTCCTTAGACACAAGGAAAATCTAAGTCTGAATTTTATATGTCAATATAGAGATGGTATCAGAGAGAGTTTCCTATTATCCAGTTTCACAGTTCTGCCGCCAGCGTCACAGTTTTGTAAGTTTGTTTTATTACTCTATTTTTTGTATAGTAATTATGTGAGGTTATAATGATAAAGACATGAACCTGTTATCAAACCCGGGTGTGACTGAAGAGGATCACGTGGCTTCGTTGGCATTTTGGGGAATGGAGCCACGCATCTTCGATGGGACTCAGGGAGCGACTGCATTGGCTACGTACCTGCATGGTATGGAGATTCTCTTCAGATTTTGTCATATAGAGGCGTATCTTCAGGTTATGCTTGCCAGCCGATACCTGGTTGGGGAAGCTCATGCATGGTGCCTTGGCATAAGGGACCATGAGATGAGGTTCCTAAATGATTGTTCTTAACTATACCTGAATGAACTTTGGAGCCCTGATCACTCCAAGATATAGACCACCGCTTGGAGAGGGACCGCCTATATATTACCACTATCCCGAGATATACCAGGATATGTACATGAGACGATACCTCAGCTATGTTGTAGCTTAGCGTGTTTATCCGAATGATTATATGGGCCATTACTACCAGTGGATCAAAATTATGCAGCAGAAGCGTGGTGGATACCTTGGATAAGTTAAGCTTAAGATGTGATATGATGAATCTCTAGTATGATACGATAAGTTATGATGTTTCCATGATAGGATATGATAAGAAATGAATAGGCTTCGGGATTAAATATGCCTATTACCTCACCTTGGTATGGTGATAACCAGGAACTTTTCATTCTAAGGAATTGGATCAACACCATGGAAGTTAAGTTTTATGTTTGCGAAACTTTTGCCCCCATAAGAATAATATTAGATACGGGAAAAAGTTTGGTGGTGCTTTAGCTTTAAGGTGGCAAATAGGCAATGTGCAAATATGAGTTGGATGTTACCAACGATAATTTAGTAGACTACGATGCTGGCTATGAGTCTGATGATGAAGTTAATGAGGTTGGGATTGATAGCAACAACCTTGGAGTCGACATATAATGGTTTGACTAATGTCGACTATATACGACTTTTTAAGTAATAGAAATTATGTAATGATGGGAAGTTTTAGACTTTCCTTAGAGCTATGATTATGCATTTATGCTATGAGGGAAATGTGAGAAGTAATGAGAGAAGTTTCTAACAGCTAGCAAGTAGCTAGTTGATATGATATAAGTATACTTTTCACTACATCACTCGAACTATATTATGTTTTGAAAAATGTTTTCAATTATTGACTTTGAAAAGATTCAAAGAAATTATTTTTATGTATGATGCTTAATCTCATATTATTAGAACCACCTTATGTTATGTTATGAAAATGGCCAAATCCTTGAGAAAACAAGTTCCAAGATAGGGGCCATAAGCCGAATCCTTGAGGAAGCGAGTTCCAAGAAAGGGACGAGTTCCAAGAAAGGGGCCATTATAAAAAATAAAGGGTTCTAATATCACGAGATTAACATTGTACTAGAGGGTTCTCAGTCTTTTCAAATTTAAAGAAAATTATTTTAATATGATATATTTGCTGAGCCCTCAACTAAAGTTAAAGAGAAATATTTCAATATATGATATGATACGATATACTTTCCAAGAATGGAAAAGTTACATGATATATAATATGCAAGTTATATGATATACTTGCTAAGCTTTTTATGCAGATAGTTCTTACGAATGTAGTACGAAAGTATGATAGTATGATAGTATGAATGTAGTACGAAAATATGAAAGTATGAATGTAGTACGAAAGTATGAAAGTATGATAGTATGATATATGAAAGTATGATAGTATGAAAGTGTGAATGTATGAAAGTATGAAAGTTATGATAGCATGATAATACGAAAGTTATGAAAGTTATGAAAGTGTGAAGAGATGATAGGATATAAAAGTAAGATTATGGTTCCACATAAGAGACATGATCCCATTAAAATATTAAAATGGGGACATTAGAACTAGAACCACTAAATTTTCGATGACGAAAATTTTTTTGAGGGTAGAATGTAATAACCCGAAATTTTGATGAACTTGTGATTTCCTTAGATACAAGGAAAATCTAAGTCTGAATCTTATATGTCAATATGAAACTCATGATCTGAGTTGAATATCAGTATATGTTTGAATTCTCATTTAATTTGTCACGAGACTCAATAGTAGTTTGCTTAGTTAAGCATGAGGTCTTTTGATAAAAAATAAAAATAAAAAAAAAGGCAGAATAGGAATTTATGATTTTATGTCGGTCAATGTTTGACTAGGTTGACCTAAGATTTGACTGAGATGGTATTGTAGTGTAATTAACAGTATGGAAATTATACTGCGATAAACCGTCATTACGGACAAATAAGTAAAAATAAGGTTCAAAACCACCCTAAAAAAATCAAGCATATTATTTAGGACAATAAGGACTAAGTAGCTTCAAGTACTAAGAAAAAAAATCCATACGCAGTCCGGTTAAGCGCAGATAAATTCTAGACTGTAGTCTAGTACAACTATACTGTTATTAGTTGAAAACAGTATTTGAAATATCTGTATTAGTATAAAGATGGATTGCATATTTATATTAATGGATTTTTGGAATCAAATAGATGACTAAGCAAGAATTGGAAGTGTCTTAACCTTGGCTGGCCACCTCACAAGGACCAAATTGTAAATATTTTGTTCTTTAGGGGCCAATATGTAATTTTAAGAAAATTAAATAATTGCAGATAAGTATGTAAATTTTTATGATGGATTTTACTAACTAAGCCTTCAAATCCAACTAAGCCAATGATCGTTTACAAGTTTAGTTACCATAGTTGCATTGGAAACCAAGGAAAATTAGTTAGGGATAAATTTGAAAGAATTTGTGAAATCTCAAGCTTCCACATGGTCCTATATGGCTGGTGTAATAACTAAATTTTTACGACATTTTTGATTTCTTGTAAAAACACTTACGCTGTACCATGAAGGTATTTATGAAAAAGCCTGATTAGGGTTTTTTATGAAAATTATGAGTTCTCATGATTTTACGAGACTCAAAAATAATTGCTTAGTCAAGTATGTAACCTTTTGAGTAAAAAGGGTTAAAATTTTCATGATTTCATATTGATCAAAGTTTGACCTAAAAAGTCAAAGTTGACCTAAAAAGTCAATGGTTGACTTCAAAAGTCAAACATGAGATGACACAGTTATTTGACAAGCGGTATGGGAAATATACTGCGGAAAACCATTTTTACGGGCAAGATAGCATGAGTTAGACCTAAAACCACCATAGAATAATCAAGCACACAAAATAGGGTATCATGGGCCAGGAGGCCTTAAGTTATTGAAAATTTTTTATACAATCCATTTTTACACAGATGAATTTTGGACTGCAGTTCAGTGTAAAAATACTGCTTTTAGTAGAAAGCAGTATTGAAAATATCTGTGTTAACATGAAATTGGACTACATTTTAACAAAAGAACCAAACAAGCCCTAATGATGGATTACCTCATCAACCTTTTGTATTATGACATCATTAAGGAATTAATGAAAATTTGGAAAGAATTCCATGGTTCTAGAGAACTCCATGGCCGGCCACCTATGCTCCAAATTGTGCAAAATTTTGCTTCTTCAAGGACTAGTTTGTAATTTCAAAAAGTTTCAATTTGCCTATAAATAGGGGTGAGCACTATTCACAAAAAAATTCAAAACTTAGCAAAACTTTGCCAAAATTTCTCTAGAAAAATCCGAACTTTAGGAAGCAATCCAAGGAAGAAAATCAAGCAAAACCAAGAGTGATTTGAGTTTAGGGTAACCGGATTTCTTGTGTGAAGCAAGCAAAAAGATTGAAAAAAAATTTTGAAACCCATTTGGTGGGTAAGGCCGGTTCTAGTGTGGGAGAAAGAAAGGAAGTGAAAAATTTGTTTTGGCCGGATTTTTGGCATCAAGTGGTGGCCGGATTTTAGTGCAAGAGTGGTGGAAAATTTTGGAGTCAATCTAGCCAAGAGGGGCCGGCTCTAAGTGGAGGCTAAGAGCAAGGAGATTTAGCATCAAACCTAGCCTAATCTTGAGCCAAATCAAGGTAAATCCTTAAAACACTTTAAGCTTCTCAATTTATGTTTTAATTGAGAAATTTAAGTGTATTTCCCAAGGGTTTGTAAGAGCATGAGCTCAAGTTATTTATTTGCCTAGGTTAGAATCAATTATGTGCTTGATTTAGATTTAAGGGTGGTTTGGTTATTTATGTTTATTTAGCATGATAAATGTCTAGAATTGCATGATATGTTTATGATTTATATGCTTGATGATGGATATGTTATATGTTCCCTTTATATGCCAAGAATGATGATCAAATGTATGTTAGGTTGCTAGAATCAAGCTAAAATGATTTTTGAACCAAATTGTGCAACCTAAACCATGCAAACCCTAATGGGTGATTTAAAAAAAAAAAAATGGTTTGCATGGGTTAGATAGGTAATGTGTTTAAGAAAAGTTTACATTAGAAAAGCCTTGTATGAATGATTTTAGGCTCCCGATGTGATCGGTTGAGGTAGTATGCGCATATTAGGCCGAAAAACGAAATTCAAACAAAAACTGCCATTCTCGGGTAGAATCTGCCTAGTTTCGGGAAAATCGAATTTTCAGGCCTTTAGAGGCCGAATTTGGAAAAACTCAAAACACGAAAGTTGTAGGGAAGGATTTTTACTAGTGGACAACTTGGGAAGTTTTCCAAAATAAGGCTCCAACGGCCTCGGTTTTTACAAAAACCCGAGCCTGACCGTGCCCAGACTTGATGCACGGCCAGGTGAATTCAACAAAGAAAACGAAGGAGTTAGAGCCCGAATCAGGTTTTGTGCAAAACACAAAAGTTTTATAATTTTTCGAGATCTAAAACTTTCGTGAAGAAAAATTTTTCAAATTCAATTTAGATTTTTAAATAAAAATAGATTTCAAGAACTGTGCAGGAAACATGAAATTCCTGCACAGGATTTTATAAAACAGTGCAGGAAAATGATATTTCTGCACATACACTGATAATTTGATCAAAGGAAGCTGTTCCAAAGGCAGTTTCCAACCCTTAAGTATTTTATGAATATAACTCAAGAATTACGACTTTTCAAAGGGATTTTTAAGTTTTGAAATCTAAGTTTTCTAAAAAGAAAATAAACATGAGTTTTGAAACTAAAGTCAAAGTTTTGACTAAGATAAACCCTAGGGTTACCTATTGAAACCCAATAAAATATAACTATAGGAAGGGGACAAATAGCTTAGATTACGCACGGATATTGGTTTAATACCAACAGTATACTTACCTATGTCCTTTATGTATAGCAGGAAATAACCTGCTGTGGCATCCTGAATTGGATCAACGTTTTTAATTGGACATAGCAGACAAGGTAAGTACAACTCCGCCTACAGTATAGGCCTATGTATTACTTACCTGAATATGTTAAGTGTATGCTATGATGAATGAATGTTATGATGTAATGCATGATAGTATGTTATTGTAACATGAATATGATTTATAACTTTATAACATCATGTAGCATGTTCACGAATAATAAAGACAATATCAAGTACGATATGAACATGATGGCAAGCAAGCTTGCATGTGTCGTGCCGACCCGCATCAGGTTGGGTTGGACTATGGTTTGAGTTGGACTTGGTTTGGCCGCCCCAACCACTCCATAGTTGCGCGCCCGGTACGAACACTCATGACAAGGGGCCCATAAGCAAGATAAGAAATAAAAGGGATTATGAAGCATGATAAGAAAGCATAATGAAGCATAACTGGATCATGCATTATTAGAATATGCTAGATTATGTTATATTATGCTATGAAATGATTATGTATGTTTGTGTATGTTTATTATGCAGATAAAATAGTTATACTTGCTGAGCGAAAGCTCACAACTTACGTCTATGCTGTAGGTAAGCAACCTACTGGTGATTTTTGATACAAGATGGTGAGCGTGGCGAGATGAACTGTGAAACGTGGGAATGTCGAGCCGCTACGCGTTTTGTTTAATTATGTTTATTATTTTATGTTAAAACACTCCGAGACAATACACGTATATATATATACTCGTATATAGTATAAAAAAAATGTCCCGCTATTTTCCTTAAATAAGCAAGTATGTTTGTGGAACAAGTCAAACATGTACGTATGTATGTATGGTAACGGTCTGTGCTAGACGGGTCGTTACAGCCGGCCACCTCATGTGATCAATGAGCAAATATTTTGCTCTTAAGGACCCATATGCAAGTGTGGAATTAAGAATTTCACTAAAAATTGGAGGAATTGACATGTCATACTTCTAGGCTTAGTGACTAAGCACATTAGTCTTGTTTTGTTGGCTAAGTTTTGAGTTTCAACTAGCATGTCCTTCCACGTGACCCTTAATGGCCGGCCACCACATTGGTTCTATGAGTAAATATTTTGCTTTTGAGGACCAATATGCAATTTATAAATAAAAATTACTCTATTTTTGAAAGCTTGACATGTCATGCTTCTAGCTTTGGTGAGTAAGCACTTTAGCCTTGCTTACTTAGCTAAGTGTTGAGCTTAAACAAGCATGACCTTCCACATGGCCCTAGATGGCCGGCCACCACATGGGGTCTATGAGCAAAAATTTTGCTCTTGAAGACCATCATGCAATTCTAGAAGTAAAAGTTATTTTCACCTATAAATAGGTGGAGGTATGTTCATTTGTAAGCTTTTAGTAAAACTCAATATTGGCAGCTCATTCTCTAGCCTTCTCCCCTAGGAGCCGAGCAAAGAAAGAAAAGAAAAGTGAGAGAGAGAGAGAGAGAGGACGGATTTGTTGAGAGAGAGTGAGAAGAAAATTTCTCAACCGAAGTATAGATCCACTCTCTTGGATCTTGAGGTAATTCTCTGCACTTTCTAGCTCTCCAATTAAGTTTTGATTCAAGGTTTAAGTGTATTTTCAAGTTAGGAATATAAGAGCATAAGCTCACCTTTTAGTTTCATGCATTAGGGTTTATGGTAAGTGCTTGATTATGCTTGATTAGGGTTAATTGGTCTTGATTTATGGTTTGATGCATGTTTTTGATAATATGCTTAAAAGAAATTATGGTATGTGTATATGCATAGTAGGTGTTTGTTATATGTCCCCATATGTTCAAGAAGAAGTATATTAGGCATGGATGATAGAATGAGATTGGTAATAAGATTGTATGATGAACTAAGGATGCAAACCAATCCTAAAACCCTAGTTTGGTACAAGATTACCACACGGGTTGTATGGGTATGAACCAATGCATGATTGCTGAAACTTACATAATGCACTGCATGTTTGTTATAGGCTCACGGTTGCGATCGTTTGAGGTAGTGTGTGCGTAATTTTACGTAAAACTTAACCTAAAACGAAACTGCCAGTTTTCGGGTAAAACTGAGCAGTTTTTTGGAAACGTGATTTTAAGGCTCTTAGAGGCCGAATTTGGAAAAAGTCGAAACTATAATGATATAGAAAATTAAAATCCTAGGGGGTAGTATGAACAGATTTTGAAAAATAAGCTCCAAACGCTTCCGTTTTTATGAAAACCCAAGCCCTGGTCTGCCCAAACCCTGTGCACGGCCAGCCGGATTCAACCAGGGATATGAAGAAGTTAAATGCAGAATTAGGTTTTGAGTAAAACATGAAAGTTGTAGTATTATTTGAGCTCTACAACTTTCATGAAGAAAGCTTTCTTAAATTCTAAACAGATTATTAAGATAAAATTAGATCTTAAAAACTGTGCAGGAAACATGAAATTCCTGCACAGGATTTTCAGAAAACAGTACAAAAACAGGAAATTCCAGCACATGCACTGATAACTGAAATTAAGAAACTGTTTTCAAAGATTATTTTTAGAGCGTGACAGTTTTTGCTTAAAAGTTACGGTTTTATAAAAATACAGTTTTTATAAGGAATATAAAGTTTTACAAAAGATTTTTAAGAAAACTTGACAAAGTTTTGTCAAGAAAAGTGAAAAATAAATACTTGGGTCAAAAAGTATTTCGAAGGCATAATAACAAAAAAGATGACCGATAGTAACCGGTTAGAATACCCAAGTTATTGGGTTAGACCTTACCCTATAGTTACCAATAGTTACCTAATGGGGTAGTACTTTAAAAGTAATTAGGCCCTAGTCACCCAATAGGATATCATTTAAAATTAGTTAGGCCCAAGGTTACTGATAGTAATCTAATAAGATACTATTCAAGTATGACTGGGACTGGCACCCAAGGTTACCTGTAGTAACCCAACAAAATATTGTTTAAGTCTGGTTGGGTCATAAGCCCTAGGGTTATGATAACTAACCGAATGAGTTATCATAAAAAGATGTGGGGGACATATAACTAGGGTTACTCATGGATGTTAGTTAGGATACCAACATTTAATGATTATAATTTATGATAAGATAGGACGATCCTTACTTTACGTCTTTTTTGAAAACAGAAAGTTAACCTGTTGTTACGACTGATAGGAGCAACAAACTCAGGACGTAACGTAACAGGTAAGTACAACTCCGCCTACAGTATAAACAAAACGTTTTTGTTACATGACATGATTTTCAAGAAATCATATATTGATTTACATGATTTATCTAAAATATGTTATATGTTATGGTGCTTTATGTTGTGATGGTTTATGTTATGATGTTTTATGTTATGGTTTGTTATTATGTTATGTTATATGTTTTGATGTAGTGACATCATGAGGCATGTTCACTAATATTGAACTATATGGTAAGAACATGTTTTTAAGTTATAAGATAAGACAAGCTAATGTTATTGTATCGTACCGACTTGCCACGAAGGCGGATTTAAACGGCATGGTCCATGATTTGAGTTGGATTGGATTGGCTACCCCAATCACTCCATGTTAAACAGTATGGTTCATGGTTTGAGTTGGAATTGGACTGGCCACCCCAATTATTCTATGGTTACATAGTACGGTACGTGCACTCATGATATGTAAAGGACCCAAAACCAAACCAACATAAGAAAGCATAATTGATTCATAAGAAAGCATAATCGGTCCATATATTCTTTTATTAAAATGTTTTACGGATTGAATATTGTATTTACTGAGCATAAGCTCATTACTTACATTCATGCTGTAGGTAAGTAACCTACCGGCAATACCTGATGCAAGACTGTGGAGGGCTGACACTGCAACTGTGAAATGCGGGATGGACACCGCCATGGATTTTGGAAAATATGTTTTGTAAAATATGTTTGTAAAAGGTGTTTATGTTATGTTATGTTATAATAAAGTGATGGTATAGGTAAGGAAAAGTTTTCAAGTATGATGGCAACAAGTTGCCTAATAGTAGAGAAGACACGTTGGTCGACGCTCTAGTAATTCTAGAATCTGAGAAACATGGTACGTTTGATCATGTATTTAATTTATTGTTATATACATCATGAGCTTCTTTTCTGAATCGAAATAAAAATTTTAAAGCTTTCGCTGCGCCGTAACTCTGATATCGGAACCGTTTTTCCAACACAACCCTACCTACAACATGGGCAAAAATATTTTTACTGCTTTGCATGTTTTTCAAAATTCATGCATTGATTTACATGATGTACATATATTTTATGATTTATTATTGTGGCATCATTAACGCATGTTAACTGATAATAAATCACATGATATGGACAAGACTAAGTTTTCAAGTAAGAAACAGTTAAGATTTAAGTTTTCAAGTATGATCAAACCAAGAACAAGTCTTCATGTAATAAGACAAGCAAGTTACTCGTGTCGTACCAACCTGTCACGAGGACTGGTTTTGGGTTGGTCCATGGTTTGAGTTGGACAGGGCTGGCCACCCCAACCACTCCATGGCTACACGCCACGGTACGTACACTCATGTTATGTTATGTAAGGGGCCCAAAACTAAGTTAACATAAGAAAACATGATAAATTCATGATAAGTTAACATAAGAAAACATTAGTGATTCATAAGAAAGCATAATCAATTCATGTATTCTTTTACCAAGATTATTTTGCAGGAATAGAAAGTTGTACTTGCTGAGCGAAAGCTCATGACTTACGTTCATGCTGTAGGTAAGCAACCTACCGGACATGCTTGATGCAAGACTGTAGAGAGAGAGCACTGCAGACTGTGAAATTTGGGTTGGACACCGCCACGTGTTTTGTAAAATATGTTGTGTTATGAAATTTATTGGTACTGGTACTTAGTACTGAGACAGTGTTTACTACTATGGTAATTATCATGGTTTTATCAAATGTGTTAAGATGGTTTTAAAACTCAGCACTCGATTGAGTACATAAAAATAAGTATGGGAAAAGTTAGGTTTTTAAAATTTGAGTTTAAAAAAAGAAAAAAAAATAATTTCTGTATTTTTACGAAACATAAGAGTAAGTTTAAGCATGATTAAGTATGTTTAAGAATGAAGTAGCGGCCACATAAGGTAGGTCGCCACAAGGTTTGGTATCAGAGCATGGTAACGTAACGGCCCACGCAATCAGATCGTTACAATAATGCAATCACATTCTCCGCTCCAATTGTTGTTTTTGTTTCTGTATTCCTGATTTATCCATAAGGTCAATCTGGTTGGTTCTTTGCACCCAGTTTTGACGTAGCAGCTATATTTCGATTCATCCTATTTTTCCAAGGGTTTTATAATTGGACATTGAACTCATTTCACATGATGGGAGTTGCCGAGGTATTGGGTGCTGCTCTGCTATGTGCTATTCATGACACTACCATAGAAAATACTTTATTTGAAGATGGTGATGGTGTAAATACATTCCGTACTTCTAACCCAACTCAAGCTGAATAAACTTATTCAATGGTTACCGCTAACTACTTTTGATCCCAAATCTTTGGGTAAAAAAATTCTTCGCATATGGAAAGCTAAACTTTTTGAACAAATTAATTGATAGGATTTTTCTGATTATTATTGAACAGTGTTAAATTGTTGAGAAAGTTAAAATTATGTGAGAATGACATTATCAGTAAACAGTGGTAGAGCCATAAATATAATTCTATGGGGGCGTACACCAAAATATTTTTTCAAGATTAAATAAATTTTAGTGGGGTTATGTGAGAATTTTTAATTTTAATGGGGGAAAAATAGTAAAATTATAAACATATAATTAGTTTTAGTAGGGATTATGTGAGAACGTTTTATTTTTAGTAGGGCAAAATATGAATTATATGAGAACTTTTTTATTTTTAGTGGGGGATAAATTGTAAAAATCATAAAATTTTTGGGATAAATTTAAAATAACAAAAACTTTCAGTGGGGGCGGCTACCCCCACTTGCACCTCCTTCCCTCCACCCCTGTCAGTTACTATAATTGATACGATAATCATATCAACATCCAGGTTTTGTTTAGACATCTGAAGGCCCTTATGATCGATTTTTCTCGTGAAAATTTGTATGTGTACACTTGTTGTGTGTGTGTATATATATATAAGTTTCATTTTGTATAAAAATAATATCAAGATGAACCATGTTGACGTGAAATATTTTAATTAATGGAATAGCGTTTTAATATAGACAAACCCCAGGGTTTGTTAGGGCGACTATCTTAAAATCAGTTCGTCGTGATTTTAACAGAAAATCAAATATCCAAAACAAAACCATTGAAAAAAAGAGAAATAGAGAATAGAAAATCTCACCAAGTGAAATGACGACCACAAGTCCGCTATTCCAAGTGGCATTATCTAAACCAATCATATAACCAAATGAGGCCAAAATCTATGCCACGTGTCAAACTCCCATTTCAATTCATGGATTTCATCGGATGAGATTCTATCACTGTCATCCCCTTATATTACCCACACCCCTTCTCTCCTCTCCTTTGAAGCTCACTTTCAGAGCTCAAAATCCGCCATAACCAGAAAAAAAGAAAAAGCTCCATATTCCAACAAAAATGGCGACCGAAATGGCACTCGTAAAACCCATCACCAAATTCGGAAACGCCTCTCCGAAGTTCACCATTCCAAGGAGCTTTTCTCGCTGCAAGTTCACCACTGTCAGAATGTCTGCAACTTCTTCTCCGCAGACTCCGTCAAAACCGAGGAAGAAGGCCGCGAAAACCGAAATCAAAGAGACCCTTTTGACGCCGAGGTTTTACACGACCGATTTCGATGAGATGGAGACCCTTTTCAACACTGAGATCAACAAGAACCTGAACCAGGCTGAGTTCGAGGCTCTTCTTCAGGAGTTCAAGACTGACTACAACCAGACCCACTTCGTCAGGAACAAGGAGTTCAAGGAAGCCGCCGACAAAATCCAGGGACCTCTCAGACAGATCTTTGTCGAGTTTCTCGAGAGGTCTTGCACTGCTGAGTTCTCTGGCTTCCTCCTTTACAAGGAGCTCGGAAGAAGACTCAAGGTACCTTTTTCTGTTCTATTATTTGCTTACTTTCTTTGTGGAGACAAAATAGTGAATTAAAAACATGTTAAGGCCAGATTGTAATGGGATTTCCTCAAATTCTTGTTATCTTCAAACAGCTAAATGAACGAGTCACTTTGTTGTTTCGAGATTCGATTAAATTATCTTCGTTTTGTGCCTCTACAAAATTAAGATTGTTGCAAAACTCTTATGGACAAGGTTAATGTTTTGAACATGAATGCTTTGTTTCTTGCTTAATTCTTCGAACAAATTTGGCTAAGCTAACTAATAAGCTGCTCTTTGCAAAATCTCGAATAAATTTATAATTTATGGTAGTTGGAACTAAATGGCACATCTGAAATCTACTCCTTTTTTATTACTATCAAGTTGTTGATTGAAATTTGTATCCAGTTAAATGCAATGATTGTATTGTCCTGCTGTTCTCAGTTTGACCAATTTTTTTTATTGGATTTATGATGCAGAAAACCAACCCAGTGGTAGCTGAGATTTTCTCTCTCATGTCCAGGGATGAAGCCAGGCATGCTGGGTACGAACACTTAAACACGCCACGTACATTATTTTTTGTATCAATGTTGCTTTGTTGAAAGAGAGAATATGTTGAATGATAATATTGGTCTACTAACTGCAGGTTCTTGAACAAGGGCTTATCTGATTTCAATTTGGCTCTGGACTTGGGGTTTCTGACAAAGGCGAGGAAATACACATTCTTCAAGCCAAAGTTCATATTCTATGCCACATATTTGTCTGAGAAGATTGGGTACTGGAGATACATTACCATCTACAGACATCTGAAGGAAAACCCCGAGTACCAGTGCTACCCTATTTTCAAGTACTTTGAGAACTGGTGCCAGGATGAGAACCGCCACGGTGATTTCTTCTCTGCACTAATGAAGGCACAACCCCAGTTCCTTAATGACTGGAAGGCAAAGTTGTGGGCTCGATTCTTCTGCCTATCGGTAATCTTTGATTTCTATATCAGTTTTGGTGGTACAGAACAAATTTTGTATAACATTAGATAATTAGCATTTCATATTCTTACAAAATCAAACTTATGTTGCAGGTATATGTGACAATGTATCTCAACGATTGCCAGAGAACTGCCTTCTATGAAGGGATTGGACTCAACACAAAGGAATTTGATATGCATGTCATCATTGAGGTGAGCCGCCCGGGTGTTCACACTGGCTCTGTTGAAATTATCCTGCACCATGGATGTCTTCAATAAATCTTGCATTGCTGTATGGATTTTTCGCAGATCATACTATATTTGCGGATCTTTTACACTGGTTTCTGCTAGGAGCATTATTTTAACTTGTCTCGGTTTAACTAGGCTAATAAGCAAGTAAATTTTATTATTTTCCTGTTCTCTGTTGAGAAATGACATGTAAGAGAATGAAAAGTAGTTTCAATAGATATACATAATAGCACTAGAGTTACATAAGGTAAGAGAGTGGATTTCTATCTTTTTGTTAATTTTTATTCACTCTTTTCTTGATAAGAAATCAAAGTTATATTCGTAACTAATGACTTTTGTTTCTGTATAATTGCAGACAAATCGTACAACTGCCCGAATTTTCCCAGCCGTGTTGGATGTTGAAAATCCAGAATTCAAGAGAAAATTGGACCGCATGGTAGAGATTAATCAGAAGCTATTTGCTGTTGGTGAGACCGATGACATTCCCTTGGTGAAGAACTTGAAGAGGATCCCACTAGTTGCTGCATTGGCCTCTGAGATCTTGGCTGCATATCTAATGCCACCCATTGAGTCGGGATCGGTTGATTTTGCAGAGTTCGAACCACAACTAGTTTACTGATTTTTTTGTACTAAGTGCCTTCTTATCTCTTGTGACTTTCAATTCAAGGAATGTATTTTAAGTAAAACGTACCGTGTGACAGAGTGGAACATGTTGTGAAGATAGGGTCACCTCTGTTCTTATAATGATAGAGCATATTCTTGCACTTTGACTATCTTCTCATATTCTAGGATTAAATCTTGAATGGTTACATCTCAAATGATTTATATTTATTTTTTAATTTTTACTCCTTAGAAATTATTATCTATACTTGCATTTAGGTGATTTTATAGTCTTCTTCAACAAAACAATTGGTTGTAAATGTAGATTTACGGGCATATTCTTTTATCCCAACAAACAACAAAAGGTGCCTAAATGGAAACTCTTTCTTATATTATCATGTACAAATTCAAAATCAATCCACGTGATACAAGAAGAAAAATAAATTGAGCTGACCAATAAAGGTTGAATAGAGTACTGATCTTTAGCAGGTTGAAGTTCTTTGATCTGAAACAAGATGACGTTTCTGGGTCGGGTTCAGTCGACGTTCTTTATCAAATGTTCAGACGATGATGTTAACATGGTGTTTACTACATTCAGAAAACACTTTAATAATTTAGCTTGCAGCATTCAAATCTTTTAAGAGATCGCCTGTGAACAATAATCAATAATATGATCACTTTCAATTCCCAAGTTTAGAGACAAAACAATAACTAGTCTGATTAAGTCTGTCAATCGGTTCCTAATGAAACTTACAAGGAATGAATCTGCAGCACAATTACACAGGCTGTTGTACACAAAGAGAGTAAAAAATGATTTCAACTACAATAATCTAGTCGGTTTTATATACAATTCAAAGAGAATCTTCTCTCCCAAGTCACCAATGTCTTTCGATTCTTATGCATGTCCATATCCTGCCTTCTCTATGCCCACAGATTGGATAAAGAAAACTAGACTTTTCGATATCTACAACAAGAACTTCATTCTGATTTGGTCTTGTTTACTTTCTCCTCTTTCTGTGGAAATATCAACCTAAATGTCCATACAGCAAGTAGTGTCGCCTCTATCGGAGCAAGCCAGTATACCAGTATATGCTCCTTAGTTATATGATCTCCACGAGCATAAGCCCATCCCATTACCTATAAGGCCAAACAAATTTAACTCATTCTAAATCTTTATATAAAGCTGAGCTGCTCAAAAAGGATGTATAAGGTCTTCAGGAATTAATAAATGTAGTTTTCAAACAAACAAAACCGAAGACAAATGCAGGTACTTACAGAGGCCGGATTCATGCAACCGCCAGTTAGATCAGAGCCAAGAATGTGAAGAGTCAACTTGGAGACACTTGAGATCCAAGTCTTCATGACGAAACTCCCTGGGATTTTTTGAGCCAGTCCGAGTGAGATGGTAACAATCGCAAAAGTAAGGAGCCCTTCTGTTAGTGCACCTCGGTGTATATCAACTTTCAATCGTGGCCCAAGACCAATATCAGGAAATATCTCGATTATGAGCCAAACTCCAGTAATAGATCCAACAACCTGAATAGAAGAGAGAAGACAGAATAAAAATGAGAACCTTAGTGAGAATATCTTAAACTAAAACACATAAAAGGACTAGAAAATGTAGTTTCAAGCAACTCTAAATTTTCTTTCAAGTCTATTCTAACTAACATTCGCACTCAAATTAAAACCAAGAAATTTCACCCTAAAAAGTTGTACGGGAGAAACCCTACATACTTTCATTAAGATAATAACTCTCCTCAACATAAAAGATGTTATCAATATACATAAGAGACAATTTTCTACTGTCCTCATGCTCTGCTTTTTCCATAAGAGCAAACATGCATAATTAAGTAGCATGTAGGTCTAGTAGACGATCAATAGTGTACACACCACCTACTGCAATGTGAATTTTTTATTCTAACAAAATCCTCAAACGTCACTCACAGATATTAACTCTCCGTTTGGTCAGGCAATGGCCGAAAGCTGTATTCCAAGTAGTTAGATCCGTCTATGTCAGTTTGTCGGTTAGGTT
This sequence comes from Ficus hirta, assembly GCA_038430175.1. Lineage (NCBI taxonomy): Eukaryota > Viridiplantae > Streptophyta > Magnoliopsida > Rosales > Moraceae > Ficus > Ficus hirta. Next base: position 343,462 of record CM076597.1, read on the forward strand.
TGAATTTATACTCAGCTAATGCATGAGAAATCGTAGAACAAAGCCATATACTTGTCATGAGTAACTTTTAACCAACACACAACCTTAATCCAACAGTTTCACGAAAAGGAGCCGCACTCAAACAATTAGCACATATAGCTAGCTCTAATTTTTCAATGGTAACCTTAGTGTTTAAACTTTTAAACACACTGCTGTTACCAGAACAAGGCGTAGAGAGCTCAAGAAGCAACATGTCCCAATCATTATACTGCAAACAGGCCAGGGAAAAAAAATAATAATCGGAGACCACTGGAACCAAATAATTTCATTACTAATGGCCAGAAAAAGGAGAAAGATGCCAAGTATTGCCCGTGGTGATGATTACCACTAATTTTTTAAATTTGTTAGAATTCAATTATACAACATTTCTAGATAGGTGAGGAACTTTTAGCCTTGAATGACCAAATTGCCAAATCAAACCACTCTATTTGCATTTTGTGAATCAAAAGCACAATTTGAAGTTGATAATCTATAATATAAAGCTCAATACAAAATTAAAGATATCCTAATAACAGTTGAAATCAATTCTCAATTTAGATCGACAAAAAAAAAAAAAAAAAAAAACAACAACAACAACAACAACAACCGAAAATAGTGTCAAAAAGTCTAATTTTCCCCTTTATCGTCAGCCAAATTTAAACCTAACAACTCAAACCCAATTCGAAGTCCAAAGAAAGAAACCCATCCAAGAACAGAAAAAGAAGATACCTGAGCAGGGATTCTGGCACCAACAGTGAAAAGGAATTTGCGAAAGTCCCCAGAAATGGCAGAAGCCAAGACAGTAAGGGGATTATAAGAGCCACCTCTGGTGATGTTATATAGGAACGCGAAGAAGAACATGTTGAGGACCCAGAGAGAGCATCTGATAACCTCCCCAAGGGGTTCATGACCGAAACCCAGGAAGTTGTAAACAAACATCTTAATCAGAACTCCTGACCAGACCCACATGAAGGAGACCGAGAAATCTGAAAAGAGCAAACCAAACCCACCCATTTTTGGCGCAGATCTTGATTCTGACGAGTCTTTTGTTGGGCTTCGATTTTTGAACGGAAATCAGAATGGGAATGCGAAGGGTTAAGGTGAGGGATATTGACTAGGGAAGGAACTGCCCTTTTTTGTTCGAAGAGGATGACATTTGGTTATTTGGGTTTGGAAAGTAAAGGTGTGGAGTTTACGAACTTTCGCTGTTTTGGCATGTTTTTGTCTCTTGTTAAGACCAACGTGTTTTGTCCAAAATTTAGGATAAATTGCTATATTAATATATGACTTTTTTATAATAGTGCCATTTGATCTCTGATTTTTTTTTTTATTAATTGATCTCTGAATTTATTAAAAATGTGTAACTTAATCCTTTCTGTTATCTTTCAGTTAAAATTTAATAGGCTTGTTCAACTTTATCTATTTTTCAGTGGTAATTTAAGATATTGAGTTGATTAAAATACAAATAATTATCAAAATTGAAAAAAACCAAAACAAAAAAAAAACAAAAACAAAAAAAAAAAGAGGGAAAATCTTCATTATCTTTCCCCGATCTCTCTACGCTTTTTCTTTTTCGCTGGTTCGTCTCTCTCTACTTGCAGGCTACAAAACAAAAACTCACACCTAACAAAAAGGAAAGCCGCCCACCCTCCCGCCATCGTGAGCCCAAGGCCGCCGCCCACCCTTCCCGTCGCGAGCCAAAAGCCACCTACTGTCGGTCCCTTGCAAACCAAGATCCACCGCTATTAAGTCCGCGAATTCAGATCTACTACTGCAAGCCTTTGCAAACTCCCCAAGTGCATTGCCTCTGTGCGAGATCGCAAGTCTACCTTAGCTCTACAGCCAAATCAGTGGGATCGTTGGGTTTTTTTCTTCTTTTTTTTTTTTGTCTAACTTGTCAGTGAATATTTTGTAATTGGTCAAGTGTTTGTGTGGGACTTTGATTTGGTGTTGGTTTTTTTTTTTAGGATAGAGTTTTTTCTTTATTTGTTGAGAAAAATAGGGAAATAATCATTATTTAGATATCCCATATAATTTTGTCCTCCCTAACATTTAAACTGATAATTTTTCTATTTCATATTTTTTAATTTATTTTGTTAGTTGAATTTTCAGTTGTACCCTGCTTAGATATATGAGAGATTTGAGATTTTATTTTCCCGATTCACCCTCGCTCTCTAGAATTCACGCACTCTCACTCTTCTTTTCTGCAACTTCTCTTTCCTGCGATTATCTCTCTTCCCTTTCCTTCCTCACCGGCCGTCTTCGTCTCTCTCTCCTCCCTCTCCGGCCGTTCGCTTCCTTCTCTTTTCTCATTCCCTCTCCGGCTTTTCTCTTCCCTCTTTCTCATCCTATGGCCGTTCTTGTCTTCTCCCTTCCCTCTGCGGCCGATGTCGACATCGCGATTCTTCTTCTAGAAATCTCGGAATTTCGCGATCCCTGCCACTGCAATGTCGGTTCCGGTCTCAGCAGCAGCTCGGATATTGAATCCGGTCTCAGCAGCAACTCGGATGTCAGATCGGGTCGCGTTTAGTGGTGCCCTCACCAGATCTAGGTATTGAATTGCCAATCCATTTTTTTTTTATCAAGTTTGAGCAAATTGAAGTTTTTGGAACTTTTTGAAACTTTCTTTAACCTTCGAATCAATTTTGATTTAAATACTGTGTCTTGGATTGGATTGATTTGCTTTCTTGATTTGTGCTTTTTTGAAGGGCAGGAGGAATGGAGGAATTATATAGGTTCGATACTTATCCTTATCTATTTACGGATGCAATAGTTGTCATCATTGCTTCCATGGAATCTGAGAACAAGTAAATAAATCTTGTCGATCTTGAATGTTTAAGCCTCGTTCGTACTTTTTTCAACGCATTTTGGTTATGTTTATAGACTTTGTTTGAATTTCATGGTGATCTGTTGGTTTGATTCTTTGTTATGAAATTAATTTTCTTTGATTTATTTAGGATTGCGTACGTATAAAAAAATTAAGATTTCAGAATTAGAATGCAGATTTTCGACTTCGTTAACGGTAAAGAGTTTTTTTTTTTATAATTATTTTTTGAAAAACAATTTTTCAGATTGGTGTTTGGGGTCTACCTTAGCTCTGATTCAGTGATGATCTTGTTTTTTGTTATGTCATAGATTATGGAATCAACTGATCTAAATGAGCTAGCGAACAATGAGGCCTCGTTCGGTTCGAACTCAAATTGTACTTTTTCATCTCAGTTTTTATTTTTTTTGAAAAAGTTTTTGTTTTTTTTGAAAAGTTAACAAAAATTTTCAACTCAAACTATACTTTTTCAACTCAAACTCATTCACCAAACGGACCCTGACATGTTTGTAAAGTTGTTGTGAAACCTAACATGTTTGTAAAGCGTGGAAGAGCAATTTGGTTGTTTTGAATCTGATGTACTCTAAGTTGTCAATTTGGTTGAAATTACATTAGCTTATTCAACGATTTTTTTCAAAAAGTTTGAGATGTTCTTTTTATGAAATATACATTCTTTTAGAATTCAAAGAGTATTCTCTTAGAATTCAAAGAGCATTCTAGTAGAATTCAAAAAATATTCTAAAATTCAATAAGTATTCTAATAGAATACATAATAATTCTTTAAAATCCAAGTAGTATTTTGGATTCTAGTAGAATTCAATATATATTTTTCAGAATTCACTTTGGATTCTAACAAAATCTCTTCAACAACCGAAGTTTGCGACATCTTTGTTGAAATCCAGAAAACAAACTCTGTTAGAATCTATTTTGAATTCTCATAGAATTTCTCTGACGATCGACATCGACGCTGGTGATCGGAGACGGAGACATTTGGTCAATCTTTATTGAAATCCAAAATAAAATAAAATAAAAAGAAAAGAAAGGAATAGAAAAAGAAATTTTGCTAGAACCCCTTTTAGATTCTAACTGAATCTTTCTAGTGACCGGTACCGGTGTTCGGTCGACACCGGTGTTCGGTCGACACCGGTGACCGAAACAAGATACATTTGGTCATTTTTGTTGAAATCCTAAAATATATATTCTGTTAGAATCCATTTTAGATTCTAACAGAATCTTTCCGGTGACTGTCTGTGATGACTCACCTTACATGGTTGCTATTTCATACTTAACCATACTTAAAATCAAACTTAATTTTTCGTAAAATACCGAATATTTTTTTTTAAATTCAAATTTAAAAACCTAACTTAATTTCAAACATATATATTTAATCAAGTACTAAAATTTCAAATCACCTTAACATATTTTACAAACCGTACTAATTACCGTAGTAGTAAATACCGTTCTACTACTAAATACTAATACCATCAAATTAACATAATACAAATATATTTTACAAAACACGTGGCGGTGTCCAACTCAAATTTCACAGTCAACTGTGTCATTTCTCCACAGTCTTGCATCAAGCATTTTCCGATAGGTTGTTTACCTACAACATAAACATAAGTCATGAGCTCTCGCTCAACAAGTACAACTTCCTTATTCCCGCAAAATAATCTTAGTAAAAGAATGGATGGATCAATTATACTTTCTTTTGTTAACTTAACATTAATCAATCATACTTTCTTATGTTAACTTAGTTTTGGGCCCCTTACATAACATGAGTGTACGTACCGTGGTGCGCAGCTATGGAGTGGTTGGGGCAGCCAGTCCAATCCAACTCAAACCATGGACCAAACCTGCCTTCGTGGCAGGTCGGTACGACACAAGACAACTTGCTTGTCTTCATACATGAATACTTGTTCTTGATCTGATCATACTTGAAATTTTGAATTTTAATTGTTTCTTACTTGAAAACTTGGTCTTATTCTTATCATGTGATTTATTATTAGTGAGCATACTTTCATGATGCCACAATAATAAAATATAAAACATATACATCATATACATCAATGCATGAGTTTTGGAAAACATGCAAAGCAGTAAAAATATTTTTGCCTCTGCTGTAGGTGGGGTTATACTTACAAGGTGTCCTACGCTCTTGATCTATCGTTCCAACAAGGCAAGTCAACAGGTTATATTCTTGTTTTCAAACAAAGCGTAAGAATCGTTTTACCTTACTACTTAACAATCCATAGGTCATAATATTTATTGTAACACATACGTTAAATAATTAATCGGCTTGATTAATTTTCTTAAAAGTTCTTCTTATTTTATTTCCCTTGTTCAAAATACCTTATTTATTTAGAAAATATCTTAACTCCATAAATCAAGTATTTCTGGATTCAATACTTGAGATTGTCTTTCATAATATATAGTAGGTGTTTAAGGTTTAAAAATCACTTGTGAAATTTAATGGATTTAAACTTCTTTGAAACTATTTTCGTACAACCATAGTTCCTTTTAAAAAGGGGTCGTAAAACCTTAAAACTGATTACAAAACATCTTTTAATTTGATTGAAAGTATGTGTGCAGGAATTTCCCCTTCCATGCACAGTTTTGAAAATTCAGGTTTATCTTTAAATCGGTCTAGAATTAAGAAAACGTTCTTTCACAGAAGTTATAATATCTTGTCAAAACCTACAACTTTCATTTCTTGTCTGAAGCTTAATTCTGTCTTTAACTTACCCCTTTTTCCCCTTGAAGAATTCTGGCCGTATACAGTACTTGGACCGACCAATTTTAAAAACTGATAAAAACAGAGGCTTTTGAAGCCCTTTTTTCAAAAACTGTCCGCATTGCCCCTTAGGATTTTATGTGTCCTACAACTTTTACAGTTATGACTTTGTTCAAATTCGGCCTCCAAGGGGTTCAAAATTGAGTTTTCAAAAAATTGTCCAAATTATTTTTGAAAACCGGCAGTTTATATTTTGTTGATTCTAGTTTCAAAATCCGCACACTCTACCTCGAACGGTCAAGGCCGTGAGCCTAAATCATCATGCAGCGCGTCGGGTTCGTTCTTAAAATTCAACTATTCACATATCTTATGTACTTGAAAAACACAATATTGATAACTTACTAATATACCAAATCGTGTCTTTATGTTGATCTCTTAACCAACATTCATATAGTCACCATACTTGGACATATAAAAGCATAATCACATACATAACCTTCAAAACTTATCATAAAGCATAAAATCAATCTTAAGCTTAGAGCTAATAAATCATGTTAACCCAAGCATAAATCAAACATAAATCAAACATTAAAGGCTATAAAATAGGAAAATAAGATAACTTGATCTTATGCTCTTACATCCTATAGCTTGAAATACACTTAAATTCCACAAACCAAAACTAATTAAAGTTTTAGTTAGGGGATCATGAATTTACCTCTAGAGCTTGAAAGAGGTGATTCTAGGCATTGGATGAGAAAAATCCTTGCTCTACCTCTCCACAATACAACCGGCCACCACCTAGTTCTTCAATCTCTTAAAAAAAAAAAAATTCTAAGGGCTCGAGAGGAAAAGATGAGAAGAGAACTAAAAGATGAGAAGCTAACTAAAGGGTCCAATTCTCCACTACCCACCCCTATTTATTGATGGAATTTACAAAATTTTCTAAAATTATTATTTTTTCTTCAAATTTATTTGAATTACATATTTGGCCTTAAACACAAAATTTTTGCCTTCCAAGTACCCATAATAGCTGGTCATGTGGTTCTTAATTCTTTCCATAAAATTAATAAATCCAAATTTTGCATAATTATCTATAATTACTTGGCCTTCAAGTAATATCATGTTTGGCATTTCCTCCTAATACGCAGTCTATTTTTTTAATAATCCAGATAGTACAAATAAAAAATCACATTAACAAGTTAAGAGTGTGTTGTTTATCCAAATATATTTAATGAGCTTTCTAAAATTTAATGTTGATAAAATATCAATATTTTTTCTTATCATTTACCAATTCACTATGTGTGATTTACATCAAATAAGTAAAATAACGATAATATAAAAATGAATAGTACTAGTTACTTATCTTTTTTTTTTTTTAACATATTTTTGGTTTGCAAATCATAAAACTCAAAAAAGTACCTTTTTTTATTGGTACGCACCTATGTGCCCTTAACCCCAATATTATTAATTACAAGTGCTTATCCAGGTTTGAACCTGGGACTAAAGCATCCTAAATATATGTTTGTTTGTTTGTGTTTTTTTTTTCCAATCATTAATATAATAAATAATAGGACAAATTGTTATGTTGATTTTTAAACTTTTAACTTTGCACAACTTTAGTTCTTGGACTTTTTTTCGAAGTTGGAATATTTGTATACTATTAAAATATTGTTACAATAGTCATTTACACTAATTTTTAGACAGAATTCGTTAGCTAGCATCATTTTTTGATCAAATTATTAACGGATTCCGTTTAAAACTTAACATAAGTGATTTTTATAGTAATATTTCAATATTTTAGGGGTAATCCTTGTTCTTTTTTTCATAGCTGGAATGATTATAAATTATTAATAACGTTGCTACAATAATCCTTTCCGTTAATTTTTTGATGGAATCCGTAGTTAGCACAACTTTTTGATTAGATTATTAACAGATTCTATTTAAAATTTGATGGAAATGACTATATAGCAACATTTTAGTAGCAACATTTTAAAAGTTTAGGGGCATGCCAACTATGAAAAAAAGTTTAAGGACCAAAATTACACAAGGTAAAAAATTTAAGGACTAAATAAGCCATTTAACAAGAGTTATTATTATTATTATTATTATTTTTGGCAAGAGTTCTGTAAAAGAGTTTTATCATGTTTCTTTAACTTGATTAAAAAATGGTTTCGTCCATTTTTTTTTCAAAAATAATTTGTAAGGAAATTTTGAAATTTTTATTTTATTTTTCAAAAAATTTATAAATTATATGTATATTTTTTCATGTGATTTTAATGGAAGGAAAAAGTAAATAGAATTTTTATAAAAATAATTAAAATAAATAGCAAGATTTAATAATTTTTAAAATAAATAACAAAGTTTTTCTACAATTTCTCAATTTTAATGGGATATATTATTTAGAAATATGAATTAATGGTATTAAGGTCAATATTCGTACCTCATTTCTCACTGTTCTTTTTCTGTTTTCTATAATTTCTCTTTGTATTATGAATTCCCTAGCTTCTTTCTTTCCATTCGCATGCTTCTACAATACTTATTATAACAATTTATATACTATAGTATCTCCTGAAACCACCATAAAGGACTGGTTCTTACATTAAGGGTAAATCTCTATGAAAATATTGTGTCTCCATTTATTTTCTGTACTTTATCTTCTCATTCATGCATAAAACATGCTAGATCAACTTTAAATGATGGATCACGCTAATTATAAGCACCGAATCGATTCTCAACATAAATGGATTGGTCAAAAAGGATATTGAGAAATTATTTAAGTATAAAAACAACCTAACGTGATTTTTTAAAAAATAACAAAATACACATTTTTCAGTAAAGGGGGGGAAGTTCTTAACAAGTAATAGAAATTTAAACTATTAAACGCAAGGACTAAGTAAAAGTAATTGGAATCCGAAATCAAAATTTCTAGATCAACTTATTACAAATGTAGAGTTTACAAATAATAGAAACAAATGTTGTTTTGAAGACCTAAATGATGGAATTGAGCCAAAAAGTGATTAACTTTGTGGCAAAGCAAGGGTATTGCTCGTTGGCTAGTTTCACAAAAACCACAATTTTTTTTCGCGTCGAAATCCAACAACCTATCAGAAAATTGCCTTAATAACTAATTGTAACAACCCAACTTTTGATGGACTTGTAATTTCCTTAGATACAAAGAAAATCTAAGTCTATACTATGTATGTCAATATGAAGCTCATGATCTGATTTAATTATCAGAGTATGTTTGAGTTCTTATAAGTATTATGAGACTTAATGATAGTTTATTAAGTTAAGGATAAGGCCTTATGATGAAAAAGGTAGAACCATGATTTATGATTTTGTTCTGGCCAATGAATAATCAGGATAATTTATGACATGATTAAAACGGTACTGCCGTATTATAAGCAGTATTGAAATTATACTGTGGCCAACCATCATTACGGATATAGAATTGAGAATAAGGATTGGGATCACTCTAGAATAATCAATAATAATATTTGGAGCATGGAGGACTAAGTAGTTTCAAGTCCTAAGAAAAACCTATACGTGGTCCAGTTAAGTGCAAATAAATTCTGGACTGCCGTCCAGCAATACTATACTGTTGATAGTTAAAACAGTATTGGTACTGTAATAACTCGAAATTTTGATGACTTGAGATTTCCTTAGATACAAGAAGAATCTAAGTCTAAATCATGTATGTAGATATGAAGTTTATGATCTGAATTGAATATCAGTAGATATTTGAGTTCTCGGTTAATTAGCTACGAGACTCAGAAATAGTCTGCTTAATCAAGCATGAGGCCTTTTGAGAAAATGGCATAGTAGGAATTTATGATTTTTAGTCCAACCAAAGTTTGACCAGGTTGACCTTAGGTTTGACTAAGACGGTGATGCAGTGTATTAAGCAGTATAAGGATTATACTGTGAAAAATCGTCATTACGGATGAAAAAGTAAGAATAAGGTATGAGATTGCTATAGAATAATCAAGAATAATATTTTGAGCAATGAGGACTTAGCAGTTTTGAGTCTTAAGAAAAATCCATACGTAGCCCAGTTAAGTGCAGATGAAGTTTGGACTGCAATACAGTATGACAATACTGTTTTTAGTAAAAACAGTATTAATATTATCTGAGTTAGTAGGAAAATGGACTACATAATTATATTTATGGATTTTTGGAATCAAGTAGATGATTACGCATGGATTGGAAGCCAAGTGGCTCCACCATGGCCGGCCACCTCACAGGGACTAAATTGTAAATATTTTATCCTTAGGGACTAAAGTGCAAAAGTGAGGTAAGCAAGATGATGTAAGCTTGATGATGTAAGCATGATGCAAGCATGATGTTGTAAGCTTGATGATGTAAGCATGATGATGTAAGCATGATGTAAGCATGATGATGTAAGCAAAACTTATCCTCCAAGACAATGCAATGGCCGGCCACTTCTAGGGGAGGTGTGAGCAAATATTTTTGTTCCAAGGACCAATGGGTAAATATTTTTCTCTTAAGGGTAATTATGCAATTTTTGGATTAAAAATAAATCCAAAAATTAAATTATTTTTCACCTATAAATAGGTGATGGAGGGGGGCTCATTTTGTTCACAAAAATGAGAAAATACCCCAAAACCATGCCAAAATCTCTCAACACTCTCTCCCTCCCCTAGAAACCGAAAAAAAAAAATTGAGAAAAAAAAAATGGTGAGGGTCGGATTTTGTAGAAGGAAGCAAGGAGGGAAAATTCTCCCAATCAAAGGGTAGATCCATTTTCTTGGATCTTGAGGTAATCTTCTTCACCCTCTAAGCTCCTTATTTTAGTTTGATTCAAGATTTATGCATAGTTCCAGATTTATGTGTATAGCTTAGATTTGTGCTTGATTGGAGGTTTGGTGGTTTTGATTTGTAGTTTAATGTACGTTTATGTGATGTATGCATGAATGCCTAGAATATGTTTGTTATATGTCCCCACACACTCAAGAGGTTGTATGGTATGATTGATTATGAGATATTGATGTATAATGCAAGAAGGGTTAGAAAAATACCCTAAGAACCCTAGTTGGTAAAATTTCTCAAATGGGATTGCATGTATGATTTTATGAATGAAAAGTGAATGCATGGCAATGAAAACATTAGATAATACGCTGCATGCTTGATTAGGCTCACGGTTGCGACCGTTTGAGGTAGTGTGTGCGTAATTTTACATAAGAACCAACCGAAACCAAGACTGCCAGTTCGGGTAAAAACTGAGCAGTAATCTGGAAATGGTATTTTGAGGCCTTTAAAAGCCGAATTTAAGAAAATTCAAAATTACAAAGTTGTAGAAAATGGAAAATACTAGGGGGCAGCGTGGACAGTTTTTAAAAATAAGGCTCCAAAGGCCTTCGTTTTTACAAAAACCGGAGCCCGGACCACCCAGACCCATGTGCACTGCCAGGCAGATTCAATGAGGAAAAAGTATAAGTTAAATGCAGAACTGGATTTTGAGCAAAACATGAAAGTTGTAGGGTTTTTCAAAATCTAAAACTTTCATGAAGAAAACTTTTTCAAAATCCAGACAGAATTTCAAATGAAACTGAATCTTAAAAACTGGGCAGGAAATAATAAATTCATGCACTGGATTTTCAAAACAATGCATGCACAGTTAATTCCTGCACATACACTGATAATTAAAGTTTATGGACTATTTTAAGCAGTTTTTAAAAGAGGGATTCAAATTTATCAAACAAGGATAAAAATAAATAAGATAAGCCTAGTCCTATGGTAAACAACTATAGGACAAATAGTAACCGAGAAGGTTACCAATTTTATTGGGGCAAAATTTCTTAGGTAAGCACATAAGAGAACCAAAGCTCTTGAGTTGGGCCTAAAACACATGGTTACCAACAGTAACCTAATGGGGTACGATTTTAAAAGTGACTGGGCCTCAGCAAGTCAATAGGGTTTTAATCCAGATATAATTTGGGCCTAGACCTAGGGTTACATATAGTAACCTAATAAGATGTTAAGCACGATTCAAGTGTGATTGGGCCTAGTACCCAAGGTTACTTTAAGTAACCAAACAAGTTATTATAAAGTAATGTAGGGGGGCATATAACTAGGGTTACTCATGGATGTTGGTTAGGATATCAACATTTAATAATTATGATCTATGATAAGATATGATGATTCTTATATTACGTCCTTTTTGAGACAGGAATATAACCCTTTGCTTCATCTTGTTGTACGTTAAGACAAGAGCATAAGACATCAGGTCAGTACAAACCTCACCTACAGTATGGAAAATAGTAAACTATTTTCAAATATATGACATGTTCCATGTATGCTATGTTATGTCATGCTATGCTATGTTATGACATGCTATGCTATGTTATGCCATGTTATGTTATGCCATGTTATGTTAAGCTATGTTAAGCCATGTTAAGACATGTTAAGCTATGTTAAGTCATGTTAAGTCATGATAAGACATGATGTATCAAGTTATGCCATGATTTATGGTTATGCCATGTTTATGTCTCATGTGCATCATGATTAATAAGATCACAATTAAAGATTCTTAGCCTCGGAATATACAAGACTAAGACTAAACCAAGTCAAGCAAGGTGTCGTATCAACCTCCCGCTAGGTGGATGATACATGTTTCAAGCTCAAGTTTATGATTATCAACCTCTCGTTGATGCGTGAGGGTATAATGATAATCAACCTTCCGCTAGATCGTGAAGGGTTATGTTTATGATTTCCAGAATTGTTAAGGGCCTTGCAAACCCTGACGTTCTGAGGATTGCGCGCTTTTAGTACATACACAAGGGGCCCTTATGTTAAGCAAGATAATAAATTCAAGTCCATAATTGATCATAAAAGACATATAATTGATCATAATCGGTTCATGCATAAATGCACGATATTTGTCATGTTTTTGTGAGATTATGTTTGTACTTGCTGGGTGAAAGCTAATCAGTATATTTCATACTGTAGTTAAGATGCCTATAGCTTTACTTGGTGGGCCATGGAGATGATGCAGCAAGTGAAGGGCGGTGTGGGATACCACTACGCAGATTTCCGCAAGCTCTTTTAAAAAAAAAAAAAGATATACATATGAATAAATTATGTTATGCTATATGTATGAGGTTTAAAGACTTAAGTTATGTGTAAGGTGTATGTATGTCTTTTTATTTGAATGTGTCAAAAAAAAAATCATTTACGTATTTTCATAAAATACAAGAGTATGTTAAGTATGAAGTAGCGGCCACATAGAGTGGGTCGCCATAAGATTTATGTTATCCAAGAAATAAGTTAAGCAAGTAAAGTAACGGCCCACGTTTACGTAGTCGGCCCTACGTAGATGTTCGGGTGTTACAGGTACTATCTGGATTATTAAGAAAATGGATTGCGTATTAGGAGAGAATGCCAAACATGGCCCTACTTGGAGGCCAAGTAATCGTAGATAAGTATGAAAGGATATTTTGACTCCAACACTTCACACGGCCGGAAATTAGAGGGGACTTGAAAGGCAAAAATTTTGTCTTTAAGGACCAATATGCAATTCAAGGAAAATTTAAGAAAAAAAAAATAATTGTGAAAAAATATGAATTTTCCACCTATAAATAGGGGTATGTAGTAGAAACTTACACTCTTTAGTTGGCTTCTCTAACTTCTAGTTCTTTCTTAACTATTCCTCTCTAGTACTAGAAAAAATAAATAAATAAGAGAGAGAGAAAGAGAGAGAGAGAGGTGATGGCTAGTTGTGGTGTGAAGGAGTAGAGAAAGTTTCCTCTCATCCAAGGTCTAGAAGCAATCTTTCCAAGCTCTAGAGGTATAATCTTGATCCTCTAACTAAGATTTTCATTAAGTTTTGGTTTATGGGATTTAAATGTATTTCAAGTTATGGGTTGTAAGAGCATAAGCTCATGTTCTTATTTTGCTATATTACAGTTTTTATAAGGTTGGTTTATGCTAGATCTATGCTTAGGTTATCTTGGTTGATAGCTCTAAGCATGGGTTTCATTTTATGCTCTAAGATGAGTGTTAAGGTTATGTGTGCTCACCATGTGTTTGTGATTATGCTCTCACATGTTATGTATGCTCACCATGTGTTTGTGATTATGCTCTCACATGTTTAAGTATGGAGATTTTATGGATGATGACGACGATGATGATAATGATGTGAATATTATGGGTATGTTGGTTAAGAAATTAACCTAAAGACACAAGTTGGTAAACAAGTAAGTTATCAATATTGTGTTTTTCAAGAACATTAGATAAGTGAATGGTTGAAGTTTAAGAAAGAAACCAATGTGCTGCATATTGATGTAGGCTCACGGCTTTGACCATTTGAGGTAGTGTGTGTGGATTTTTAAGCTAAGAATCCACAAAATACAAACTGCCGGTTTTCGAAAATAATTTGGATAGTTTTCTGAAAACCCAATTTTGAGCCCCATAGAGACCGAATTTAGAAAAAATTATAACTAAAAACTTGTAGATCACATAAAATTCTAGGGGGAAATGCAGACAGATTTTGAAAAAAGGGTATCAAATGCCTCTGTTTTATGAGTTTTCAAAACTGGTCGGTCCAAATACTATACACGACCTGAACTTTCAAAAGAAAAAATGGGTAAGTTAAAGGTAGAATTAAGTTTCGGATAAGAAACTAAAGTTGTAGGTTTCGATGAGATCTACAACTTCTATGAAGAAAACTTTTCCAAATTCTAAACTGATTTAAAGATAAAACTAGATTGTCAAAATTGTGCATGGTACAAGAAATTTCCTGCACAGATACATTCAAGCAAATTAAAAGGGTGTTTTGAAATCAATTTTTAAGGTTTTATGACCTCTTTAAAAAGAGACTATGATTTTACGAAAATAGTTTTAAAAATGTTTAAATCCATTTAAATTTTACAAGTGAATTTTAATACATATTATGTCATACAAAAGGCAATTTCATAAAATTTCAAGTATTTATGTTAAGAAATACTTGATTCGTAAAGTTAAGTTATTTTCAAGTAAACAAGATATTTTTAAGAAAAAGAAAGAAAAATAGACTAGGTCTAAGTTACTTAAGAATATAAAATAGACTAGGTCTAAGTTACTTAAGAATATAGTAACAGTTCTATGATTACCAATGGTAATCGGATTGGATACCAATTTATTATGTCAGGATTTGTATCTATGATTACCAATAGTAATCGGATTGGATACCGATCTAGTATGTTATAGTTTGTAGTAAGATAAAACGATTCTTATCTTACACCCTGTTTGAAAATGGGAATATAACCTGTTGTCCTTGCTGGAACGATAGATCAAGAGGATAGGACAAATTGTTAGTACAACTCCACCTACTGCATGGGCAAAATATTTTTATTGCATTGCATGTATTCCAAAACTCATGCATTGATTTTCATGAGGTACATATGCTTATGTTTTATTATTGTGGCATCATGAAATCATGCTCACTAATAATAAATCACACGATATGAACAAGATCAAGTTTTCAAGTAAGAAACAATTAAGATTCAAGTTTTCAAGAATGATCAAAACAAGAACAAGTCTTCATGTAATAAAGCAAGTTTCTCGTGTCGTACCTGTTACGACCCGACCTACATAGGGCCGTGATTTCATACTTACCTAACTTAAATACCAACTTTGCAACGACCCGATTTCATGGGGCCGTTACCTTACCATGCTTACTTAAACATACTTCATCTTAAAACTTACTTTTGCTTTATGTAAAAATACGGAAATATTTTTTTTCTTTTTAAACTCAAACGTAAAACTTAACTTATGAGTATACTTATTTATATGTACACACTCGAGTACTGAGTTTTCAAACCATATTTTAATTAGTCATACTAGTTATCATATACTAGTACCATGGACTTATCATTATATAATACAAACACATTTTACATAACATATTTTCCAAAACTTGTGGCGGTGTCCAACCCAAATTTCACAGTCTATAGTGCCATCTTTCCACAGTCTTGCATCAAGCATTACCGGTAGGTTGCTTACCTACAACATGAACGTAAGTTATGAGCTTATACTCAGTAAGTACAACTTTCTATTCCGCAAAACATTTTTTAGTAAAAGAATACATGAACCGATTATGCTTTCTTATGTTAATTTGGTTTTGGGCCCCTTACATCATATCATGAGTGCACGTACCATGGCGCATAGCCATGGAGTGATTGGGGTGGCCAGTCTAATCCAACTCAAACCATGAACTAAACCGTTTAACATGGAGTGGTTGTGATGAGGACATCGGTAGCACTGGCAAGAGCATGTGGGATGAGATATATTCAGATCCAATTCAAGTTCCCATTGGTCCGGTTACGAGGGCTCGCGCGAAGAAATTCAATGATGCACTTATTGGGCTGATTCGAGCAACTTGGTCTCAAGCTATTGCGTAGAGGCCCATCGAGGGAATTATAAGCGACAACCAGCCCAACAAATGTATGATTCAAGCACTAGAAGAGATCGAGTAACCATGTTTGTAAGATCACCAGCTGTCACTTTTCCATTGCGAGAACTTTCCTGTTTTGTGGCAATAATTGGCGACAAGTAATTGGCGACAAGAATCAGTTATTGACTGAATTGTTATTTAGTTTCCTTTTATTTTAGAATATTGCAAGGCTTTTCAGCCATTTAGGAATATTGTAAGGCTTTTCAGCCATTTAGGGAACTTACCTTATTTGCTTTATTTTTATTTGCTTCAGATTGGTTGTTTCCCTTTTTGGCTTAGTGATTGCCGAAATTCCTTGGGCAATTAGGATTGCAAATCCACAAAGGGAAACACCTATATATATGTATGAATTTCTTTGTGGAAGGCAGAGCAGTTTTACACAGAAATTTGAGATTTAATTCTCTTTGGTTCTTAAATGAACTTTTTGAACTTATCGGAGAAATCCGTGGCATTCATAGACTTACCAATCAGTCCACCCATAGCTGATTATGGCGTCTTTACATACCAAGGTTCGTGCTTCTTGTTAGGCATCGGGTCGTGGTTCCATTCAAATCCGTTTAGAATTCGATCTTGGAGACAAATTTGGTTAGGTTCGCGTCAGTTCGTGGCGTGGTTCGTATCAGGTTGGGGCAGCCAATCCAATCCAACTCAAACCATTTAAACCCGGCCTCGTGGCAAGTCGGTACAATAAACTTGCTTGTCTTATCTTTTTACAGGAAAACTTGTTCTTGGTTGATCATACTTGAAAACTTAAATCTTAACTGTTTCTCACTTGAAAACTTAATCTTGTTCTTATCATTTATTATTAGTGAACATGCTTTCATGATGTCACAATAATAAATCATAAAACATATGTACATCATGTAAATCAATGCATGAATTTTTGGAAAACATGCAGGGTAATAAAAACATTTTGCCCATGCCGTAGATGGAGTTGTACTTACAAATTATTCTACGCTTTTAGTCATCATTCCATCAAGGCACGACAACAGGTCATATTCCTGTTTCAAACAAGGCGTAAGATAAGAGCCGTTCTATCTTACCATAAACCATAATATATTAGATCGGTATCAAATCCGATTACCTTTGGTAATCATAGATACAAATCCTATCATAGTAAACTGGTATCCTATCCGATTACCATTGGTAATCATAGATACATGCCCTAGCATAACAAATCAGTATCCCACCAGATTATCATTGGTCATACACTTGTTACCATATTTTTATATTTTGAAAATATCATAACTTTATAAATCAAGTATTTCTTACCATAATACTTGAAATTGCCTTTCATAAAACATAGTACGTTTTTAACAATCACTTGGGAAATTCCATTGGATTTATACCTTTTTGAAACCATTTTCATAAAATCTCAGTCTCTTTTTAAAGAGATCATAAAACCTTAAAAACTGCTTGTTAAACATCCTTTCATTTTATTGGAATGCATGTGTGCAGGAAATTTCCTTTACCATGCACAGTTTTGAAAATCCTGTGCAGCAATTTCCTGTACCCTACATAGTTTTGAAAATCCAATTTTATTTTTAAATCGGTTTAAAATTTGGGAAAACTTTCTTCATGAAAGTTGTAGATCTCATCGAAACTACAACTTTTGTTTTTTTGTCTAAAACATAAATCTGCCTTTATCTTACTTGTTTTTCCTTTTAAAAAATTATGGCCGTGTACACTGTCTATACTGACTAGTTACGGATTTTGATAAAAACAGAGGTATTTGGAGCCTTACTTTCAAAAACCGTTTGTGTTACCCCCTAGAATTTTAATTTTCTACAACTTTACAGTTTTAATCTTTTTCCAAATTCGGCCTCTACGGGCCTCAAAATTAAGTTTCCAGAAAACTATCTAGTTAAATCTGAAAATTTACAGTTTTGTATTTTGTTGGTTTTTGCTTAAAAATCCGTGCACCCTACCTCAAACAGGCAAAGCCGTGAGCCTACATTAACATGCAATGCATCGGATTCGTTCTTTTTTTTTTCTTTCTTTTTAAAATCAATTTAAAACTCAAAATTCATTCTAGAGCATAAACTCACATCCATGCTTAAAACTTAACAAGCAAGATAATCTAAGCTTAGATCAAGCATATAAAAACCATAACATGGAAATATAAAAACATGAGCTTAAGCTCTTACAAACCATAGCTTGAAATATGCATAAATCTCATAAATGAAATTCTTAGTTAGAGGGTTGAGATTATACCTCTAAAGCTTTGAAAGAGTGGTTCTAGATCCTTGCATGAGCAAAATTTCTTGCTCCACTTTCCACCATGACAAGGCTAGAGAGGAATAGTTGATGTTGAGAAGGAACCAAAAGTTGGGAAGCCAACTAAATGGTTCGACTCAACACTACTCACCTTTATTTATAGGTGTAATTTCCATAATTTTCTATAATTATTTCTTTTTCTTAAATTCTCCTTGAATTGCATATTGGTCCTTAAAAACAAAATTTTGCCTTCCATATCCCTCCAAGTGGCCTGTCATGCAATGGTTTGGAGCCAAAAAATATCTTTTCAAACTTATCTCTAATTTACTTCCTTGTTCCCTAAGGCCACCCAATGTAACTGGGCATTTGGCCTAGTTGGAGGCTTTGGTTAAGAAAAAATTCATAAATTCCATAATTCAAAAATTAAATATTTATCCACAATTACTTGGCCTCCAAGTAGGGCCATGTTTGGCTTCCTCCTAATACGCAGTCTAATTTCTTGATAATCCAGATAGTGCTAATACTGTTATAACTATTAACAGTATATGAATACTGGACTGCAGTCTAAACTTTATCTGCTCTGAACTGGACCGCGTATAGGATTTTCTTAGGACTTGAAACTTCTTAGTCCTCCTTATTCCAAATATTATTCTTGGTTTTTCTGAAGTGATCTCATTCCTTATTCTTACTTCTTCATTCGTAATAATGGTCAGCAACAGTATAATTTCAATACTGCTTATTATGCTGCAGTACCGTCTTAATCGTGTTGTAAATTATCCTGATAATTCATTGGCCAGAACAAAAATCATAATTCATGGTTCGGCCTTTTTCATCATAAAGCCTTATCCTTGACTTAATAAATTGTCATTGAGTCTTATAATACTTGTAAGAACTCAAATATACTCTGATAATTAAATCAGATCATGAGCTTCATGTTGACATACATGATTCAGACTTAGGTTTTCCTTGTATCTAAGGAAATCACAAGTTTGTCAAAATTTTGGGTTGTTATAATCTACCCCCCTTAAAAAAAATTTCGTCCTCGAAAATTTAGGGGTTCTAGTCCTAATGCTCCCAAAAATGAAGCTGACTGAGTTATTGGTCTCATAACACTTTATCATCTTAAAACTCATTTTAAAACATAAAATCGATCTCTTGAACTCACTGTCTTGCAAACTGCAGACTGCAAACTGCTGCATCATACTGCATACTTTCTTATTTTCATACCTTCATCATACTTTCATACTGTCATGCTTTCATATTTTCATCATACTTTCATACTGTCATGCTTTCATACTTTTATACTTTCATACTTTCATACTTTTATACTTTCATGCTTTCATACTTTCATCATACTTTTATACTTTCATGCTTTCATACTTTCATCATACTTTCATCATGCTTTCATATTTTCATGTATTCATACTGCATCACAAGAATTCTCTGCGTAAAAAGCTTAGCAAGTATATCATATAACTTGCCACATTTGAAAAGCATATCATATTATACAACTTTTCTATACTTGAAAAGCATATCGCATCATATATTTAAAACACTTCTTTTTAACTTTAGTTGAGGGGCTCAGCAATTATATCACATTAAAATTTTTTCTTTAAATTTAGCTGAGGCTAAGGACCCTCTAGTACTAGTACCAAGGTAACTTGCTTGCCGTCATACTTGGAAACAATTTCTTGAAAATAGTTTCTTTCTTGAAAACAGTTTCTTTAAAAAAAAAAAACAGTTTCTTGAAAATAGTTTCTTGAAAACCGTTTCTTGAAAACAATTTCTTTCTTGAAACTTGTTCTTATTCTTACCATGTGCTATTGGAATCCTTTACTTTTCTTTATGGCCCCTTTCTTAAAATTTTGTTCCTCAAGGATTTGGCCTATAGCCCCTATCATGGAATTCACTTCCTCAAGGATTTGACCCTTTACTTTTTATAATGGGCCCTATCTTGAAATTCTATTCCTCAAGGATTTGGCCCTTTACATAACTTGAGTTGGTTCTAATAAGCATGAGATCAAGATTTAAGCACCTTATATAAAAATAACTTATTTGAATCTTTTCAAAGTCAATCATGGAAAACCATAATAAATGGCATAATTGAAAACATTTTTTTCAAAACATAATACCGTTCGAGTGATGCAATGAAAGGTAGACTTATATCAACTAGCCACTTGCTAGATAGTAGAAGCTTCTCTCATTGCTTCTAACATAATACTGTTCGAGTGATGCAGTGAAAAGGGTAAGTTGTGCAATCCGACATCGCTTACGAATGGATACATGTGATGGTTCATAAGCAAAGTGACCATCTCCTAACCCGTTTTGCAATCACACATCATCCCGCTTCTGCTCCAAGCTCCTCCAATGTGACATCTTACCCTTTTCCTTTGTCAACAACATGAATTAATTTTTATTAGTAAAGGCTTAGTAAGACAATTAAATCTGATAAACGTAAGTAGTTTTTTTTTTTTTTGTCACCATCATAAATTATCTTCATCAATAGAAAACATATTTGAAAAACTTTTTAGCTTTCAAAACCGTCATTTATTGGGCCCGGCGTTGTACCATCATAGCGTGCTAGACAAGAAAGGAGTGAGGTAGCTAATCCCAAACCAATGGTGACAATATTATCATCATCATTAAGGGTGTACAATGATATTTTAAAACTTAAAAATACATAAACATACATACATACATATATATATATATATATATATACTTTTCATCAAAATGTCTTCATAAGAGAAGTATTAAAAAAAAAAACATCATAACATCATCATCAACATCAAAATATTTACTTCTATTTTCTTTAATTCATGTTGCAGGTGAGAGTGTACTTACATAAATGCCTTACTTAACCTTTTTAAATTTTTTGACTGTGACACGTGATTGAGGTCTAGGGTGCTCGCCTTTAGAACCGTTCATGCCACAAATAATAAATAAAATAAAATTAACAAAAGGCCATAATAATTTGTCAAACACATCCATCACATTAAAACAGTACCAAAAAGGCTTATTTTATAATTTAATAATATCAAAATACAAAAATCGAACAATTACACAAAATTACAAAACGTTACAAAAACTGGCAACCAGACCTCTGTCCCTTAAAAAATTCATAAGACTTCATACAAGCCTCCAAATGATCTAAAACTAAATTTTAAAGTAAGTAGACATCCAGATCTTTCTAATGGTACCAATGTGTTAAAAACAGAGACCTTTTGGACCCTCAATAATGGTTACGAATCTGATCACCAAAATTTTACTGAAACTGTCAACCGGACCTCTACCCCTTTGAAAAGTCATAAAAATTCACACATATCTCCAAACAACTTAAAACTAATTTTAAATGAAATTAGATATCTAGATCTTTCTAACAATAGTAAATTCGTTAACAACGGAGACCGTTCGTCCATTCAACAATGATTTTGAAAATAGATATTCAAAATAGTAAATTACAGGCAAAGCCCAATCCGAAAATTTTATTTAAAAAATTAAAACATAAAATCATCACCATAATAATATGACTCACACACATACAAAATAAAACCCTAAGGCATGTTTTTAACATATAAAATAATTAAATCAGCATATAAATAAAATCATGAATTAAGAAATTAAAACTAAAAATGTTTAGTTGACAAAAATCAACCATATTTCTTATCATCTCCTCAAATTCACAAGACTCCTTCGATCACTATTCCATGGATATTTCTTATCATCTCCTCAAATTCACAAGACTAAACTCATCAAGAAAGTCGTTCAAACCCCTGAAGTATCCTCAACCGAAAAGAACAATAATAATAATAATCATCAAACAGTGAAACAAAACATATCTTGAAATCCTTTTGATTTTGGCTTGGATGAATTAGGAGGCTTGGTGGGTAGGCGAGAAAGGAGACTAGGGAAGTGTGAGAGAGAGACTAGAATTTTATATCTTATAAAAAATTGTAAGAAATTTAATCCCAAAATCAATTTTGGAATAAATTGGAATATTAATTGGCTCAAATTAAGTGATTTATACCAACATCCATAAATGTCCCTAGTTACAAGCTTATGTTACATTGGTGTCCCATTTGGTTACTATAAGTAACCTTGAATCCAAAACCCAACATATAACATTTATTTCTAAATAATTTGGTCCAATAAATTTGGTTGTTAGTACATGTACAGGAATTGCTTGTTTATGCACTGTTTTGAAATTCCTGTGAAGGAATTTTCTGTACCCTATACGGTTTTGGGAATCCAGTTTTTTCTTTAAAAATCCTTTTTGAATTTGGCAAAGTTTCCTTCATGAAAGTTGTTGATTTCATCGAAATCTATAACTTTTGGTTTTGGTCAAAACCCGGAATCTGTCTTTAACTCCCTTGTTTCTTCCTTTGAAAATTTTTGACCATAATCACTAACTATATAGATCGGTCTCGGATTTTGATAAAATGGAGGCCTTTTGGACCTTATTTTTAAAAACTGTCTAAGTTGCCCCCTAGAATTTTCCATTTCCTACAACTTTACAGTTTTGACTTTTCTCAAATTCTGCATCTAAAGGTCTCAAAATCCTGTTTCCAGATTACTGCCCAGTTTTAATTCAAAACTGGCAGTTTCCGTTTTGACTAGTTCTTACGTAAAATTACGCGCACACTACCTCGAACGGTTAAAACCATGAGCCTACGTCAAGCATGCAGTGCGTTACATAATGTTTTCATTGTCTTGAATTCATTTCTCATCCTTATAATCTTCATGCAAACCCAAATTGTAATCTATACCAAATTAAGGTTTTTAAGGTTTTCTTGAACCCTAAATGCAACATACATCACCTTTTTCATATGCATTCATAAAACCTCATCTTGGAGTATGTGAGGACATAAAACAAACATATAGTAGGCATTCACACAAACACATAATCTCTAACACAAATTATCATAAACATGCATCAAACCATAATTAGAGACCACCAAACTCTAATTAAGCACATTCAAGCACTAAACATTAACCCTATTGCATGAAACTAAAAAGTGAGCTTATGCTCTTACATTCTCAACATACAAATATACTTAAATCTTGAATCAACCTAAATTGAAGAACTAGAGGGTAGAAAGGATTACCTCAAGATCCAAAAGAGTGGATCCATCCTTAGGTTGAGAAATTTTCTTCTCACTCCACCAACACCAAATCCGACCTCACTCTCTCACTTTTTTTTTTCTTTTGGCTCGGCTCCTAGGGGAAGAGAGACTAAAGAATGAGCTGAAAATTTTGGGTTTCACTAAATGTCCCAAAGAGCACTCACCTCACCTATTTATAGGTGAAAAATAATTTCATTTCTAGAATTATTTTTATTTCCACAATTGCATATTGGTCCTCAAGAGCACAATATTTGCTCATAGACCCAATGAGGTGGCCAGCCATATAGGGCCATGTGGAGGCTTGAGCTTAAACAAAACTTTTCAAGCTTATCTCCAACTTATACATTTTTCTTAAAATTACACATTGACCCCTAAAGACAAAAATATTTGCACTTTAGTCCCTGTGAGGTGGCCGGCTAAAGTGGAGGCACTTGGCTTCAATTCTTGCTTAGTCATCCATTTTTAATATTTTCATAATTTTTTAAAACCGATAATTATTTACTTTTCTTAAAATTACATATTGGCCCCTAAAGACAAAATATTTGCATTTTGGTTCCTTGAGGTGGCCGGCTATGGTAGAGCCACTTGGCTTCCAATTCATGCACAATTATCCACTTATTTCTCAAAATCCTTAATATGCAGTCCATCTTCATACTATTGCAGATATTACAAATACTGTTTTCAACTAATAACAGTATAATTGTACTGGACTGCAGTCCAGTATTCATCTGCGCTTAACTGAACTGCATATAGATTTCTCCTATGACCTAAAGTTACTTAGCCCTTATTTCCGCTTCTAGTTCCCACGTTGCTTCTTCAACATTATGATTCTGCCATAAAACTTTAACCATCGAAATGGTTTTGTTTCTTAAGACCTTTTCTTCCCGATCCAGAATCCGAATTGGCTTTTCTTCATACATCAAATCCATTTGCACTTCAATTGGTTCTTGACTTAACATATGGGAAGGATCAGGTACATACTTTTTCAACATCGAAATATGGAAAACGTTTTGCACAGAAGCTAATGCTGGCGGCAAAGCAAGCTTGTAGGCTACTTTTCCAATCCTTTCAAGGATTTCAAATGGTCCTGTGTATCTCGGACTAAGCTTTCCCTCTTTACCGAACCTCATAATTCCCTTCATAAAAGCAATCTTAAGGAAAATAGAATCTCCAACTTAGAATTCTAAGGGCCTTCGATGTAACGCCCCACCTTACGTAGGACGTTACCATACATACTTACTTAATAACATAACCTGTGGAAAAAGGGACTAAATTTTATTTATTTATTTTTTTTATAAACTTCTTGAAAACAGCTTGAAACTAAAAACTATTTCATCACTTACTTATATACATATGTGTATACACATATATTCACTTGCTTCAGTACTGAAACATAAAAACTTATTACAACATATTTCAGATTATACAAATAATATAACAATACGCGTAACGATTCTCATTCCACAGTTTCACAACCTTGCCTTGCCATGCTCCACAATCTTGTATCATATATTGCTGATAGGTTGCTTACCTACAGCATAAACGTAAGTTATGAGCTTTCGCTTAACAAGTACAACTATTGATCCGCAAAACATTTCATAAAACGTAATGCATTTCGTATCATTCATACATATATCATAACATGGCATACAATATCATAACGTATCATGACATAAATTTTGTGCATATATCGTCATATTTCATGCTTGAACTTGTCTTTATGTATATAAAAAAAAATACATCATTTTTACAATATTGTAATTACATGATTGTTACATTAATACATACATGATCAAAACTGGGATGGAAGTGTCTACCACTTTACCATCATACATAAGTACAAGCCTATCATCAAAAAGAACAAGCTAGTACATCCGGTCCTAATATCAAAAGATACATACAGATGGTCAAACTAGGCCTAGTCTATAAACTCGTCCGTGATCACGGAGGAAGCGTCGGAGTCAGCCTCCCAATCTCCATCGTGGAATAGAATCTCCTCCGGATCATCCTCAAAATCTTCTTCCTCCTCTAGCCAACCCGCGTGCTGCAGCTCTTGCCCTACTTCGTCTTCCAACCAATCAGCATGCTGGGGTCCCTGATCTTCTTCATCTTCTCCTTCTTCTTCTTCTGGCTCCTGCCCGTCGTCGTCATTCGGGATGTCTATGATCGGAGGATCCTCGAGTAGGTCTACTGGTGCCATGACAAAATTATCCATATCCTGATCACCGGCATCCTGGTCGTCAGCATCAATCCCTGCCTCAGCCTCCTGGGCTGGTACCTCCTGTAATGGAACGGCAGGAATCGGGTCCTCGTGATCAACCGGACCTGGCTCGTATACTGGCTCAGCCATCCCGGCATCGTCTACAGGTGCCTGGTGCTCTCCAACGAAAGCATCGGCCTGCATCGCGTGTGCAACTATCTCGGCCTCCATGATGCTATCGATCATGTGTGCTACGGACATACCCCGTGCAGGATCTACAACAAACTATCGAATCCGGGGTAGCAACTCGTTGCGAAGGATCACGAGCGTCTGCATCTCCGAACTCTCTATGTCCTGAGGAATATATGGCAGCATCTCCTCCTGAAACCGCCGACAGTAATGACCATGGACTCCTGAGGGTAAGCGTGCCATGTCGCTGAAAAGCTCAGTTATCGGGCATGGTGCATATCCTGGTAAATCTCGGGATCGCGGTAAGGCTCAGTGGCTCCCTCACCAGGTAGTGGTCCGAAACGCTCAATCATCAAGGTACGAAAGTCTGCCCAGGTGCGATTAGGCAATGCTTGCTCGCCCCATGTCAACCACCATATACGGGCTCTTCAGCTAAGCATCGGCTAGCTAGGGAGACCTGTAAGCGGGCCTCGATATGACATAGATGAAAAATCAGCTCCATGTCTCGTAACCATGCCGTTAATGATCCCGGCTGTCTTGTGCCAAAGTAGTATAGTGGGTGCGCCTCATAGAATGACGTCACCGCCTCTCGATCCTCGTCTACTCGTGCGGGATCCATAACGTCGTATCTATCATATCATAATTAAATAATAAATATTTATACAAATAAATAATTTAACTTACAATGATGGTGGCGATGGCAGGCAGACTGTGAAATCGAGTCGCAGGAAACCGCTCTGATACCAACTCTGTAACGACCCGTCTAGCACAGACCATTACCATACATACATACGTACGTGTTTGACTTGTTCCATAAACATACTTGTTTATTTAAGGAAAATAGCAGGACATTTTTTTTTATTTTTTATTTTTTTTACTATATACGCGTATAAATATATACGTGTATTGTCTCGGAGTGTTTGAACATAAAATAATAAACATGATTAAACAAAACGCATAGCGGCTCGACATTCCCACGTTTCACAGTTCACCTCGCCACGCTCACCATCTTGTATCAAAAATCGCCAATAGATTGTTTACCTACAGCATAGACGTAAGTTGTGAGCTTTTGCTCAGCAAGTACAACTATTTTACCTACATAATAAACATACACAAACATACATAATCATTTCATAACATAATATAACATAATCTAGCATATTCTAATAATGCATGATCCAGTTATGCTTCATTATGCTTTCTTATCATGCTTCATAATCCCTTTTATTGCTTATCTTGCATATGGGCCCCTTGTCATGAGTGTTCGTACCAGGCGCGCAACTATGGTGTGGTTGGGGCGGCCAAACCAAATCCAACTCAAACCATAGTCCAACCCGACCTGACGCGGGTCGGCACGACACAGGCAAGCTTGCTTGCCATCATGTTCATATTGTACTTGATATTGTTCTTATTATTTGTGAACATGCTACATGATGTTACAAAGTTATAATCCATATTCATGTATTACATCATAACATTCATTCATCATA
This sequence comes from Ficus hirta, assembly GCA_038430175.1. Lineage (NCBI taxonomy): Eukaryota > Viridiplantae > Streptophyta > Magnoliopsida > Rosales > Moraceae > Ficus > Ficus hirta. Next base: position 370,710 of record CM076597.1, read on the forward strand.
ACATACACTTAACATATTCAGATAAGTAATACATAAGCCTATGCTGTAGGCGGCGTTGTACTTGCCTTGTCTGCTATGTCCGATTAAAACGTTGATCCAATTCAGGATGCCACAGCAGGTTATTTCCTGCTATACATAAAGGACATAGGTAAGTATACTGTTGGTATTAACCAACATTCGTGCGTAATCTAAGCTATATGTCCCCTTCCTATAGTTATATTTTATTGGGTTACAATAGGTAACCCTAGGGTTTATCTTAGTCAAAACTTTGACTTTAGTTTCAAAAATTCATGTTTATTTTCTTTTTAGAAAACTTAGATTTCAAACTTAAAAATCCCATTGAAAAATCATAATTCTTGAGTTATATTCATAAAATACTTAAGGGTTGGAAACTGCCTTTGGAACAGCTTCCTTTGATTAAATTATCCGTGTATGTGCAGAAATATCATTTTCCTGCACTGTTTTATAAAATCATGTGCAGGAATTTCCTGTTTCCTGTACAGTTTTTGAAATCTGTTTTTATTTAAAATTCTAAATTGAATTTGAAAAAGTTTTCTTCACGAAAATTTTAGATCTCGAAAAATCCTAAAACTTTCATGTTTTGTACAAAACCTGATTCGGGCTCTAACTCCTTCATTTTCTTTGTTGAATTCACCTGGCCGTGCATCAAGTCTGGGCACGGTCAGGCTCGGGTTTTTGTAAAAACCGAGGCCGTTGGACCTTATTTTGGAAAACTGGTTTTCCCCCAGTTTTCCACTAGGAAAAACCCTTCCCTACAACTTTTGTGTTTTGAATTTTTCCAAATTCGGCCTCTAAAGGCCTCAAAATTCGATTTTCCCGAAACTGGGCAGATTCTACCCGAGAATGGCAGTTTTGGTTTGAATTTCGTTTTTCGGCCTAATATGCGCATACTACCTCAACCGATCACATCGGGAGCCTAAAAAAATTCATACAATGCTTTTCTAACGTAAACTTTTCTTAAACACATTACCTATCCAACCCATGCAAACCATTTTTTTAAAATCACCCATTAGGGTTTGCATGGTTTAGGTTGCACAATTTGGTTCAAAAATCATTCTAACTTGATTCTAGCAACCTAACATACATTTGATCATCATTCTTGGCATATAAAGGGAACATATAACATATCCATCATCAAGCATATAAATCATAAACATATCATGCAATTCTAGATATTTATCATGCTAAATAAACACAATAATAACCACTACTACAAAAATGGGATTCCACGACGGTTTTTAACCACGAGACTGTAGACCGTCGTGGTAGCCTGGCCGACCTCGGTCAAACCACGAGACCGTCGTGGTAGCCAAATAAATAAAAAATATTTTCGATTGTGAATTCGTTTCATTTCCCTACGGGTGGTATATCCCGTGTCTTAATACGTTAGTGCACATCTAAAATAATTTTCAAAAATATTATGTAATTACTTTGATAACAATGTACAACAGCAACTAATATACAGATGGTGAAAATTCTCTATATTGTTTCTAGTTAATATTGTATAAACCGCACGACAAATGTAGCCCACTCCTGCATAACCAAACTCATGTCAGTATCAGTATAAAAATCCTTGGTTTGAAGCCCGGCTAATCTATCAACAGTAAAGGTTATTTCTCGCATGTAAGCTAACACAAAATAACCGCATTCTACATAACCTTCCTGTATTGGACATCGAACGGTATCAATCAACGTCTGATAGTTGCGTCGCTATCTCATTCCACTTCCCACCAACAATTTCCAATCATTAAGTGCCCTATCAAGTTGACAAATTTCAAATCAATTACAAGAACAATTATTTTATGTTTCATCAGAGATATGAACATGTAAAAGAATACTTACGTCGTAATTAGGTCTTTAAAATCATCACCCGGTTCATTTCGTAGAGGATTAAAGTACAAGACCGAGTCATCCCACGGATCAATAACTGCCAATATCAAATGTTGGCCGCTGTTATATGGCATCAGAAACCGCTTTTCCTTCGGTGTGTTTCTTAAGATCCGTAGAATATTTTCCGCCCTCTCTCGAACGTAGGTGGCACGATCTACATTCTGCTGAACTGGTGAGACAAGGAATGGTGAAATGAACTCGAACCATTGATCCATACCTGTTCTTGCACAGCACTCGACTAAGTACCTGCAAAATAATTAGGCACACTTGTTATACGAAAACAACATTATATAAAATTATGAAGATAGAGAGAGAGAGAGGGGCGTGGGCGGCAAGGGGAGAGAGAGAGAGGGTCGTAGGCGGCCAACGGCTAGGGGAGAGAGAGAGAGGGGCGTGGTCGGCGACGGCAAGGAGAGAGAGAGACACGGCGTAGGCAATGCAAAGTAAGAGAACATATGGAGCGAGAGTGCTAAAAATGAGAAGAGAAATGGATATTGGAATTAAAAAGACCCAATGAAAAAAAAACCATTGCGCGCGCACATTTCCCGGAAAATTTTTAAATTTTAGAGATACCACGACGGTTTATTCAATAAACAGTCGTGGTCTCTTTCTTAAAAATAGTTTAAATTTTTTTTTTTCAGATGGAACCCACGACGGTTTCTACAGAAACCGTCGTGGTTTCTCTATAAAAAAATTTTCAAAAAAAATTTAAAAACATTTAAATAATATAAAAAATTATTTTTTAAAATTTTTTATCTTTTTAATATGAAACCACGATGGTTTCTACAGAAACCGTCGTGGTTTCTCTATAAAAAAAATTTAAAAAAATATTAAAAATATTTAAATAATATAAAAAATTATTTTTTTAATTTTTTTAATTTTTTTTTAATTTGAAACCGTCGTGGTTTCCCTAGTTTAAAAAGTTTAAAAAAAATTTAAAAAAATTTAAATAATATAAAAAATTAATTTTTTATAATTTTTTATTTTTTTAAATATGAAACCACGACGGTTTCCAACAGAAACCGTGGCTAGACCGGCCGGTTCCACCACGGTTTAGCCGAACCGTCGTGGAAGTCGCCCCTCTGCCGATGGCTTCCACGACGGTTTGGCTGGACCGGCGTGGAAGCCGGACGGTTCCACCACGGTTTAGCCAAACCGTGGTGGAAACCGTGGCTAGACCGGCCGGTTCCACCACGGTTTAGCCGAACCGTCGTGGAAGCCGCCCATCTGCCGATGGCTTCCACGACGGTTTAACTAGACCGGCGTGGAAGCCGGACGGTTCCACCATGGTTTAGCCAGACCGGCGTGGAAGCCGGACGGTTCCACCACGGTTTAGCCAAACCGTGGTGGAACCGTGGCTAGACCGGCCGGTTCCACCACGGTTTAGCCGAACCGTCGTGGAAGCCGCCCATCTGCCGATGGCTTCCACGACCGTTTAACTAGACCGGCGTGGAAGCCGGACGGTTCCACCACGGTTTAGCCAAACCGTGGTGGAAACCGTGGCTAGACCAGCCGGTTCCACCACGGTTTAGCCGAACCGTCGTGGAAGCCGCCCATCTGCCGATGGCTTCCACGACGGTTTAACTAGACCGGCGTGGAAGCCGGACGGTTCCACCACGGTTTAACCAAACCGTGGTGGAAACCGTGGCTAGACCGGCCGGTTCTACCACGGTTTAGCCGAACCGTCGTGGAAGCCGCCCATCTGCCGATGGCTTCCAAGACGGTTTAACTAGACCGGCGTGGAAGTCGGACGGTTCCACCACGGTTTAGCCAAACCGTGGTGGAAACCGTGGCTAGACCGGCCGGTTCCACCACGGTTTAGCCGAACCGTCGTGGAAGCCGCCCATCTGCCGATGGCTTCCACGACGGTTTAACTAGACCGGCGTGGAAACCGGACGTTTCCACCACGGTTTCGCCAAACCGTGGTGGAAATCGTGGCTAGACCGACCGGTTCCACCAAGGTTTAGCCGAATGATCGTAGAAGCCGCCCATCTGCCGATGGCTTCCACGACGGTTTAACTAGACCGGCGTGGAAGCCGGACGGTTCCACCACGGTTTAGCCAAACCGTTGTGGAAGCCGCCCATCTGCCGATGGCTTCCACGACGGTTTGGCTAGACTGGCGTGGAAGCCTGCCGGTTCCACCACGGTTTCCATGAACCGTCGTGGAATCTGTCGGCTTCCACGACAGTTTTAAAAGACCGTCGTGTAAGTAAGCCTTTCCACGTCGGTTTTCGTAAAATTTTTCCCGCTCGGTGTGTTTGCGAACTTTCTACGACGGTTTTTTAAAAAACGGTCGTCGAAGTGCCGTCGTGGAATCCTGTTTTTGTAGTAGTGAACCAAACCACCCTTAAATCTAAATCAAGCACATAATTGATTCTAACCTAGGCAAATAAATAACTTGAGCTTATGCTCTTACAAACCCTTGGGAAATACACTTAAATTTCTCAATTGAAACATAAATTGTGAAGCTTGAAGTGTAAAGGGGTTTACCTTGCTTTGATTCAAGAAATTGGCTAGGTTAGGCTTGAATTCTCCTTGCCCTTAGCCTCCACCTAGAACCGGCCTTTCTTGGCTATTATGACTCCAAATTTTTCCACCACCCTAGGGCTAAAATCCGGCCACACTTGATACCAAAAATCCGGCCAAACCCCAATTTTTTTTCTTCCTTTCTCCTTGCTCCACCACAACCGGCCAAGGCTTAAAATGGGTATCAAAAATTTTCTCAATTTCTTGCTTGCTCTAAACTTGAAATCCGGTTACCCTAAACTCAAAACACTCTTGGTTTTGCTTCATTTTCTTCCTTGGATTGCCTCCTAAAGTTCGGATTTTTGAGAGGAAAAATGGGCATAGTTTGGCTAAGTTTTTGAATTTTTGTGAATAGGAATCACCTATTTATAGGCAATGGGAACTTTTTGAATTTGCAAAATAGTCCTTGAAGAAGCAAAATTTTGCACAAAAAGCATGCTAGGTGGCCGGCCATTTGGAGAGTTCTAGAGCCAAATTCTTTCCAAAATTTTCATTAATTCCTTAACGATGTCATAATTCAAAAGTTAAGTGATGTCATCCTTACTAGGGTTTGTTTGAGTTTTTACTTAATATGCAGTCCAATTTCATGCTAACACAGATATTTTCAATACTGCTTTCTACTAAAAGCAGGATTTTTACACTGAATTGCAATCCAAAATTCATCTGTGTAAAAATGGACTGTATAAAATTTTTTTGATAACTTAAGGTCCCTTGGCCCATGATACCCTATCTTGTGTGCTTGATTTTTCTATGATGGTTTTAGGTCTAACTCATGCTATCTTGCCCGTAAAAATGGTTTTCCGCAGTATATTTTCCATACTGCTTGTCAAATAACTGTGTCATCTCATATTTGACTTTGGAAGTCAACCTTTGACTTTCTAAAGTTAACTTTGACTTTTTAGGTCAAACTTTGACCAACATGAAATCATGAAATTTTTAACCCTTTTTACTTAAAAGGTTACATACTTGACTATACAATTATTTTTGAGTCTCGTAAAATCAGGAGAACTCATAATTTTCATGAAAAACCCTAATCAGGCCTTTTCATAAATACCTTCATGGTACAGCGTAAATGTTTTTACAAGAAATCGAAAATATCTTAAGAATCTAGTTATTACAGTTAAAGTATCTAAATGAATTAGCAAGTATATATATACATGTATACATATATATATATATATATATCATATGTGTATAACATTAAATATATTGTTCTATAAATATAACAGCAAAATTAAGCTAATAACATAAAATAAAATGCTTGGACAGTATTATATTTGATCAACAAAATTAAAAAAAAAATCAATATCAACATCGTACATGTAATAACCAAAATTTCTATGGACTCATGATTTCCTTGTACATAAGAAATTTAAGTTTGTATTACGTATTTATGTAATGTTTTATGAAAATTATGAGTATCAATGTGAAATTCATAATTTTATCAGTAAATGTTTGGGTTCTCATGAGACTCAATAAGCAGTTTACTTAGCCAAGTATGTGACCTTTGAGCAAAAAGGGAAGAAAATTTCTATGATTTTATGTTGATCAAAGTTTGACCGAAAAAGTCAAAGGTTGACTAGAAAGGTCAAAGAGATGACTGTACAGTTATGTGACAAAGCAGTATGGAAAACATACTGTGAAAACCGTCTTTATGGACAGGATAGCACGAATAGGCTTTAAAACCACCTTAGAAAATCAAGCACCCTAAGTTAGAAATAAGGGTAAAAGGGCATAAGGAAATAAGAAAAAATTTTATACAGTTTATTTTTAGACAGATAAATTTTGGACTGCAGTATGATATAACAGTACTGTGTATTAGTGAGCACAGTATTGGAAATATCTATGTTAGCTCAAAAATGGACTGCATATTGAAGAAAAGAGCCAAACAAGCCCTAATGAGGATGACATCACCTTATCCTCAAATTATGACATCATAATCAATTAAACAAAAATTGGAAAGTATTATGGAGTGTTCTAGACAAGCCATGGCCGGCCACCTATGCACCCTTTTGTGCAATTTCTTGCTTCTTCAAGGACTTTTTGGCAAATTTAAGAAGTTTTCCCACACCTATAAATAGGTGTGAGGTGGTGGTCATTTTTGTTCACAAAATTAGAAAATCTAACAAAACTTTGGCCAATTTTTCTCTCAAAAAGCCGAGCCTTAAGAAGGGAAGAGTGAAGAGAGAAAAAAAAAAATTCAAGGGGGTGTTCAGATTCCAACAAAGAACACAAGAAATAGTTTGGAAAAAAAATTTTGGTACCCAATCTAGGTGAAAGGCCGGTTGTGGGGGGAGAAGAAAAAGTGAGAGAGAAAAGCCTCCAAGGTGACCAAATTTGGTGTAGAACAAAGCTAGGGGGCTGAAAAATTTTGGAACCCATCAACTAAAGGGAAGCCGGTTGTTGGAGGAGCCAAGGATAGGGGGAAAAGCTTTGGTCAAGCAAGCCAAACCCTTGGGTGGAACTAGGTATAAATCTCTTGACCCTTAGCTTTCCAATTTAAGTTTCAATTTGAAATTTAAGTGTATTTCAAGTTGAAATTGTAAGAGCATAAACTCATTTCATTTTTCAAGCCCTAGTTTAGAATTTTAGGTCTTGTGCTTGATTATTAGGGTTATGGTTGGTTTGGTTCATTATGCCTTGCATGTTATATGCTTGTATGTTTGCTAGGGTTTTTATGCTTAAGATATGATGATTATGAATGTCTCCAATTGTGTATGATGACAAAACTTACGATAGAAATGTGCTGTATGTTTGATCTTAGGCTCTCGGCTGCTGCCGATTGAGGTAGAGTGCACGATTAGGAAGTAAAATGGATTTAAAACCAAAAACTGCCAGTTCGGGTAAAAACTGGCTAGTTTTCTGGAAAACAGATTTTGAGGTCCTTAGAGGCCGAATTTGGGGAAACTTAAAACATTAAAGTTGTAGAGAAGGGTTTTTCCTAGTAGCCAGTGTGGACCGTTTTCCAAAATAAGGCTCCAACGGCCTCGGTTTTGACAAAAATCCGAGCCTGACCGTGCCCAGACTTCATGCACGGCTAGGTGAGTTCAACGGAGAAAACGAAGGGGTTAGATTCCGATCTGGGTTTTGTGAAAAACACGAAAGTTGCAGGATTCGAGATCTAAAACTTTCATGGTGACAACTTTTTCAAATTCAGCCCATATTTTTAAATAAAACTAGATTTCTAAAAACTGTGCAGGAAACAGTAAATTCCTATACAAGATTTTCCAAAACTGTGCAAGAAAAAGGGCATTCTTGTACAAACACTGATAAGTTAATTCTGGAAACTGTTCCAACGGCAGCTCCAATACTTAATGACTTTTTCAAACCCCATTCTAAGAATCCCAAAATTTTATAAGTTAAACAAAGGGTTTTTGTATAAAAAGAGATATAAATGTTAAGTTTTTCCAAAGAAAAATAAAAGGGAATTTAGATTCAAATTTCCTTAAAATTTGGTAGACAAGATGATGATCAACAGTAATCGGGAAGGATACCCAGATTATTGGATTGGGCCCAAAACCCAAAGGTTACCCTATGTAACCTAATGAGTTATAATCCAAGTGTGGTAGACCATGAACACTAGGGTTACTTGTTGTAACCAAGTAAGTTATCATGTGCATATATGGGGAACATATAACTAAGGTTATGTATGAATGTTGGTTAGATCCTCCAACATTTTTAATCCTTACCTATGACCTTTATTATAGCAGGAGATAACCTGCTGTTGTGTCCGGACTTGGAACGTCAAACTAACGGACATAGTAGACGAGGTAAGTACAAACCTCACCTACAGTATGGAAAATAGTAAGCTATTTTCAGATATATAACATGTTCCATGTATGTCATGTTATGTCATGCTATGCCATGTTAAGACATGTTAAGCTATGTTAAGTTATGTTAAGTCATGATAAAACATGATGTATCAAATTATGCCATGATTTATGATTATGCCATGTTTATGTCTCATGTACATCATGATTAATAAGATCACAATTAAAGATTCTTAGCCTTGGAATATACAAGACTAAGACTAAACCAAGTCAAGCAAGGTGTCGTACCAACCTCCCACTAGATGGAGAATACATGTTTTAAGTTTATGATTATCAACCTCTCGATAATACATGAGGGTATATGATAATCAACCTTCCGCCAGATCGTGAAGGGTTATGTTTATGATTTCCAGAATTGTTAAGGGCCTTGCAAACCCTGACGTTCTGAGGATTGCGCGCTTTTGGTACGTACACAAGGGGCCCATATATTAAGCAAGATAATAAGTTCAAGTTAATAATTGATTATAAAAGATTCATAATTGTACATAATTGATTCATGCATAAGTTGCACGATATTTGTTACATTTTATGAGATTATGTTTGTACTTGCTGGGCGAAAGCTCATCAGTATATTTCATACTGTAGGTAAGAGGCCTGCAGCTTAATTGGTGGGCCAGGTGGACGATGCGGCGGGTGGAGGGTGGTGTGGGATACCACTACGTAAATTTTTCCGCAAGTTCTGCTAAGCTTATATATATACATATATATATATTAAAGTAAGTTATGTTGTACAAAAATATGAGGTTTTAAAGACTCAAGTAAGTTGTAAGAATTATGTATGCTTTTCATCCCAGTATGTATATATGATAAGTTTACCATATGAGCAACCCTAATTATATATGTAAGTTGGAAAAAAAAATTTATTCTCAATTTTCCAAGTAAGTTAAAGCTATATGTAAGTTCAAGTATGTATGGTAACAGCCCTACGTAGGTTGGGGCGTTACAATTTGGTATCAGAGCGGTATCCTGCCAGCCTACTTCACCTTGCCTCACATTGTTTCCGCCACGGGCCAAGTAAGTTAAGTTATTTTTCTTATACTTAGAATTAGTTAAGAACCTTATTACATAAATTTTCTGTGTAGAACCATGCCACCAAAGCGTAGAATGGCACAGACCCAAGATGTTGATCTTGCGGCCCATATGAATGAATTAAGACAGATGATGTTAGCCCAACAACAGGAGATAGGTGGGCTTAGGGCTCAATTGGCTCAGCAGAATCAGAGACCTCCTGATGCTGGGGTACCACCAGCACCTGTGAATCAGCCTGCTGCCCCGGAAATTCCTGATGCTGAACCGGTGATTCCAGAAAACCCAGTAGCCTCTGAAGTGCCTGTGGCGCGTGTAGCTGTTCCACCAGCACCCCGGGTTCGAACTCCGGAAGAATTGTATGACAGGTTTCGGTGCATAAAGGCACCAGAATTTGAAGGTTCAACAAACCCGATTGAGGCCGACAACTAGTTGATTGACCTCCAAGTTATCCTGAACTTCCTCAGGCTTGATGATCAAGAGAAAGTTCTCTGCGCATCTTTTATGCTAAGGAAAGATGCTCGCCTCTGGTGGGAAACAGTCCAGATCCGGCGAGATGTTACCCAAATGACTTGGGAGAACTTTGTGGATGAATTCAAAGAGAAATACTTCAACACCGACGTTATGGAAGCTCAACAAGACGAATTCAACAATTTTCGCCAGGGTAATCTGTCGGTAGCTGAGGCTGTGAAAAAGTTTGAATAGCTAGCACGTCTCTGTCCTCACCTCATCAGTTCTGAAAAGGACAAAGTAAGAAGGATGATGAGGATGTTCCGCTCAGACTTAGCAGTAGTAATTAACAGTGGCCCCTACCCACCAATCACCGTTGCTGAAGTGTCAGTCGGGCGATTCGAGCTGAGTATTGGGTAGGTCAGAACAGAGAACAACGGGCTAAGTTCTTTAAGGTTAAAAGAGAAGAGAAGGCCCAAGCTAAGCAGAATCAGGCAAGACCATGCCAAACTCCGCAGTAGAAAAACCAAGGAGGATCTTTCAGTCAACACAGCAACGACAGGCAGAACAACAATAATCAACAGAAGAGGAAATTGAATGCAGGATGACAGAGGAACCAACAAAATTTTCCCCAGAAGAAGAATGCCCCTGATAACAACAATTATCCCACTTGTCAGAAATGTGGGAGGAGGCACGTGGGAGATTGCCGTGCTGGAACTAATCGTTGCTTTCTGTGTGGCAAGGAGGGCCACTATGCTAGAAACTGCAATGCTAATCTCCAGAATTCGCAGAACCCTCAGAGAAGTCAGGGATATCAGCTTCATGCAGCACAGATGAAGCTCGAAGGACCTGAAATCTCCCGAGGCAGACTTGAAGCTCCGGAACCTCAAGGACGCATTTATGCCTACACTAAGGAAGATGTTCAAGCTGGACCATCCACTGTGGTGACAGGTCGGCTTCCTTTTGCCCAACAAGATGCTTACGTGTAATTGATTCTGGCGCTACGCATTCATTCACATCACCTAAGTTTGCTAAGAAACTAGGTAGAGGAAGCGATAGGATCGGAAGAACTTTCAGAACTGCATTACCATCCGGGGAAATTTTGTTGTCTGATTATTGGATACGCCATGTTCCAATAATTATATGTGGTAGAGAAAGGTATGTCAATTTGATCATCATTGATCTATATGACTACGACGTCATTTTGGGCATGGATTTCCTGGGGAAATACAACGCAGTTATAGACTGTCAATGTCGTATTGTCACGTTCAAGCCAATCGGAGGCGAGGAGTTCATTTTCAGAGGATCGACTCCAAAACAGCCGAAAATGTTCATTTCAGCACTAAAGGCTCGAAAGTTGTTGGCAGAAGGATGTATTGGATTTTTAGCCAACATGGTGGATAAGACACAAGAAACCAAGAGCAGGCCAGAAGAAGTACCGATAGTCAAAGATTTTGTGGAAGTTTTTTCTGAAGACTTGCCAGGATTACCACCAAAGCGAGAAATCTCTTTTGAGATTGAATTGCTTCCTGGATCGGCACCAGTATCCAAGGCACCTTATAGGATGGCCCCCGCCGAACTTAAGGAATTGAAAATTCAGCTGCAAGAGCTCCTGGATCGAGGATTCATCCGTCAGAGCTATTCACCATAGGGAGCCCCAGTTTTGTTCGTTAAAAAAAAGGATGGCACTCTTAGGATGTGCATTGACTATCGGGAATTGAACAAGATTACCATCAAGAATAAGTATCCATTACCCAGGATCGATGATTTGTTCGATCAATTGAAAGGAGCTTCAATTTTTTCTAAAATTGACTTGCGATCCGGATATCATCAGCTTCGATTAAGGGAAAGAGATATTCCCAAGATGGCCTTTCGTACGCGATATGGACACTACGAGTTCCTCGTTATGCCATTTGGATTGACAAATGCTCCAGCTGCCTTTATGGACCTGATGAACCGAGTATTCAAGGATTACTTGTATAAGTTCGTTATTGTCTTTATAGACGATATCTTGATTTACTCAAGGTCAAAGGAGGAGCATGAGGCGCACCTAAGGATTGCTTTACAGATTTTAAAGCAAAACCAGCTTTATGCTAAATTCACCAAGTGTGAATTTTGGTTGAAAAAGGTTCATTTCTTAGGACATGTGGTCTCTAAAGAAGGCATATCTATAGACCCGGCCAAGATTGAAGCAGTAAGTAAATGGCCAGCTCCGAAAAACGTCACCGAAGTACGTAGTTTCCTTGGCTTAGCAGGCTACTACCGACGTTTCGTCGAGGGATTTGCTAAGACCACAGTGCCACTTACCGCACTTACACGGAAAGGAAAGAAGTACGAATGGACTGCTAAGTGTGAAGAACACTTCCAAGAGCTAAAAAGTAAGCTGACTAGTGCTCCAATCCTTACAATTCCAGTTGTAAAGGAAGGAAATTTCGTGATATATAGCGATGCTTCCAAGATAGGATTGGGAGCCTTTCTCATACAGAATGGAAAAGTAATCGCTTATGCTTCACGACAACTCAAGGATCATGAGAAGAACTATCCGATGTATGATTTGGAACTTGTGGCGGTAGTATTTGCGCTCAAAATCTGGAGACACTATCTTTACGGCGCTAGGTGTGAAGTTTATATGGATCATCAGAGTTTGAAGTATATCTTCACACAGAAGGAGCTTAACATGAGGCAAAGAAGATGGCTTGAACTAGTGAAGGATTATGATATAGACATCTGTTACCATCCCGGGAAAGCTAACAAAGTAGCCAATGCCCTTAGTCAGAAGTCGTCCTCCTCGTTGATGTCAATTCAATCCTTAATTGGGCCTCTCCAGAAGGAGCTAATGGACGCTGGAATATAGCTTATTACGTGAGGTTTAGCTGCCCTAACCTTCCAACATACCATTTTGGATGGCATGAAGGAGCGTCAAGAAGGAGATGCCTCGCTGCTTAGGACAAGAAACGAAGTCCTAGAAGGAAAGGAGTCAGACTACAATATATCTGATGAGGGCATACTCTATCGGAAAAATAGACTATGCATTCCTAATGAGGACGAGTTGAAGGAACAGATCATGAAAGAAGCTCATGAGACTCCGCACTCCGTTCATCCTGGAGCCACAAAGATGTACCAAGACTTGAAAGAAAGTTTTTGGTGGCCCAAAATGAAGAATGACGTTGCCACATTTGTCAGTAAATGCCTTATGTGCCAAAAGGTGAAGGCTGAACATCAACGTCCCAGGGTAGAATTACAGAAAATTTCCATCCCGGAATGGAAATGAGACCAAGTAACGATGGATTTTGTGGTCGGTCTACCCCGAACTCCTAGCGGCAACGATGCTATTTGGGTGATTGTCGATCAATTGACGAAATCTGCGCACTTTTTAGCCATCAAACTTAGTTTTTCAGTAGAGCAGCTAGCGGAACTGTATGTGGCACAGATCGTTCGCTACCATGGGATTCCAAAATCGATCATCTCAGATCGTGATGGCCGTTTCACTTCTAAATTTTAGAGGAGTGTACATCAAGCAATGGGTACAAAGCTTACTTTTAGTACCGCTTTTCACCCTCAGATGGATGGACAGTCCGAGAGGACCATTTAGACTCTAGAGGATATGTTACGAGCATGCATGGTGGACTTCAAGGGAACTTGGGATAAGAAGCTTCCTTTGATTGAATTCTCGTACAACAACAGTTTCCAAGCTTCGATTGGAATGGCTCCTTATGAAGCTCTCTATGGGAAAAGGTGTAGATCTCTAGTCCATTGGTATGAGATAAGAGAGAAAGAACTCGTATCTACGGACTTTATTTAAAGAACCACCGAAGCCGTAAAACTCATACGTCAACGGATGGAGACTGCATTTAGTCGACAAAAGATTTATGTCGATAAACGCAGAAGGCCTCTGGAATTTCAAGTTGGAGACTTGGTTTTCCTTAAAATTGCTCCATTCAAAGGAGTCATGAGATTCGGAAAGAAAGGGAAATTAAGTCCGAGATACATAGGGCCATTTGAAGTACTTGAAAGAGTCGGTAATGTGGCCTATAGATTGGCTTTGCCCCAAGAATTAGCATATGTGCACAATGTATTTCATGTGTCGATGCTAAAGAAATACATCCCAGATCCATCACACGTATTGAACTATGAACCAATTGAGGTTCACGAGGATCTGACTTATGAGGAAAAACAGGTTCGAATTTTGGCACGAGAAGAAAAGGTGCTAAGGAACAAAGTTATACCTTTAGTTAAGGTACTATGGCGAAATCATGAGGTTGAGGAAGCAACATGGGAACGTGAAGAGGATATGAAGAAAAGCCACCCAGAATTATTCTAATTTTCGAGGACGAAAATTTTGCAAGGAGGGTGGATTGTAATAACCAAAATTTCTATGGACTCATGATTTCCTTGTACATAAGAAATTTAAGTTTGTATTATGTGTTTATGTAATGATTTATGAAAATTATGAGTATCAATGTGAAATTCATAATTTTATCAGTAAATGTTTGGGTTCTCATGAGACTCAATAAGCAGTTTACTTAGCCAAGCATGTGACCTTTGAGCAAAAAGGGAAGAAAATTTCTATGATTTTATATTGGTCAAAGTTTGACCGAAAAAGTCAAAGGTTGACTAGAAAGGTCAAAGAGATGACCGTACAGTTATGTGACAAAGCAGTATGGAAAATATACCAGGAAAACTGTCTTTATGGATAGGATAGCACGAATAGGCTTTAAAACCACCTTAGAAAATCAAGCACCCTAAGTTAGAAATAAGGGTAAAAGGGCTTAAGGAAATAAGAAAAAATTTTATACAGTCTATTTTTACACAGATAAATTTTAGACTGCAGTATGATATACCAGTACTGTGTATTAGTGAGTACAGTATTGAAAATATCTGTGTTGGCTCAAAAATGGACTGCATATTGAAGAAAAGAGCCAAACAAGCCCTAATGAGGATGACATCACCTTATCCTCAAATTATGACATCACAATCAATTAAATAAAAATTGGAAAGTATTATGGAGTGTTCTAGACAAGCCATGGCCGGCGACCTATGCACCCTTTTGTGCAATTTCTTGCTTCTTCAAGGACTTTTTGGCAAATTTAAGAAGTTTTCCCACACCTATAAATAGGTGTGAGGTGGTGGTCATTTTTGTTCACAAAATTGGAAAATCTAACAAAACTTTGGCCAATTTTTCTCTCAAAAAGCCGAGCCTTAGGAAGGGAAGAGTGAAGAGAGAAAAACAAAAATTCAAGGGGGTGTTCGGATTCCAACAAAGAACACAAGAAATAGTTTGGAAAAAAATTTTTGGTACCCAATCTAGGTGAAAGGCCGGTTGTGGGGGGAGAAGAAAAAGTGAGAGAGAAAAGCCTCCAAGGTGACCAAATTTGGTGTAGAACAAAGCTAGGGGGCTGAAAAATTTTGGAACCCATCAACCAAAGGGAAGCCGGTTGTTGGAAGAGCCAAGGATAGGGGGAAAAGCTTTGGTCAAGCAAGCCAAACCCTTGGGTGGAACTAGGTATAAATCTCTTGACCCTTAGCCTTCCAATTTAAGTTTCAATTTGAAATTTAAGTGTATTTCAAGTTGAAATTGTAAGAGCATAAGCTCATTTCATTTTTCAAGCCCTAGTTTAGAATTTTAGGTCTTGTGCTTGATTATTAGGGTTATGGTTGGTTTGGTTCATTATGCCTTGCATGTTATATGGTTGTATGTTTGCTAGGGTTTTTATCCTTAAGATATGATGATTATGAATGTCTCCAATTGTGTATGATGACAAAACTTACGATAGAAATACGCTGTATGTTTGATCTTAGGCTCTCGGCTGCTGCCGATTGAGGTAGAGTGCACGATTAGGACGTAAAATGGATTTAAAACCAAAAACTGCCAGTTCGGGTAAAAACTGGCCAGTTTTCTGGAAAACAGATTTTGAGGTCCTTAGAGGCCGAATTTGGGGAAACTTAAAACATTAAAGTTGTAGAGAAGGGTTTTTCCTAGTAGCTAATGTGGACCTTTTCAAAAATAAGGCTCCAACGGCCTCGGTTTTGACAAAAATCCGAGCCTGACCATGCCCAGACTTCATGCACGGCTAGGTGAGTTCAACGGAGAAAACGAAGGGGTTAGATTCCGATCTGGGTTCTGTGAAAAACACGAAAGTTGCAGGATTATTCGAGATCTAAAACTTTCATGGTGACAACTTTTTCAAATTCAGCCCATATTTTTAAATAAAACTAGATTTCTAAAAACTGTGCAGGAAACAGTAAATTCCTTCACAGGATTTTCCAAAACTGTGCAAGAAAAAGGGCATTCTTGTACAAACACTGATAAGTTAATTCTGGAAACTGTTCCAATCGTAGCTCCAATACTTAATGACTTTTTCAAACCCCATTCTAAGAATCCCAAAATTTTATACGTTAAACAAAGGGTTTTTGTATAAAAAGAGATATAAATGTTAAGTTTTTCCAAAGAAAAATATAAGGGAATTTAGATTCAAATTTCCTTAAAATTTGGTAGACAAGATGATGATCAACAGTAATCGGGAAGGATACCCAGATTATTGGATTGGGCCCAAAACCCAAAGGTTACCCTATGTAACCTAATGAGTTATAATCCTAGTGTGGTAGATCATGAACACTAGGGTTACTTGTTGTAACCAAGTAAGTTATCATGTGCATATATGGGGAACATATAACTAAGGTTATGTATGAATGTTGGTTAGATCCTCCAACATTTTTAATCCTTACCTATGAGCTTTATTATAGCAGGAGATAACCTGCTGTTGTGTCCGGACTTGGAATGTCACACTAACGGACATAGTAGACGAGGTAAGTACAAACCTCACCTACAGTATGGAAAATAGTAAGCAATTTTCAGATATATAACATGTTCCATGTATGTCATGTTATGTCATGCTCTGCTATGTTATGCCATGCTATGCTATGTTATGCTATGCCATGACATGTTAAGCTATGTTAAGCCATGTTAAGATATGTTAAGTTATGTTAAGTCATGATAAAACATGATGTATCAAATTATGCCATGATTTATGATTATGCCATGTTTATGTCTCATGTGCATCATGATTAATAAGATCACAATTAAAGATTCTTAGCCTTGGAATATACAATACTAAGACTAAACCAAGTCAAACAAGGTGTCGTACCAACCTCCCACTAGATGGAGGATACATGTTTTAAGTTTATGATTATCAACCTTTCGATAATACGTGAGGGTATATGATAATCAATCTTCCGCTAGATCGTGAAGCGTTATGTTTATGATTTTCAGAATTGTTAAGGGCCTTGCAAACCCTGACGTTCTGAGGATTGCGCGCTTTTGGTACGTACACAAGGGACCCATATGTTAAGCAAGATAATAAGTTCAAGTTAATAATTGATTATAAAAGATTCATAATTGTACATAATTGATTCATGCATAAGTTGCACGATATTTGTTACGTTTTATGAGATTATGTTTGTACTTGCTGGGCGAAAGCTCATCAGTATATTTCATATTGTAGGTAAGAGTCCTGCAGCTTAATTGGTGGGCCAGGTGGACGATGCGGCGGGTGGAGGGTGGTGTGGGATACCACTACGTAAATTTTTCCGCAAGTTCTGCTAAGCTTATATATATACATATATATATATTTTAAAGTAAGTTATGTTGTACAAAAATATGAGGATTTAAATACTCAAGTCAGTTGTAAGAATTATGTATACTTTTCATCCCAGTATGTATGTATGATAAGTTTACCATATGAGCAACCCTAATTATATATGTAAGTTGGAAAAAAAAATTTATTCTCAATTTTCCAAGTAAGTTTAAGCTATATGTAAGTTCAAGTATGTATGGTAACAGCCCTACGTAGGTTGGGACGTTACAGCACATGAGTCGACTGATAAGATCTATTGAGAGAATAATAATGGTGTCACCGGGATGATTGGAAAGAGTATGATTCCCACTTTCTAAGAGTCTAGACTAATTAACTGGAGATGGATTGTCCATTCTACTACTATGTGATTTAGATTCTCTACGTGGTTACTAATAAATTTAACATTTAGAAGGGTTGTTCTTTTTGTTTTTTAGCGAATATTAACATGATTTTGATTAATCTATTAGCTCTCTTAGGCGTAAGGGCTTTTGCTCTAAATCACCTATGGTTGCCTTAGGATACTTTTTTTTTATTCATTTTTCTTAATCTCTCCCTCCCTTTTTTAATGGTTGCTTCAATGGTTTTTTGATTACTCTCCTTGTTCTCTCTTTCTTCTTCTTGTTCTCTCGTTGTTATTCCTTTTTCCAATGAATGAAGTTGACCTCTATTTATTGGGGTGTTGGAAAGCAATTTTCAAGATTTAAATAATGTAAGTTGTTTTATATTCAACTATAATTAAATTCTATAAATTGGCAAGTATGCTTTGAACATACTTTAATTTTACCATGTACACAAGCAACCCACTACTACAAAAGAGGGATTACACGACGGTGATTACACGACGGTTTCACTAAACCGTCGTGTAAACCTCCATTTATACGACGGTTTTACAAAATCATCGTGTAACTTGGAGTTTACACGACGGTTCTATGGAGGAGGCCGAGATGGATATAGGAAGCTCGACTAGGAAAATGTATGTCAATAAATTTTGTCCGTACTAAATCGTATGCCATTTATAAAACATTATGTCCTCATTTATACTAACGATGTTAAATTACAGTTTAAGCAGACTGGGAAATGGGAAAGAAGAGATGGTTTGTAGCTAGAGCAACAGACAGGTGCAGATGGAGAGTTGAAAGATCCAGCATGTAAAAAAGTTAGCGAGTTGATAGTAAGTTTACTAACTAACAATGAATTCTTCATCACTACTATAGGTACTTACAACCCTTTAGCTTAAATGAGTTCTGTTAATTGTCTTGTAGATGGAGTACAACACACAGGAGAGCCAAGGTACCTTCGAATTAGTTGGTACTAATGATGTATTGTCGCAGGTATTATCTAGACCCGAATACAAAGGGCGTGTTCATGGGCAATCAAAGTTCGTGAAGCCGTCTCAGTACTTTAACCTAAATCGAAGTTCGAGTAAAGACAATGAAGTACAATCAATGAGACGTGAAATAGAAGAATTAAAGGCGTTGGTGCGTGGTCTATGTGCGAACAAAGATGTAGAGCCGTCGGTTGATCCCAACAATGTGCCAACCGTGGACCAACACAACAGCTTTAAGGCTAGTTACTCTGCCCAAGAAAAACAACATGGAGTTCCTGATCTGCCAACCATGCCGGTCGACAGTCAGGATTGTAAGCTCTATATTTTCAATGAAGTGCAGGGTGGACAGTTGCTTGTTGCGTTTGGAAGAGCATGGCTGGAGAGCCTTCCCACCGATACGGTGCATGAGATTCCATTGGGGGAAGGGAACGTGCGAGTGTTAATCAATGTGTCAAAATTAAAAAAATCACCATTACCTATACCGACGTACGAGACAACCATTATGGAGGATGCTGTTAATGGGTTTGTTGCTTGGCCTAAAAGATTAGTTGAGCTCGACACGAGTAAGAACAAGGCGAGTCGAGAGCCTAGTCACGTTCCTGACCCAGCAGCTAGCAGAAAAAAATGCCAAAAAAAGGTTGGAAATAAATCGATCGACTCTCGAACTGAGGTATAACAAGGTGCGCAAGAACAACAACCTTTGTTTGATTTTAATAACATGAACAGGGCGATGAGGCCTTTGGCTCATTATGCACATAGTTCCATGCGCCAAGGTAATCAGATTGAGGTCCCAATACCATACACGATCATGACTTTTGAAATGCCTGTCTTTCTGAGCTTTGAAGATATTTATGAGTTTATTAATTTACAAGAAATCAGTGCGAATTGTATATTAGTCTACATGAGGTACGACATTCTATCTCTGAAATTTTTTTTTTTATCTGCAAATTCTTCTATATGTCAGGTAAAGTAACAATTTTGATACGCTTATGCAGATATTTAGAGGAACTATGTAGGATTAACGGGCAAGCTGAAAAGTTTGTATTTGTGTCTCCAAGCTTGATCTTACCGGTGAGAACAGATACTGAAGATGCTAGCAAGAGAGAGCGAGCCGACAATCTTCTCAGCTTTTTGTATGATGCACCAAAAGGACGGCTTTATCTTGTACCACATAACAGAGGGTGACATTGGGTTTTGGGTGTCATTGACCCATGGGAGGACCTCGTCCTTTATTTTGATCCTCTTCGAGAGAAGAAACGAGATG
Organism: Ficus hirta; assembly: GCA_038430175.1. NCBI lineage: Eukaryota > Viridiplantae > Streptophyta > Magnoliopsida > Rosales > Moraceae > Ficus > Ficus hirta. The sequence continues at coordinate 390,679 of CM076597.1, forward strand.
ATTTTACTGAGCTAATGAACATGTAAGTCAATTTTAATATATTATTTTCTTTTAATCTTAATTAATTAGTTTGAATTTTACCAATTTGCTAGGGCCCTATCGGATTGGAAGATCATTATGGCCGGAGAAGGGATTAGAAGGAGGCGAGATTGTAAAACCAAAATCTCGAACCGTCCTTGTCCTCTCCAAGAGGGAAGTGTTGAATATGGTTATTTTATTTTAGGTTTTATGAGGGACATAGTGTTGAATGGAATTGACGTACTTGAAAGTAAAGAATTTTTTACTTTTTAGGATTTGGATTTGATTAGGGGAGAATGGGCTAGCCATGTAACGGAATTCATTAATTATGATATATAAACTTGTAATGTAATAATTTATATGTATTTTTACTTTGATCAATGAAGTTAATATCCTGGATCATATATTGGATAATATACAGGTTAGGCCACCCGTGGGAAATCACCAAAAAACCCCAATTTTTTTTTTACATAGTTCATTACACGACGGTTCTAGATCGAACCGTCGTGTAATGTGCTCCATTACACGACGGTTCTAACGTGAACCGTCGTGTAATGAAGCACATTACACGGCGATTCTAGCTAGGGACTTTACATAACGGTAAAAAACCGTCGTGTAATCCACTATTTTTACTAGTGACCTCATTTGTTTGTTAGTTGATTCATCTTTTGAAAGAGCAAAAGCATTCTAATTCCGCCACGTATTTGAAGTTGCATTCGATTAAATATATTTCTTTCATCACCTATTATTTTCTTTTGTTTATTCACTTTGCTCTTCTGCTTTTAACGCTTGTGGAAAGGACTTGTTTTCAATGTTTGTACATTACTGTGTACAAAAATCTTGATGAAGCATTTCGTAACAAGGCTTAAAGCTTAAATGATGTCATTATTATTATATTATTATTATTATTATTTTTTGACTTCTGAAGTTATTAGTCTAAACTGAGTTAGTATGGATACTCTTATAGGCAGTATCATACTCAATCCCATCAGGCCATAACCCAGACATTATTTCCAATTTATAGCATAAAATCCATCTCCATTCCAATAAATTTTCTTTTTGTAAATGATTTTCTGAATGTACCTCCTAAACAATCTCCACCGTAGTTTTATCAAAAATGAAAGCATGGAATATAGAGTTCCCTTCATATCTAAAAATTAGAAAGTTCCTCAAGGCTATGAAATCACTTACTCAGGCCAACCCTTCAGAAAACAAACCTGGCCATCAAATTTTCTCAACTCCATTTCCCACTCTGAACCACATGGAAGCTTAACAAACAGCGCATTGGAGAGAATTTCACCATATTTCTTCACAAACTTTCATGGAATCAGTTGCTCAATAGTGACAATAATAAAAAAATTGTCAAAGAAAAAATAATTAAAAATTAAAAAACATCTCAAGAGTACATTAAAACTTTTACTAAATTCTCATCTTATTTCAAGTAAGCGAAGACCAAAAGTTAAAAATGCTTATCGGAACTTTTAGTAAAATTGTTGTTTATGATTACCAAAAAAATAAAAAAATAAAAATAAATTAAAAAAAAATCAGCAGGAAATAAACAAAAGAAACTACAAGAAAAAAGGATTTTTGCGAAAAAAATTAGTGGCTATTTTGTTTATTTTGGTCATAGAAATTTTTTTGCGACCAAAATTTTGGTCGATGGGTGGTCCTAACAGCTTGGTTGTAGAAAGTTTTCTAGCAACCGAATTTTGGTCGCCCAAAAATGTGTCTTTTTGCAACCAAAACTTTAGTCACCGAAAGTTGACTATTTGGTCACCAAATTTACGTGATTTTGTTATCAAAGGCAATCAATTCTTTTGCGATCATATGTGATATGTTTTACTACCAAATAATTGGTTGCAACAAGATATTGCTCAACCAAAATATTCAGCTGTAGAAAAATTGACTTTTAGCTACCAACATGTGGTCGTGAAAAGACCTTAATTTAGAAGCCATTTAAGTCATGTCACGGAACTCGACTCATAGTAATAGAAAGTTTCGTGACCAAAATTTGGTCGCCCAAAGTTTTTGAATTTTTTTTTTGATTAATTTTTTTTGTGACAAAAAATTTTGACTGGAAAAACTCGTTTCGTTCTAAACCTACTAAAATCTTTAGTGACTAAATATTTGGTTGCTTATCATATAACAATTTTTCATGAAAATAATTTTAAAAATATATAAACTTGAGTAAAACAAAAAACATTATTTGATGTAAATACTATCAGTGATAACATTATAGTGAATCAAACTAATATAAAGATTTCATCTATGCTCTATTTGTATGATATTTCACATAAACATCGCCTACAATAGCTGAAATTTAATTATCACTAACTTGTATACATAAGCCTATTTTGTCTGATTTTTTCCTTTCCTAATTCTTTTGCCCAAGTTAAACTAGCTCTGGAAGTTTCTGAATTGGATGCATGCCCATCAATTTCAGTCCAATCATCATCGATAGAAATTTGAGTAAATCTATAAGAGTAATATAACATTTCTTATTAGATTATTATCACAAACATTACTTAAAAATAACATAACATTTCTTGTGTAATTAATGTTTCTCAAACCCAAGTGGTAAGTAAAACATTTCATGTTTCTTCCATTTTTGTTATTATATTCGAACTTAAAAATTAATATGAATAGTTACTGTCATAACAATTCTTTTATGGGCAGTTAAAATCAAAACAAGTAGCCAATAATAGAGCAAATCTTACTCAGAGCAGGTAATAAACTTACTTGTACTTGTTCATTTCACATGGAAAAAGATTTTTTGCAACTAAAAAATTAGTGGCGATTTTATTTATTTTCGTCGCATAAAGTTTTTTTGCGACCAAAATTTTGGTTGCTGGGTGGTCGCAACAGCTTGGTTGCAGATAGTTTTCTTGCAACCGAATTTTGGTTGCCAAAACAGGGTGTTTTTCAACTACCAAAACTTTAGTTACCGAAAGTCGACTATTTGGTTGCCAAATGTGCGTGATTTTGTTATCAAAGGCAACTAAACGATTCTTTTGCGATCAAATATGACATGTTTTACTACCAAAATAGTTGGTCGTAACAAGGTGCTGTACGGCCAAAATGTTTAGTCGCAAAAAAGGGGGCATTTTAACTACCAACTTATGGTCGAAAAAAGATCTTAATTTAAACGAACTTTTTGTGACCAAATTTTGGTCACCCAAAGTTTTTTTTTTCCATTTATTTATTCCTTTTTTATTTGCGACCAAAAATCTTGATTGCAAAAACGTGTTTTGTTCTAAACCTATTAGAACCTTTAGTGACTAAATATTTGATTGCTAATTGAATAACAACTTTTCATTGAAAATAATTTTAAAAAATATTAACTTGAGAAAAAAAAAATACATTATTTGATATAAATACTATCAGTAATAACAAAATAGTGAACCAAACTAATATACAAATTTCATCAATGCTCTATTTGTAAAATATTTTACAGAAACATCACCTAAAATAGCTGAAATTTAATTATCACCAACTTGTATATGTAAGCCTATTTTCTTTGATTTTTTCCTTTTCCAATTCTCTTGCCTAAGTTAAACTATCGTTGGAAGTTTCTGAATCAGATGCAAGCCCATCAATTTCAGTCCAATCATCATCCATAGAAATTTGAGTAAATATATTAATATAACATTTTTTTATTAGAATATTATCACTAGCATTACCAAAATGGAACATAACATTTATTGTGTAATTAATGTATCTCAAACCCCAAGTGGCAGGTTAAACATATCATGTTTTTTTTTTTTTTTTTTTTGTTATTATGTTCAAGCTTAATTATTAAAAATTAATATGAATATTTACTGTCATAACTATTTTTTTGTGGGCAGCTAAAGTCAAAACAAGGAGCCAAGAATAAAGCAAATCTTACTACTCTCCATAGGCCTGGATTCAAGTCCTACGCCATACACTTAGAAGAGCAGGTAGTAAACTTATTTGTACTTGTTCATTTCACAGGAATAAAGGTTTTTTGTGACCAGAAAATTAGTGGCGATTTTGTTTATTTTCATCATAGAAAGTTTTTTTGTGTCCAAAAATTTTGGTTGCTGGGTGATCGTAACACCTTGATTGCAGAAAGTTTTCTTAAAACCAAATTATGGTCGCTAAAAAAATGATGTCTTTCTGCAACCAAAACTTTAGTCACTGAAAGTCGATTAATTTGGTCACCAAATGTACGTGATTTGTTATCAAAGGCAACCAAACGATTCTTTCACAACCAAATATGATATATTTTACTATCAAGTAGTTAGTTGCAACAAGATATTGCGCGACTAAAATATAAAGTCACAAAAAGTTGACATTTTAGCTACCAACTTGTGGTTTCAAAAAGACCTTAATTCAGACGCAAGCATGACGTAGTAATAGAACTTTTGCTATCAAATTTGGTCACCCAAAGTTTTTTTTTTTTTTGTTTTTTTGCAACCAAAATTATATTGGTGGCCAAAACTCATTTCATTCTAAACCTATTAGAACCTTCAATGACTAAATATTCGGTTGCTAATTGTGTAAAAACTTTTCATTAAAAATAATTTTTAAAAAATAAACTTGTGTAAAACAAAATACATTAATTGGTGTAAATACTGTCAGTAATAACATTATAGTGAACCAAACTAATATACAAATTTCGTGTATGCTCTATTTGTAAATTTCATAGAAACATTGCCTAAAATAGCTGGAATTTAATTATCACCAACTTGCATATACATAAGCTCATTTTGTTTTATTTTTTCCTTTTCCAATTATTTTGCCCAAGCTAAATTATCGTTGGACATTTTTGAATCAGATGCATACCCATCAATTTCAATCCAATCATCATCCATAAGAATTAGAGTAAATCTGTAAGAATAATATAACATTTCTTGTTAGATTATTATCACTAGCATTACTAAAAAGTAACATAGAATTTCTTGTGTAATTAATGTTTCTCAAACCCAAGTGGCAGGTAAAATATTTCATGTTTCTTCCATTTCTTTTTCTTATTACATTCAAACTTAAAAGTTAATATGAATATTGTCATAACTATTTTTTTATGGGCAGTTGAAATTAAGAAAAGGAGCCAATAATAGAGAAAATCTTACAACTCTCTATAGAGCTGGATCCAAGTGCTACGCCAGACACTTGGAAGAGCAGGTAATAAACTTACTACAGGAAAAAAGGTTTTTTGCGACAAAAAAAATTAGTGGTATTTTTATTTATTTTTGTCGCAGAAAATTTTTTTACGAGCAAAATTTTAGTCGCAGAGTGGTCGCAATAGCTTGGTTGCTTAAAGTTTTCTTGCAATTGAATTTTGGTCGCCAAAAAACGACGTATTTCTGCAACCAAAGCATTAGTCATCGAAAGTCGATAATTTGGTCACCAAATATATGTGATTTTGTTATCCAAGGCAACCAAATGATTCTTTCGCAACCAAATGAGACATGTTTTACTACCGAATAGTTGGTCGCAACAAGGTCTTGCTCGACCAAAATATTCAGTAGCAAAAAAGTCGACATTTTAGCTACCAATTTGTGGTTACAAAAAGACTTTAATTTTGTTACCATTTAAGTCGTGCTAAGGAACACGACTCTGTAATAGAACTTTTTTGCGACCAAAATTTGTTTGCCCAAAGTTTTATTTTTATTTTTATTTTTTTGCGACCAAAAATCTTGGTTGCCAAAACTCATTTTGTTCTAAACCTATTAGAACCTTCAGTGACTAAAGATTCAGTTTCTAGTTGTGTAATAAGTTTTCATTGAAAATAATTTTTAAAAAATAAACTTGTGTAAAACAAAATACATTATTTGATGTAAATATTGTTGGAAATAATATTGTAGTGAACCAAACTAATATACTAATTTGCATGTATGCTGTATTTGTAAAATTCACATAAACATCATATAACGACCCGCCTAAGTAGGCCGTTTTTAAACTAAGTCTTTACTTATAACTAAAAAAATATTTAGGCTCAGGTATTGAAAATCTTGAACTAAAATTTTTTTAATTAATTTATCATGAGAACTTTTATCACATACTTGTCATATCTTAAAAAGACAATAATTTCTTGTCATAAACTTCATTACTTATATATGTATCATTATAAAATCTTAAAACTTAATGATATTAATTTTTAACACAATTTTGCGGAATAAAAATACGTAATAATTTACTTGTCATAAACTTAAACTTCATCCCTAGATTACTTATAAATACTATAAATACAATGACTTGGATATTTGAAATTATGTAAAATCTTTATATATATATATATATATATATATATATATATAACTTAACATAATAGTTTATCTGAAATCTTGCATCTCATAAATTTTGTTGTAATATAATCTGGAAATTTTATAATAGTAATAATAGCCTTTGAGGAATAATTTACGTAGTGGTATCCATATCACCTTCTCTTGCTCAACATCTCCGTCTGCATTTGCCCTCAAGCACTATGCTTTAGGTTGTTTATCTATAGTATAAATATAATTAATGAGCTTTCACTCAGTAAGTACAAACACAAATATCGCATTGTTTAAAAACATGAATGCTATGTGTTGATGCATGATCCAATTATGAAATCTAAGACGTGATCCAATTATATTCAATTATAGATTTCTTATTTTTCATTATAAACTTATTATCTTTCTTATTTGTGGGCCCTATGTGTACGTACTGGGTGCGCGCATTCCTTAAAAAGTTAGGATTTGCAAGATCCCTAATAATTATGAGAATAAATCTGGAACTTTAAACCAAAAATAGGACTAGAAACAGGAGGAATGAAAGAACTAGCACTAGTAAAAATTATGGATTACACGACGGTTATTAACCGTCGTTTAAAGTTTACACGACGGTTAGACAATCGTCGTGTAATCCACCGTCGTGGAATGTTTTTGAGATACCACGATGGTTAATACCTCAATATTCCATGATGGTTCACACCGTCATCGAATAGAGAAATAAAGGTAGCAAACTTCGTAAAATTGAGAACTTTACATGATGGTTTAGCTTCAAAACCGTTGTGTAAAGTCCGACATGAATTAAAAAAAACTTGGCATTTTTTGGTGATTTCCCATGGGTGGCCTAACCTGTGTGTTATCTATCCAATACACGGTCCAGGATAGGATTGAGAAAATCTTAGCTATATTGTATCAAAGTAAAAAAACCATCCATTACATTACTAGTTTACATATCATAATTAATGAATTGCATTACATATTTAGCCCATTCTCACATAATCAAATCCATATCATCAGAAGTAAAAAAAAAAAATTTCTTTCAAGTACGTCAATTCCATTCAATACTATGTCCCTCATAAACCCAAAAAAAAAAAAAAAAAACCATATTCAATACTTCCCTTTTGGTGAGGATAGGACGGTTTGAGATTTTCGTTTTATAGTCTCGTCTCTTTTTAATCCCTTTTCCGGTTATAAGCTTCTAATCCGTTAGGGTCCTAGCAAGTTTGTAAAATTCAAAATAATTAAGATGCATATAATTAAGATTAAATCAAAAATTAATATATGAAAATTGACTTACATATTCATTAGATTAATAAAATCGTCCCCTTTCTTGTGTCGAAGAGGATCAAAATAAAGGACTAGATCCTCCCATAGGTCAATAACTCCCAAGACCCAATGTCTCCCTCTGTTATGTGGTACAAGATAAAGTCATCCTTTTGGTGCATCATGCAAAATGGTGACAACAGCATCGTCTCTCTCTCTCAAGCTAGCATATGGAGTATCTACTCTAACCGATGAGATCTAGGTTGGAGACATAAACACAAACTTCTCAACTCACCCGTTAATCCTACATAGTTCCTCCAAATATCTGCATAAGCATATCAAAATTGTTACTCTGGATGACATATAGAAAAATTTCCAGATAAAAAATAAAATTTAGAGATATAATGGCATAACTGAGATATACTAATATACAAATCATATTGATTTCTTAAAAATTAACGAACTCAGAAATATCATCAAAGTTCTGAAATACAAGCACGTTAGTACCACTGATCGTGTATGGTATTGGGACCTCTATCTGATTACCTTCACACAAGGAACTATGTGCATAATAAGTCAAAGGCCTCATCTCCATGGTCATTTTATTAAAGTCAAACAAAGGTTTTTGTTGTTGCGCATCTTGTTGTACTTCAGTTCGAGAGTTGATCAGTTTTTTTCCTAGCTTTTTGTGGCGTTTGTTTCCCTCAGCTGCTTGGTCAAGAACGTGACTAGGCCCTCACCTCTTCTTGTTCATACTTGTGTTGAGCTTAATTAATGTTTTAGGGCAAGCTACAAACCCATTAACAGCCTGTTGCCTCGTACGTCGAAATAGGTAATGCTGCATTTTTAAATTTTGGCACATTGATTGACACTCGCACGTGCCTTTTATCCAGTGGAATCCCATGGACTGTATCGGTGGGAAAGCTCTCCATCCATGCTCTTCCAAATGCAACAAGCAACTATCTACCATGAAGTTCATCGACAATATAGCGCTTACACTCCTGACTGTCGACCGGCATGATTGGCGGATCAGACACTCTAGGTTATTTTTCATGGAGAGAGCAACTAGCCTTAAAGCTATTGTGTTGGTCAACGGTTGGCACATTCTCTTGGTCAAACGACGGCTCCACATCTTTCTTCGCACATAGACCACGCAACGACGCCTTTAATTCTTCTATTTCACGTCTCATTGATAGTACTTCATTATCTCCATTCGAACTTTGATTTAGGTTGAAGTATTGAGACTGCTTTACGAAATTTGATTGCCCACAGATACGTCCTGGGTGTTCGGGTTTGGATAATGCTTGGGTCAATGCATCAGTAGTGCCAACTGATTCGAAAGTGCCTTGGCTCTCCTGTATATTGTACTTCATCTACGGGATAAATAAAAGCAGACATTATAAATAAAAGTATTATAAGTGGCTTTAGTGATGAAGAATTTATTACTAATTAGTAAACTTACTATCAACTCGCCAACTTTTCGACATGATGGATCCTTCAACTCTCTATCTTTGGCTGTCCATGAATCTAATCACAACCCATCTCTTTTTTCCCATTTCCCAGTCTCCTTAAACTGTAATTTAACATCGTTAGTATACTTGAATAATTAAATAAATAATTTGCCTACGATTTATTACAAAGAAAATTTAATGACATACATTTTTCTGATCAAGCTTTCTATATCCGTCTCGGCCATCTTTTGATATGTATTCATTATTGGTCTTTATTGCACTTCCACGATCCGAAAGTTGTTCGAATTGTGAGGATGTTCTATACTGAACGAATTTCACCCAATCATCTTCTTCTATATTAGGGTAGTTATCAATAACTTTTTGAGGCTGTGTCCACACACTATCTTCTGTTACAAAGTCCTTGACAAATGTCTTATAAAGATCATGTCGAAAATTCCTTGCAGCTTCACCACATGATTTTAAACAAGTACTCCGAAAGCAATCATCCACGGTGAAAGAAGTAATAGTTCTTTCCAAATTATTTCTTTCAATCCGTCTAAATCATGGGATCTCCAATCTTGTATCCATATTGGAACATACTCTCGAGCGAGCACACCAATCCAGCTCATCAATTCATCACCGTGACTCCCTTCCGGTTGTCCTTTCTCGTGAAAGGAGACTTCAATTTGTTCACCTCTTTTCCTTGCCATATGGACTCGTTTCATTAAAATTGCTCTTCGTTTGCCATCGGCATTGGCATTAAATGGGTTTTTTCTTCGTGCTCGTCCCTTTCTGCATTCTTCAACTCTATTTTGTGTCATTTTTTATTCCAACACTCACCTATATTTATTGCAACACAAATACACAAAACAAGTATGGCAGACCAATTTAATCAAATCCAATTCACATTCACCACCAATAACATTAACAAAACCAAGCACAATACACTACAAACTTAAAATGACAAAAAATTGCACCAAAGATTCGTCTACAAATTTCACCAATAAAAAAACCGAGCTCACTACACTAGAAACTAATTCCATATGATTATCCAAAACAAAATTCCATTTTGACATTTCATCAAGCATGTGGTGGGCGGGAAAAAAAATTCGTAGCATATTGTATTCAAATATCTTAAAATGCCAAAAAGTTGCACAAAAGATTCGTCTACATATTACACCAACAAAAAAATCGAGCACACAACACTAGAAACTAATTCCATATGATTATCCAAAATAAAATTCCATTTTGACATTTCATCGAGCATGTGGTGGGCGAAAAAAACATTTCGTAGCATATTGTATTCAAATATCTTAAAATGGCAAAAAGTTGCATAAAAGATTCATCTACATATTTCACTAACAAAAAAAAAAACCGAGCACACTACACTAGAAAATAATTCCATATGATTATCTAAAACAAAATTCCATTTTGACATTTCATCGAGCATGTGGTGGGCGGAAAAAAAAATGAGTTGAATATTGTGTGTAAAATACCAAAACCGTGCACAAAAGATTCATCTACAAAGAGCAACAATTAAAAAATCGAGCAAACTACACTACAAATGTTTGGATCTATATGTGCCCTAAGAATACAAAATCAATTATAGGGATTTTCTTTAAATATGACATTTTGATATTAATAAAAAGAAGTTATTCATGTTTAATAAGTTGTGTCCTATTTACTTTTATTAGTTGATTGTATGATTATTTTGAGCAAACATAAAATACTCCTAGGCTGCTAGTAATATATCAGATTACCATATGTATACGGGGTATATATAAAAGACGTGGTAATTTAATAACAATCTAAATAAATGGTTCCCAATCGATGGAATAAGATTTGGGGATCTTTTTCATGATAAGATTGTAAAGGTTGTCTACTTCCTTGGAGGGATAGTTTATCTTAACCATCGGATAGGTTCTGAGTAGAAACTTTAATGTATACCAGTATTGAGGTATGATATTGGACTGGATCTAAGGTGTTAATTGATTCGGTTTAATAATTCTGTTTATAAGAATCAATGACGCTTTGATTATCATCCTGCATTAATCTTAATCCTTAAATGAATACTTGAGTTCGCATCCATGACTTATGTACTTTGATCTACTATAGGTGAGACACTGATAATTGATGGTCAATATACTTGCGTTTTGAGTGTATGACTTATGGATGGAGAAATCAAGATTCATAGATACAGAATCCATAGCTATCTTAACGATAGTACATGTTATCTACTTAAAGGCCTTATTCGGGAATTGAAAGATAATATAACAAGATATTGGCCATCGGTTTACTTTGAATAGAAGCAATGAGAGAAGCTTCTACTATCTAGTAAGTAGCTTTCACTACATCACTCGAACGATATTATGGTTTTTCCATTATTGACTTTGAAAAGATTCAAAGAAAATATTTTTATAAAAGATACTTAAATCTTGATCTCATGCTTAATAGAACTGCCTCATTTTATGTACGACGACTGAATGCTTGAGGAGGAAATTCCAAGATAGGGGCTGTCATGAACAGTAAAGGTTCCGAGATAGGAGCCATTATGAAAAGTAAATGGCCAAATCCTTGAGGAAGCGAGTTCCAAGATAGGGGCCGTAGGCCGAATCCTTGAGGGACGAGTTCCAAGAAAGGGACGAGTTCCAAGAAAGGGGCCATTAAGAAAAGTAAAGGGTTCTAATAGCATAAGATCAAGTTTCAAGAAAAAAGCTATTTTCAAAAAGTATCCTAAATATATGATATGATATGCTTTCCAAGTGTGGAAAATTATATAATACGATATACTTTTCAAGTATGAAAAAGTTATATGATATGATATGTTTTTCAAACATGGCAAGTTATATGATATACTTGCTCAGCTTTTTACATAGATAGTTCTTGTGATGCAGTATGAAAGGAAAGTATGATAGTATGTAAGAAAGTAAGAAAGTATGCAGTATGAAAGTAAGAAAGTAAGAATGTATGAAAGCAAGATAGTATGAAGTAAGAATGTATGAAAATATGATGATAGGATATGAAAGTAAGATTACGGTTCTATATAAGAGATATGATCCCATTAAAGTATTAAAATGGGAACATGAACAAACCATTATGGATTTGTGGTGGATTTTAAGAAAAGCCACCTAGAAGTTTCCGAATTTTCGAGGACGAAAATTTTTTAAAGGAGGGTAGAATGTGTAACGCCCCGACTTCCCACGCCGGGTCGTCACCTTACTTACATACTGAACTTAAACTTGCGGAAAATTTGGGAGAAATTTTTTTTTTCTTTTAAACTTTATTTTAAAACTTTCAACTTGAACTTCATCCTCAAACTCATACTTACTGATAGGTACTTACTCGAGTACCAAACTTTCAAACCCTCCTTGAAGACCATCGAAATCAAATTGTAGACCAAACCCGACTTAATGCGGATTGGTACCACAAGAGGCAACTTGCTTGCCATACATACATAAACTTTGTCATTCATACTTAAAACATCATGAAAATATGAAAACCCTTTTTCATTACAACATATTTTATAGAGTATATTTTTTTTAAAATCCGTGGCAGTGTCCATCCCACATTTCACAGTCCGCAGCACCAGTCTTCCACAGTATTGCATCAGAGATTGCTGGCAGGTTGCTTACCTACAGCATAGACGTAAGACGTGAGCTTTCGCTCAGCAAGTACAACTGTTACATCCGCGACGAAAACACATATCATTATGCATGAACCAATTATGACCTCTTATGAATCAAATATGGATTCATAACTTAGCTTAGTTCTATTCCTTGACTTATCATGTGTGCTCGTACCGTGGTACATAGCTAAGGAATGGTTGAAGGCGGCAGTCCGTTTTAACTCAAACCATGAAACACAAAGTTTAACATGGAGTAGTTTAGGTAGCCATCCAATCCAACTCAAACCATGAACCATACCATTTAAACCCGCCTTTGTGGCAAGTCGGTACGACACAATATCTTACTTGTCTTGTTCTTACCAGGTGGTTTAACATTAGTGAACATGCTTCATGATGTCACAATATTACAACATATAACATAACATAACCTCATTCATAACATACCATGACATGCCATACATACCATAACATATCATACCATAATATCACATGACATAACATACCATAACATTACACGCCATAACATATCATCACATGCCATGACATACCATCACATTAGGCAAGTAACAACAAAGGGCCTATGCTGTAGGCGGAGTTGTACTTACCTCTCTTGTTATGTCCTGCGCAATGCTGCTCCTGCTCTGAGTATAGCTGCAGGTTCCCTCCTGCTTGTTGAAGGACATAGGTGAGGTTCTAATTAGTATTGTGGAATGTTGGTGATCTAACCAACATGCCTACATAATCCTAGTTGTATGTCCCTGATACTAAATGTCTTACTGGGTTACAAATAGTAACCCTATTATTTTAAACAAAACAACCCAATATGGATTAATCTTTAAGAGGTTGTGTTGGATACCCTCATGTGCTAAACCTTTATATATACCGTTAGGGTTAGGTTACCTTCCTAACCTTGTTACCTCAATTAACCCTATATATCTTAGCCCAATTTATTAATCTTGGTATCCTTTAGGGTTATCTTGACTAACCCTTAAGGTTAATTGTAGTCAAACTCTTGGTCAACCAAAGTCAACTTTTGGTCAACTAAGGTCAACCCTATACAGGTCAAACTTGAGCTTTAGGCTTTGGCCCAGTAACTCGGATATCACTTCCGGTTATTACCCGTAATCATCTTGCTTACCCAATTTGGTTAAAAATCCATTTTCCATTTCTTTGGAAACTTGGGTAAATTAACCTCAAAAAATATCTTTTACTTAACCCATAAAATTCATATTTTTGAAATAGGTTTTTGTAAAATCATTTAGGGCTGGAAACTTCCTTTGGAACAGTTTCCCTAGTCAAAACAGTGGTTTTGGGGAAAGATACAATTTTTCCGAACTGTTTTTAGAAAATCCTGTGCAGGAATTTCATGTTCCCTGCACAGTCTTTATAAAACCGTGTCAGTTTAAAGATCCATTCTGATTTTGAAAAAGTTTTCTTCACGAAAGTTGTAGCTCTCGAAAAATCCTAAAACTTTCGTGTTTTGAGAAAAATCCAGTTCTGCTTGTATTCTTGTCAGTTTTAATTTGAACTTGCTGGACGTGTAGACTAGGTCTGGGCAGACTAGTCTCGGATTTTTATAGAAACGGAGGCCATTGGAGCCTCAATTTGGGGAACGGTCCACATTGCCCCCTAGGAAAAACCCTTCTGAACAACTTTCATGTTTTACGTTTCACCCAGTTCGGCCTCTAAAAGCCTTAAATTTACACTTTCCCGAAACTGGCCAGTTTGGAATCCGAATTGGCGGTTTCGGTTGTTAAGTCCGGTTTACGTCCTATTTCGCGCAAACTACCTCAACCGAACTTGCGGGAGCCTAGATAGCAAGCATGCAGCATATTCTATCGTCCCACATGAACAATCATGCAGCTCAAACGGGTCCATGCAAACCAAACCCAAAAAGCTCTAATCCTAGGTTTGCAAGGTTCTAACTTTTGCATCTCATTCAAACAAGCATCAATCATTCACCCTTAAGCTAGCAGCCAAACATGCACTGTCTAGGGCAGATTGGGGACATATAATAAACTATTATTTAGTATGCAAATTAAGAAAATTAAAGCAAGCATGCACATAAAAATCAAACCACCCCTAATTCTAGATCAAGCACAACCCTAGATTCCTAACTTTGGACACAAAATAAATTGAGATTATGCTCTTACAATTTCAACTTGAAATACATGTAAATTTCAAATTGAATGCTTAATTGAAAGAGATTAAGGTCTAGAATGGTTTACCTTGATTTATTGAAGAAATTGAGGCTAGGGTTTGGTCACAAAAATTTTCCTCCTAGGACACCACCCAAGGCCGGTTTTGTTGCACCAATTGGCACCAAAATTGGCTGATTCTTGGTGGCTGCTTGCACCTAAGCTAAGCACTCTTAAATCCAAATTTTCTCACTCACTCACCCCCCTTGGCAGCCGGCTGTTGGCCCCAGAATTGGGCACAAAAACTGCCAAAATTTTTTGCTTGAACTTGCTAGGGGAAACCGAAGACTACAATCATCAAAACCCGTAAGTTTCTCAATTTTTTTCTTCACTCAATCACCCACTTGAGATTGCAGATTTTTGGAGAGGGAAAATGGGCAGAATTTGGCTGCTTTTTCTGAATTTTTATCAGCCAAAACTGATCCCCCCATGAGCCTATTTATAGGTGAAAAAATGGGACCTTTTTGCAAAAATTTTTGTTCAACTTTTGCTCATAAATCCATAGAGCAAAATTAATTCTATTTTGACCCCCCCTCCCCCACATGGCCGGCCATCCATGGTGTAAGGTGGCTAGGTGTGATTTGTTTCCACCATTTATGATGTCATAATTCAAAAATGGGATGATGTCATAATTCCAAACTTGGGTGATGTCATCATAAGGCCTTGTTTGGCTTTTTCCTTAATGTAGTCCACTTTAAATCCAACACAGATATTTCTAATACTGTGTTCATTAATACACAGTATAATTCAGTACTGTTTTGCTTGACTGCAGTCCAAAATTTATCTGTGTATTTTTAGACTGTAAAAATTTTTTCTTATTTCTTCAAACCTTTTTGCCCTTGATATCCAACTTAGTGTGCTTGATTTTTCTAGGGTGGTCTCTTAGCTTATTCCAGCTATCTTGTCCAAAAGATAATTTTTACAGTATCTTTCTCATACTGCTTATCCCATTACTGTATAGTCATACCTTTGACTTTTTGGTCAACTTTGACTTTCTTGGTCAAACTTTGACCAACATGGAATCATGAAATTTTATCACGCCATTTTCCTTAAAATGCCTTATACTAGGCTCAGTAATCTATCGTTGAGTCTCGTAGCTAATTAACCGAGAACTCAAACTTATACCGATATTCTATTCCAAACATGATCTAGACTTAAGTTTTCCTCATTCAAAGGAAATCTAGAGTCATCAAAATTCGGGTTATTACAGAATGTAAGAACCTGAAATTGCTATGAACCTATGATTTCCTTAGAGACAAGGAAAATCAAAGACTGAACCATATATGTCGATATGAAGCTCATGATCTGAGTTGAATATCAGTATATGTTTGAGTTCTCGTTTAATTAGCTACAAGACTCAATAATAGTTTGTTTAGTCAAGCACGAGGCCTTTTGAGAAAAAGGGCAGAATAGGAATTTATGATTTTTATTCCGGTCAAAGTTTGACCAGGTTGACTTTAGGTTTGACTGAGACGGTACTGCAATGTAATCAACAGTATAGAAATTATATTACGGAAAACCGTCATTACAGACAAATGAGCAAGAATAAGCTATGAGACCACCCTAGAAAAATCAAGCACAATATTTAGAGCAATAAGGACTAAGTAAGTTCAAGTCCTAAGAAAAATCCACACGTAGTCCGGTTAAGCGTAGATAAATTCTGGACTGTAGTCCAGTACAATTATATTGTTAGTAGTTGAAAACAGTATTGGTAATATCTGCATTAGTATAAAGATGGACTGCATAATTATATTAATGGATTTTTAGAATCAAGTGGATAATTATGTATGAATTGGAAGCCAAGTAGCTCCACCATAGCCGGCCACCTACAGGGACTAAAGTGTAAATATTTTGTCCTTAGGGACCAAGGTGTAATTTTCAGAAAAGTGAGTAATGATGGATAAGTATGTAATTTTTGATTTAAGGAATTTATGGATATTCCTAACCAAGCCTCCAACTAGGCCAATGATTAGTTACAAGCTTGGTTACATTGGAACAAGGAAATAAGCTAGAGATAAGCTTGAAAAGATTTTTCCTTGGCTCCCACACATGCATGGCAGGTTGTCTTAGTGGCTTGGTGAGGTAAGCAACATGAGATAAGCAAGATGAGGTAAGCAAGGTGAGGTAAGCAAGCAATTGCCTTGGTGAGCAAGCAATTGCCTTGGTGAGGTAAGCAAGGTGAGGTGAGCAAGGTGAGGTAAGCAAGGTGAGGTATGAAAAGTTTCTTGGCCTCCAAGGCATCCTAATGGCCGGCCATCCTTGGGATAAGGGAGGAAAAATATTGTTTTTAAGGGCAAAGATGTAAATTCAAGAGAAATTTGTGAAACAAAAATAATTGTGATAAATTTGAAATTTCCACCTATAAATAGGTGAAGTTCACATTTTTGAACATTTAGTTGAACCCAAAATTTCTAGTTCAACTCCAACCCTCTCTCCCTCCCCTAGGAGCCTAGCCAAAGAGAAAGAAAAAAAGATAAGAGAGAGGTCGGATTTTTGGTGAGGATGGAGTGAGAAGAAAATTTCTCAACCAAAGGGTAAATCCATTCTCTTGGATCTTGAGGTAATCCTCTTCACCCTCTAGCTCCTTATTTTAGTTGGATTCATGATTTAAGTGTATTTTCAAGTTGGGTTTGTAAGAGCATAAGCTCACCCTTTATTTTCGATGCAATAGTTTAGAATGCTTGATAGGTGCTTGATTAGTATTTGGTGGTCTCTAATTATGGTTTGATGCATGTTTTTGATAATATGCTTAAGAGAAATCATGGTATGTGTGTATGCCTAGTAGGTGTTTGTTATATGTCCCCATATATTCAAGAAGAAGTATGTTATGCATGGGTGATAAAATGAGATTGGTATGTTGCATGTAGGGTTCAAGAAAACCCTAAAAGCCCTAGTTTGGTATAGATTACCATTTGGGTTTGTATGAAGATTGTATGGATGAGAAATGAATGTATGATCATGAAAATGTTACGTAAAATACTGCATGCTTGATGTAGGCTCATGGTTTTAACCGTTCGAGGTAGTGTGTGCGTAATTTTACGTAAGAATCAACTAAAATGAAAACTGCAAGTTTCAGATCAAAACTGGGCAGATTTCTGGAAATAGGATTTTGGGGCTTTTAGATGCCGAATTTGGGAAAATTCAAAACTACAAAGTTGTAGGAAATGTAAAATACTAGGGGACATCACAGACCGTTTTTAAAAATAAAGTTCCAAAGACCTCTGTTTTTATAAAAACCCGAGCCCCGGTCTGCCCAGACCCTGTGCACGGTCAGTCGGATTCAACCAGAGATATGATTAAGTTAAATGCAGAACTGGGTTTTGAGTAAAGAACCAAAGTTGTAGGGTTTTTCAAGATCTAAAACTTTCATGAAGAAAGTTTTCCCAGATTCTAAACTAATTTAAAGATAAAACTGGATCTTAAAAACTGTGCAGAAAACAATAAATTCCTGCACAGGATTTCTAAAAAGCAGTGCGTATGTAGGAAATTCCTGCAGATGCACTGATAACCAAAGTTTATGAGACTGTTTTAAGTAGTTTATAAAAAGAGGTTAAAATTTATCAAACAAGGAATGAAATAAATGAAATAAGCCAAGTCCTATGGTAAACAACTATAGGACAAATAGTAATCGAGAAGGTTACCAACTTTTAATAGGCCAAATAATTTAGGTTACTTATAGTAACTACATAAGATACCCAAGCTATTGGGTTGGGCCTAAAACCCATGGTTACCAATGGTAACCTAATAGGGTATTACTTTAAAAGTAATTGGGCCTTAGTAAGATCAGTAACCTATTAGGGTATGGGTCTAAGTATGAGTGGGCTTAAGCCCAAGGTTACTAATAGTAACCTAATAAGACACTATTCACGTATGAATGGGCCTGGTACCCAGGGTTACCTGAAGTAACCAAACAAGTTACCATAAGACGATGTGGGGGACATATAACTAAGGTTACTCAGGGATGTTGGTTAGGATACCAATATTTAATGATTATGATTTATGGTAGGATAGAATGTGAATGACTCTTATCTTATACCCTGTTTGGAAACAGGAGTATGAACTGTTGTCGTGCCATGTTTGGACGATAAACCAAGAGCATAGGACAACAGGTAAGTATAACTCCGCCTACAGCATGGACAAAACATTTTTGTTGCATGGCATGTTTTTCAAGAAATCATGAAGTGATGTTATGATATTTTATGTTATGATATATTATATTACAATGTATTAGGTTATGATGTTTTATGTTACGATGTATTATGTCAGGAGTTTTTATGTTATAATTGATATTATGTTATATTATATGTTTTGATATAGTGACATCATGCAGCATGTTCACTATTATTAAACCACATTGTAAGAACATGTTTTTAAGTCATAAGATAAGATAAGACGAGCTAATGTTATTCTGTTGTACCGACTTACCACAAGGGCGGGTTTAAACGGTTTAGTCTATAGTTTGAGTTGAATTTGATTGGCTGCCCCAATCACTCCATGTTAAACGGTTTGTTTCATGGTTTGAGTTGGATTGGACTGGCCGCCTCCAACCACTCCATGACTATGTACCACGGTACGTGCACGCATGATATGTAAGGGAACAGAACCAAGTTAATATATGAAAGTATAATTGATTCATAAGAAAGCATAATCGGTTCATGCATTCTTGCACTTAAAATGTTTTGCGGATTGAATATTGTACTTATTAGGCATAAGCTCATTACTTACGTTCATATTGTACGTAAGCAACCTATCGGCAACACTTGATGCAAGGCCATGGGGAGATGGCGCTGCGGACTGTGAAATGTGGGATGGACACCGCCACGAATTGTAGAAAATATGTTTTATAAAATATGTTGTAAAATGTGCTTATGTTACATTATAATGAAGTAATGGTATGGGTAAGGAAAAGTTTCAAGTATGTATGGCAAGCAAGTTGCCTCGTGTCGTACCGACTCATACTAGGTCGGGTTTAGTCCGCGGTTTAAATATAATATCTTTCAAATAAAGTTTGAAAGCTCGGCACTCGAGTAAGTATATATAAATAAGTATGAGTATGAGTATAAGTATGAGATTAAGTCAAGTTTAAGTATGAGTTTAAAAAAGGAACTTTAAGTTTAAAAGAAAAAAAAAATTTACTCTAGAATTTTCAGCAAGCTTAAGTATTTAAGACTGAGATTTAAATTAAGTAAGCATGGTGAAGGCCCTACGTAGGTGGGGGCATTACAGTTTGCTGGGCAAAAGAGTAATTATACACTTTGGGTGAATAGTAATTTTCCTTTTGGATGTATAATGGATCTTTAAGATAGCGTGATCAAAAGATTGAACAGACTTTGACTTTAAGTTGATCATGGATATCATATGAGGGTGTTGCATATATGACAAGGTCATTGGACTGTGGCTATACACTGGCTTACGTAATACAATATATAATTAGGAGTGCAGTTTCATGTTTATGGTGGTGTAACTCTGAAATTAATAATTGTTAATTAATTCATTTGGTATAGAATAATTAATTACATAGATTATTAGAGCCCATATTATATATACCCATTTGGTCCCTTTACTAGCTCAATATAATTACTTAACGGATGGTAATCAATTGGGATATTCATTATGACTCTAATTCTTAGACTTAGTGAAGAGAAAAATCCGGAACACCCCCCACAAGGTGTAGGCATTTTTTCTGCTAAGGGTAGAATGGGAATTTTGTTTCATTTAATTAATTGGATAAATGTTTAGTTTGAATAAATTATTATTTGAAGATAAGATTTGAAATTTGAATTAATAATATTTATCCTTTGTGATAAATATGAGATTAATTTAAATTAAGAGATATAGATAAATTAATTATTTGGATAATTAATTTCAATATCTAGATAATCTTATTTAAATAAAAATTTTAAATTAAATATGGTAATTATCCTATTTGGATTTGAAATTAAAATAAAATCTTATCTTAGTCTACCTTGTGTAGGCGTTTTTTATGAGGGTAAGGGAAGGAATAGATTTTCTCCTTATTGATTTTATTTGGATAATTATTATATAATTATTTAATTCAAATAATGTTTTCATTATTTTATTTTGAATTTAAATTGGAGCTATGGAATATTATCCATGGAGATAAAATCATAAGATAATTGGACATAAAAAATTTGAATCAAATTTTGAATCTCTTAGTCCTATTCGAATTCAAATTTCACTCAGTCCATTCACTAAAAATAAGACCCTTGGGGCTCTTATTTTATTTAGACCACAAACTCTAAGGTGAGTGAGCTTATTATTATTCTTCCATTATAGTGATAATAAACTGCAAGAGTTCTGTGTGGTTGGAAGGAGAAAGCCGCGCATGAATACCAATCGAGAGACCGAGTGCCCACACACTCTACCGTCTGGGAATTGGAGAATAGTACTGAAGGCTAGTTGGTTGAAGCTCTATTTAATCACATCCTTTAGCATTCATGTTGTCTTCTCTCAAGGTACGTAGATTGAAGAATAATTTATTATATATGACAATACAAGTTAGTACCATCTAAAGAAAAACATTTTAAAAATTCCGCTACGTAAATTACTCTTTTTTCCTACAGTCTCTACCATTTATTTCTCATCCCACAAATTTAAATCTCTAGTATAATTATATGTAATTTCAAATTTAATTAAAATTACATATTTTTATACATAATTTAAATTTAAATTTAAAATTTGACACCCAGATATGAGGAGCTCGCCCACCGCTCTCGGGTTGGGCATTGGGCCACGCTACCCTGCAAGCCCTAGCCTGCGGGGCACTGCAGGCACACAGCCAGCGCCCTCTTGGCGCGCAGAGCTGCGGGCTTGCTCCCGCAGTTGCCCCTAGCGTGCGCAATAAGTTGCACACACTGGCGCTCATTCTGTGCCCAGCCCACAGGCTGATGCTTGTGGGTCTGGCCAGCGCACGCCACTAGAGCACGCGCTGGTTTGTGCACCAAGCCCCCATGTGGAGCTTGCTTCCTCCCTTTTGTGCCTTGTCCTAATTTTCTAATTTGAGTTTTAATTATGAAACCTTAATTGAATTAGGACTTCCACACATTAATTTGTCCAATATCAAAAATCAAAAACAAAATTTTGGAAAAAATAAATTAAGGTCTTTAATCTTCATATTCTCCATGAATAAATTACATTAAAAAAACCATTCCCAGAGTATGAATTTTCTAATTATTCAAAGAAATTAAAAAAAATCCATTAAAAAATTACGGTGATGATAAACCGCTCCCATAGTTACATGAAAAATCCTAGATACAATTTTTCTAAATTCTAAGGAATCATGATCGACAAAATTAGACATGCTTATAATAAAATTAAAATAACCACATACATCATAAATAATCCATGAAAACAACATAATAGAAACACTAGAATGTCACTCTCTAAAAATATTAATTATCACTAGCATTACTGAAAAGTAATATAACATTTCTTGTGTAATGAATGTTTCTCAAACACAAGTGGCAGGTAAAACATTTCATGTTTCTTCCATTTTGTTTTTGTTATTATTTTCGAACTTAAAAATTAATATGAATATTGTCATAACTATTTTTTTGGGCAGTTACAATCAAAACAAGGAGACAATAATAGAGCAAATCTTACTACTCTCTATAGAGCTATATCCAAGTCCTATGCCAAACACTTGGAAGAGCAGGTAATAAATTTACAACAGGAAAAAATGTTTTTTATGGCAAAAAAAATTAATGGCATTTTTGTTTATTTTCGTCGAAGAAAATTTTTTTGCAAGAAAAATTTTTGTTGCTGGGAGGTCGCAATAGATTGGTTACAGAAAGTTTTCTTGCAACCAAATTTTGGTTGCCAAAAATGATGTCTTTCTGCAACCAAAGCTTTAGTCACCAAAATTCAACTATTTGGTTGCTAAATATATATGATTTTGTTATCAAAGGCAACTGAATGATTCTTCTGTGACCAAATGCGACATGTTTTACTACCAAATAGTTGGTCGCAACAAGGTGTTGCCCGACCAAAATATTCATTCACAAAAATGTCGACATTTTAGCTACCAACTTGTGGTTGTAAAAATACCTTAATTTAGATGCCATTTAAGTCATGCTAATGTAACGCCCGCCGTTTTCCTTTACAGATGTTACACATATTTATTATTTACACTAAAGGTTATTAACATTTTAATTAGTAACGTCATAGGTGACGGCCACGAGTGATCAATGTGCTCGAGAGGTTCATGTCATTTACCGACAAAAAAATTAGTCGCGTTTTTGTTTATTTTCATCGTAGAAAGTGTTTTTGCAAGCAAAGTTTTTGTCGCTGGGTGGTCGCAAAAGCTTGGTTGCAGAAAGTTTTCTTGCAACCATAATTTGGTCACCAAAAAATGATGTTTTTCTACCACCAAAGCTTTAGTCACCAAAATTCGGCTATTTGGTCGATAAATGTACATGATTTTGTTATCAAAGGCAACCAAACAATTCTTTCGTAACCAAATGTGACATGTTTTACTACCGAATAGTTGGTCGCTACAAAGTGTTGCTTGACCAAGATATTCAGCCGAAAAAAAGTCGACATTTTAGCTTCCAACTTGTAATTGTAAAATGACCTTAATTTAGACGCCATTTTAGTCATGCTAAGGAACAAGACTCTGTAATAAGTTGGGAGAAATTTTATACTAATCTTATATCTTAATTACATTTACTTTTATCAAAATCATAATCAGATAAATATAATTATTATCATCGATCCGAGCCACGATCACGTACGAATGCTTTACTCTAAGGGCATGTTTACTTTGCATCAAATGGAAAGAGAAAGTGAGTAGTGATTCCATTTTCAATTTAGTCATGTGTTTACTTACAAAACAAGAAATGAGATTTTAGTAGGCCTCACACAATATAGAAAATGAAGAAAGGGATTGTAAATCCTTACATCCCCATAGTATTGATTACTTATCAAAGAGAATACATATCAAATTTACTAATATATTTTTAATAAGTTTTCATATACTGATATTTTTTTATTATGTAAAAGGATATTTTAGTAATTACATTAATAAAATTAACATTTATTAAGATTCGTAAATACTACAAAAAGAATGCAATTGTTTCCATTTACATCATCTAATAAGCAAGTAAATATAAGAAAGGAAATCAATGATCCTCATTCCTATACAATTACTCTACTTTTTAATTCCATTATCTTTCTTTTCACATTCTTTTATGGTTTAGTAAACGAGCTCTAAGAGTATGTAGATTTGTTAATGAAAAGCTCTTTGTTGAAAAAGCACGTGTTATCATTCTATGTGACCCTCCACTAATACATATTCGACAAAATATGTATATTGATATAACAAATTATCATGACACCGCGAGATTGAGAGCCCAATAGCCGCTGCTGCCACAAGCTCAACTCCCGCCATCGCACAATCACAAGCCAACCTCTCCCTTTGCTCTACCACCACCATCGCACAACTGAGGACTCGTAGTTTCAAGAAG
This sequence comes from Ficus hirta, assembly GCA_038430175.1. NCBI lineage: Eukaryota > Viridiplantae > Streptophyta > Magnoliopsida > Rosales > Moraceae > Ficus > Ficus hirta. Next base: position 414,952 of record CM076597.1, read on the forward strand.
AAGGCCTCCCTCGATGGAAGTTTTTTCCCCTAAAAAAAAACATATATATATATATATATATATATATAACTGTGATGGCGGCCGACGTTTGGAACTCGCAGTTTCGGATGGGTCTCATGCCACCCATGCCGTCGAGGCCCAACCCCCCCGGGCGCAAGGCCACAGGAGTTGTTAGCAGCTAGAGTTTGTTTTATATATATATATATATATATATATATATATTTTTTTTTTTTTTTTTTTTTGACATGGGAATATTATAGTGTGTGGAGGATTAATTTTAACATGGTGGTCTTTAAGTCCTTTTAACCTTTAGATTCAAATCAAAAGGGTGAAAAATTTTCACCCCATCAATGAGATAAAAAACCTAACCCCATTGTAAAAGTCTTATATATATATATAATCCAAACGGGTCTAAGACTACCAATGTTCAAAAACTATGCTTGAATTGTAAGACTGGCTTCCAATAACAAAGAAGCTAAGCCAACTGCTTTTACTTGACAATCAAACCGTTCTTCACCAACATGAAACTAGCCAAAAGTTTGAAGGCCATCTCCTACAATATTAAACAGTTTACTCCCTCTTCAAAAAACCACATAGAGATACTGTAAGCTACAATCATTTACATTACAGTTGATATTAAAGACTTCTACAATGGATTTATTTCACAAATTTTTGGACAAACCGTACGTGTTATTGATTAAATGAATGACATATGGCAATGCGAGACTTTCTCCAACCAAACAGAGTGTTCATCAAGCCTAAGAGCATATCTAGCCATGCCACTTAACCTCGCCATGAGCTGCTTGATGAGCAGTCAGACGAGAATGTCGAAACACAAGTCGGAAAAAGAAAGATGAAAGAGAGAACACGGAACATCACAAAGCACAATTTGAACAGTGGTTTGTTGTACAATATCCACTCGGTCCTTCACACAAACACCAACTACCACTCCAGAAGAATGACAATGCTTCGATTCTAGGTACCAATTTTGACCTTTGAGTAAAGCTAGCATATAAAAACCTCCTCAGATAACTTTAGGGAAGCTCCAGCTCTATGTTAGTTACATTTGACCATATACTCTAGTATCTGTCACACCGCAATGTGTATGTTGTCCTCTTCAGATTGGGAGTTTTGAAACTCTCCGACTATTGCAGGAGTGACCAAGGCTTACCAACACTATATCCAGTAACTGCATAACTTCAGAAAGGTCAACCAGATCCTTGCCACCTTTCACCGAGCCCTCCAGGTCCAGGTCCCGTAACTGCATAACTTCAGTAACTGCATAACACTATATCCAGGTCCATGATTTTCATCAGTTTTTTCCAAGTTGTAGAGCATTCACCTCTAGTTCATGCTAAAGAAAGGCATTTAATGCATGTTAAAATGTATGCATAAAACCTTCTGACAATGAAAACGCACCTTGATTAATGAGATTTATTGAACAAATCTCAATCTCAAAACCAATGTAGAACAAATGGGAGAGCCTGGTACTGATTCTTGTATTACTGTTCTGGGGATTAAGAAAGTCAGACCATCAGGAACACCAAGGTTCAAGAGGTGTCGATGAAATTTCCATTTTTGACACCAAAAAAAAAAAACCTTATCCTACCTCCATGCCCAAACTCAAACATAACATGAATCTGACAAATACCAACAAAAGATAATTTTACCACTGAGATGCAGATATTCACTTTCAAAGCTGAACTATTAAGCACAGACAGGTTTGGTGGTGCATTCGTGAAGAAAAATGCTGACAACAACACATAACTGCACGATTTGATGATAAGCAATGATACGATCATCTGATCCAAGATGCCCGTGCAGCTATGACATTTTGCCTTTATCCTGATCTGAACAAACAAGATAACATGTACTGTTAGTGCTGCTATTTCATAAGACTTTATATTGCATAAATCACACACTTCAACAAATAAAATCAACCAAACAAAGAACTCAACAGTAGTGGGAGCATAAAATCGTGAACCCAGAAAACACACTTTGCATTTACTTTAAAATAAAAATGATCACCAGTCACGACAGCAGGAAGATTTTGAAACAAACGTTTCACATGAGACACAAGACCGCCAAACTTAGTGTCTTGCAGAGCACTAATTAAACAACAAATCAACTACTGCGATACGGGAACATAATATCTTGATGTACCAGAAGTAATAAAGATGCCATCAATACCCGTTAATAATAGACGATTGCTGCCACCACATCACCCATACAGAAAAGACAAGTCTCAAGGAGATTAAATGTGTGTGTAACAGGCATTAAACTTCTTATCTTTACCTTCACTCCTTTTTAGAGAGAAAAACCGACCCTTTAGAATGTTTTCCGTTGGCCAAAAGAACAAACATTTGAAAAGGAATCCCAAGGATAATTCAAGGCGTACACTAGGAACAATCTGTTTTTATTTCTTAAAGTTCAAGTCGAATAAAGTGAATCAAATTTTAGGAAAAGTTGCTACATGAGCTCTAGCACTAAAAACTTTAATCACTTGTCCAACAACTTAACAAAAATTAAAAATACAAAGACACACATGCATTTCGACACCTCGAAAGTATATCCACATCACCCATCCAACACGTGACATGCAATTCTCATGCTCATTTTTTGAAGAGGAAAAGAGATCAATTATGTTATGTGACAATTCAACTTCCCGACGAAGTAGATAATATCTCTTTAAATTTTGAATGTATCACAGTAGCTATGGTTTTTTTCTTTTTTTTTTCTTTTTTTTTTTTTAATTTCAAAACAAGTATCAATGTTTTTGGCATCAGGCCGGCCGGCTACCCAGAGCAGCAACCACCACCGATCAAGGCAGTAGATGGATGTCGGGCGGTGCTACTCGGATCCAAAATGGCCCGGTGACCTGATCCTAATTGAACCACTACTTAAAAGGGGAAAAAAAGTACAAAATGTTATCGACCATTAACCCCAGAGATCTTAAATATCGATAACTGAGGGGCGAGGTCTGGGGTTTTAGATTATTTCAGTTGTCTCTGTTGACATAAAACATTTCGCGTCAATTCTAGCTACTGGGTGGTACTCACTTAAAAAAATATTTATCCTCGAGTTCAACAAAGTTGATGCAAACTTAAAAATCTATTCTCATATTTCTTTACTTTTCAAAAAGAAAATAAGATAAGTAGACATGTGATAACATATAATTAAACAGTGATTGATCATAATTTATCTATGATTGATTATGGTCAATCAGTGAAAGTATTTATACTTGATATTAGATTCGACGGATTGATTGATGTTTGGCTAAAAATATATTGTTTTTATTGATTATCAATACTTAAATTGTATTGTGTTGATATCATTCTCAATAAAGTGACGTTGGATTAAAACAAATCATTTTTTTCTTTTGATACGATATAAATGTTCTAGGTGGCACATCTTGAATTTATGGCATGCCAAATTTTTTTATAAACTGGTTTTTGACAAGTTTAGATTTTTGGGTATTAAGAAAAATATGGCGCCTTACCTCACATTGTCACGCATCAGCTTCTGCAGTTCAAGTTAGTTTGTTATTGTTAGTTAAATAGCAGTTAACTTTAAGTTTAGTAGATGGATGCATGAAAGTTTTGATGGTACTGTAATTTACAAGGAAGGAATATACACGTCGATGTCTAGAATTTCTCGTGCCTGAGAGTCGTTTGAATTAAGTCATGAGTTAATATGTAGGACTTATATGCTAGGGGGTCAATCAGGGCACATGTATATGCCCCACAATACCCTGATTTTGATCAACAGCGTAGAGAAGTGACGCATGATGACAAAGAATGAATGAATTAGAAAAAATTCTCCACCTTTTCTCTCAAAGAGAACTGTTGGTGCTAGCTCTACAAAGAAAAAAATTTTCAATCCTTCATCCATATCCATATTTCAAGAAGTTTAAGCGCTCTAATATTCAAGATAGTTCAAAAAAACAAAATCCTCAAGAATTGAGGAGGTCAAGGGAGATCCAAGCCAACTTGTGAAAGTTTGGTTAAAAAAAAAAAGGAAATTTTTTTTTTTTATTCCTTTTTCTAAAAGCTAAAATTTTTATGAAGCAACATTAATAAATTTTATGACTTCGATATGAATGGAATAAGGAAATCATGAGCTATGTGGTGATTGTTTATATTATAAGCTAATTTGATGATTGTGTGGTATGGGTTTGGTTTGTTTAGAAAATGTTCATAATTTTAAAAAGTTACTGGAAAGGCCCCAATTTTGCTGGGAAAATTTTGAATATTATGTTTGGGCTTACTTGTCGTTATTTTTAAAGATTTTGGCCACATTTGAAATTTTCCCAGGAAAAGAAAAGTCCGAGATTAATATAAGACTTGACTAAGCGTCGCTGGGAGGTGACAATGCAGACGAAGACTAATGAAGACTCCAAGGAAGACTCTGGAGAGGATTCTGACGGCTGACCATGGAGCATGTCTAGAACTTAGTTTTCACGATTAACGAGATCATATGCATTTTTAAGTCATGTTTACGTGACCTTGTGTCAGAAATAACATAAGATATACTAACTATACGTATTCGTGTGATCTCATGATATTCTATAGTATAGCATACTAATGTTATTGGCGCGACATGGTCTAAATATGACCAAGAGACTTCTTATTATTTCTCAATTGTCTTAAATTAAGAAGTTAAAAAGGTGTAATCATTATCAATAAACCAATGAAACCTTAGCGCCATCAAGATAGCTAGAGGCCAAGACTAAGATCAGGGAAGGTTGGAAATCCTTTTCCGTCATTCATTTTTAAGACTTCACAATTATCAAGAAAGACATTCCAACATCTAATTAACACTTCCTTAGCCATTAGAAAATATAATTTCACTTTCTTATTTAAGAAGTCATGAAATTGTTTCATTACTTCTTTTAGTGTCACGACTTAGAATAAAAAGTAAGTCAGACTTGAGATAAGAAATGAAAAACCGTAATCGATTGAAGTCGAATTCACCATAGATTTTCTCTCTATACTAATGTTCAGTTAGGAAAAGAAGTCATTAAATTTACCGTACTCCAAACCAAAACTATAGCTAAGAACACCAACAAAGTGTATGACAATGTACTCATTTATGGCACTTCACCAACGGATGTTCTTGATCCACTAAAGTATCATTATAGTACAAAAATTGAGACATTGGCAGGTCCCAGCAATGATGAGTTCCATTCCATAATGTGGTATAAAACTTAATACTCATATTCTAAGGGAGGATAGCCTAACTTGATGTTGGTTATGGTAGCGATAATGAGAAAGAAATGCACCATGTTTCTTATGTAAAAAATATATATATAATTTTTTTTTTAAGAAGAAAAACCGTTTTCATTGATAAAATAATCAATTACAAGGAGAAAAGAGGATGAGACGTCCTCAAAGAAAAGAAAATACAAGGCATTTAACAAGAAAAGATAAAATCTACATCACCAAACCCAGCCCATCATCCTCTTAACAACCTATAGCATCCTTCCAGTTAATAATAATCAAGGAAAATGGGACTCCTTTGAGGGCTGCATCAGTGAAAAATATATATAATACAACATGCTTATATATGAGATGTAGATTACCACAATTAATACAGCCATAAGATTTGAGAAATACAGTAACAACTTAGTTTTTTTCTCCCCTTTTTAAAGTGATTTAAGATTTTGAGCCTATAAAAGCTCGTTTTACATCTTGGCCAAGGCAAATTTTTAACTGTCATTCCATCAACTCCCCATTCTCTCCAACATCGATTTTATAGTGTGTTAACACAGTCTCGGGTATCAAAAGACCATCATATCGCTTTTAGCTTTTAGGGTTTTTTTTTTTTTTTTTTTTTTTTTTAAATCATGTTCATGGTTTTTAATTCTTATCCCCATCAAAAATGGTTCAAAGATTGTTGCAAGGTCATGATCATGTTATCTTTAACTTGAAAATCATGCATCAAATACAAAAGTCAAGATCTCGACTTCAAAGTCAAGAATGAAACTGGGGAAATGACTTTTTCCAGATTAAAAATACAATAACGTGAAACCATGTAACAACTTGGAAACCAAACATAATGGACATCAACTAAGAAATCCATCTTATAAGTCGATCACCAATTATAGCCAGGTTTAATACAAATCCAGTAACATAACGGCTTACTTTTCTTCATTTCCAAAAATTAATTTCCAAACATTTAAAACAGTCAGAAAACAGTTTATAAAAGATTTCGGCACGCCATTACTAACATGCCTTAAGAACAATTATACCATATCAAAACAATATAATTTTTGTTTTAATCCAACATCACTTTATTGAGAATAAAAACAATAAATAGAATTTAAGCATCGCTAACCAATAAGAAGAATATTATTTTAGCCAAACATAAATTCATCGAATCTAATATCAAGTAAAAAAAACATCTAAGTCATGAAATGGATCAAATCATCATGTCGATATATACTCCAAACAAAAAACTAATTTAAGGAGACTGAGTAGTCGAGATTACTACCAAAATTGTTCAATGACGTTCGGGTGGGTAGGATGATACTGGTTGTCGTTAAAAAAGCCATGTGATCTCGTGTATAGAAACTTCAAATCACCAATCTTGCCCTTCAAAACTCCGTCTTGTAAATCCAACCTCACAACATGTCCGGGACATCAAAAAAAGATCGGGGAGTCTGCCTTCTAAATTCGGTTGACCGGGTCAAATAGTTGACTGGTTTGACTAGTCAATGAACTTTGATCGGCAACCTGAGGGTACATATGGGCGGCAATTGGTGCCGGTTTCGAAGATCTCGATGAGAGAAACTCATTTCCGGTGTTGACTTCTCCAAATGGTGTTTAGTTTGTCCGAAAAAGTACAAAAACTGAAGTTTCAAGTGACCGAAGCTCGGAACTTTTCCAATGACGATCAAAGTAGGCGTTGCCTGGGTTTTGTTCCTCTCGGCACGAGGAACACGATGATGCAAATTGCCGGTGGTTTGCAGGTCAGACAGCACTAGAATCTCGCTTGAAAGCTTTTGACAACAAAACTTTCGACACCAAATTCCGGCGAACGGTGGCGAGTGAGCGGATGAAACTGACTATGGGGGGTTTCGAGGTACAAGTTGCTGGTGCGTGGCGGCGGATTCTGATCGGAGACCGAGGTCTGTGATGGCAGCAAACATACAAGTGCGTGAGAGAGAGAAAAGAAGGTAAGAGAGACAGAGATAGATAATGTGGTCCGATGATCACTTTCCTTGTGTACACGCATTTTCTTAGCTCAAAATGCTGTGCTTTATTTATTTATTTTTCTTTTCTTTTCTTTTCTTTTCGTCCATTCCATTCAAGGATGTACATGCCGATCTTGCCGATCCCTTTTAAAACCATATGGTAACTACTTCTATTACATACACACATTAATTTAGTGAGTTTGGAATTATGACAATGCAATGTGATTCCTAATTGATAGATTTTGCACTGTTAATCAAATTGTTTAGATGATGGATTCTACTGAAATTTTGAATGAATGATAAATTTGAAGCTATCATATGTTACAAGAATTGATTTGAATAGTTTACCTACAAAGTAATTAATTGAAAATTTCTCAAAGTTTCATAAGTTATGTAATCACATCAATAAAAACAAAAAAAGTGTGATTTAGAATTCTTAATAATCACACCAAGTGAAATGATTAGACAACTTACAGCACAAATTTCTAAATTAAACAAAAATCAAGCTGTGAATATTCTGTAATTAAAGTATACTGTGTGTGATTTTTAACTATTCCTGACAATAATATCATGAATGGTAGATTTCATGTTACGGAATATTTATTAGCATGTTTGAGTAATTTTTCATGTTACACGATCAATGCTAAAAATTCAAGTCTCAAAAATATGTGATCACATAAAACGTGATTTCAGTATTTCAATAAACATGTCAAGTCCACGATTTAATTTTAAGAATGACAAATAAATGAAAAATTACAAGTATTATTTAGACAATTTATGATTGAGACATGATATGATTCTTAAACGTAAAAGTGATTCAGAAAAGTGTTACAACTGCATACAAACAAAACATAAAACTATCATGTGAATTAGCTGTACACGAGCATTACATTATACAATCAACATGAGATTAACAATCAGTTTCAAATTTCAGTCGTATTCATTGTCAAGACGATTTAATTGACAGTACAAAGTTTATCAATTAGAAACCATATTTACATTATCATCATTCAGAAAAACTTGCAGTGAATTAATAAAATAAGTTATATCATAAGGGACTGTCATGTAGTCTCTTGAAATCAGAAGTGCCAACGAATTTTTCTAGCACAAACGAATTAAAGAGAAAATTAAGAAAAAAAATATATTTATGTGGACTACTCTAAGTGGTCATCCAAACAAAAAAAAAAAAGTAGTAGTCTTCAAACCCCTCTCTTTTCACGCACCGGTGCCTCTCACCCGAACGCCCAGTAACCAGAGTTTGGCCACCCCACTCGCCGTCGGTCGCAGGAATTATAAATGTAAAGTTTCATTGTCAAGAGCTTCCATGCGAAATCCCGCTGAAATCCGACCTTCAAACCACCGGAAAGTTGTACCATTGTGTCAATCGTGTCGAGATGAACAAAAACCAACACATCCTCATTCGATCATTGCCAGAAAAGTTCCAAGCTCCCAACACCTTAGAGTTCGGTTTTTGTGCATTTTCAGAAAAACCGGACATTGTTTCCCCAACCAACACCAAAAATGAGTTCTTGTCGAGATCTTCGAAACAACACCAATCACTACTCTTATTCACAGTCAAACCAAACAACTATTTGACCTAGTCAACCAAATTTAGAAGACAGACTCCTGTTAGGAACCCAATAAGTAGAACTTACCATAACAAAACCGGCTTGTAAGGGGAGAGGACCCAAGGGCTTATAAACCCACAATTTATCTTAAGAGTAATTGGCCCAAAATAGTCCCTAAACTCTTTAAAAGGTGACGGTTTGGTCCCTGTTTTAATTTTTTTGGCCGAGACAGCCCTAAACTTCCTAAATGTTGGCCATTTTAGTCCTTTATGTCCAATTCCGTTAAATTTATAACGGAATGAGTCATGTGCATTGCATGTGATCTAATTTGAGAGTGTATTCTAGTAATTTAATAATAATTAATTTAAAAAATATTTTTAAAAAATCATAAAAAAATTGAAATTCATCCCCTCTCTCTCCCAAGCAAACCCAGATTCGTGTGTAGGGCCGATCTGGTCTGGGGGGCGCCTAGGTTCGTAGCCGATGCAGGGGAGTGGGGGGGGCCGATCTAGTCTGGGCAAGGCCTGAGTTCATTGTTGGCCCGATGTGCGATCTGGTCTTGGGGGGGAGGCGGGGGCCGATCTGGTCTAGAGGGGTGCTTAGGTTCTTTACCAGTGGGAAGCGTGGGCCAATCTAGTTTTGAAGGGTTGGGGGGGCATCGGTCTGGAAGCCGTCGCCGAAAGAGGAGGCTATCGCTGGATCTGCAAAGGTAGAGAGGGAGGGGGGGGGGTGGAAGAGAGGGACTTTTGGGAGAGTTTAGGAGAGAGAAAATTAAGGGGCATTTTGGTCTTTTTACTACAAAATTGATCACTTCAGCAAGATTCCGTTAGAAATTTAACGAAATTAGACGGAAAAGATGTGTGACTTCGGCCGAGGGAATCATCCCAGAGATTTGATCGCTTCAAATACCGCAATGATCAATTCATGGCATATCATATTAAGCATAATGGAGTTATGACTTGCTAGTAATTTAGGGCCGCCTTCCACTCCATTCCCTACTGCCCCATCTTTTGCTCCACGCCCACCTACTCCAACTGATGAGATGGCACATGACGATGAGGGACACTAACGTCTCCTTCACTCAGGGAAGTCCTCTGCACTTTATCTTTTTGTTTTATTCTGTTGAGGACAATGTCAGTCTCAAGTTTTGGGGGAGGTGAACTTATCTTAGGATACTTTGATTGGTATTGCTTTTGATTGTTTTAGGAATTTTCGAGTTGGTTTTTATGTTTTTAGTTTAAAAAAAAAAAATTGTGTGCGAGTAATGACTAGGATTGATGTTTAAGGCTGATGATAGAGAATGATTGAACTATTTTATAGTTCGTGGAAATTGATGAACGTTGTGTTTATGTCTGCGCTTGACTCTATGTCGGTTTTATCTCATTTATGGTTCTCTGACACTATAAGCATATAACCTTGAGCTCTTGAATGTTTTGCTTGCTTAGAGTTTATGTGAATGTAGTGATTTTCATGATCTCATAAAGCTTCTAGAACTTGTTTGACTGTCACTCAAAGCGAAATCCTAGATTACATTGCATCAAGGACATGATTCAGTTATTCTTTAGACCGTTTGAGCCTTTCAAGCCAACCCATGCATAATTTTATCCCTGGTTTACCCCTACGAGCCTAAATTATCACTTTCTTTGATATCCACACACTTAGCTTAGCCGTCAAATGTTTTTTTTTCCAATTTTGTCCCTCACCCATTAGCGTATCTGATCATTCTTGGATATCATTATTTGGAGCTATGTCAAATTATGGAGGGATGGGTGGAGTTGCGAAAAGTTGTTCGTATATTCATTTATCAAACAAAAAAAGGTGCTACATCCTTGTGTATAAAACAAAAAGAAATAAATTTGGAGGTGCAGTGTCTCAAAAAAATAAAATAGAATAAAGTGGTTGACAAATATGAGGGTTAGAAGTACGTTTGGGGGTATATTTCCAAGAACGATTTTTGTGACTATGGGTGATTTGAGCCACATTTATGTCCTATATCCTACCTCCACCCTAGCCATACTGATGATTCTTGGTGTTATATTTAGCCGACATTAGTAGAGACTAACAGGAAAAGCAAGCCTATGGAGTTCTCAAATTGTCTTCATCTTTTTTTTTTTTTTTAATAATAGTGGTGCCCGAGACTTTTCCCTAACTAATCCTCGGGACCCATGCAAAGCACCCCCTCCAAATGGATCAGGTCAATCTCCGGCCTTTGGTCCACGGAAGTGGCCCCAAGGAATTGGTAGCACTCAATGAGAATCGAATCTTAGACCTAATACTTCATGAGGTACCAAATCCAAGTGATTCAAAAGTGAGCCAACCCTTTGGGGTTCTCAAATTGTCTTCATCTAGAGATCCATTTCTAATTCCCATGTTTGCATAAACTTATCCAAGTTGTGAATGGTTAAAAGTGAGAGGCTATACACACACAACGAGAGTAGTTTCAAGAGAAAAATAGATGTAAACAGGTGGCTCATGACGTCAAGTAATGTGGAAAAAGGATCATGTACAAATGATACATAAAATAAATCTAGATACTTTGAACAGTTTGTCTATGTTTGAAAGCCGGTTTTCTTTATTAAAAAGACAAGTTGATAGGTTCCACGGTCAGAATTCAAACACGGCAACTGATGCTATATGCAAAATCTAAAAAATAAAAAATATAAATATAAAGTGCTTGCAGGCTTACCCTTACTGCATCTTTTCAGCTTCTTTGCTATGACATTAGTCTCACATTCATCTTTCACACTACTTGTTGATTCCTTATGCCGCAAGGGATGATATCTCATTGATTTCAACTCTTCTTTCGCGACATCAAGTCTCCATTTCTCGTCTTTCTGCCTCGAAACACCAACATAAACCATCACACTATTCTTTACAGTGTCTTTATAAAATAGTAACCCATTATTTCCACAACTTACATAGGCTTTTTCGAACCCCGAAATCTGCTGCTTGCAAAGTTTAAGCTCCATCTCCAAGGCATGGACCCGAGACTCAAAGGGCACAACATTCTGTTCCACTATCTGTTTGTGCCTTCCACGAACCACCTCTGGCTGCCAAACATTCAAAGCCACTGAAGCTTGCCTAAAAGAAACAAAAAATCAAAAACCATATAAATACGATGATGAGGGGTTTGAATTATCTTATCAAGATAGAACATTAAGTTAAATGAGTTGTTTGCTTCATTCTTTCCTTAATTTTTTTAGTTGAAAATGGATTTCCCATCTATTTTCACAACAATTTTAGATCTTTGGTTCATAAATTAAACATTATTGAACATGTTCCCTTTCTTGATTCTATATTTCTCCCTAATTCTTCATTTATTCTTTCTTCCTTTCTCTCCCAAGGTCCTAAATCAATATCATTCCTTTCTTTCCTTCCAAAATTCCTATCATCCAAACAGCATATATAAAACCACTACTCCTTTTACTAGTCCAATTTCCCATCCTTTTTTCCCCCTAATTCCAACCAAACTGAGTGAAAAACTAGAAAAGATAACAGTTATGATTATTTATAACCATAATGAATCTATTTCAAGCAAAAATACATCGAAAAACTGATCATTACTTGACCTTGCGTAAATTGGATAGCTCCACAAGAGTTGCTCTCATCTTATCGCTCTCGACCGCCAAGCGACTCTCCAATTCCCGAATCTTTCTGGAATGTTCCGCAACCTGACTCTCCTTCATCAGCACCGCCCTCCTCTGCGCCGCCATCTTCTTCTCCTTTTCCCTCTCAAACCTAAAAACCCTAAAACTGTTAATACCTCAGAAAAAGAAAAGGCAAAATCCGAAATCCGAAATCTTAGAAGAAAAGAAAGCAGAGTCACCTGAACTTGTAGAGCGACTTGGAGGAAGGGAGCGACGGAGAAGTGGAGCGATCGGAGAGAGTGAAATCGGAGGAGAGAAGGAGGGACCAGAGATCGTCGTCGTCGGAGAGGCGGCGAAGGCGTCGGGAGGAGATGGAGAGGCAGCAGAGGTCTTTGTAGGTGAAACCGCGGGTTTGGACACCGATTTCGAGAATTCCCCGCCATAGCTCGCCTGGGAGAGCCGACATTAGTCGTTGCTCTTTGTCGGAGCGGTTTATCGTGTTAAGCACTGCGTTTCGGCAGCAAGGCCTTTATAGTTCATCGTCATTGACTCGTAGCTAAACTCGGTATCATCATTCGTAGAGTATTTAATACTCATGTCCACAAACTATAACTTACCTCTTAAATTTTAATTTTGAATATTTATCCTCTAATTTACTAAAATATAGTAATATATTCTTTATTAATTGATTTTTGTTAAATTGATCATGAAAAACTAATATACGTCTCACTTGAAAATCGAAAAAACATGTTTTCAATTAAAAATTTTCAAATATAATAACAATTCTAATGCAAATCTTCTAATTTTAAATATTTAATTTAATATAAAATTAACTAAAAGGGATACAATGTAACAATTTAATAAGTTTCCAAAATTAAAAATTTAGGAGGCAAGTTATCAAATGATAATAAGCTTGTGTTTGATTCGTCGGTTGGAGATAAAATTTTTAAATTAGAGTTGGTTGATTTTTCAAACAATAATTTATAAATTTTGTTGACTTTTCAAGAAAAATAAAAAACAAAAGCAAAAAAAAAAACAAAAACAAAAACTGACATGAAAAAGTACAATTTAATTGGAATTAAACTTAGACTCCGTTTGGTGTTACAGTTTGAGTTGAAATTTTTAAGTTTGAGTTGGTTAATTTTTTAAAAACTAGTTATAATTTTTGTTGATTTTTCAAAAAAAGATAAAAATTGAAATAAAAAATTTGAGTTTAAAATGGTTTACCAAATGGAGGCTTAAACATCAAACAAAACGTAAGTTTATGAGGCATTAGTGCTGAATACACTTAAATTGTCGTGGCTTCTTTAGGCGTCTATGTAAAGAAATATGTGGGTAGTATTATTTTTTTTAACAATGGTCATTTTCCTTTTTGTAACAGAAAATCTATAAGTCTAATCGATTATGTGTTCACGTATCAGATTAGGTTTATTTGAGTTTAATTTGTAATCCAAAATGTGATTTTTGAATTTTTTTTAATCCATTATCAATTCGTGAGACTCCTTTCAATCCAATCCATCTGCAGATTGGATTAACAAATTTAATTCATAAACTCTAAAAAACTAAAACAAACATGCTAAAAATATAAAATAATTCAATAAAATAACACAACAATCTAATTAAAGTCTTCAACTAATGTACTAAATTATAGCATAACAATTCATTACAACAAGCAAACATTAATTAACCTTAAAGTTAAAAAAAAATTTATGGACCAGAAAATAAGACTAAAAATTACGTAGAGACATATCTTCAATACATATATGCTTATTTAGCATTCATTGAAGAAGCTACAGAGTCGATTACACAGAGTATTAGTTTGAAAGGCTCGTTGGAATTGATCTACTACAGAATTTACATTATACGCAACAGAAGCACCTAAAGTACTAAATGGAATAGGTATTAATTTGGTGATGGTTGGAGCTGCAAATTCGGATTCGGCAAGAATCTTAAAATTTTTTAGGAAAAAAAAAATGGATACATATATCTAAAAATTTATAAGGTTTTGAATTTGAGGATTACACGGATTGAGATATAATTCAATTTGTAACCTTTGAATTGGAAAAATCTCAATTTATTACCAATTCATTGGTCTCTCAATCCAATCCAATCCACCGGATTGTCTTGGAAAGAACGGATTGAGCAAATTCACAGATTCTATGAATACAACTATTGATTAATATTATTTTATTTTTTATTGATCAATTATTAATTAATTATCAATCACCGATTGACCGAATGATCTCGCTATTATTTTTCTAAATATTAAAAAAAAAACTCGATCATTTTTTTAAATAAATGTTCATAAACTGTTTACCTATCTAGTTTTTCTCTTTGTAGAAATTAAAAACGGTTTAATGACCCTTTTTTTTAATTATGGTGCCAATATCAATTTTAAATTGAGAATTAATTTTAAATAAGTATTTGGAAAAGAGAAAAATAAGTACTGTATTTGAAAAAGAGAAAAATAAGTGTTATACAAATTTTAAGTATATGAGTTTAATCATTTTTTATTTTATTTTATTTTTAGTATGTTTATAAATATGTAAAACAAGTTTCACAATTTTTGAAAAAACAAAAAGAGAAGTAAATAAGTTCTAAGAAATTTTTTTGTTTTTTTGTCTTTTCTCAATTTTTGCCCCTTAAAAGATGTTGAAACGTAATCTTTAGGGCCCGTTTGGTTGGTAAGTTTGGTTTAAACTAAACTGTACTTTTTTCATCATGTTTTTTATCTTTTTCCCTAAAAGTTTTTTATCTTTTCTGAAAAAGTCAACAAAAATTACTATTCAAACTTAAAAATATCAACTCAACTCAAACTCAACTTATACATTAAATTTTTTTTTAAAAAAAATACTTTTATAGTTTGTAAAAATAAGAGGATAATTCCCCTAAAAAAATAAGAAGATGGTTGAGGAAAAAAACTGATAAATCCTTTTCAATTATTTAGTATAAATTGTTCAACGATATTATTATTATTATTATTATCTTCTCATCTTAACAAAAATAAAAATCTCAAAGTGCATTTTTCCTCCTTACATTTTTTCATATTTCTTCTTTATCTCTCTGGTTAATGCTTCTCTTTCCTTTTTTTCTCTTTCTTTTTCTTTGATTTGACCCCCCGCCGCCCCCTTTCCCCCTACTTTTGCCTCATGAATTTTCTCCTTTTATAACTTCTCATTACATTTTTTTTCCCTCTTTTTCTTCAAAATTCAAAACTTTTAATATGTACCACCAAATACATTTATCTTCTTTCTTACCTGTATTGTGTAATAAGGGAGTGTTTGGTCATTGGTGTATAAGTTGAGTTTGAGTTGAGTTGAGATTTTTAAGTTTAAATAGTAATTTTTGTTGACTTTTTCAGAAAAGACAAAAAAATTTTTCAGAAAAGACAAAAAACATGATGAAAAAAATACAGTTTAATTTGAGATGAGTATTAATACCAAACAAGCCCTTAACTTTTTTAAAATACTAGTTATATAGCACGCACAAATGTGTATGGAAAAAATAAATAAAATAAGTAATATGTGTGAAAACACGTATGGAATAGATAAATAAAGTAAAATAAAAGTGAAAAAAAAAAACAAACAAAAAAAGTCACATAACAAGCAATTAAAATCGTCATACGACGACCACTGAAAATGAATGAAAGGGAATGAATAAATCCATTCTTTGATATATTGATATAACATAGCATACATATGATGTATGTAGGAAGGGAACCAAAAAAAAAAAAAAAGGAAAAAGAGCAATGCCGCATGGCAGAAGTTTGAGTATGAACCAAATTCATCATTCATCTTTTTTAAATAAAGGAAGGAGATATCTTCATTTAAATAATTTTCTTCCATCTCTTATAATATTATTTTTAAAATGTGACTCTCATAACTACCATTTTTTTTAATTTTTTTATTAAAACTTTTTTCTCAAACGTATTTCCATTTAAATATTTTTGTTTCTTTCATATACATGTCTCAGTTAAGTTTCTATATAATAATTTCACTTAGTTAGTATTTATTTTAGTGTTATCATCTTTCCTTTTGATTTGTCCCTTTTAAGATAACTTTTTTACCTTTATCCTCATTTTTCTTATTTTTATTTTTTCCTTTGGTTTCTCTATTTCTTTCAACTTCTTATTTTAATTATCTTATAGATTTTTTCTTTTCCATTTTTATTCTTCTCTATTTAAACATTTTTTTCTTATTCATATGTATCGTAGTTAATCTTTCTATAAAATAATTTAAATTTATTATTGTTTAAACATTTTCTGATTTATTTTGATTTTACCCTTCTTTCTTTTAATTTGTGCTTATTAAAATAATTTTCTCAAATAAATCCTCACTTTTTTCCTTTTTATTTTTTATTATTTATTTATTTTTCTTTGAACTTGGGGTCGGAGAATTCAAACTCGGAACCTTTAAGAAGAGTTAGGTGTGGTTTCTTTTAAGTCTAATTATTATTATTATTTTTTTAAATTTGATGATAAGAGAATCAAACTCAAAACCTTATATTATTATTAAAAGTGACAATCACGCATCTTAGTACCGTTTTGATCAACCTTTACTTTTGACTTTTTTTTTTTGGTTTCTTTGTCCTTATTAAAACAATTCTTTTAAAATACATCCACCCTTAAACATTTTTTTCTTGCAACTCTCTCATTTATGGTCTAGATAATATATTATTTTACACGTGTAATATATATTATTTTACACGTG
The DNA here is from genome assembly GCA_038430175.1 of Ficus hirta. NCBI lineage: Eukaryota > Viridiplantae > Streptophyta > Magnoliopsida > Rosales > Moraceae > Ficus > Ficus hirta. The sequence goes on from CM076597.1 coordinate 432,011, forward strand.
TGGAGCGTATACTCTAACTAGTGTTAACATAAAAGGGTGGGACTTATGAAATATATATATATATATATATATATTGTTTTTCTTTCTTTTGATTAGAGTGCAAATTATGGTTATCTTTCTAAATATCATTAAACGTAAATATCAATTAAACTCGTTTTTTTTATACTAAACGAGGATTAAATGTTAGTTTTCAACTTTATATATAGCTTTGACATTTTGGAAATAACTAACGATCAAATTTAAGTTTTTATTTTATTTATTTATTTATTTATTATTATTGTTATTATTTCATTGTCAATTATGGAGTATGCGGGGAATAGGAGTTATTGCCAGAGATGAAACTAGAATGAGCAAAGCTAATGGTCATCACTAATGACAACATTTGAGTTGGCAGCTGATTTGGCTGCCAACTTGGTTAAATAATGAAGGATAATTAATTATAGTGGGACTCATTATTTTTTTTTTCTCCAAACTGTAAAAAAAAAAAAAAAAAAAAAAAATGGTATTTGTTGGTTTCTCTCTCTTCTTTCTCTCTCTACCACTCCCACCACTCTCTCTCTCCTCCCACATGCACCACCAGCCGTCGATCAACCACTTCTCCGCCCTCCAATCCTCCCACTCCACGCTCCGCTACATGATGTCGCCGTCCAAGTTAGCCTTCTGCGACCCGTTCCATCTGACTTGGCAAGTTGCGGATACGCTGCTCGTCTGACGAACGGACCGATCGTCGCGGAGGTCGGCGACATCGTCGTCGTCGTCGTCGTCGTCTCCGGCCACGCGTGCGACTACAAGGATGTTCCACTCTTCGTCGAGGTCTACAACCGGAGAAAGGGCACGTGGAGTGCGTGCCAGTCGACACCGGTGTTCGATGATCTAGGCATTTACACGACACAAAGGTAGAAATAATCAATGAAGAGTACTGATGGATAACCATATAAGATGCCAATAATTAATCTCTGTTCTGGCCGACAACATGACGTGACTGTAGGATAAAGTCATGACCTCGTTAATTTTGAAGCCATAGAGTTCATAATTCACAAACATAGGATTCCACAAAAAAAAAGTGTTATTAGGCAAATCATGCAAATTTTACTTCACTAACATTCTAAAGTTCTATTCGACAGAATTTTTACTTAAAACTTTTAGCTAGTAAAAAAAGAGGCTTTTCACTAAGGATTAGGAACGTTTTATCTTATGAGGTCAATGATTTTTAAAGTTTTCTAATAATTGGTAAAATTCTTTAATAAAATTTATACTGTCTAACTTAATCTTTATTGTAAGATTTAAAATCTATTCAGAAGAGTTTTTACCTGAAGGCACTTTGACTTTGACAATAAGCTCTTATGGAAAATGGAAGCTTTGACAGATCATCTAAACACTTCAAAAACATGCTTTTGAACTTAGAAGCCGAAAGCAGCTTCTAGAAAGCTCTGCCAAATAGGTTCTTAAACTTTTACCAAAATCCCCGAAAACATTATGCTGTCTTCCATAATTTCTACATCTGCATCTGGCAACTTCCAGTTGATATAGAAAAAAAGGTTTTTTTGTATTGGTGCATCCCAAACTTATTATAGAGTTGCAATTTACACCATAAATTATTAATATCGACAATTTGCACTCTAAACTTACAAATCTGTAGCAATTTGCACCCCATTGATAAACAATGTTAATTTTTTTAATGAAAATTAATACTTCACTTGCATATAGATTATCAATTAATAAAGATACAAATGATTATTATGTCATGAATTAAGTACAAATCACATATCAATTTCCTTCAAAAGATTAAAGAGGTGCAATTTGCTATATATTTGTAAGTTCAGAGTGTAAATTGTCAAAATTAAAAATTCAGGGTATAAATTGTCAAAATCAAAAATTCAAGATGCAAATTGCAACTCTACGATAAGTTTAGGATATACCAATACAAAATAGCCTAGAAAAAAAGATGTGATTCTAAGAAAGAAGTTTATAGGTTGGCAATTTATTTGCTTATTTTATGGAATCTTTTAAGGATTTAGTGCAAAAATGAATCACTAAACACACCGAATCTCGACTTTTGGACTAATTTGCTTCCAACTTCCAGTGCCTGTGGAAGTTGAATTGCAAACAATGATCCTTTCCACCAAAGACCCTTTAAAGAAAGGCGTACAAGAAGAGCCGAGACATGACAAGGCTAGGACATACAAGGCCAAAGCACTCCTGATTTAGCTAGAACTGATGGCTACTTTAATTGCAACCAAATTTCAGCTTCTCTAAGAAAATTACCCTTCAGAATCTTGACCTAGTCCCTAGTACAATATTAGTACCATATTCTTTCCCTTGCCAACACTGTTCCATATTGCCCACATTGATGCACGTATCCATTCCCGTATCCCGTTCTACATATATTTTAGGCTATAGAAAGCGGTATTATTCGTCCATGAATGTGATTATTGTCACTCAGCTCTCCATATAGGATGAGATATTCCTATTCTTCTGTATATTGCTTTAATGTTTTGGTTCACCACCGATTTATTCATAGGAAGGACATTAGCCAGAGAAGAGGACGTCAAGAAAAGACGAGCAAAATGAGGAAAAGAGATGACAATGAGGAAGCGGACAAACCAAGCAAATTAAGAATAAACAGAGAATAACAATAACGGGCATTCACTAAACGAGTGAGGATATTGTACGTATTCCAACTTATCTTCTGAAAAAGCAAGTCTTGAACTGATTAACATCGTAAATAGAGCCTTAGGACCCAAACTAAATGAAACTGTGATAGTTATGTATTATTTCAGTGTTCCATTTATTGGGAATTACATATAGAATTGAAAATATTTTTTTTCTATCTGCTACTACTTTTTCTTCCTCCCTCCCCTCGTCCACGTTCCCCTCAAGTTCTTCCTCATACTTCCCTTCCTCTACCCTTTCTCTCTCTCTCTTCCTAAGTCCTAACCTTCTACTTTCTACTGCATCATAAACCCTGCAATTACCACTCTCCACTCATAAAAAACATATGACTACCAGCATCGTGCAAACAAATTATGCAGCACACTTTGTAATTCGAGTAATAAACTTCCATTTCTGAGCCAAACATTTTAACATGTACATTTTTCCAAACATTTTTCTGAGTCAAACATTTTTCCAAGTACTATTCCTTGTCAATTTGCAACTCTTTATGATCAAACGTGTAGTAACAATCTTGAAGAAAGTCCATGAATGCAATTTTTAGTACTTCACAACCTTTGTCTGTGTTCAGATGATTAGAGAAGCCTTTACTTGTCTTCTACAAATTGCCAAACAAAGACGACAAGCTGGAACAAAATAAATCTTATCCAACCCTCAAAATTGGGATACTTATCTTAAACATGTATCACAAATGACAGATAAGTAACTTCCCGGCGTAATCTCCAAAGTTCTTCTCTAGAACCGAAAGAATTTCATTTACAAACAAACAAGCACCAGAAGACAAAAAGTCATATATGAGTAAAGCGTGATGGCTGAAAATTATTAAGGACACAACCAACAGAGTTTGTATGGTCCCATCAGCACTTATACAGAAGCAACTGCAAGCAGTGCATTCGCGGACTTAAGTGGCCGTTGGCTCAAATAATTGGGCACATAACAAGAGGTAAAAGCTTAACAAGTAAAATGTTAAAACAGCTTCGATCAGTAAAGAAAATATTAGATTTTCTATATAGATGTAAGACCCGAAAGGTCAGTCAAAAAAATTACAATTCAATTACAAGTTGGTAAGAACTATCAACGGTTTCATTGTCGAAATCAGGTTAAACTGTTAGAAAATCCAATGGGCAAGAAAATAATGACAATACATGAGATAGTACCTTTCAATTTGTATACAGATCAAAATGCCCAAATAAGAACACCAAGATTTCTTTCACGGAAAAAGCAAGGTACCTTGATTGAAAAATGTGAGTATCCTAATCAAAACATCAACAGGTTCGTCGCTGCCCCAACAACAAAAGGCTCCATCAACAACCTTGTCAAGAAGTAAAACATCACACCCAACGCAATCGATATCGGGAGGGCAGGTAGAGCTCTACGGTGCACAGACAACAAAATGAGAGTGCAGCCAAGTCCCGAGATGATCGCGAGGTAACACGCATACACCGTCATAAGATCGTACATTGCAGCCCTGCCCACAAGCACACTGTAGAAAATGAAGTCCCCCAGACCAAGCTTTATCCCTCTACCACTTGCCACTTCTCTCTCACTCCCCATTCCCATCATTTCCACAAGAGGAGACATTTCCTCATCCACAGCACCACCTTCCCTCTCTCTATTCCCAATCACCCGATTCTCATCAGGCTGAACCACCACCGTTGAATACTCTGAACAATCGCTGCCATTCCCCACCAACGGCGACCCCTCGTCCTCTTCCTCTCCATTACTCTCATCAACCTCAGCCGCGGTGTACTCCAAATTGCCACCACCGCGATTTTCGCCTCGGTTTCTACCCACATTGTCCTGAGGCATCGCCTGAAGCTCGACATTGCCCAAATCCGAAGAAACCCCCGCGACCAAGAGTCCCAACGGCAGCCCGCGATTCCCCGCTTCTCTCGGCACCGTCGGCCGAGCCTCGTAGACCAACGCCGGGAGCTCCTCGTCCCGGCTCGAGGCCAACTCCACCAAGAGCTTAAGCGGCCCACCGGGGGCCAAAACCGCGACGAGATCATACACGGCCAAGGCCACAAGCAAGCTCCAAGTGGTCCACTCGGGCAATTTGGTAAACCAAGTGGCAACAAAAATCCCCAGAGAAACCATGTAAGATTGGCGCCAGATAATCGGCAATCCACCGGAGAAGAGGGAGAGAACGCCGACGACGGAGAAGTTGAAAAGGAGGAGGAAGGAGGTGAGGGAGTCGATGGGGATGGAGAAGTGCTGGATGAGGGAGAGGAAGATGGAGCCGCCCATGGTGGCAAAGACGAAGAAGGCGGAGAAGCGCATGTAGTTCTTGAGGAAGGAGGTGAAGCGGTAGTAGTAGAGGAGGACGAGGAAGAAGGTGACGAGGGTGATGAGGAGGACGAAGACGAGGGCGTTGAGGAGGGCGCCTTCGAGCTTCTCGGAGACGGTGTCGGAGGGGTCTTCGACGTATACGAGGTTGGCGGCGGTGCGGATTTGGGTTTGGGCGGAGGCGGAAGAGGAGGAGGAGAGGGAGTAGACGAGGAGGACGACGAGGAGCATGCAGATGGAGACGGGGGACATGACGCCCACGATCTCCGACCCGATCGAGTCGAGGATGCTGGATTCCATGGCGGAGGGAGGGAGGTGACGGGGGATTTTGGTTGGGAGATTTCGTCGAGCAGGTGGTGGGTGGTTTGGTTTTGTGGGTTCAAGCCTCAAGGCATTATTTGATTCTGCGGTAGTTTTGCTCTTTTCAGCTTTTCAAGTAGACCAGGCAGGGAGATGGGGATTTGGACACTCTCACAATAGGCGCGTGGCGATTTGGGTGTTCTACAATTGAGTGCTCAAAACTCCGTTGAGTTGATGCCTCGAACCGACCAGACACAGTTGATTACAACTAATATTAAAATAAGAAAATTAGGTTTGCTGATTTTTTTTAGTCACTAAATCTAATAAATAATCGAATATTTTTAATCTGTAAATTTGATCAATCAATGATCAATTATGATTAATAAGTAATTGATTATGAAAATTGATGATTTAAATTATGGTTCAATTATTGATCACAATAAATAATTAATTGACAAAATTAGTAATTTTATATGGTGATTGATCATTTAAAAAAAATTGATTGATCAATTTACAAGGGAAAAAAGATCTTTTAACTAATTTTTAAAAATATCGGTCATTTATTAAAAAAAAAACATTTCTTTAAAAAACGTTATTTAGTTCTAAATCCCAGCAAAAATTTATCATCTGACTTTATTCCTTTAATTTTGGAAAATTTTCACAATATCACCGTTTATTTTGTGCTATACATAAGAATTGTTGTTTTAATATCTTGATCACTTTTTTTTTTAATGATCTAATTTGAATCCAACAATTTTGTGTTATGCACTATAAATATAAATATGAATATTCATAAATTCCACTATCAAAAAATCAATCTTACGCTTAAAAAATTATTTTCTACCAATATTAGAAACTAATAAATCATACTATAAAAATACTCTTGATTTTTAAAAATATCTCGTGCTCCTTTTCTAGTACATAAATATCTGGTTTATTCCTTTAATTAATAAATTCTATCTGAATTACGTGAAAGTTAATAAGTTATAAAGAGAAAAGATCAAAAGATATTGCTAGGTGTAAAATAAAAGAAAGACCGTGGTAGATACTTTTTTTGGAGCAGCTATCGTTAGGTATCATTTTATATGCTAGATTCTGTTGGGAATGCCCTAAGAGTGAAGACATTTTAGTTATATTTAATTTATTTTAAATTAATTAATAATAAATTTGAGATTTTTTCATTACATATTTGTTATATTATCCCTTTTTAGATTTACATGTTAAAATAAATGTAAGCAAATATGGCTTATTGACAACTTGGTGTTTAAACTGTTAGAATGTTGCATGCAATGGATTTTTGTATACGAGAAGACAACATACTAAAGTGAGTAGTCTAAATCTATAGTCCATAGTCTATAGGGTTAGAGTGAACATCTAATTCATATAAAGACTACTATGTTGTCTAAAGCCAATTGGGGAGATGATTTATCTTGACCATATGGAGCGAGCCGACTCCCAAGTAGAGACATAGATATATTACCTAATGGTGGTGATATATTGGATTGGACCAAAATGTGATTAATTTATAAGTCAGCTTGATTAGATTAATTCACTTTTGACGTTCATTATGCAATAATCTTAATTTTGAGTAAGTAAGTGACTTCATGTTTATGACTTGTATACTTTGATGTTCCAAAAACTAAAGTGTCTCGGAATAGTAAGCTATTAAACCGGTTCGTTGGGTATATGACTTATATTCGATGTGAACTTTGTTTATAGATATGGAATCATAGCTCCCATAAAAGAGTAAAGGTTATCTTCTTAAACGGCCTTATACAGGATGTGAAATCACGGTAACGCCTCGTGTCAATTCTGCCCTGATCACACCCTTCGGTAGGTGTTTACCGCCACCGGCATACTAGGTTGGATCTCCTATGTTGGAAAATATGTTTGAGCATGTTCTATTTGGGACTATTCTTCGATGGCTCAAATAGCACATGGATCAAATTTTATAAATAATGGTTACACACTTAAGACTAATTTAATTATTAACCTTCCCTAGAAGCTCTGTTAATTGAATTGGTGACCAAATAAACGGTTGTTAATATATGTCTTAACCTTGGAGGATTTAAGGCAACATATATTAATTGGACGGGGTCCACATTTTCGGCTATTTGTCTCATGATCACCCCTCAGTAGCTTGGAGCAATAGATGCTAAAAATTACCGTTATAATACTACATGTTTTTTCTAAGTTTTTCATGTAGGAACATATTTATATTTTATTTGATAAATCTTTTCTTTATATTTACTTGTGCATTGATATGATGATCATATATATTTATTTTCAGTTCAAAATATCACCAAAACATTAAATGGCGATAATTATAAAGACTGGAAAAGAAACTTGCTAATAGTTCTCAGCTGTGAGAGACATAAGCTCATACTAGATGAACCTCGCCCACCCGGGCTACTTCCTGATGCACCTCTTAAAGAGGTCCCTATCATGTTTACTCGTTGGAGAGAATCCAATAAGATAGCTTGATACTACATTTTGGCTAGTATGACGAGTGCTTTACAAAAGCAACATGAAGCTTATCAAGTTGTTAGGGAGATCATGGATAACTTGAAGGACATGTTCGGAGGTCAAGAAAAATTGGCTTGACAGTCCGCTATTACAATTTACAAGTATTATGAACTCTAACCAAAATGAGGGTACTCCGATAAAGAATCATAGGCTTATGCTTATGGGTTTCTTTGCTGAAGCTGCTGAAAATGGTGTAGAGTTGGACTACAATACCTAAATTGATTTGGTGTTTAAAACTCTTTCAAACGATTTTGTCGGCTTAAGGCCACATTTAACCTTGGTAACAAAGAGTTACGACTCACCGAGCTCATGGGGCAATTGCAAGCTTATGAGCTTATGATCAATGATGGGGTATCGGTTCAATCCAAGGGAGAGGCCAACTTAGTTGTTGTTATATCTTCTGGTCCCTCGGGGAACAAGAAGAAGAAGCAAAGGCAAAAGAAGCAAGGGGCTTCTAGCTCTTCCATTCCTCCTATTTCTAACGGGAAGAACAAAAAGCCTAAGAACCCTAAGAAGTCCAAATGCTTCTATTGTGGCAAGGTTGGTCACTTTAGGAAGACTTGTAAGGAATTCCTAACTGCCAAGGGCAAGGAAGTTAAGGATCTTCTTTACTTAGAAGTTTGTTTGGTGGAAGAGTCAAAAGACACTTGGGTCATTGATTTGGGAGCCACTAATCATCTTTGTGTTTCTTTACAGGGGTTCAAGGAAATGAGAAGTCTACATGATAGGAGCCTCTCGTTGCGAACCGGGGATCGTAGCTTGGTGTTAGCAGAAGCAGTGAGAGACGTACATCTTTACTTTGATAAATTTAGGTTTATTTTATTGAAAGACTGTTTTTATGTTCCTAATTTTAAAAGGAACCTTATTACGATTGCTTGTTTAATTAAATATTCTTATTCAGTTTCGTTTAATAAAATAATAGTTATTTGCAAAAACAAGTCTTTTATCTGTTCTGGTTGCATGGATAGTAATCTTTACTTTATCAAACCTGAGATGCACTCACTGCTTGACATTGAATTAATTGATAACTCTAAAAGGTTAAAAACTTCTCACTCTAACAAGGCATATCTTTGGCATTTAAGACTTGGTCATATTAGTCAAGAAAGGATTCAAAGATTGGTGAAAGACAGTCCTTTGGATACTCTAAAGGAGGTATGTTTCCACAATGTGAATCTTGCCTTGAGTGAAAAATGATTAAGAGGTCTTTTGGAGCTAAGGGTACTAGGGCCAATGATCTCCTAGAGAAAGTACACACTAACGTACATGGCCCCATGAACGTCAAGGCGCGTGGAGGGTTCGAGTACTATATCACCTTTATAGATGACTACTCAAGATATGGATATGTATACCTAATGCACTGCAAGAGTGAAACCTTTGGTAAATTCAAAGAGTATCGTGCGGAAATGGAGAAGCAAATGAGTAAATCCATGAAGACACTTCGATCCGATCGAGGTGGTGAATATCTCTCCAATAAATTTCTAGGACATCTTGTAGAGAATGAGATTTTATCCCGATTGACTGCACTGGGAACTCCACAATAGAATGTGTAGTTGAAAGGAGAAATAGAATATTGTTGGATATAGTACGATCCATGTTGAGTTATTCAACGCTACCATTATCTTTTTGGGGATATGCACTAAAAACGGCTTGCTATATTCTAAACCAAGTTCCAACTAAATCAACTTCTAAGACTCTGTATGAGTTGTGGCATGGCAAGAAGCCCTCCATTGTTCATAAGAGAATATGAGATTGACAGGCACATGTATTGGTTGGTGTAGGAATATTTGGTTGTTACCAAATATTAATCATTCTATATTTAGAATGATTGATTTGTTAAGTTTCCCGATTATTTTGGGAAGTTAATGTATAGCAGTTTTTTAGGGATAGTAGTTTCTGGTTTTCCTTTTATGGAGACTGAATTCTTGTATATATATATATGTGATGTATCATTATCAGAAAAATATAGAAAAACAGTAAATTTTCCCCGAAGTCTACTTTTATGGTATCAGAGCCATACGCTCAAAGTCCTGTCTTCTCGTCTTCATCGTCTCCTTGGTAGTGTGTTTCCACGGCAATGAGTTCAGAGAAGGAAGTAATCGGTGCTGACAAGGATGGTTCATCATTCTCCAAATCCAGCCCAGTCACAATGACTGTGGTTGCACAGTCCTTTGGAGAAGGATCATCACTACAGATCACGAATCACAAGTTGAATGGCAAGAATTTCCTCCAGTGATCCCAATCGGTTCTGATGGTACTCCGAGGGAGAGGAAAAATCGGCTATATCACAGGTGAGGTTCAGCGTCCCATTTTGACGGATCCGGCTTATGGACATTGGGAACTTAATAATTCCATTATTATGGCATGGCTGATTAACTCGATGGAGCCTCATATCAGCCATCTGAGATGCGGTCAGAGAAAATTATTCAGATCTCGAAAATGCCTCACAGGTTTTCGAAATTAAAAATAAACTCAAGGATATTTGGCAAGGGAATTTGGACATCACCGAATATTATAATGTGTTGCAGATTCTTTGGCTGGAATTGGATATGCACTATGAGGCGGATTAGGGTGATCTTGAAGTCAACGTGAAGTTCAAAATCCACCTAGAGAAGGAACGGTTATATCATTTTCTCGCTGGGCTCAACAAAGAACTTGATGAGGTGAGAGGACGAATTCTAGGCCGAAGACCACTACCTTCCATTGGTGAAGCTTTTGCAGAAGTACGACGTGAAAAGAGCAGACGCCGGGTGATGCTAGGTGAAAATAAGGATTCGTCTGTGGCTCCTTTAGGTGACAGACCTGCTGAGAATGCTGCTCTTATTACAAAAAGTAGTGGTAACCGATTTTTTGGTGATCAAAAATCAAACGAGCTCCCACGGTGTTCGTACTATAACAAACTCGGTCATACCCGAGAATGATGTTGGGGCCTTCATGGAAGACCCGCCGATGCCAAACCAAGGAGACAGCATCAAAGTAAGGGATTTTAGGATACTACAGTGGACAAAACAGAGGACACTAGCAACCGTGAGACAACTGGGGTTTCCTTGAACAAAGATCAACTTGAACAGCTACTCACTCTTCTGAAACATCAAACCGTGACTAATCGCATGACAGCAACAAGCAGTTTTGCTCATCAAGGTATAGCCCTTCATGTAGAAAATCAAATTCCGTGGATACTTGACTTTGCCACATCCGATCACATGACAGGTAACTCATTCCTTTTTTACTCTTATACTCCATGCCTTGGGAGCTCAAGAGTAAAAATAGCAGATGGAACATTCTCTTGCATTGCTGGAAAAGGATCTATCTGCTTGTCTGACAAACTTGTGCTGTATTCAGTACTTCATATTCCAAACTTAGCATGCAATTTGGTGTCTATTAGCAAGCTCACTCATGACCTTAATTGCACTGCTAATTTTTCTGTTACTTCTTGTCATATACAGGAGCAGGGGTCGGAGAAGACGATTGGCATTGCTAAGGAGGATGGCAGACTCTACTATTTTAAGAATGATAAATGTGTGGATAAACAGGTTACAATAGCTGAGTGTGTTTCTTTTGCTTCCAATAAAGATGTAATGATGTGGTATCATAGGTTAGGCCATCCCAATTTCCATTATCTCAAACGTTTGTTTCCAGATTTATTTATTAATAAAAATCCTAGTTCTTTTCATTGTGATATATGTCAATTGGCCAAATAGACATGTACCTCATATCCAGCTAAACCATATATAGAGTTTCATCCATTCACCCTAATTTATAGTGACATATGGGGACCTTCTCGTGTCAAGAATATCACAGGAACTAGATGGTTTATTACATTTATTGATGACCATACCAGAGTCTGTTGGGTCTATCTTTTTAAAGAAAAAACCGAACTCTAAAAAATCTTTCAAAGCTTTCACTCCATGATAAAAAATCAATTCCAAACCTCAATTAAAGTTTTGAGAACTGACAATGGAACAGAGTATTATAAATCCATCTTAGGTGAATATCTAGCAATTAATAGTATTATTCATTAGAGTTCTTACACTGATACACCACAGCAAAATGGTGTAGCAGAAAGAAAAAATCATCATTTACTTGAAGTTGTTAGAGCCCTAATGTTTACAATGTATGTTCCAAAATACATCTGGGGAGAAGCCATCTTAACAGCTTCATATCTTATAAACCATATGCCATCCAAGATTCTCCAATTCCAAACCCCTATGTCTGTTCTTCTGCAAACCTATCCAATGTTTTGATCTTTCTCCTCTGTTCCCCTTAAGATTTTTGGTTGCATAGCATTTGTCCATATCCATTCCCAGAACCGTTCAAAACTTGATCCAAAAGCAACCAAGTGTGTTTTTATAGGATACTCTTCGACTCAGCGTGGGTACAAATGCTATCACCTACTCTTCGTCATGTGTATGTGTCCATGGATGTTACCTTTCATGAAACTCAACTGTACTTCCCTATCTCTCATCTTCAGGGGGAGAATCTAGACGAAGATGGATCTTGGGAATTTGCCATTGAGAAAACACCCATGTCCTTACCACAACCGGTCCCTCTGCCTTCACCTAATCAAACTGAGTCCGAGCCACCCGAGTCACCACAGCCTTTGCCTAATTCATCCGAGCCTACTAATTCATCAGAGCCTATTATGCCTCATTATGATCAAGGAAAACTATTGGAAACAGGAGAAAACAACTCAGCACCCCAGTTACTTGTTTATTCACGCAGGAATCATTCTCGGAATAGTAGCAAGCCTGATGCCCAGCAAGGTCAGGCATCTGAACCGGTCTCTCTTCCAGATCCAAAGTCTACTAGTAGTGCTGTTGATGTTGATTTCCACAACAATTCAGATCTGGATTTGCCTATCGCTCTTAGAAAAGGTACAAGATCATGCACCCAGCATCCAATCTCAAAATTTATCTCATATGAGAAATTGTCTCCTGGGTTCTCAGCCTTCACTACTGCTCTAACAAATATTAAGATACCAAAAGATATCAAGGAGGCTCTCGCAGATCCAAAGTGGAGATTAGCAGTTCAAGAAGAAATGGAAGCCTTGGAGAAAAATGGTACATGGAATATTATGAAGCTGCCTAGCGGGAAAAAAACTGTGGGATGCAAGTGGGTATTTACAGTTAAGTTTAATGTAGAGGAAGTATCAACTGGTACAAAGCAAGGCTGGTGGCCAAAGGCTTCACTCAAGCTTATGGTATAGACTACAAGGAAACATTTGCTCCCGTAGCCAAACTCAATTATGTAAGGGTACTGTTATCTCTAGCTGCTAATCTTGATTGGCCACTTCAGTAGTTAGATGTGAAGAATGCTTTTCTAAATGGGGATTTGCATGAAGAAGTGTATATAGATTCTCCTCCAGGATTTGAGAAGGAAGGGAAATTAGTGTGCAAGCTAAAAAAATCACTTTATGGCTTGAAGCAATCTCCGAGGGAGTGGTTCGAGAAATTTACTCAAGCTGTGAAGGAGCAGGGCTATGTACAAGCACAGTCTGATCACACTATCTTCTACAAGCACTCTAAGGATGGCAAAAGAGCAATCCTTATAGTATATGTAGATGATATTATTGTTACCGGAGACAATCAACCTAAGTTGGAATCACTAAAAGAGTATCTTGCTAGCAAGTGTGAATTGAAGGTTCTAGGCACTCTCAAGTATTTCTTAGGTATGGAAGTTGCCAGGAGTAGTTCTGGAATCTTCGTTTCTCAGAGAAAGTATGTGCTCGATCTTCTTCAAGATACAGGCATGCTGGGGTGCAAACCGGTTGAGACACCTATGGAGCCTAATGCTAAGCTAGGGCTTGATGGTGGGAAGGATATTGATCAAGAACAGTACCAACGACTAGTGGGCAGGCTTATCTACTTGTCTCATGCTCGTCCTGACATAGCCTTTGCGGTAAGTGTTGTTAGTCAATTTATACACTCACCAGAAGAAAGACATCTTGATGCAGTCTTCAGGATTCTGAGGTATTTGAAAAGGACTCCTCGAAGGGGATTGTTCTTCAAAAAGGATGATCACAAGACAGTGGAAATTTATACTGATGCTAACTGGGCAGGTTCTTCAGTGAACAGAAGATCTACATCAGGGTATTGTACTTATGTTTGGGGCAATCTAGTAACATGGAGAAGCGAAAAACAACCAGTGGTAGCTAGGAGCAGTGCAGAGGTAGAATTTCAGGCATTAGCACATGGCATGTGTGAGTGGATTTGGCTTGGTAGGCTACTGGAAGAATTAAAGATCTGTGGTAACTCTCCCATGACACTCTATTGTGATAACAAAGCAGCTATTAGTATCGCTCACAACCCAGTTCATCACGATCGAATGAAGCACGTAGAGGTGGACCATTATTTCATCAAAGAAAAAATTGACAGTGGGAGCTTCTGTATGACGTACATTCCCACTAAGGAACAGACTGCTGATATCTTAACAAAAAGTCTTCACAAACGAATTTTGAAGATCTGGTAAACAAGCTAGGAATGACAAATATTTACATTCCAGCTTGAGGGAGAATGTAGGAATATTCGGTTGTTACCAAATATTAATCATTCTATATATAGAATGATTGATTTGTTAAGTTTCCCGATTATTTTTGGAAGCTAATGTATAGCAGTTTTTTAGGGATAGTAGTTTCTGATTTCCCTTTTATGGAGACTAAATTCTTGTATATATATGTGATGTATCATTCTCAGAAAAATATAGAAAAACAGTAAATTTTCCCTGAAGTCTACTTTTAGTTGGGGATATAAAGAAGTTGGAACCACGTTCGGAATTATGTATGTTTGTAGGGTATCCTAAGGGAACTAAAAGAGTTCTATTCTATAACTCAAATGAACAAAAAGTCATTGTTTCAACTCATGTGACTTTCCTTGAAGAAAGTTACATGAATGATTTTAAGCCTCGAAGTAAAGTGGTGCTAGAGGAATTATCGGGTGATAAAATTGCTCCACAAGTTTCCGTATTGGACCCTAGTCCAAGTTCTAGTGAAAGAATCCGTAAACGATCAACAATCTAGGGAGCTTCAACGTAGTGGGAGAGTTTTTAGGAAACCAAGTTTCTTCATGTATGGTGCTAAAGTTTTTCAAGCTGAAGCTCATGAACATGATGATGACCCTATTACCTACGGTGAAGTTGTGAATGATGTTGATACTAAGTTCTAGAAACCAGCCATGAATAATGAGATGGATTCAATGAAATCCAATTCCGTATGGGAACTTGTAGACCTACTTGAAGGGATAAAGCCTATTGGGTGCAAGTGGGTTTACAAGAGAAAGAGGAATGCCGAAGGGAAAGCTGAAACTTTTAAGGCTAGACTTGTAGCAAAGGGATACACGCAAAAGGCCGACGTCGACTAAAACGAAACCTTTTTACCTGTTGTGATGCTAAAATCTATTCGCATTCTTCTCTCCATTGTTGCGGCTCTCGATTATGAGATCCGGCAAATGGACGTCAAGATGGTATTCTTGAATGGCCATCTTGATGAGAGTATCTATATGGTACAACCTAACGGGTTCGTGGTGAAAGGCTAAGAGAATAGAGTTTGTAAGTTGCTTAGATCTATTTATAGATTAAAGCAAGAATCACGCTTATGGAACCAAAGGTTTGATTAAGTGATCAAGACCTTCGGTTTTGAGCAGAATGTTAATGAATCTTGTATTTATAAATGTATAAAGGATGGCAAGGTGGTTTTTCTGGTTCTCTATGTTGATGATATACTACTCATTGGGAATGATGTAGGGAACTACTCATCAGTCAAACTTTGGTTGTCTCAACAGTTTGACATGAAAGACTTGGGAGAAGCTAATTATGTTCTAGGAATTCATCTCTTTAGAGATTGAAGGAACAAAATGATAGCTTTGTCCCAAGCTTCATACATGGATAAAATAATTGAAAAGTTAACAATACAAGAGGCAAAGAAAGGTACTCAACCTTCTATTGCCGGTTTGACTCTTTCATTAGATGACTGTCCCAAGACATTAGAAGAAAGAGAGTGTATGAGTAAGGTCCTTTACGCATTAGCTATGGGTAGTCTCATGTACGCTATACTTTGCACTGGCCTGGATATTTGTTATGCAGTGGGTATAGTGACTTGATATCAGTCGAACCCTAGCACCAAGCATTGGCAAGCCGTGAAGCATATACTCAAGTATCTTAAGAGAATGAGGAACTATTTGCTGGTATATTCTGGAGGGGACCTAACACCTGTATATACTGATTCAGACTTCCAAACTTGTAGGGATTCGAGTAAATTGACTTCAGGATCTATGTTCTTACTTGGAGGAGGGACCATTGTGTGGAAAAGTGTGAAACAAGGTTGCACTGCTGACTCTACGATGGAAGTGGAGTATGTGGCTGCAGTTAAGGCTTCTAAAGAAGCGATTTGGCTCCGCAAGTTCTTTGAAGACCTTGAAGTCATTTCGGGTGATGACAAGGCTATCACACTTTATTGTGATAACAGTGCGGCTGTTGCCAACACAAAGAACTCGAGGCACTACAAAAAGACAAAACACATAGATCGGAAATACCAGACAATTAGAGAGTACGTGGAGGATGGACTAGTGGATGTATGTAAGATTGCGTCTAAGAACAACATTGCTGATCCCTTTACTAAGACTTTAGTGCTAGAAACTTTGAAAGGCACATAGAGGCGATGGAGAAGCGAGACATGACACATTTACTAGCTTAGGGCCAGTGGGAGATTGTTGGAAATACCCTAAGAGTGAAAAATATTTTAGTTGTATTTCATTTATTTTGAACTGATTAATAATATATTTGAGGTTTTTTCATTACATATTTACTATATTATCCTCATTTAGATTTACATGTTAAAGTAAATGTAAGTAAATATGGCTCATTGGCTACTTGGTGTTTAAACTATTAGAATGTTGCATGCAATGGATTTTTGTATATGAGAAGACAACATTCTAAAGTAAGTAGTCTAAATCTATAGTCCGTAGTCTCTGGGGTTGAGTGAGAATCTAACTCATAAGAAGACTATTATATTGTTTAAAGCTAATTGGGGAGATGGCTTGTCTTGACCATCTGGTGCGAGCCGACTCCCAAGTAGAGATATAGATATATTACCTAGCAGTGGTGATATATTGGACTGGACCAAAGTGTAATTAATCTATAAGTCCGCTTGATTAGATTAATTCACTTTTGACGTTCATTATGCAATAACCTTAATCCTGAGTAAGTAAATGACTTCGTGTTTGTAACTTGTGTACTTTGATATTCCAAAGGCTAAAGCGTCTCAGTGTAGTAAGCTATTAAACCGGTTCGTTGAGTACATGACTTATATTCGATATGAACTTTGCTTATAAATATGAAATCATAGCTCGTATAAAGAGTAAATGTTATCTTCTTAAACGACATTATGCAGGATGTGGAAATGGACGAGACCTTGGGTCGTTTGCTGGGCAAATGACTAATTATTCACTTTGGATGAATAATCATTTTCCTATTGGATGTATAATGGATTTTTAAGATAGTGTGATCAAAATATTGAATGGAATTTAACTTTAAGTTGATCATGGATATCATATGAGGGTGTTGCATTTATGACAAAGTCATTGGACTTCGGCTATATACTGGCTTACGTAATACTGTATATAATTAGGAGTGCAGTTTCAGGTTTATAGCAGTGTGACTCTGAAACTAATAATTATGTAATTAATTTATTTGGCATAGAATAATTAATTACATAAATTATTGGAGCCCATATTATATATATGTCTAATTGGTCTATTTACTAGTTCAATATAATTCCTTAACGGATGGTAATCAATTAGAATATTTATTATGGCTTTAATTCTTGGATTTAGTGAAGAGAAAAATTCGGAACAACTCCCACAAGGTGTAGGCATTTTTTCTGCTAAGGGTAGAATGAGAATTTTTGTTTCATTTAATTAAGTGGATAAATATTTAGCTTGGATAAATATTTATTTGAAGATAAAATTTGAAATTTTAATTAATTATATTTATCTTATGTGATAAATATGAGATTAATTTAAATTAAGAGATATTGATAAATTAATTATCTAAATTATTCAATATGAGATTAATCTAGATAATCTTATTTAAATAAATATTTTAAATTAAATATGTAATTATTCTATTTGGATTTGAAATTGAAACAAAATCTTAGCTTAGTATACCTTCTGTAGGCATTTTTTATGAGGATAAAGGAAGGAAAATATTTTCTCTTTATTGATTTTATTTAGATAATTATTACATAATTATTTAAGTCAAATAAAGTTGCCATGATTTTATTTTGAATTTAAATTGGAATTATGGAACATTATCCATGGAGATAAAATCATAAGATAATTGAAGATAAAAATTTGAATCAAATTTTGAATCTCCTAGACTTATTGTGGGTGATTTTTCTGTTTCTCAAGCAAGAGAAAAAATGAAGATTAGGGAAGGAGGAGAGAGAAAAACAATTTTCAAATGTCATATTCGAATTCAAATTCCACCCAGTACATTCACTATAAATAAGACCCTAGGGGCTCCTATTTTATTTAGACCACAAACTCTAAGGTGAGCGAGCTTATTATTATTCTCCTATTATAGTAATAATAAGCTGCAAGAGTTCTGGGTGGTTGGAAGGAGAAAGCCATCCTCGAATACCGATCGAGAGATCGAGTGCCCCCACACTCTACCGTCTGGGAATTAGAGAATAGTAAAGAGGGCTAGTTGGTTGAAGCTCTCTTTGATCATATCCTCTGGCATTCCTGTTGTCTTCTCTCAAGGTATGTAGGTTGTAAAATAATTTATTGTATATGAGAATATGAGTTAGTACGATCTTAAGAAAAAAATTTTAAAATTCCGCTGTGTAAATTACCCCTTTTTCCTATAAATTCAAACTCAAAATCACTAAAACTCATCAAAATCTATTTGAAATTTCAAGTTTTTCTAAAACTAATGAAAACTGAAATAAAAACCAAAAATCAAGTCATTTGAATTGTTAAACGAATTTCAAACAAATCAAAGGTGTTTTTTAACCTTCGGAAATCAATTCTCCAGGGTTGGTTTGGGGTTTTCTCCGAACAAGAAAATGAGGAGAATGAGGGGAAAGGGGTGCGGTTGAGAGGGCCTGAAGGAGAGGGAGAGTAGCGAGGGAGAGAGAGGTTAGGAAAAAATGAGGGAGAGAGGATGAGTTTAGGTTTTATAGATAGGAATTTACCCTCCCTTAGGGTTTAAGGATGCCGGCGTTTAGGTTAGTGTGATTTAGTAGTTTAAGAAATGGTTGGAGTAGAAGGTGGTTCTATAGTTCTGAGCACTTTCGGTCAACCGATTAGGGGCATTTTTATAATTTTGAAAAGTTAGGGGAAAAAATATAATTTCTCAAAAATATCTCCAAAACCTTAAAATTGAGATTTAAATGTAGTTAAATTATTTTAAAATACATTTTAGCTCATCAATTAATCCAATTTAGTTTAATTACTCACAATTAATTTTAATGGGCATCACAAATTTTCCAACTTCTTTTTTATGTTTTGTAAACACTGATTGAGGGTCTTAATGGACTTGAAAGTACACAAATAAGATAATCCTTGCCTTTCTTTTTCTAGTACAAGAGTCCTAAGAAAAAACAATATTTGAATATTGCACAACTTCATAGGAGTAGGTCAAAGTCAAAAATCCATGAAAATCCTAAGTTTGGTGCTTAACTATCTTAAGATGTCCTCTGCGACTCTATTTCAGTGCTTAACTATCTTTTTGGTCCATCCATGATTCAAGTTTCTTAAAAGCTGCTTTTGGCTTCTCAGATCCAAAAGCAGCTTCTGGAAGTATTTGAATGATGTATCAGAAGAGTTTCCAATCTCTAAAAGTACTTTCTGTTAAAGCCAAAAAATGTGGCTTCTGGCAAAAGCTCTTTTGAATGAATTTTAAAACTTATAACAAAATTTAAATTAGATATTATAAACTTCATTTAACATTTTAAGTATTTATTAGAATACTTTAGAGATCATTTTGACCTCAAAACATCTTTGCTTCCAAATACTTATTAAGAAGTTACAGCTTTTGCTTCTCTTATTCTGCTGGCTAGAAGCAAAAGCAAGGCTCTGCCAAACGGATCCTTAGCCTACTGCCATATAACCTTTGGAGTGGAGTCCTATCTTGACATTCAGCCAACAATCTAGATGGAATGAGATTGGTCGAGCCAACATATACTAATTGGATACCTCTTTATTTATTTCTTTTAATTTATTTGTATTTATTTGGAGGATTGGATTCCTCATATTGAGTGCTCTCAAATCAAATAATCCCAAAATAGGGTTAGGTCAATTTGGCTCCACAAAAGAACGACGGTCGCTCGTTCATTTCACTCAATGCATCACATACATCAGCAATGCCATAGATGTTTTAAATTTAGCAAACTAGGACTCCCCTCCCACCCACCCACCCAAGTAGTAATTTTAAACTAGTTAAAAAGCTCTTGAATGAGTGTAGTTTATTTATCCAGTTGTGAGCTAGTGGTAATTGAGAGTACCTATTAATATGTAGATATTTGCACGTCCTCCAGTGATGACTGATATGGTGATTTTTAGGTTCAAAGTGATGCTAATCATTTTAAGATTGTTCGACAACAACTAATGAATAATTCTTACAAAAGGCGATGAACATTTATGGTATGACATAGACACACACATGCTGTTCTAAAAAAAAAGTGTTCTGCAACAGAATAACAAAAAAAATATAACAGTGAGCATGTTTTTGTTTTGGGTACCTATAACTATATCGTTCTTGTAGGTTAAAAAAAAATATTTTTATCCTATTACCTAGCAGTCTTAAGATTAGTAGGTGGGTTTAGTTTTCTATAAATACTTTATAAAATGCATAAATATATATATTTATATATATATTTTACATGAGAAATATGTTCATAAAGTGTTTTTCTTGTAAACCATGTTAACAAAAAGGGCAGTACAAACTGAGGGTGCATTTACCAATTGGAAGTTAAAAGTAGGGTCTTAATGGACTTGAAAATAGACAAATAAGTTAATGACAAAAAACCTTTTTTTTTTTTTTTTTTTTTTTTTGGGAATTTAGAGGTGAAAGAATTTGAATTATACATTTTTAAATAGACTCAGATGTAATAGTACTACTAGATTATATCTGCAACCATATCACCGAAAACACTTAAGTTGTCTAATTTCTAATACTACCGATTTTAGTTCATGTGGACGTATGGATACACACGCACACTATTATTAAATATTCTTGCAAGTAAATCTTCGATGTAAGCTATTGTATGCGTGAGTAATTATTTTGACTTGAAGATTTTAGGAAAATATTACTGGATATTAATACAACACTTCTCAAGTTCATCGGCTCATCTTTCTCTGTTGAAATTGAGCAGAAGTCAGAGAGCTTTGGTTGAAGATGAAGAGAGAGATAGTCCCGAGGGACAAAAATTGGATAAAGAGCGCAGGAAGAATGGATATGGACAAAAAGAGGAAGAAAAAGTGTTGGATAATAGAACATAGGAGAAGGTAACAAATCCTCTCAAAAAGCCATGGTCGTAATATCCACGATATTTTTGAAATTTATGTGTTTGAGTGGTACCGAAATATCTTTTAGGTATAGTATCTTTTCTGTCGGACTATCGAGGAAATATCGGGAAATATCGGTAAAAATGTCGATATCAGTAAAATATAATGTAATTTTTACAAAATATCAAGGGAAATATCGAAAATTTCGAATGGAAATTACAGTTTGAAAATTTTTAAAATTTCAGATTTATATCATTTTTAATCTTTTTAAAAATGCTATAATTATCTGTATTTTTTTTAAATAGATGGTGAGTTAGAGCAACTAGTATGTTATAATTATCTTATAAAAAAAAGATAAAATAAAATAAAATATAACATATAAAAGCCAAGACAATATATTCTCCTACACTTTTACATACTTTGCACAATTTCTTATTTATGAAAATAAGTTGGGAAGAGATCAACAAACTTATCTATTAACATGTGTACAATTATATTCAACTATATCCAAATAACATATTATTACACCAATTTTACTTGAATCAGGATGATATCCCAACCATGTTGAACTGTTGGAAAAAACGGTTCCGATATCAGAGTTACGGCGCAGCGGAAGTTTAAAAATTTTTATGCCGATTCAGAAAAGAAGCTTATGATGTATATAACAATAAATTAAATACATGATCAAACGTATCTTGTTTCTCGGATTCCGGAATGGCTAGAGAATTGACCAACGTGTCTTCTCTACTATTCTCGAGTCCTCACGTCTCAGAGTGTGTGGGGCACATGTGCTATGAATCCAAATGACCGATACTTCTTCCGAAGTCTAGATCCCACTTTCTCAATTCCGATGTACCTCGTTGAGAATTCGATCCGGGTTCGTTCTTCAAAACTACAAAACAGGAACCGGTTAACTTTCTATGAAAAATATTACTTGACTTAACCTTCCTCAAAGTTTTGATTCAATGAAAAGTTCTCTCTTTTTCTCACACTCAAGAAGGACGAATTTTTCTCAAACACAAAAACCTAGATTTTGGCGTTTTTCTCTCTCCCAAAAACCGTCCACCTATGAGTATGATATGATGGTTAGTTTTTCAAGAACCCCTAGCCTTTATATAATACTCAAATTATTTTTCAAAAATATCTCCTATTAGAAAAATAATTAATAATTATTTTTCTAGATAATCTTTTGAATCAAATAATCATTCCAATTTCGGGCTAGGTTCTTTAAATCTTATGGACGGTTTTTTGCTAGGAGAAACTCAAAAAATTCGTGCTCCCCTTCATGTGGATATTGATTGGTGGTTCAAATTTAAATCAAGAATCTAGACTAGTCAAAAAGTCCTAATCCTATCTTGATTCAAACTGCTTTTAAACCTTTGAATTTAAATAAGAATTTCTTATTTGAATTTAAATAAATATTTTTCACAAACATTATCCATATTTAATTAATTTAAATAAATAGAAAATTTTAGATTTTCTTTCTACCAAAAAAAATGTGCACCATTCTTTAAGAAAAGAAAATCTATCAAATAAGCTCCATTATCTAAATCAATTAACAATTTAATGTTTGTAATATATTTAAACAATTTTGAAATAAAATATTCTTCCCTCCATCCATTAAAAAACCGTGCCCTATAATTAGGAGGGAAAAATTTTGTTTTCAAAAATTAAATAATTCAAATGCAAACTTATTTCCAAAATTCAATTAACCAAAATAATTATTTTATTTACAACCAATCATATATTGACAAATCACATTATTTGTCTACATTAATTTCACATGTCCAATCCTTTCGAGATTGCATGTTAGAAAGTACCATGTCTTAATAGACATTATTAAATTCCCATTTAATTTACTGATCTCATTAGAAATAAATCCCAAGACGCTTTGTGGAACTATATGAGCTAGTAGAGGGACCCGATGGAAATATGTAAAGAGGCTCTTATAATTGTGAAAAATTAATCCCGGATTAATTATTTATCAATTACTAACTTCAGGACTATTCCACTAAAAGTCTAAAGCTGAACTCCCGTTTACATACTGTATAACGAAAGCTCTCTAACACAGTGCTTCTTACATGATTTATTCATCACTTGCTTAATCCCCATATGTTATCCATGATTAAATTAATGACTTTTCCATTTTACCTTTTCAATCATTTTAACTTAAAGTTCCATTATTCTCTAATGAAAGAACCACCAATTGTAAAGCCATACAATCGGTAAACCATCAGAGAACACAAAGTAAACCAATGGTCAAGATCTTGTTATATTATCTTTCAATTCTTGAATAATGCCTTTAAGTAGATAACATGTACTATCGTTAAGATAGCTATGGATTTCGTATCTATGAATCTTGATCTCTCCATCCATAAGTCATACACCCAAAACACAAGTATATTGACCATCAATTATCAGTGTCTCACTTATAGCGGATCAAAGTACATAAGTCATGGATGTGAACTCAAGTATTCATTTCAGGATTAAGATTAATGCATGATGATAATCAAAGCGTTATTGATTCTTATAAACGGAATTATTAAACCGAATCAATTAATACCTTAGGTTCAGTCCAATGTCATACCTCAATACTGGTATACATTAAAGTTTATACTCGGAACTAATCCGATGGTCAAGCCAAACCATCCCTCCAAGGAAGTATATAACCTTTACAATCTTATCATAAATAAGATCCCCTAATCTTATTCCATCGATTGCGGACCATTTATTTAGACTATTATCAAATTACCACGTCTTCTATGTATTCCCCGTATACATATGGTAATCCGATATATTACCAACAGCCCAGGAGTATTTTATGTTTGCTCAAAATAATCATACAATCAACAAATGAAAGTAAATAGGACACAACTTATTAAACATGAATAACCTCTTTTTATTAATATCAAAATGTCATATTTATCGAAAATCCCTATAATTGATTTTCTATCCTTAGGGCATATATAGATCCCAATAATCTTCCACTTGCCCTAAGCGAGTAAATGTGATATATTGCGCATCCCCATGCCTTCGACGTGTTCCTCGAATCTTCTGGCCGCCAAAGTCTTCGTGAACATGTCGGCAAGATTGTCCTCTGATGCGATTTTGCAAACCGTCACATGTCTACTTTCAACAAAGCCTCTGATAATGTGATATTTTCTGTCAATGTGCTTACTCCTCTTATGACGCCTAGGATCCTTGGTATTAGCTACTGCTGCACTGTTGTCACAATAAAGCACCATAGCTTTATCCATACCAGGAATGACCTCAAGGTCACCAAGAAACCTGTGGAGCTATACCACTTCCTTAGATACCTCACTGGCAGCCATATACTCGGCTTCTATGGTCGAGTCAGCAATGCAAGATTGCTTAACACTCCTCCACACAACGGCACCACCTCTAAGGGTAAAGATAGATCCTGAAGTCGATTTCCTCGAATCCTGGTCTGATTAAAAATTAGAATATGTGTACCCTATAGGAACAAGGTCCTGACCGGAATACACAAGCATATAATTCCTCGTTCTCCGTAGATACTTGATTATATGCTTGGCCGCAGCCTAATGGTTCGGTCCTGGATTCGACTGATATCGACTTACTATACCAACCGTAAAACAAATATCAGGCCTAGTGCATAACATAGCATGCATAAGACTACCTACCGCAGATGTATAAGGTACATCTTTCATACGATCCCTTTCCTCCGATGTCTTGGGACAGTCATCTCTAGAAAGCTTGATTCCCATTCTGAAAGGTTGGGCACATTTCTTGGAATCTTTCATAGAAAACCTCTCAAGTACTTTATCAATGTATAAAGCTTGGGAGAGTGCTATCGTTTTATTCTTTCTATCTCTAAAGAGTTGAATTCTAAGAATATAACTAGCTTCTCCTAAGTCCTTCATGTCAAACTATTTGGCCAACCATACTTTGACAGATGATAATGTTGCAACATCCTTTCCAATAAGCAATATATCATCCACATAAAGTACAAGGAAAACCACATTCTCATTCTTGATACGTTTATAAACACATGGTTCATCAACATTTTGTTCGAATCTATAGGTTTTGATCGCATGATCAAACCTAATATTCCAAGAACGAGATGTTTGCTTTAATCCATAGATGGATTTGAGCAACTTACATACTTTGTCTTTTTGGCCCTTTGTCTTGAAACCGTCTGGTTGTATCATATAGATATCTTCCTCAAGAGAGCCATTCAAGAAAGCTGTCTTGACATCCATTTGCCATATCTCATAATCGAGAGTAGTTGCAATGGATAAAAGAATGCGGATTGACTTAAGCATTGCTACAGGCGAGAAGGTTTTTTCATAGTCGATTCCTTCTTTCTGCGTATAGCCCTTCGCCATAGGTCTTGCTTTGAAAGTTTCCACTTTCCCATCCACACCTTTCTTCCTCTTGTATACCCACTTACACCCAATCGGTTTAATGCCTTGGGGTAAGTCTACAAGTTTCCATACCCCGTTGGAATCCATGGATTCCATCTCGGTGTTCATAGCTTTTTGTCAAAGACTAGAATCAACATCCTTCATAGCTTCCTTATACGTAGCTGGATCATCAACATGTTCTATAGATTCTGCCTCAAAGACTTCACCATTGAACATATACCTTTCAGGTTCCCTAATAATCCTCCCACTATGACGAAGCTCCCGTGGTTGTTGATTTTTTAGCGGTTTTTCCACGGGGTTTTCAGTGACTTTAGGAACATCTGAACCCGAAGTCATCTCCTCAAGCACCACTTTGCTACGAGGTTTAAAATCTTCCATGTAACTTTCCTCGAGGAATATTGCAAGTGTAGAGACGAAGACTTTATTTTGTTTTGGATTATAAAACAGGCCACCTTTTGTCCCTTTTGGATAGCCAACAAACAAGCGCACTTCTGATCAAGACTCTAACTTTTTCGCTTCCTTATCCAGGACATGTGCCGGACAATCCCAAATTCGAATATGATTCAAATTAGGTTTCCTACTCATCCATAACTCCAAAGGAATTTTAGGAATCGATTTGGAGGGAACGTTATTCAGAAGATAGCATGTAGTTTATATGGCGTGCCCCCAAAACGACAAAGGTAATGTGGAGTAACTCAACATAGATCGAACCATATCCAATAAGGTCCTATTTCTTCTCTCAGCTACACCATTTTGTTGAGGAGTACCAGGTGCAGTCAATTGGGATTGTATCCCGTTCTCTATCAAATATCCTAAGAACTCATCCGATATGTATTCTCCACCTCGATCCGATCGAAGTTACTTAATGGACTTGCCTAATTGTTTCTCCATTTCAGTCCGAAATTCTTTAACCTTGTCAAAGGTTTCGCTTTTGTGGGTCATCAAATAGACATATCCATACCTCGAGTAATCGTCAATAAAGGTGACATAATACTCATACCCACCACGTGCTTCTATATTCATGGGACCACAAATATCCGTATGCACAAGTTCTAAAAGTTCCTCGACACGACTATTCTTGGCAGCAAACTACCATTTGGTCATCTTGCCTTCTAAACAGGATTCGCATTGTGGCCAAGGTTCAACCTCGTACAAGTCAAGGCATTCCTCCTTTACCATCCTTTGAATTCTGTTAAGGCCTATGTGACCTAGTCGTAAATGCCAAAGATATGATTTGTTAGAGTGAGAAGACTTATGTCTTTTAGAGTTCCTATCCAATTCTGTATCAAGCAGTGAGTGCATCTTAGGTTTGATAAAATAAAGATTTCCATGCATCCATCCATTACAGATAAGAGAATTGTTTTTCCTAATAACAACTTTATTATTAAAATAAACTGAATAGGAGTCTTTAATCAAACAAGCTACTGAAATTAGGTTCCTCTTAAAACTAGGAACATAAAAACAATGTCTCAAAATAATAAATCTAAATTCATCAAAATAAAGATGCACTTCTCCCACTGCTTCAGCTCGCACCAACGTTCCATCACCGGTTCTTAATGTGAAGTTCTTTTCATGCAGACTTCTAGTTACCTTGAACCCCTGTTGAGAAATACAAACATGGTTAGTGGCTCCAGAATCTATAACCCAAGTGTCCTTAGATTCTTCCACTAAACAAGCCTCAAGATACATGATATCGAAATTACCTCTTTGCTTCTGCATAGTCAGGTAGTCTCTGCAATCCTGCTTGAAATGTCCCTTCTTCCCACAGAAAAAGCATTTAGCCTTCTTAGGATCCACCTTCCGCTTCTTAGTCTTGGTAGACTTCTTAGGAGCAGGTGCCTTCGCCGCAGGCTTGTTCCCCTTGTTCTTCCCCTTTTCCTTCTTCCTTTTAGGATTAGGTACAGGTGAACCAAGTTCAGCCACATTTGTCTCAGCCTTAAATCCAGAACCTTTGAAAATGTTCTCAAAGGCTTGCAACTCTTTCATCAATTCTGTTAGAGACATCTCCTTCCGGTTAAGGTTGTAGGATGCCTGAAACAAATCAAAATCCTTGGACAAGATTTGAAAAACCATGACCAATTGAGTTGCATCATCGATTTCAGCCCCATTTGCCTGAGCCTCAGACAAATAAGCCATGAGTCATGTGCTCATTAATGGGTGTTCCAACCTTTTGCTTACAGTTCATGAGACCTTTGATAGTATCGGTCTTAGCCTGGATAGTTTGTTCACCAAACATCTCCTCCAGGTTGTCCATGATCTGCCTAGCAGTTTCATGCTCTTCATGCTGTTTCTGGAGCACGTTAGACATGCTCGCCCGAATAGAACATAGCACTAAGGTTGGAATTGTCCCAGTACTCAAGCGCTACAAATTCCCTATCAGGAGTATCGATCGTAGGCGCGGACGGTCGAGGTTGGGTAAGGACGAAACTGTGTTTCTCAAAGTTTAAGACGATAAGCAAGTTCCTTTTCCAGTCGTTAAAATTCTCGCCGGTTGATTTGTTTTGCATAAGTATCACAGATAATGGGCTCGACATTTTGATCTATAATAAGAAAACATGTAATAAGTACGAGCAAACATCCTTTTATTTTTTTTTTAAAAAATTTGGTTTTGTAATGAAACAAAATGATCTATATGCAATCTAAATGTTTATGTGTAAAGCCCTTAAAAAACACATGTCTTACAACGACAATTCCTAGCTTCTGCTTTCCAAGCTACCGAGGGGTAGTCATGGAAAAACTAGCCAAGAACACGGATCCCCTCCGATTAATACATATTTATCCATGAAGCATAACACCATTAAATATATATTAACTATCGCTTATTTGGCCACTACTTTAAATATCAGAGGCTCGAGGGAGGGTTAATAAATAAAGTAGCATGAGTGTGTAACCATCGTTTCCAATTTTGAATCTATATTTTACATCCGCCACCGAGGGGTGATCTAAACACAAAATATGCCCAAAATTGTTATCTTTTTGGAAATCCAAATCAGTGTACGCTCTAGGTAAGATACCTATCCGAAGGGAATTCCTGGGTCAAACCCGAGTAGTAGGACAACCATGCGTAACTATTGGACCAACGATGGAGGCCGTAGGTCTTAGTGTGTAAAACCTTCTCCCACTCAATCTTTTGAATTAGGGTTTTTGTTTTTCATGCATAAACAATATTTATTGAGTGGCACTCCCTAATCTATATGGCATGTTATGAATACATCACAAAATAGTATAACATATTTATCTAGCATCGCATCATTCATGGTTTGCAAAATATGTAAATAGCCGTGGATCATGACTCCATCCTAGAAAAAAGAAAAATTACAAAATTTACAAAAATTAACCGAAACATATATCAGCCTTCTTTGGTAGATCCATGCCTTGTATCCTTCTTTAATGTGTCATCTTTCTCCAATGTCACGCCCTTTTAAATTTAAATTTAAATTTAAATTTCTAAAAAGATTATATGTGATTTTTAATTTTAATCAAAATTACAAAATATCAAAAATTTAAATAAAACAAGTTTTTAATTTAAAATTCAAATTTTAAATTTTTGAAAAAAATGTGATTTTCCAAATTTAATTAAAATCACAAAATTTTAAAATTCTTAATAAAAACGTTCATTAAATTTAAATTTAAATTTTGATTTTTGATTTTCCCAATTATCAACTCATATCATTGAAAAATTAAAATTTTCAAAAAGATTTAATGTGATTTTTCTTCCAAAAAAAAAACGCCAATTATGAAATTTGAATTAATTAAAATTTCCAAATTTCAAAAAAAATCACATCCTTTGAAAATTTCCATACCTTCATTCATCTTCAATCTCCTTGAATCCATCGTAGTCCGAATTTACAAAAAATTCCTATGCCATTTCCGGCTTACAAAAATTCTAGGAATTGAAAGAACGGCCTAGCGGTGATAATAAACCGCATCTATTACACTTGAAAAACCTAGATACAAATTCTAACCTCTATGGAATCATAACTGACAAAATTGAACAAGCATCATATATTCAAAAAAAATATAAAGTATTCATTCATCCATACATCCATTCACAATATATTTAACATACACAAAATAAAACCTAGAGTGCCAACTCTCTAAAATATTTCATTAATGCATAGAGAGAAATTTATTTGATCAAATAATTTATGTTATATACATGATCATGAGTTGGCTCTTATACTAATTATTGGAAAAAACGGTTCCGATATCAGAGTTATGGCGCATCGGAAGTTTAAAATTTTTTATGCCGATTCAGAAAATAAACTCATGATGTATATAATAATAAATTAAATACATGATCAAACGTACCTTGTTTTTCAGATTTTGGAATTGCTAGAGCGTTGACCAACGTATCTTCTCTACTATTCTCGAGTCCCCACGTCTCAGAGTGTGTGTGGGCATACGTGCTATGAATCCAAGTGACCGGTACTTCTTCTGAAGTCTAGATCCCATCTTCTCAATTCCGATGTACTTCGTTGAGAATTCGATTCGGGTTCGTTCTTCAAAACTATAAAACAGGAACCGGTTAACCTTCTATGAAAAATATCACTTGCTTTAACCTTCCTCAAAGTTTTGATTCAATGAAAATTTCTCTCTTTTCTCACACCCAAGAAGGACGAATTTTTCTCAAGCACAAAAACCTAGATTTTGGCATTTTTCTCTCTCCCAAAAACCTCCCACCTATGAGTATGATATGATGGTTGGTTTTTCAAGAACTCCTAGCCTTTATATGATACTCTAATCCTTTTTCAAAAATATCTCCTACTTGAAAAATCTTTTGAACTAAAAGATCATTCAAATTTCGGGTTAGGTTCTTTAAACCTTATGGACGGTTTTTTGCAAGGAGAAACTCAAAAAATTCGTGCTTCCCTTCATGTGGATATTGATTGGTGGTTCAAATTTAAATCAAGAATCTAGACTAGTCAAAAAGTCCTAATCCTATCTTGATTCAAACTCCTTTTAAACTTTTGAATTTAAATAAGATTTTCTTATTTGAATTTAAATAAATATTTTCCACAAACATTATCCATATTTAATTAATTTAAATAAATAAAATATTTTAGATTTCCTTTCCACAAAAAAAAAAAAAAAATGTGCACCATTCTTTAAAAAAAGAAAATCTATTAAATAAGCTCCATTATTTAAATCAATTAATAATTTAATGTTTGTAATATATTTAAACAATTTTGAAACAAAATCTTCTTCCCTCCATCCTTTAAAAAACCGTGCCCTATAATTAGGAGAGAAAAATTTTGTTTTAAAAAATTAAATAATTCAAACACAACCTTATTTCCAAAATTCAATTAACCAAAATAATTAACAAATAATTATTTTATTTACAACCAATCATATATTGACAAATCACATTATTTGTCTACATTAATTTCACATGTCCAATCCTTTCGGGATTGCATATTAGAGAGTACCATGTCTTAATAGACACTATTAAATTCTCATTTAATTTACCGATCTCATTATGAACAAATCCCAAGACGCTTTGTGGAACTAGATGAGCTAGTAGAGGGACCCGATGGAAATATGTAAAGAGGCTCTTATAATTGTGAAAAATTAATCCCGGATTAATTATTCATCAATTATCAACTTCAGGACTATTCCACTAAAAGTCTGAAGCTGAACTCCCGTTTACATACCGTATTACGAAAGCTCTCTAACGCAGTGCTTCTTCCATGATTTATTCATCGCTTGCTTAATCCCCAAATGTTATCCATGATTAAATTAAGGACTTTTCCGTTCTACCTTTTCAATCATTTTAACTTAAAGTTCCATTATTTTCTAATGAAAGAACCACCAATTGTAAAGCCATACAATCGGTAAACCATCAGAGAACACAAAGTAAACCGATAGCCAAGATCTTGTTATATTATCTTTCAATTCCCGAATAATGCCTTTAAGTAGATAACATGTACTATCATTAAGATAGCTATGGATTCCGTATCTATGAATCTTGATCTCTCCATCCATAAGTCATACACCCAAAACACAAGTATATTGACCATCAATTATCAGTGTCTCACATATAGCGGATCAAAGTGCATAAGTCTTAGATGCGAACTCAAGTATTCATTTCAGGATTAAGATTAATGCAGGATAATAATCAAAATGTCATTGATTCTTATAAACGGAATTATTAAACCGAATCAATTAACACCTTAGGTCCAGTCCAATGTCATACCTAAATACTGGTATACATTAAAATTTCTACTCGGAACTAATCCGATGGTCAAGACAAACCATCCCTCCAAGGAAGAATACAACTTTTACAATCTTATCATAAATAAGATCCCCTAATCTTATTCCATCGATTGCAGACCATTTATTTAGACTGTTATCAACTTACCATGTCTTCTATGTATACCCCGTATACATATGGTAATCCGATATATTACCAACAGCCCAGGAGTATTTTATGTTTGCTCAAAATAATCATACAATCAACAAATGAAAGTAAATATGACACAACTTATTAAATATGAATAACCTCTTTTTATTAATATCAAAATGTCATATTTACAGAAAATCGCTATAATTGATTTTCTATCCTTAGGGCACATATAGATCCCAACATGAACCTCATAGGACTTCATTTTGTTTTTAACATACATAAGATATTATATGTTTTTTTTAATATAAAACTTGTATATTTATGTATCTTTTTAATATTTGTGCTATACTAAAATGTTAAAAATATATTTTAAAACATATTTCAGTAACTTCCGTAATTTTTTTCCGATATTTCCACCGACATCGATAATATCTCCGAAATTTCTGTAAAATTAGACTGCCGATATTTTTATGGATATTGATATATTCATCCTTGGAAAAATCTAACCAATCATGTTAAAATTATCCCTATTTGTAAGCCATAGCGGATAAGTGCAACAATCCTGAAATATGAGAAAAATCCTAATTTGAGTTTAAGCTCCGATGCCAAGTGGTTCAACAACGTCGCCAACACAGGCGGATGTTGAAGGTACGGCTGACAGCATAATTGTTGTTGATGGTGGCAACGAGAGAAGAGACGAGGAAATGAGATTTGATGTGGGGGTCTAGGAGGGCCGAGGCTGTGAAGAGGGAGTGTGAGGAGATTTGATGGAAGCTTTTGGAAGGATGGAAAAGGCATAAAGAGACGGTGATGTTACAACAGACCTTACATGTTAAACCCTCATTAGTTACCAATGACAGACCTTTCAAAGAGACTACAATCTCATAGAATCATACTATTGTTCAAGATTGAACACAAATATATATAGAGAATAATGGTAAAGAGATGAAAGGTTGTCTTTTGAAAATGAATGCTAATGCCTCAAAATTGTTTCAATTTCTCGGTGAAAACTGACAACAATGATCCACCGTCGACGATATCACACCCCCACAAAAATTGTCGACTCTACTAGTAAAACAAATAAACAAACAAACCACAACTCTCTTCGAAGGGGTAAAAAAAAAAAAAAAAAAGAACCACAACTCTTTCAAAACTGGATCTGCATTAAACATTTTCTACCTTCAAGTCGACTCCACTTCTTCACTGCCCTCCTTGACACTCACATCTTGGTCCTCTTCTTGCACAACTTGCTCAGGCTTTGCTGGCCCAGGACCAGCCGATACCTTCACCATTGAGGGACGCAACAGTCTGTCGCCAAG
Source organism: Ficus hirta (assembly GCA_038430175.1). Taxonomy (NCBI): domain Eukaryota; kingdom Viridiplantae; phylum Streptophyta; class Magnoliopsida; order Rosales; family Moraceae; genus Ficus; species Ficus hirta. The sequence continues at coordinate 465,363 of CM076597.1, forward strand.
CTTGAACCCTTTGCGAAATTCATGGATTATGATACCTTCTTCAAATTCCATCGAGTCTTCCTGCATAATTGCTTCATGCAACTTTTCACAAGAAAATAAAAACATTAGAAATTCCCATGTAACCCCATGATCAAGAAAATCAAAGACTGCTTATTAATACTGTTAGGTGACACACACAGTTTCATCATCTACACTGTTGAATAACCAACCAACTTGATGCTAATTATGGGGCTACAACCACAAAACTGGTCACTTGTTTCACTTTCATAAACTCACCGAGTTGGCTCGAATCAATCAAGAGTTGCTCTGAATTAAAACCCTGTCCAGGCCTTCGTGAAACCTGAACTAATTTCATTAACTAATCTTTTAAGTTCATCAAGTAAAAGATTGTTTTTCGAGCCAACTCGGTTGCTTACCTGCACAAAGCCAATGGTTAGAGAGGGAAGTCATTCTCTAAGTTAACGCAGGTAATAGTTTCCACAATTGTACGCACTGATCATCAATTGTGTTCAGTGGGTAGAGATTTTCTTGACAAATGTTGTCCGAGATAATTTCCCTCGGTGATCTGGTAGTGTTGTATAGAACTACCGATCCTTCAAATTTAGATCACTACTTCCATATTTTCTCACATACCTATTTTCTTTGTTCCTACATGGATTCTTAACAGGCAGGCACTGTAGCTAAGTTAAAGTATTTGATATGTGCGAGTGTCATAGAACTTTATTGACTCACCAAGGGATCGAAGGGGTTCCCAACCGTCCCCACAGGTACAACACCAAGAGATGTTAAAATCTCGACAAACTGTCTATATATGTTCTGGTAGCTATTGTTGATCTTCTCCTCACCTTCTGTCTCCACCTTAATCTGAGTTTTAGCTCTTTCAAAATTATCCAGTACACCCAAAAAATTTTCAACTACTTCCCCTTGAGCATTTGTTACCAGTGAAGAGCGTTCCCTTTCTGTCCTCTTCCTGAAGTTGTCAAAATCTGCACTTATCCTCAAAATCCGATCCTTTTCTATTGACAATTCTTCAGATAAAGATGCCAGTTTTTTTTCAAGACCAATTTTTTCATCTTCAACTGATTTTAGGAAAGATTCTATTTCAGCAATTTTAGATTCATCACTACCGGCTAAAGCCTCTCTGTATAACTCCAGTGATGCTGCAACCGCTGAAACAGGTTTCTCGTCAACAGTATCTTCAACATCCTCACTTGAATCACTTTCCGAATCATCGCTAGTGTCGTCTTCCGAACCAACGGCAACATCAGAAGTTTCCTGTCACAACAATCTATTAGCAAGACAACATAAGAAACTAGAGTTCATATATGATAATCTAATCTTGCAGTACTTCCAAATAAGGCCAAACTCTTTATCACATATCTCTTATGCTCGGGAGTATACAAAAAGGTTTACAAATGCCAGTTCATCAAAAGTAGTTAATTTTCTCCTCTTTTTTTTTTTTTTTTCAATGTGACATGTAAGGGGAAAAATAAGAAAAAAGGAGGTGAGCTGAATGAATAAACTCTGAATAAAAAAGAGCATGTTGAACAATCTATTTAATCCATAACACTGTTAAGCCATACACAATCCCTCTAGAGCCTCAGTGCTTCACAACTCAAAAGGACGGAAACAAAAGACAGACCACCATTTGGACCATGTACCTGTTACTTTGAATGAAAATGATAATTAACTGTCGATAAAGAGTGGAAACTGAAACAACTGCTGAAACTTGTACATTAAAGCTTTAAACACTGCAGTTGAAAGTTATTCACGAGACCTAGAGTTAAACCTGATATTCAACATATCTTACATGACATACGTCACATGGTGACAAAAAATAATCATATGCCCCATTCTTAGTGAAATAACACCAATTCAAGTATGACTATAAAGGAAGTCATTTAAGATCCTTGATATAAATCAATATAAAATATGCACCAAAAAGTTTATTCAAGTAAAATAGTTTAGCTGTAAATCAGAATAACATTTTTCTAACAAGTCATGGACATCACAATGAATGGAAACAAAAAACAGGAAATACTTTTTCCCTCAATATGGAAGAGCGAAGTTCAACTCCTACATAAGCATTCAGCATGCCCCAATAATTTCAACTCATTTATCTGTACATGGAGATGAAAATTAAGAAATAGAAAACATCATAATAGCAAAAAGATGGTTTCCCCATTTCAACAATCATCGTCAATTGACTAAACAAAGGGAAAGTGAAAAAGGAACTAGAATTGAAATTTATTTTTATTGACCTATCAGAATCATCCCAAAGGGTCTTCAATTGCCTACCAAGGTCAGCATCATTTTCAAATTCAAATGTTCTGGCAAACTTAAAGTAGTACTTAAATTGGTAACCAGTTCCCTAAAAAAAGAGAGAGTTTGGACACGAGTTATGCTCCGATATATGTCATCAAAAAAAAAAAAAAGGAGCAAGATTTGGAACATTTTCTAAGTAATTTACTTTTGGATCTTTGATTTAGTCTTCAACTTATTTGTAACTTGTATTATTGGGATTATTGGGAAATCAAAGGTGCAATATGTCTACTGAAAAAAGTTAAAACTAAAATTTAAAAATTTAAAAAAATTTAAAAAAAAGAGGAAAAAAGAGAAGTCCAACACGAGTTTTCTTCTTCTTCCCCTCTTCTTTTGCTATTTTACAGATCAATTTTCTGCATAGTTCCCCCAGTTTCAACATAACGAAACTTTGTTCAATCCCCTTAAATTCCAATTTGACGATCTAGCTCACCAAGAGAACTAGCTGTCAAAATAAAAGGAATATGACCTTAATACCTGAATTTTCTGTTGCCAATCATCAAAACATAAGTCTAGAATACCAATTATTAAGAAAATCATCACTCCTAAAGCTAATATCAAAAGGTTTTGAAATATATTGTTTTTTTAACCATTAGAAGGGAAAATACGTATAAAAAAATAATGCAAGGAGATGAAGTGACAGTTCTTGAGAGTGACAGATCAAATCAGGTTGTATTAAATATAGGTGGAACAAAATAGATTGTCAATTCTCCATACCGATTTTTGAACGTTTCTTGAGTGATAGCTTATGGAACAACATGATAAACAATATCGAAAATCTTTTCAGAGCTTAGACATGAAACGAAAAGTCGCTTTACCATTGAATAATGTAAACTAGGGGGGTTCATCAAACCGATTAAACCAATTAAACCGACCAAACCAAACCAAACCAATTCAAAACCAAACTAAACCATACAGTTATTGGTTTGGTTTGGTTTGGTTAGAATTTTTAAAAAACCAATTAAATTGGTTTGGTTTATGGTTTTAGGAATAAAAAATCCAAACCAAACCAAACCGATTTCTAATTAAAATTACACATGTATCTTTTTTAAATTATTAATGTATGCGCAAAAAAATATAATTGATTAGTTTATTTAAATTATAATTTGTTTATTTATGTTATCGAAATGTATTATATGTGTTTTAAAAGACTATTTATAACTAATTCATGTATTTTTGTAGTTTCATTGAGAATGCTTTATTTTTAATTATGAGTATTTATTTTGATTTGGATACTTGATTTTGAGTCATTAATTTATATGATTTAGAAATACATAAATATTTATCACAATAATATTTTTTATCCTATTTTACTTATGACTAAGAAGAGATTGATAAATATTAGTTCAAACCAATTAAAAAAACCAAACCAAACCAATTACAATTGGTTTAGTTTGGTTTTGATTCCCTAAATGGTTTGGTTTGGTTTGAAAATCTTCAAACTGATATATGTTTTGTTTGGTTTGGTTTGCACTTTACTTAAAATAAGCGGTTTGGTTTGGTTGAACACCCCTAATGTAAACTCCTGATGACAGCAGCACCAACAACACTCAAATTCACATTTCCACTCTATATTTGACCCGTATGCATTCCTCCATAGAATACAGCACCCGAAAAAAAATACTATGGTTAATTGACAAGACCATGAAGCCTTCTACCTCTATTCCCATCATGGCCTAGCCACATGATCTTCCAAATTGTTAAAACGTATTGTCCATGCGTCTTTCTAAAAAGTGCTTGCAGAAAATAATAGGAGGCGGCCTGTAATTCTAAATTTCACTGTTCTTCACTAAAAGTTTACAAAAGCTAAACTACTAGATTAGTGTGGTATGTGCAGTATTCTTGATTGCCAACTCTAACAAATAAACTTTAACGAAAGAGGAGAATTATCAAATAAATGTATCTGTTGAACAAAAGCATTATTCTTCCAAACTCCTTAAATAAGCAAGGGTATAAGATGGAGGTAACATTATAGCAATATTCTCTCTACTTAAAAAAGCATTAACAACCCCTTCAAATGCATGCCATAGAAAGTTCTGTCACCAAGCCATAGTTTAGCCTGAACTCAATGGTTGGATTATTGGAAGCCTACTCAAGACCTAAACAATATAGTGTTTCACCTTTTTTGTCGTAAGGAAAGGAATGCCTACTAGAGTTAGGAATACAAAAGCAATTTATAAATTTGTTAGTCATGGGATATAGTCGTCGTCTGTGACACTCACTTTGGGTCTTATTTTGGTTATCCACTGTTAATTTGTGGATTTTTCTTTTAACAAGACTGAAATTTTGTAAGTAGTTTTATAATAAATAAAGAAGTACTAAAGTGATGAAAAAGTTCTATACGATATGTATTTATTCTCTTCTTCACTTTTGAAGTAACAAAGAAAGCATTGTGCCTGGAAGTTGTAACTTAATAGAGTTCACCTATGGGTCAACTAAATTCCTCCTCTTGAAGGCCCTTGTGAACTATCTATGTCGTGAGATATGTGTGTTCTTGCTTGCGTGAATACAAAAAAAAAAAAAAAAAAAGTAGTAATGCCATGAGCGTACACAGCCATAGAAGTTCTATAATTGCTCCCATTTTCTCCACACAAGCAATTGCAAATGCCATCTTAGTGTTTTTGCAAAACTAAAGGAAAAACAATGCTAAACGTTACAAATTCCATGACAGCCAATTCATTTTCTCAACCGCCAACAGTGGATAGAAAAGGAAAAAAGCTAAGAGTGGATAGAAAGGTAACAGCACAAGATAATTTCCAATGTTTACATGGTTTAACTTCAGTTCTCAGTCAACTATGCCTGACTTTTACAGAACCTATCATTTTCATTTTCACAGGTAGTTTCTCGACAACCAAACAGAGCTTCAAAGAGAAAATTAAACAATTTTAGGCATTAAAGTAGAGAGAGAGGAGAAATTAAAACCTCGACTTGAGGTTGTTCCCGAACTTCTTCGGTCTCGGTAGCTTCAACTTCTCCGTGGGAAGCAAAAGGTGAGAACTTCACGAACCGCAGGGACGGAGAGCGGGAGAACCGCAGGGAGCTGAGAGCACGAGAGGATTTGTTGCCGTTTCTTTGTGAGAACGAAACGCGGAAAGCCTTGGGATAATTCCGCGAAAGATACGATTGAAACGGCGGGAGCGAGGCCTGCAACGACGGAGCCCTGAGAGCGGCCATGGCTATGGGCGAAAGCTCAAAGAGAGAGAGAGAAAGGAGTGGCAGTATAGAAAAACGGAGTGGAAATAAGGATTAGTTTATAGTAGGCAGCAGGTGCTTCTTCCTTGTTGCAGTTCAATTACAGAGGAGGAGGAGGAGAAGAAGAGAAAGAGAGAGAGAGAGAGAGAGTGGGTGGAGAGTAAATGGGTAATGAAATGGGGTTGTTATTGATCTGGACCGTCCGTGCCGGTAGACTTTCGTAGGATGTTCGCACGGTCCGATAATTGGGACTTTTGGCAAGATTGGGTGGGGATATCCTCATTTAGATGAAACCTGAAGCTTCTCGACCTTTTTTTTTATTTTTTATTTTTATTTCTTTTTTTTTTTATTTTTTTTTTTGCTATCGTGTTCCTGAAATCCTTGAGAATGTGTCAGATAGGTCTCTTTTATTTTTATTTTTATATTTTTAATTAAAAGATCCCAAACTTATAAAAAAAATGTGCAAAAAATGGTCAAACCACAACAGCCGTTAACTCTTAAATAGAAAATTACAATAAATATTATTTTTTATGTGAATTGACTAAATTAACCCACCCTTCCACGCGAGTCCCTCCGTTGCGAACCCACTGTGCAGCCGCCTGAGTCCCTCTGTTGCAAACCTGTCACACTACGCGCAAGCCCTTAAAATGGATCCACATCGCAAGCCCCTAGGCGGTGTTACAGAGGGAAGAGGGAAGGAGGGAGAGATGGATATGGGAGCTTTTATTTTTTTTGTTTTCTTTTTTAAAAACCATATTTGATAAGTTTGTTGCCATTGGAGAGCCCTTGTCTTACAGAAACAAACTGATTCACACCTTTAGAGGCCTAGGACTTGATTATAATGCCATTGTCTCGTCCCTTAGTGCTAGACCTGATTGTCCATCCATGGATGATATTCACAACCTCTTGATTAACCATGAATATCGATTGGAGGAACAGGCTGTTGATCAACTTAACCTTGTTCAAGCTCAGTATGTCCAAATGAACCTAACCCAATTTTCCAAAAACAACAACTGACCAAAACCTTCCCCATCCAACTTCCCAAACAACTTCAAGCCTCAACACTCCTCTTTCAACAACCAGTCCCGTTTCACCAATTTCTCACAAAACAAACACCACAGCATACCACAACCTCCCTTTCCCAATCCCTTCACAGAAATCCTCGGCAAACGCAATTTCCCACCGTTCTCCAACCCAACTTACAAGCCAAACAATAAGCCAAGAACCGTTTATCAAATTTGCCATAAGATTGGGCACACTGCAGATGATTGTTACCATAGGGGGGATCTAACTACCAACCTCAACTGCCTCATGGTGGATTTAACCGTGGGAACACTAGCAGGGCCACCTTTCGGCAACCATGTCAACCAAATGCCTTCACAGCCATGCTTGGCACATCTAGTCACAGTTCCTATGGCTCTACTAGTGAGAGTCCGTGGTTTTTGGATTCAGGAGCTACACATCACTTCACTTCGGACCTAGTTCTCTCGACAACCCATTGCCCTTCCTTGGTGATGATCAGGTGATGGTGGGGAATGGTAAGAAAATTGACATCTCTCATATTGGCAATGCTATGATTAATTCTCCTATCAAACCTATCAAATTAAGCCATGTTTTCCACACTCCAACCATTTCAAAACAACTTCTTAGTGTTAGCAAACATTGTCATGATAACAAAGCGTTTGTTGAGTTTTACCCCACATTCTTTCTTGTGAAGGATCTCTCCTCGAAGAAAACTCTTCTACGGGGACATCTTGAAGATGGTCTTTTCAAATTGCTCCCTGCGTCAACCACTACCTTCCTATCTTCATGTTCCAACCCAGTTTCCTCTTCGTGTTCAAGTTCAGCTCATGTTCAAGTCCATCACACTTGCTTACAAAATGCCACTTTATGGCATAATAGACTTGGACATTCTTCGTCCAACATAGTTAATAGGGTTATGCAGCTTTGTAATGTAAAAATCTCAAATGCTAACTTTATGGATTTTTATGTCTCTTATCAAATGGCTAAAAGCCATCGTTTACCGTTTGTGAATTCTTCCTCTCGTGCTTCAAAACCTTTTGAGCTTATTTATTCTGATCTTTGGGGAGCTTCCCCTGTGTCTTCTGTTACTGATGTGAGATATTTATGTTTGTTTATTGATGATTACTCTAGATTCACATGGATTTACTTGCTAAATGCCAAACATGACACATTTGGTGTTTTTCAAAAGTTTAAAGCCCTTGTTGAAACCCAATTTGATACAAAAAATCAAACATTACCAACGGATTGAGGAGGTGAATTTCGTCCTATCAAAACCTTTTCGGAAAAACTCGGAGTTTATCATAGACATCTTTGCCCTATAAACCCTCAACAAAATATTAGAGGTGAATGTAAGAACAGGCATGTGGTTGAAGTTATCCCTTCTTGCACACTCTTCTGTACACCTCTCTTACTGGTCCTATGCTTTTCAAACTGCTGTTTATTTAATCAACTGCTTGCCTACACCTGTTTTGAATCCATTGTCACCCTATGAAGCTCTCTACAATAAATTCCCTTCCTATGACTTCATTAAAGTTTTTGGATGTGCTTGCTTTCCTTTCTTGTGACCATACAATGATCACAAGCTTCCATGCCGCTCCACTGAGTGTGTTCTTTTGGGTTTCAGCAATTCTCACAAGGGTTATCTATGTTTACATATCTAAACTGGCCGAATTTACATTTCTCGACATGTAGTCTTTAATGAAACCACTTTTCCTTTCTCCAAAATTTCTTCTAACCCCAACTAATCTCTTCCTCATTTTCCCAACATCTTTCCATTCCCATTTTATCTTCTTCTTTATTCTCTGATCCACACATCCCTCCCGCACCACTTACTCCCTCACCAAACTCTTCCTCGTCTTCTTCTTTTTCCATGCCCCACACCCTTTCCTCCACTCCTAATATCTCTTCCTCTCCATCCTCGTCCTCTTCCACCACTCCATCTTCCCTAACAAATCCCTCACCCTCTGAGAATAATCATAATTTTACTTCTATGCCTGGTGTTTTAATTATTTTACCTTCTTCCTCATCTGGTCCTGTGATTCACAAACCATCAAATGCTACTAATATTCATTCTATGAGTACTAGGTCAAAGCTTGGTGTTTATAGACCTAAACTGCTCATAACTGCAATTCATCATGTCCTCGACATGAAGCTTTTTGAACCGGTCACTTACAAACAAGCTTCTTCTCATCTAAAATGGCAACAAACTATGCAAACTGAGATGGATGCCTTACCGCAAACCTCAACCTGGTCCTTGGTTCCTCCTTCTCCTAGACAAAAAAGTTATAGGCTGCAAGTGGGTTTATCATCTTAAACTCAAACCTGACGGCTCTGTCGAGAGATATAAAACCCGCTTGGTTACCAAAGGTTTTCTCCAAACTCTCGGTCTTGACTATTTTGACATGTTTAGTCCGGTTGTGAAACCTACTAGAATATGAGCTGTTCTTTGTCTTGCCCTTGGTAAAAATTGGATTATAAAGCAACTGGATGTACACAATGCCTTATTAAATGGTGATTTACCTAGCACTCCATTAATATTTTGCCTTTGGACAAAACTATTAACTTGTAAGTGATATCTTGGTGTAGTAATCAAATACTGACAATAAGAACATGTCGAAAAAATAAATCTTCTTTTGGGCCAATTTATCGTTCACATGTAAAACTGAATAATCATCACGTGTTTATTATTACAGGGGCACATGCAATTATATTAAATATCAACCTTCTTTTGGGTTGGTCAATTTTCACATAAGTTATATGCATACAACTGTTCATATTCCAAAACAAATTAATTTTCACAAGAGAGGTCATTTTGGCGACATGTTGCTTCAATTAATTCATCTCAAAATGTATATAAACATACTTCCTATATGTCTCAATCTCAAGGATTTGTTGATTCTTCAAAGCTAAGTCATGCTTGGCGATTGCACAAATCTCTTTACGGCCTCAAACAGAGTCCACGAGCATGGTTCACTAAGTTAATTAACACTTTGTTATCCTAGGGGTTTTTCAATTCCAAGGCCAACCTTCCATGTTCTTGCTTCATACTGTCCACTACACATTAATTGTTCTGATCTACGTTGATGATATAATTTTCACCAGCAATTATCCTTCTCGTGTTCAACAGTTGATAGACCAATTAAATCTTCAGTTTGCTCTAAAGGATCTTGGCGATTTGAATTACTTTCTTGGCATCCAAGTCTCTCGAACTTCTGACTCCATTCACCTCTGTCAACAAAGTACATGACAAATTTGTTAACTCGAGTTGAAATGCTTGATGTCAAACTAGCCTCCACACCAATGGCCTCTTACACCACTCTTTCTCTCTATGATGATGAAGCTCTTCATGACCCCACATCATATAGAAAGATTATTGGAGCCTTACAATATTGCATGATTACTCGACCGGATCTAAGCTTTGCTGTCAACAAAGTATGTCAATACATGCACACTCCGACAACCTCTCATTGGTGTGCAGTCAAGAGAATCTTACGTTACATTTGTAGTACTTTGTCACATGACATTATCCTTCATGCCTCTGCCGACTTCTCTCTATCCTGCTTTACAGATGCTGATTGGGCTTCAAATTCGGATGATCGTCATAGCACTAGTGGATATTGTGCCTTTCTTGGTCCTAATCTCATCTCTTGGTCTTCCACAAAGCAACGTGTTGTCTCCAGAAGTAGCACCGAATCTGAATACCGAGGACTAGCAAATGCAGCTGTAGAGGTCTTGTGGCTTCAAACTCTTCTTTGCGAACTACGAATCCTTACTACTTCTCCTCCATTACTGATCTGTGACAACATTAGTGCAATTCATCTTACAGCCAACCCTGTTTTACATGATCACACTAAGCACATTGAGATTGATTATCATTTTGTTCATGAACGTGTCTTAGACAAGTCACTAGCGGTTGAATTTACTCCATCGTGTGATCAGTTAGCTGAAGTTATGACCAAACCGCTGCCCTCTACACGTTTCCTAACTCTGCGTTTCAAGCTCACTGTGATGCCTCACCCCATTCGCTTGAGGGGGGATATTAGACTGTAAATTAATTTTTGAATAGTCTGCTATAGCATATAATTCTCTCGTTTCTGTTATGCCCTTTCCTTTTGGGCTTTGCCTCGTGTATAGGTATAAAAAATATTCTTTGTATAATATCAAATATAATATAAATACCACTAGCTCTTGTCCAATTTCCCTCTCTCTCTATTTCAAGCCTAGCCTCATCTTCTTCTTTTCCAATTTCTTTTAACTTTAATTTTTTTTAGTTATTTTTTACGTCAATTTTTTATTGTAATTATTGTCTTATCCAAATAAAAACATTCTTTTGTCATAATACCTTCTAACTGAAGGCATGTGCAGCTCATATGTGTCAAATCCATTTCTTTTTACACGGTCGTTACTCTTACCCCTTTTTTGCACCTTTTTTCTAAGTTTGGGGACCTTTTGACGAAAAAAGAAAGAAAGAAATTTAGAGATCAAACGACACGTCTTAAAATGTTCAAGGACCACAGGAGTAATATACTTTTTTTTTTTCACCTTTCTATAGCCCCGTTGGAATATGAGGTGCATCCGCCAATTGTGAGACATGTAGATGGGTTATGTGGAATAATATCCCTTTGAGAAATTACAGCAAATTGACCATTTAAATTTTTTTTAAGTAAATATATTTTTTAAAAAAGTTTGAAGTAAATAACATCTTTATGATAAATTTTTTACGAAAAAAATTTAAAATAATTTCATTATAAATATGCTACGTAAAATTATTATAAATATGATATTTATCACAAACACTTTATTTACAATAATATTTTTAAAATAATTTTTGTCATGAACATGCTTCGTAAATACAATATTCACCATACATATGGCATTTACCATCAGCTAAAAATAGGGGAGCTCCTCAACTGCAGCTCGACGTCGGTGGGTACATCGTAGGGTTGGTCACAAGTCATCTCTTAGGGTCGCGGGCCTTGAAAGGGGAGGGCCTCGTCATTGCGGGATCGGGGGGGTGGCCTGGTTTACAGGGTGGCCAGATCTGGCTGGCGGGGGACGCGATCTAGTTTGGGGGATGGGGGAGCTTCGTCAAAGTCGGTGTCGACAGGATGGGGCGACGGGACTGGCTCGTCACGAACGTCAGGGAGGGGGGCACAGATCTAGTTCGCGGGGGGGTTGTCTTTGTCGGCCTTGGCGGGGAGCGCATGTCTGGTAAAGGGAGGAAGGGGGTCTTCGTCGGCATCGAGTAGGGGGGGCACTTGTCGCCGGCGTGGGGGGTCCGCCGGTGGACTGTCTCCGGCCATTTTTTTTTTTTTTTTTTCAGTTTCTTTGAATTTTTTTTTAATTTTTAGTATATAATACTATAAGGTAATGTGTATTATAATGATAATACATAAATAACATCTCAGCCGTTCGATTACATCGTAACGGTTTAAAAATAAGCTCTATCGATAGGGTATATAAATAAGACTCTACCACAGACTTACCCTAATTAAAATATAGATAGGAAAAGTAAATAGAATATAATTTCTATGCATCTTATTAAATGTTATATATATAACATAACAAGGAAAAAAAGTACTTGGTTATATACATCTAGAATAATTGATATAAGAATTAAAGAAAAAGTAAATTAAGAAAGTTGCGATTCCTTATTTTAGGACAACAAACTCTTTTGTAATATTTTTTTCGACATCCGCAATGTCTTTGCCTAAGCAACAATGTCAAATTCTGTGGTAGTACCATAGATAAGTTCAATGCATTTTATTTTTTATGTTGGCATCCAATTGATTGTTTGCCAATACTCTTTTTGCAGACTTTCTTTGTTAAAAAATAAAAAAATAATAAAAATAAAATAAAAAAATAAAAAACTCTTTTTGCAGACAACAACCTTCGTCGCCTGTGTCGTTCATTAAATGACAATCTTTTTTTATCGATATCATTCCATTGTAAAGTCTCTTTTGTAACAGCCACAAATGCCATTTTGTAAGCTACAACGAGTGTTAACTTCTGAAGCAAAAAAAGTGTTATTCTCTATGATAGTAACGGGCATAATTTCAATAGTAAGTTTACAATTTAGTATCAGATGTAATACTTGTGTTATGAGCTGTAATAATTTTCGAGCAAGCACCAGCTTCAATCTTTGCATTATCACTTGCCAATTACTTCAGAGCTAGCAACCTTCATGTCACAAGCAGGAGTAAGTTCAAAGTTACAACCAGATTTATCTTTTGTAATATCACCGATAACAATTTCAGAGTCATCACAATCATTTTGTACAGGAGTATATATCTCATTACTTCTCTTACCTGCAAAAAATGGTAGCAACAATATTGTTTTCAAATCAAATATTCCAGACCTTTTCAGGATTCATTGACACCTACTCTGCAAACCACACAAAAATGAAAACCATCATACCATAACAAATAAATGTTCAAGACTACAATCTCTCTCATTTAAACAACATCAAAAGAAGAAGGCCTAACTTTTACACTGGTATTTTCTTACTATATGGCAGGTTCAATCAACAAACACAGGTACACTCAACAAACAACAAGAAACAAATTTTAGTTTCAATGATGTGGTTTGTGTACACCACACTATCCGCGGCCAAAAAGACAACACATTGATCATATCACGGTAAGATATATTTTTCGAATAAAAACAAAAACATTTGGTTATTTACATGTCAAAATTATTAGTTTGCTCTTTTTTTTTTTTTTTTCAATTGCAAAAGCCAAAGAGAAAGGATGCTTAAAATTTAGGAGGAAAAAAACTATGTATTTTTTTTTTTTGGTCCAAGTTAATAATGTCAATAACAATGCAAAAACAACTACCAAACAGTAAAAGTTTAATATAGAAACCAATATATTCATTTGACCACACCTCACTCGTCAACACAAAGGCATAGTTTTTATTAAGTACGAAATTGAAGTTGAACATTTGAAAGCAATCTCAATAACCTAATTTCTAGCTAAAACTTTCTTCGATCGTTTTTTACTTCATTTGTTATCGAATCTTCCATGTAGGACTCACAGGTAACATTCGACTTCATATACTGATATTTTATAAAACTTCACGGGAAAATAACACAACCATTTTATATATATATATATATATATATATAAAACTTCACGGGAAAATAACACAACTAAATAATAATCAAGAATAAAATCTAAACATTGTTCTAACTTAAGTCTCTGCCAAAACAAATTTTTGGCTCCTCCCATGTGATGAAGTCTGCGTATATAAGATTTTACCCAACCGATGGTGCAATTGGAATAATATTCTCTTAAGCATCAATGTCGTCATCTATTTTCCATCAAAGTTATAAATATATAGCCTTTCTTCTTTGCCACCGACAAAAGGACTCCAACAAATACATTTTTCCTTAATTTTTTTACGAAAGGAAGTTTTTTTAATTGTAAATTAGGGTTTTGTGAAAGAGCATTTTACCTGACGGGAAGAAGAGCAGCGGCACAGTTTTGGACAATGGCTGCGAGACAATCGGGCAAACCTTGTGACCGGCAGACGGAGAAGACGAAATAGAGCCAGAAGAAAAAAGAGAGCCAACGATCCTAAATCCCAAAGTACAGATAGAGAGGAAATGGCGAACGACAGCGATGCAGACGGCAAGGAAGAGCAAAAATGTGCAAAAGCAAAGCATGAGGAAAGGAGGGACAAAAATAAACAAGAAGAAGAAGCAGGAGAATACGTGTGGGAAGAAGCGTGAAAAGAAAAGGGAAAGGGGAGAACGAAGAAGAAGAAGAAGAAGAAGAAGCAGGCGAAGCGTGAAAAGGCCCAAAAAAATAAAAGGGGGGGGGGGGGGAGACAAAACGTGAGCCACGTGGAAGAACGGGAGAAACTTGAATATTGACACTTTTATGTGTGTATGTATATATATATGTATGCATCTATATGTATATGTATGTATATAATAATGGTGAATCAACTTAATTTAAACTCAATTCAAATTTTTCATCTCAATTTTTATCTTTTTTCTGAAAAGTCAATAAAGTTTATAACTACTTTTTAAAAAGTCAACTCAACTCAAACTTAAAAATTTTCATATCATCTCAAACTCAACTCATTCACCAAACGGACCTGATAAGATAAGATTTTTAGAGGTATTTGGCCTATTTCGCTCCCTCTTCCTAATCTTTTATACTAATATTTGTACATAATCTCAAAATGACGTATGCACTTTTTACAATGTACATTCTTCCTAATCTTCTATAGTTCTATCTATACTTAATCTTAACGAATATAATTTTTAATGTACATTCTTCCTTTCTCTTAAGATAAGAACAAATGCACTATTTAAAGTACATTCGTTCTTACTCCTCCGTCCTCACATGGCGGTTCTGTGATGACCTAGAAATTTATAAGCTTGATTCATGAATTATTATTATGGATTTCCTTCATTAATATACTTCTAATGAATTATTTTGATGAATATCAAATTTCAAGATCATGAATGATAATATATGTATCATCAGTGTGATGATGTCAATGATTTAACAATGTTGAGTTTTTCTATTTAAATAAGAAATTTTAAATACATGAAAGATGAGTTGAACGACATATAAATTTATACGAAAAATTTATTATGTCGTATTAGAGGGATAATGTTAATTTTTAGGAAGAACCCTGATTTTATTAGTAGGTCAATTTAATGATCTTAGTATTTATTTTGATAATATCAATAGTTAAGTTTTGAGAGTATGATTGGGAAATTAATGTGTCACATAGATAGAAGATGTATAATTAGGATTTATTCTTAGAAAATCCAAAGGTAGGAGATTGATTAAGAATTATGCTTAAATTTGAAATCAATGGTGTAGATTTTATGTTAAAAAATCATAGGCAAATCAATGGCCAAACTTTGGATGATATGTGACCAATGAGAGCTTAAGGTAAGGATTGGTGTGATGGAAGATCCAATGGATGAGAATAAGGATAACAACCTTAGATCAATGGTGGAAAATAGAAGAAAGAAAAACAAAATAAAAAATGATTAGGCAAGGGGGGATCCAGATTTTTGGTTCAAGAAACAAGAAGAAAGTTGAACAAATGAGAAAAAGTAGGAAGTGGTGCATGCATGCAACCTTATGTAAGAAATGACATGGTTTATTTTGGCAAGTTGACCCAAAGAAAAGACAAGTGAAAGTGACCCTTGTCTCAACTTTGTTGAACAAAATTTTCACTCCAAATCCCTCCCAAAAGTAGCGGCAATGCAAGGGGTGATTCAGCTAAAAATTTTCCAATTTTACCCCTCAAATACAGCTCCCTTAAGGTGAAAGTTGGCTGAAAACAAGCCCATAACATTTCATTTTGTTCTCACACAAGTTAAGCTCAAAAACCCTAACTCTCTAGCCACCACCAAGCTCAAAACAGAAGAGGAAAAAAAAAACCACCGACACTATTCTCCATCTCCAACACCCCTCTAACACTCTCCTTCCTCCATTTTCAAGCTCTAAGCAACCCCGTTACCAAGTTTGAAGAAGTGTGAAATGGAGTTAGATGATGTTTTACTAGAGGTAAACCAGTGGTATTGTTTGTGTCTTAGTCATTTTTGGAGAACTAAAGCATGATATTTTACTTATAATCTTAATGTTAGACTTCTTTTTACCTAGGAAAATATTTTGAGAAGAATTTTGGAGGTCCAAGATCTTAAAGGATCCACGGAGTATTTCGGTAAAAGCTACGAATTTTGTTAAAGCTTGTAGTAGTTGTGGTATTATAGTATGCATTAGAAACTTTGGTATGAAAATAAATTATATGATAAGATTCTACAAAAGGCTTCATTTTAGCCTTTGGAATCACATGGTTTGCTTTTGTATGTCTAAAGTTATGTACATTTGAAGTTGTGACACAAAACTAGTGAGAAAATGAACCTCTGGGGTACAGCCTAACCACGGATTTTATATACTCCGTACCCTTTAACCTCAAAATTTTGGATTAAAAATATAGATCTAAAAATTAGATTCTTTAATCTTTCCAACAAGATATCACACGCATTGAACGGATCAATGTGCAGTTTTTGGTGAATTTTACAAATTTGGACTACAAACCGAAAGTCTTTGCTGGAATCCTATACTAGCCACGGGTTTTATATATTTTGATTCAGTAAACTATAATGTTTTACAAAACTGTTCTTATCATACAAAATAGACACTATAAGCTTTCTAATGACATATATTTTTCCTTATTTGGACTTGTAAGTGAATTGTTATGATTTTTCTAAACTTACCCATAAATCTGGACTTGTGGTACAAACGTAGGATCAACAGTAACAAAACCTAAGCCTATGATACGAAACGCTCAAGCACTAAGGAAATAGCTTTACCGCTATAAAGTAGACATCTCAAGCTTCAAAATGAGATATCATACGTTTAAAATGGATATGTACATAAATTTTAAGAAATCACATAATATTGTATTGTAATCTGGTAAACTGAGATTTTACCATAAGACACTTAGAAAATGTCCACATTAATGTTTGAAATGCTTGAAATCTTGAAAACAATTTATTAAAATAGAAACTAGATGTTTCAGGCTTTCCAACAAGTAATCAAGTGTACAAAATGGAATTATACTATAAATTAAAATCCTACATCGATAAAACGATTAAACATTAAAATGTGACATAAGAGTAAGTCATAACACATGAACATATTTAGTTATGAAATGAGTTGATTTTAAGTAAATGATCAAATAATGTGAAAAACCCTAACTTTATAAAGTTGAATCACAAGTTTTAATGGGCTAAAATAAAGTACACTAGAGGGTTATTGGGCATATACCAAGAGACTATCTTAGCCCAACTAAATAAACATAACTAAGGGGATTGGACTAGCCCAATAATAAAAAAGAGGTATATACTTAGGTGACTTCTTGTCACCTTGATTGATTAATTAATTAATTACTTAATTAATAAATTAAATAATAAATACATAACCAAATGTAATTAATAAAGTAATTAATTATTTAATTGATTAATAATTAATTAATTAATTATAAGAGTTAGTAGATGATAATCAAGATTATAATGTTGAATAACTACATAATTCTAATACATGATTAATTAGAGATTAATATTAATCATTGAAATAATCATCAAAATAATTATGGATGATTAACTAGAGATTAATTAAACATTAGAGATTAATGAGATATTGTTAAATTAGGACAATTTCTCAAATTTGCATTGTAGGAGATACAACTCCGGAAGTTTAAGTATATAAGACAAGTAAGTACAAACCTCACTTACAACATAGAACAAAAATGTTTTTTTTTTTCTTTGTTGATGCTCTACGTTTGTTATGACTTGACTTGATGATGTGATAAGTATATGAGTTATACGTATTGCTTTGATTTAATATTTGATGTGCATAATTTCTCTTGCACTGATATGATCGGCATGCCTCACAGATATTTATGCCATAATGATAGATGCATAGTAACATGTAAATCTACACATTGTCACAATTAATAAGATTGAGGCAAATAAAAGATAGGATTAAGTGTCGTACCAATCTCCAATTAGTGAGAGGATATGAAAAGAACGAAAGTTATAAGATATGATCCTGGAGGTTGTTGGAGGGTCGCTCCCCTAACTCCCAATTGGTTGCGTGCATATGGGTACGACATAGGGATCCTTAAGTAGACAAGACATGTATATAATGAAGCATAATTGAACACACAATATCACATGCACTTTTGAATATTCTTGATGTTATGTGTGATGATATAATTTTATGGAAATGTTTTGTGAGATATTGTTTGTACTTACTAAGTGAAACCTCATACCTGTGTGTTCGTGCTGTAGGTAACGTGGGTAACCAACCCGCTACTTGGATATTTCATGGACTGGTGAAGTTGTACGGAAGCGATGAAGGAAGAGAGTGGGATACCACCACGAATTTAATTTCTGCATTTAGATTTCTTAAATTATTTTGTATCGACTATATTTATAACTATATTCCAAATATTTTGGTACTACTAAACTAGTATGAGTACTTTACAAGAAAAGACTTTAGACTCTTTCCTTTTAACTAACATGAAGTTATAGCTTTTTAAATATTATCTAAATACGAATTTGAATAGGATAATTAGTTGCTAGAGATCTTCAATTTCCTCAGTTAAAAATTTTAGTAATTCTAACTTTTATAGTACTAATATGATTTTAAAAAAATTCTGTATTTTTGAAACCAAACATAAATAAATGTTAATACTAAATTAAATAAGAATAAGTAAGCTAGTTAATTATCCGAAAAGTCGGGTCGTTACAGGTTCAGTCACATGCATGATAGTCCAGTAATCCGTCACGTAGATTTTTTCCGCACGTGCTTATCAACTAATATTTTGCCAATATATAAAAGAGCCAATAGGCTCTTTCGTCCCTGCTTCCTGGTTGCCATGTTGTAGACATGTGGTAGCCACATCAACGCCACGTGTTTGGTCCTAAATTGCCACGTAGTTTTTTTTTTTTTTTTTTAGCATGTGTTTATCAACTAGTACATATTAAAAGAGTAAATGACACTTCTTTATACGTACATATTAAAGTATGAATGACACTTCTACAGTACTTTTCATCCAAACTTATTAAGCCGTCACGAGGTGCTTTGAACACTTGCCACGTAGGTTTTTTTTTTTATAGTTATTTTGTTTACTTTTGCTTTTGCTTTTGCTTTTGCTTTGCCTACGTACTCTCCAATTATAACAATATACTAAAAAGGACTGGAAAGTTAATGTTCTTTCTATAGTGCACAGACAATTTTACCCTTCATCCAGAGTTGTTTTTTCTCTGTCTACAGTAAGTGGACGGTTTTGCCCTTGTATTACACATCCGAACGATTTTGCTCCCTTGAGGCACTCTAAAATGGGCTGCGTGCATAGTCAATGGACTTTTATGTCCTTCTAACCCTAGTGTTTCCTCTCAATCGCTCTCTCTGTCGTTCATTTTCTCCTCTCATCTTCTCTCTTCACTATTCATTCTCTCTCTCAATTTCTTTCTTGTCTCCGAACCCTAAACTTTGCTTTTTGTTTTCTCCCTATTGCTGGTTTATTTTTTCCATCATCTTCTTCCTCTTCTGTTGTTGTTTCTTTTTTTCCCCCCCTCATTTTTGTCTTTGATTTTTAATTTCAAATTTTAAATTTTAATTTTTTACTATGTGTTTTTTTCTTGATTGTTGTTTCTGTGTTTGTTTTTGTTTTTTTTTTTTCTTTTTTACTTCTTTGGGTTTCTTGACTCTAAAATGGGTTGTTTGCATGGTAGATGAACTTTTATGTCCTTCTAACCCTAACATTTCCTCTTAGTTGATCTTTCCGCCATTCATTTTCTCCTATCATCTTCTCTCTTCACTATTCATTCTCTCTCTCGATTTCTTTCTTCTCTCCGAACCCTAAACTTTGCTTTTTATTTTTTCCCTATCGCTGGTTTATTTTTTCAGTCATCTTCTTCCTCTTTTGTTGTTGTTTCTTTTTTTCCTTCATTTTTGTCCTTTTTTTTATTTTTCTCTTCGATTTTTGTTTTCGAATTTTAGATTCTAATTTTTACTTTGTGTTTTATTTTCTTGATTGTTGTTTTTGTTACTGTTTTTTTTTTTTCCTTCTTTGGGTTTCTGGTTGTCTCTTCTTTTTTTTTTTCCTTATTTTTTTTTAATTATTATTATCATGTTTTTTCCTGCTTGTACATAATTGAACAAAAGTTTGTTCGCTTTCGCTTTTTTTATTATGAATATTTTTTCACCCTGCATGTACATTGTAGATGCCGGTTTTCTACAGTCAAAATTAACAAAAAAGTTAATACGGAAAATATGATATAATCGATTGACTGGGCCCTTGGACGTCGTAATGAAATTTAACAAAGCAATGTAAGAACAGATTTCATATCAGAAAATGAAATTAAAGAAAAGCAGAATATAAATTGACACCAAGAAGTATAGAGGTTCGCCCAAATAGGTGCTACGTCCTCTGTCAGTGAGTAATTTCACTATATATGAATGTTTGTGAGTACAATGAAGGCTTGAGAATTCTCGAGATGATTTCTGGAGAAATTTTAGCATAGTGAAAGTATGTTTTTCAGAAGAAAGTCAGAGATTCAGAATCAGAATTCGTCGTCCTTTTTCCCGTGGGGGGTCTTCCTCTATTTATAGAGGAAGATGGGCCTGAGCCCGTAACTGCTCATGGCAGTTCAGATATTGTCATCTGGGACACGTGTAAGCATGCCATTGGAGATTTTGAACAGACGGTTACCAGAGTAAGCCTTAATCTCGGACAATGGGCTTGGCGGTTATTGATGTAATATCGTTGTTGATATTGAGTTCGACGATTATAGGAGAGATGTCTCAATCTGTCGAATACGAGCGACGAACGCTAATTCGGACACAAGTCTGATATTGTGATCCATCGTTCGTAGCTTATATAGAGATCGCGTTTGATCTGTTGGTTCGACGTTCGAGAGTGAACGAGCGTTTTATTGTAATGAATAAGAATCGTTAACTGGGTCCGGCCCATGTTAAACGAGCAATCATCGTTCGAGCGTGAACGGAATGGATTGGGTCTGGCCCAATTATGTGATCGATTGTTGCCCATGATAAGGCAATGTTATAATGTTGGGTCCGGCGCAAAAGTAATACGTTCGTCGTTCGTTAGACAAACTGTTAGAAACTAACGTCGTAATGGGAAGACGAAGTCTAACCCCAACAGATAGCCCCCCACTCTATCGAGCGATGGATCCTCGATAGAGTGTTTGATCGTTAGCGAGAAAATCGCATCAGTCTTGGTTACATCAGATA
This sequence comes from Ficus hirta, assembly GCA_038430175.1. Classification (NCBI taxonomy): domain Eukaryota; kingdom Viridiplantae; phylum Streptophyta; class Magnoliopsida; order Rosales; family Moraceae; genus Ficus; species Ficus hirta. The sequence continues at coordinate 486,701 of CM076597.1, forward strand.
AGGGAAATCTAAACAGACTGACGAATCACTCGATGGGAAATCTCGAGCCCAGCGAGAGATGTTACCAGTGTACACGTGGCGTGTATTGAGTGGGTATTCTGAAACGGCATCATTATTTTCTGTTGGAATTTGTACCGTTGTGACGTATGATGTTACAGCTGTAATAAGCGAGATTTTTGGGATTTCGAACCGTTGTATCGTACGATCCTTCGAGCGGGAATGCGAATAGTTGCGATATTCACGCCGTTTGATCACACCTCTCCGAATAAATCGGGACCGTTGATGCTTGGCGAAGCTATATAACTCTTCGCATACCCTCACTCCCTTATATTTGCATTCGAAGCGTCCAGAAATCCAGAACCCAAGAGTTTTTCAAGAACTTCGAAAACTTCAGGCAAGATTTCTTCTCTCTCGCTCCTGTTCTTCATTCCGAGTAATTTCTTTTGATAGAGTTCTCTCTTTTTCCGTTTTCAAGTTATTTCGGTTATTTCTCTGCATTTCTACCGAAAGTTTGTAGTTTATTTGGGTTTTTCTGGGTTGTTCTTCGGGTTTTTAGTATAGTGTTCTTCGTGTTCATACGAAACTTCATAGGATCTGGGTTAGGAAAACGCTTTTAGATCCAAAATCTTTCCATCGTTCGTCACGACTTCAGTTATGGACAAGAGAAAACAAGTCATCGAAGATGTAGATGTCGAGTGGACGAGCACCGACTCCAGCGAAGATAGTTCTGATGACGAACTGGCTTCAAACACTCAGCGCTCGAGGTTCGAATATGCTTTCGAACATAGTCGAACGGACACTGGATCCAGTAATGCAGCGTCTGAGAGAAATCGACCGGCGACTACATCAGGAGCGGAGGTTTTGTCAATTCCTCCCATTGTTCGATTGATGAAGCGACCAAGGCAATTGAGCGTCGAGTCGTTTTTACGAACGTCGAACCCCCAATCTGTATTGACAGAAGATGACTTGTCTGAAATCAGGGGTTTATATGGGTTCCCAAATGAAGTCCAACTGAGGCTACCGACGAAGGACGAACGTGCCGATACAGTGACCGAAGGATGGATTTGTATGTACACCATCTACTTCGAGTGTGGACTACGGCTTCCTCTTCCTTCTCTTCTCATCCAGTGTATGAATCATTACCAGTTAGCCATTCCGCAACTGATGCCGAACGGGATGAGGGTTTTCTTGGGCTTAGCTGTACTGGCGAGCGAAGCGGACATCGAGCTGTCAGTGGATAATGTTCTTGCCCTTTATTATCCCCAAGAGAATTTCAAAGACAAAGGGCGATACTCGATGTATCCCAGGAAGGGAAAGCAAATTGTCGGCGAGATGAAAAACGCTGACAGATATTGGCAGAGCCATTACTTTTTCATGCACATCAATGAGGAGTCGATGGGAGGACTCGCCAATGCGTTTTTTCCATTGTGGGGAATTCTTCGTAAGTGTCGAACGTCGACTATCGAAGGTACGACGTTGTTCATTGCACGAATACTAAATTTAGTATCTTTTGTTTTGCAGATAAGGAAACCAAGAAGCCACCTCCTCAAGGTCTATTATTCGAGGAGAAGCTCGAACGTCTGCTTGCCTTGCCAAACAGAGAGTGGGACGAGATCAACACTCCCCAGAGATTTCGAGCGTCGAGCCTTTGGAAGAATTTCGTGGAAATCCCTTCAGGTATTCCTAAACGAGTTCCTCCCTGGGTAGATTGGCCATTTATAATCAGAGGAGCGTTGAGGAGACTTTTCGGCGCTCCATTGTTTATCGACACCTTAAATGACGAGGAGGCTTTAATCGCAGACTTCGCGCTTGATACAATGGTGATGGATTTCCCCAACCCAAAAGAGATAATGGCGAAGCGAAAAGCCGCCAAAGAAGCTGAGAAAGCTGCTGCTGCTGCTGCGAACGCAGCTCAAGGGTATGACCCTGCGCCCTTTCCAGTGCTCAAGTCTTCGCCTGAACCTCCTACGAAGCCTGCTTCGTCGATTGCCAAAAAACGAAAGGCAATCGAGAAGGGAAAAAGGAAGCTCCCAGCGAAGAGGAGCAAAAAGTCGAAGATTTCGACTCTGGAGGCGGACGATGAAGGTCTGAGGGTCGAGGTGAGCTTGCCTCTAAGAGCGAGGCTTCTTCAGGACAGACAGACGAGCGTCGAGATTATGCATCAACTGCTGTCGGATGCTGATGCGGAGACGCTGAGTCAGGGTCCTCTTCAGGCCCATATTGATGACCTTTTGTGGGACGGCCTGAAGGTATGTGTGATTTTGTAATTCATACTTGGTGAATTCAATATCAAGTATTAATATTGAACTTTTTTGAATGCCTTGCAGACTAATATTCGAGCGATGGGGCTGATGAAGCGCACCACCGAGAAGAATCTCGAACTGCGGGCTCGACTAAAGGAGCTCGAAGCAAGAGATAATAGGCGTGGTGAGATGTTGCTTAACATCGAGCGAAAGTTCGGTGATGTTAAGACGAGCGCTGATGGTTTGACGGCCAATCTTAAAGAGATTATGCATCAGGCGAAGGAGGATACGAGCATGATGGGAGTCATGGTCGAAAGGTTTGATGAGGCGCAAGCCAAAATCAAAAACCTTGAGACAGAAAATGCTGCGCTCGCTACTCAGATCCTTGATGCATTCGAGAAGGCCACCATCAAGGCTCGTTACGATCTCCTGAAGGAGTACAAACAAGGGCTCTTCGTTGATGCTGACATCGACGAAGAGCTGGAACTGTACCGGGATGAGATGGAAGGTCCATCATCCGCTCCTGCAGTTGAGATCGAGGCAACGTCGAATGATCCTGGCCAACCTGGAGTCGAGCCCCCAGCCCATGAGGATCTATCTGATGCCCGCGAGCCTCGGGATTAATTTTGTATTTTTATTTTGTTGGAACAATGAATTTGTAATCAACATTAATTTTTTTTATTAATGAAGTTCAAATTCTTGATTTGATTTGTGTGATGACGATGCGAAGTGTCGCATGTTTATTGTCGAAACGAGCGTTACTCGGACAATTGTCAAGGAATTGGAGTATAATAGTAGCTCGTTTAGTTCGTATCGACGAACGTTAATAATCTGAAAGATTATTGTAAAATAATGTAACTGTACCCATTCGTAAAGACGAATGGTGGATGATTGGATTGCATGTCTAACAATTCGTGATAACGAACGTTATATTAAATCGAATCCGTAAAGACGAACATCGAATGAAATTTGCAACCGAATAATGTTGTTCGTGAAGACGAACGTTGTTTTAAATGAATTACAATTTGATATAACTCATCAAGTCCGTAAAGACGAACATCGAATGAAAACTTTCTACCGAACGGTATAATTCGTGATAACGAACGTTCAGCGTTGAGCGATAGAAAATTTAACAAGTGTGTGAAACACAATGTTTTTGAATAGTAATATTAGCTGAACTCATTCAAGTGTGATGAGCTGCCTACGTACCCAATGTTTAGGGATCAAGCCATTCCGTAGTTCGATTTTACAATGAAATTGTGTGATTTTCGCGACTGGACTCGTACAAGCGTATACGAGCTGCCTACGTACCCAATGTTTAGGGATCAAGTCGAACGTAGTTCAGGAACTGAACTAAATGGTCTTGAGGCATAGACCTACAGGTTCGAACGTGTGTCGAACGTTCACTGTAACGGATCTAGCCTTTACAAAAAATGAACGTGTATGGAGTCTTTAGGCATAGACCTACGGATTCGATTTGACATCGAATGTTCGACGTAATGGATCTAGCCTTTACATAAATTGTTCAAAATAAAAATTACAAGTATGAAAATTACAAGTAATATTTACGAAGGTGATGCGAGTTCCAACTGCGAAGAACCTCCACTCCATCGCTCGTTTCCAGACGGTAGACGCCTGGTCGGATAACCTTCAAGATCCGGTAAGGACCTTCCCAATTTGCTCCCAACTTTCCTGCGTTTGGCTCGGCAGTGTTCTGGAATACTTTGCGAAGTATGAGATCTCCTTTGTTGAAAGTTCTCGGTCGAACTTTAGAGTTGTAGTACTTTGCCACCGACTGCTGGTAGTTTGCCATGCGAATCAGGGCTTGATCTCGACGTTCGTCTAGTAGGTCCAGACTGTCGTTGAGCATTTCTTGATTCTGACTTTCGTTTTCAAAAGCCAATTGACGCCGGAGTGTAGGGACACCGATTTCTGCTGGGACAACAGCTTCTGCACCGAAGGTTAGTGAGAAGGGAGATTCACCGTTCGCTCTTCTTGGGGTTGTTCTGTACGCCCAAAGTACGCCATGAAGTTCGTCTGCCCATCGACCCTTTCGAGCCTCGAGCTTCTTCTTCAAATTCTGAACAATCGTTTTGTTGGTAGCTTCAGCTTGTCCGTTCCCTTGAGGGTATCTTGGGGTAGAAAAGCTAAGCTCGATATTCCATTCTCGGCAGAATTTTCTGAAGTTGCTTGAAATGAATTGAGACCCGTTGTCTGTTACGATCTCTTGGGGCACGCCCAATCTGCATATAATATTCTTCCAGATGAAACCTTCGACGTCCGAGTCCTTCACGTCCGCAAATGCTTCTGCCTCAACCCACTTAGTAAAATAATCAGTGAGTACAAGCAAATACTTGCGTTGACCGCTCGCTCTAGGTAATGGGCCCACTATATCCATTGAATATTTCATGAATGGATATGGTGATGCGATGCTCGATAATCGTTCTGCTGGCTGATGGAAAACGGGGGAATGTCTCTGGCACTTGTCGCACCGTCTGACAAAGTCTTCGCTGTCTTGAAGCATAGTGGGCCAGTAGTAGCCCTGTCACTTGACTTTGTTGCATAATGATCGTCCCCCAGAGTGGTTTCCGCATTCGCCTTCATGAACTTCCTTCAGAACGTATGTGGCTTCTTTGTCACCGAGGCATCGAACGTAGGGGCCATTGAACGAACGTCGGAAGAGGATGTCGTTGATTAGTGAAAATCGTGCAGCTTTGGTCTTGAGCTTTCGAGCTTCCTGCTTGGCTTCTGGCAAAATTCCTTCCTTCAGGTAAGCAACTATGGGCGTTCGCCAATCGACTGGGGCTTCGTCTGTATTGATGGTGGACTCGAGCTGGATGCTTGGTTCCTCGATGTATCCTACTGGGATGCTTTGACGTATATTCGGCTCCGAAGTTGAACCAAATGATGCCAAGGCGTCCGCTTGTGTGTTGAGATCCCTCGACACTTGTTCAATCGAGTATTTTTCGAAATGTTGTACAAGCGAACGAACAACGTTCAGATAAGCTTCCATTCTCGTATCCTTGGCTGTGTATTCTCCCAACACTTGATTCACAACGAGCTGTGAGTCACTTTGAATCTTCAAACGTCGAGCCCCCAGCGCTTTCATCAAACGTAGTCCAGCGATCAAAGCTTCATACTCAGCTTCATTGTTCGAAGCGTTGAATCCCAGGCGAAACGACTGCTCGATTATTTCTCCTTCAGGGGTCTTGCAAAATACTCCCACTCCTGATCCTTTAACGTTCGATGCTCCGTCCACCATGAGCGTCCAGCAGCATTCTTCTTGCGTTTTTGGCGTAGAAGGATCGGGAGTGAGTTCAGCTACAAAGTCAGCAAGTACTTGAGATTTAATGCTTGTTCGAACCCGGTACTCGATGTCAAACTCGCTCAACTCCACTGCCCATTTTGTCAAACGTCCAGACAAGTTTGGACTATGAAGTATCGCTCGTAAGGGGTAGGTTGACATTACAATGATCGAGTGTGATTGGAAATATGGCCTCAGCTTCCTCGCAGCAGTTATGAGGGCCAGTGCTAATTTCTCAACCACCGGGTATCGTGTCTCCGCATCGAGTAATGACTTGCTGACATAGTAGATTGGCTGTTCACCGTTCGAATCACGTACTAGAACGGCACTTACCGCAACTTCCGTTACGGACAAATAAATGAAGAGATTTTCTCCTGTTTCTGGTTTGGCTAGTATTGGAGGTGTGGACAGATACCTTTTCAGTTCGTCAAAGGCTTGTTGGCATCGTTCGTTCCACTCAAACTTCTTGTTGCCTTTGAGCAGTTTGAAAAATGGCTGGCATTTGTCGGTCGATCGAGAGATGAATCTATTCAGCGCTGCTATACGTCCAGTCAACTTCTGGATCTCTCGCTTGTTCTTTGGTGAAGACATATTCATTAGCGCTCGTATCTGGTCAGGGTTAGCTTCGATACCACGCTGCGTCACAATGTAACCTAAGAATTTCCCAGACGAAACACCAAAAGAGCATTTGGAAGGATTCAAACGCATGTTGTGTTGTCTGAGTACCGAAAAGCACTCTGATAGGTGTCCAATGTGGTCCGCAGCCTTCATTGATTTGACCAGCATATCGTCAATGTATACCTCCATCGTTCGACCGAGTTGATCAGCGAACATTGCGTTGACGAGTCTCTGATAAGTTGCACCGGCGTTCTTTAACCCAAATGGCATGACTTTGTAACAGTAGATACCCCTTTCTGTTATGAACGCTGTCTTCTCTTGATCGTCAGGATGCATGAGGATCTGATTGTAGCCTGAAAATGCGTCCATGAACGAGAGTAATTCATGGCCCGCAGTGGCATCAACTAAACGATCGATGTGTGGAAGGGGAAAACTGTCTTTTGGGCATGTTTTGTTTAAGTCCGTGAAGTCGATGCAAACTCTCCACTTGCCGTTCTTTTTCTTGACAATTACAACGTTCGCTAGCCAGTCTGGATACTGAACCTCCTTGATGAATCCGGCCTCGATTAACTTTCGCACTTCGTCGTTGATGATCTTATTCCGCTCGATACCAAGTTTCCTTCTTTTCTGCTTAACAGGCTTGTGGCTTGGATCGACGTTGAGTCGATGTGTTGTCACTTCTGGATCGATGCCTGGCATGTCTTTGTGCGACCATGCAAAGCAGTCTTGATTCTTCTGAAGGAAACTCAGGAGCTGTGTGCGAGTAGTGTCATCGAGCAGAGAGCCAATGTTGATGACTCGATCTGGCTGGGCTGGGTCAAGCTGGATCTCATCCAGTTGTTCAAGATATTTTTCCCAAATACCCACTTGAGACCTAAAACTGATTTCTTTTTATGCCATGTGTTGAAATCCATCTTGTTGATGATGAACCTTGTTGTTTAGCCAAGATTGTGTTTTATCTTGATGATTGTGAGCCTCTAGTTGTATCTAGAGAGGACTTTATAATCCCATTATTATTGATATAGTGGAAGTTGATATCGGACTACGGTCCCGTAGTTTTTCCCTTCGCACTGGAGGGTTTTCTACGTAAAAATCGGTGTCTCTTGTGTGGTTGGTTTTTTTTTGTTTTGATTTTTTATTAATAAAGTGGTATCAGAGCTTTTGGTTGGCTAGAGAAAAATTCTTGTGTGTTGAGATGGATGAACAAAATTCGTTTAGGATGATAAAATTAACCTCGTCGAATTATTCCATTTGGAAGCGGAAAATGCAAGACATGATGTATTACAAAGACTTGTTTAGGTCTGTTCTAGGCAAGGAAAAGCCAGAAAAAATGAGTGATGAGGACTGAGAGATATTGCATATGAAGGCTGCTGCTACAATAAGGCAGTGGGTTGATCACAATATATTCCATTACATTGTAGAAGAAACCAAAGCTGATGCTCTCTGGTAAAAGTTAGCGTCGATGTATGAGAAGAATACTTTCAGAAATAAAACCACGCTCATTAGAAGGCTTGTGAATTTGAAGTACAAAGATGGGAAGAGTATGACTGAACATACAAGCGATTTTCAAGGCTTGGTGAACCAGTTGACAACTATGAAGATGAAACTTGAAGATGAGCTACAAGCTTTGTTACTTCTCAGCTCATTGCCTGAAAGCTGGGAAACACTAGTGGTGTCACTAAGTACTTCAGCACCAGAAGAAAAGCTAACCATGGAGAAGGTTAAGGACAGTTTGCTCAACAAAGAAGCCAGAAGAAAGGAAAATGGTGAATCTTCTTCTGAGGTACTTGTTTCTAAAAAACATGAAAGACATAGAAGAAGCAAAAGCAGGCATCCTCAAGGTCATGGAAAAAAGGATACATCTAGAGGAAAATCCCAATATAGAAAAACTTTCAAGTGTTACCACTGCAATAAGCCAGGTCACATGAAGAAAGAGTGCAAGTTTTAGAAAAGAGAGTAGGGTGAAGGAAAGAAAGATGAGAAAGAGACTAATATAGTAGTCACTGAGGGTGATGTTGTCATTGTTTATGATGATAGTTATGTTAGCCTCACATGCCAGGAGAGTAATTGGGTGATTAATTCTGGTGCTTCATTTTATGTTACTGCTCATGGTGATTTCTTCACTTCTTACTCTGTCGGTGATTTTGGCAATGTCAAGATGGGAAACCGTGATGTTTCTAAAATTATGGGTATTGGTGATATTTGCTTGGAGACCAACCTTGGAAGCAAATTAATACTCAAGGATGTCAGACATGTACCGGATATTCGCCTCAACTTGATCTCTATAGGCAGACTTGACAACGAGGGTTTCAATAATTATTTTGATGAAAGTAAATGGAAAAACACATAGAGTTGTATTTCATTCAAATCCTCCATCTAGAAGATTAAATATTCTTGATTTGATTCATACTGATGTCTGCTCTATGCAAACTAAAACTCTTGGAGGTTCACTATATTTTGTGACTTTTATTGATGACCACTCAAGAAAAGTTTGGGCTACTGCTTTGAAAACTAAAGACCAGGTATTCGATGTCTTTAAAGAATTTAATGCTAAGATTGAAAGAGAGATAGGAAAGCAGCTGAAGTCAGTTCGAGCTGATAATGGTGGTGAATACAGGGGCCCATTTGAAAACTATTGCAAAGCACATGGAATCAGGCTTGAGAAAACTCCAGCAAAGACACCTCAGCTAAAATGGTGTGGCAGAAAAAATGAACAGGACCATTGAAGAAAGGATAAGATGTATGCTTTCTCATGCTAAGCTTCCTAAGTCTTTTTGGGGGTAGGCTATGAGGATTGCAGCCGATTTGATTAATCTTTCCCCAGCAGCTGCCTTGAATAGTGATGTTCCAAACAGATTTTGGACTGGGAAAGATGTCTCTTATGGTTATTTGAGAGTTTTTGGTTGCAAGACATTTGTTCATGTTCCTAAAGATGAGAGGTCCAAGCTTGACAATAAAGTAAAATAGTGTATTTTCTTGGGATATGGTCATGAAGAGTTTGGGTACAGATTATGGGATCCAGTGAATAGGAAGATTGTCAGAAGCAGAGATGTTATGTTCCTTGAAGACTAACTTGGTGGTGATGCTAATAAAGTTGAAAAGACCAGTTCCTCTGTTGAGATTCCTGTCAATTTGAATCCAATTCCTCCACCTGTAGTGAATACTGATTGTGGGGGAGACATGCAAGAAGATGGTGGAGATATTGTTGATGATGTTTTCCCTCCTGCTAATGATGTTGTCCCTCCTACTGATGATGTTGTCCCTCCAGTTGAACAAGTTGAGCAAGCACCGCCACCGCCACCAGATGAGCCTCTATTAAGAAGATCTACTAGAGAGCGCCAACCTCCTTCAAGATACAGTTCAAGTGAGTATGTGATGCTTACAGATACTGGAGACCCTGAAACTTACCAAGAAGCCATTTCTCATGAGCAAAAGAAAGAATGGTCTAATGCCATGCAAGAAGTGATGAAATCCTTGTACGAGAACCACACCTACGACTTAGTAAAGTTACCAAAAGGCAAGAAAGCGCTCAAGAACAAATGGGTTTACAGGTTGAAAACTAAAAACAATAGCTCACAACTAAGGTACAAAGCTCGGTTGGTTGTGAAAGGATTTGATCAGAAGAAAGGTGTTGACTTTGAAGAGATATTTTCTCCAGTTGTGAAGATGTCACCCATAAGAGTTGTTCTTAGTCTAGCTGCCCGCTTGAATTTAGAGATAGAGTAACTTGATGTGAAAACTACATTTCTTCACGGTGATTTAGAAGAAGAAATTTATATGGAGCAGCCAGAAGGGTTCAAAGTTAAGGAAAAGGAGAATCTTGTGTGCAAGCTTCGAAAGTTTGTATGGGCTCAAATAAGCACCAAGATAGTGGTACAAGAAGTTTGATTCTTTTATGGTGAGTCATGGGTACTCTAGAACTTCGTCTGACTATTGTATGTTTATAAAGAAACACTCCAGTGATGACTTCATTATCCTCCTGCTATATGTTGATGATATGCTAATTGTTGGCCATGATACTAGTAAGATTGAGAAGCTTAAAAAGGAGTTAAGTAAGTCTTTTGCAATGAAAGACTTGGGATCGGCAAAACAAATACTCGGCAAGAAGATCTTCCGTGATAGGAAGAATGGGAAACTCTGGCTATCTCAAGAAGGTTACATTGAAAAAGTTCTTGAAAGGTCCAATATGAGCAAGGCAAAAGCAGTTTATTCTCCACTTACAGGGCACTTTAAGCGTACTTCTAAGCAATGTCCAACAAGTGAGAAAGAAAAAAAAGAAATGAGTAAAGTTCCCTATGCATCTGCAGTTGGCAGTTTGATGTATGCCATGGTTTGCATAAGACCAGATATTACTCATGCTGTTGGAGTTGTAGCTGATTTCTTTCTAATCCTGGAAAAGAACATTGGGCAGCGGTGAAATGGATATTGAGATATCTGAGAGGTACTTCCAGGGTGTATTTATGCTTTGGCAGTGGTGAACCTATTTTAGAAGGGTACACAGATTCAGACATGACAGGTGATGTTGATTTCAGGAAATCCACTTCGGGGTTCTTGATGACCTTTACATGGAGCAGTCTCTTGGCAGTCTAAGTTACAGAAATGTGTTGCTTTGTCCAGTACAGAAGCTGAGTACATTGCAATTACTGAAGCCTGCAAAGAAGTTTTGTGGATGAAAACATTTCTTGAAGAATTGGATTTGCAACAAGAGAAGTACATTGTCTATAGTGACAGTCAGAGTGCCATCCACCTCTCCAAAAATTCAACATTCCATTCAAGATCCAAGCATATTGATGTTAGGTATCACTGTATTCGTGATGTACTTGAAACAAAGCAAATGCACTTGGAGAAAGTTCATACAAGTGAGAATTGATCGAATATGTTGACAAAATCTTTGCCTACGGAGAAACTTGAAGCGTGCAAGCAGAGAGCGGGTTTGATCGAGCCCACTACATGACACGGAGGGGGAGAATTCTTGAGTTGTCTGCCCCATATTGTGGGTTGGACAATAACGGGCCAAAAGCCCAATAGCTTTTGATTAAAAAAAAAAGGAGGTATTAATGGCTTGTTGAACAAGCCGTGTGTTAAAGTAGCAGATAAAAAAAGAAAAAAAGGGGGCTGCTGTGGGTGTGTAAAAGAAACAGAGAGTGTGAGGGAGAAACAAAGAGAGAAAGAGAGAAGGTGGAGTTTTTGGGTTTGTGCAAGAAGATTGAGCAGTAAAACGGTGTCCGTTAGTGCTCAAATTTGACATGGTGAATCCTTGTGACAAGCTCTTCTCATCTATCGTTCCGATTATCAAATTGGTGTCTCTAAGGTGTTTTTCTCAAATACCCACTTGAGACCTAAAACTGATTTCTTTTTATGTTATGTGTTGAAATCCATCTTGTTGATAATGAACCTTGTTGTTTAGCCAAGATTGTGTTTAATCTTGATGATTGTGAGCCTCTAATGGCATCTAGAGAGGACTTTGTAATTCCATTATTATTGATATAGTAGAAGTTGATATCAGACTACGGTCCCGTGGTTTTTCCTTTCACACTAGAGGGTTTTTCATGTAATAATCGGTGTCTCTTGTGCGGTTGGTTTTTTTTTTTTTTTTTTTTTTTTTTTGGTTTTTTATTAACAGGTAAGTTGAATCTAACTAGCAAAGCAAAGTTCAATGAGACTAGGTACATATTATATGAGAGCTAACAAACTTCTTCCGACAACTGATAACTATCCGCAGTAGTTCATGGATTGTATTTTATTTTATTTTTTTAAGAAAACAGTAGCCAATTATTGATAATTTCTGACCTAAAAAATATATGGAAAACAAAGTTATATATTCATGGTTTTTTCAAACTGACAAGTCGGATTTAAAAGTTACACACTCAATTTATAAAATTATTAAAAATGATCAAATTACAATTTGTTGCCTTTTCCTGTTATACATATATATATATATATATATAGGGAGAGGCTGTGGTAGAGCCTCTCCCCATGACTCTATCGGTAGAGTCAGTTTTTTAACCGTTCGATTTAAATCGAACGGTTGACATATCAAGGATGTACCATATTATCATACACCTCACCTCATTTAAATTTTTCCACCCAAAATCTTCTCCGTCACAGGCGCCGGACGCCGGCGACTCACCCCCAACTCCGGCGACCCACCCCTCTCTCTCTCTTCCCCTTTCTCTCTCTTCCCCTCTCTCTCTTCCCCTTTCTCTCTCTTCTCCTCTCTCCTGCGGCCGCCCATCCCCGGCCCCCCCCACCGCCGGCCCCAGCCCCGGCCGCCCCCCACCCAGCCCCGGCCGCCGGCGACGCCACCCCTCTCTCTCTCTTCCCCTTTCTCTCTCTTCTCTTCTCTCTCTTCTCTTCTCTCCCGCGACCCCCAGCCCCGGCCCCCCACCCAGCCCAGGCCCCAGCCCCGGCCAACCCCCACCCAGCCCCGGCCCCAGCCCCGGCCGCCCCCCACCCCCCCTCTCTCTCTTCTCTTCTCTCTCTCTTCCCCTTTTGCCGGGGTGGCTGGGGCGGGCTGGGGGGGTTGCCGGGGGCCGGGGCTGGGTGGGAGGGGCCGGGGGTGGGGGGCGGCAGGGGCGGCAGAGCTGGGGCCGGGGCTGGGTGGGGGCCCGGGGGTGGGGGGTCGCGGGAGAAGAGAGAGAAAGGGGAAAAGAAAGAGAGAGAAGAGAAGAGAGAGAAGAGAAGAGAGAGAAAGGGGAAGAGAGAGAGGGGAAGAGAGAGAAAGGGGAAGAGAGAGAGAGGGGTGGGGTCGCCGGCGGTAGGGGGCCGGGGTGGGTCGCCGGAGTTGGGGGTGAGTCGCCGGCGTCGGGGTGTTTCGCCGGCGTCCGGCGCCGGTGACGGAGAAGGTTTTGGGTGAAAAAATTAAAATGAGGTAAGGTGTATGATAATATGGTACATCTCTGATATGTCAACCGTTCGATTTAAATCGAACGGTTAAAAAACTGACTCTACCGATAGAGTCATGGGGAGAAACTCTACCACAGTTTCTTCCATATATATATATATATATATATATATATTAGACAATTCTACAATGGGGTAAGCATTTTTTACCTCATTGATAGAGTAAAAATTCTTGATCACTAAATTAGTTTTTAACAGCCTAGATTAAAATGTGCACCAAAACTATTATAGTTCTTTTACATATGATCACAACTAAAAAGGGGAAAAATTTCATCCTCCTTCGTCCAAAAAAAGCAGTGATGATGGTGTTCACTGGACCGGAAAAAGCTCGTGAGGTGGTAGGAGGACGGGCAACGATGGAAGGAGTAGCCGCCGCCAACGTGAGATGCAGGCCATTGTGTGGTCGTCGCCATTGACATCTCCGTTATTGGACCTCTCGCCCCTCGCCGTGCCCCTCAGCCTCCCCACGCCCTCATCGCCGTTGACTTCATCTCGCCCCCTCTTTTTTATCTCGGAGCCCTATGGGCTTGTGGATGAAACCATCGTCCCCCCCCCCCCCCCAACCGCCAATGGGGCGGAGTCTACCCACGCCACCCTTCGCCGTGGGTTGTGACCTAGGCTGCCCCGAAAATTTGTTCCCCGCCGTCGAGCCCACTGTGGCGATCGTCTAGTTGCGAGCCAAGTGCCGGATCTGGACTATCGAAAACACCCCTCGCCTTCGACAGATATGTGCAACCCACGGTGGGCGATGCTCGTAACCTTCGGCAACCCACCGGCCAACATTGCAACTGTCCCCATGGGCAACAATATCTCACTACGGCACTAACACTCTCCTCCGCGGCTCCTCCCAAACACCAACGACCTCTTCTATCACCTCTAAACTGACGATTACTTGTTTGAAGCATCGGCATTCGCACTGGCATCAGAAGTGGCTATAGCTCCAACGACCTTGAGCAGCCTGTGATTTCTATTTTTTTTTTTCGAACAAAGGTTTTTTTTTTTTTTTTTTTTTAAATTTAAAATTTTAAGTGTGATCATGTGTTTTAATCTTACAATTGCTTTGGTGCATATTTTTGATCAAAACCATCCAAATAATTGGTGAAAATTTTTACCCTATCAATAGGGTAATTTATCCCATTGTAAAATTCCCCATATATTTTTTTAAAGGATTAAAGATATTGTTTTATTAGGCTCATTTTACCATTTAAGCCCAAATTAAATGGTTTTGAAAAAAGTCCCATAGAAAATCCCTTGCAAGTTGCAAATTAGCAACTCACACACTGACATACATCCTACAAGTTATTATTGTAACTAAAAAAAAAAAACAATTAGAAAGGAAAAAAAAAATAATTATAAGCATACTTTAATATTATTATTAATTTCACTAAAAATATAGAATTCTAATCCACTTTTTTTTAAATTTAAAAAGAAAAAAAAAAAAGAAAAGAAACAATATCCCCTAAAATCAAATATTAAAAAAATTCCTTTATCAAAAATAAAAGAAGTACATAAATAGAAAGTATAGAATTGCAAATTTTAAAACGAAAGGCAGAGAGGGCGTTCTGTGTTGTCTTCTGTGTGTACCCATCGAGCTGATTCTCTATAATATTCATTAGAGTCCCCGTTTCTCCACGTACTCTCCCCAAATTCAAAACCAAAATCTCTCCTTAACAAGCCCTAGATTCCGATTCCGCTAATCCACAGAATCTCGCCGAGAAAATTTCCCCACAATTTCCTCCTCAAAACCCTGAGATTTCTCGTCAGGTTCTTCCAAGGTTGTGGTTTTTCTCGGCTCTCGATCGTCGCTGGAAACGATGGGAAGCAGAAAAGAGGAAGAGCGTAATGAGAAGATCATAAGAGGACTCATGAAGCTCCCTCCCAATCGGAAATGTATAAACTGTAACAGCCTGGTAAGTTGTTTTCCGAATTTTGTTTGGCTTTCGAGAAAGCTTGGGAAAATGAGGAATTAAGATGAAAATGTTGGCTCGTTTTGTTTCTGTTTTCTATATTCTAACTTCAGCTTTGCTATTGTATTTATACAGGGTCCTCAGTACGTGTGTACGAATTTTTGGAGTTTTGTTTGTGTGACTTGCAGTGGAATACAGTGAGTATTTGCTTTTGATTTCGAGGATTTTTAGGTTCTTTTGGTGTTAATCGTTGTCGCTTGGCAAATATGCTTGTCATCATGTTGTTATATATATATATATATGTATGTATATAAATGCACCGGAAATGGGAATTTTTCTAAGGAGAACATTGTCATTATCGTTTGATGTTTTGGTAACTAGACTTTAATCTCGGTACTGTCATTGTTTGTATTATTTTAATTTCGTAACAAGTTTATTTATGTTCTGTCGAATTTTCTTGAAAATAATGTGCTGGAAGTTGGAGTAGAAATATCATTTTACCTACTTTAGTAGGGGCTATAGGATTATCAATTATATGTATTTTACTTATTTTTTATAGTGGATGGGATTTGATTGCTAAATCTTGCTACTTTTTTTTTTTTTTTTAATTTTTATTATGATTATATAGTATTATTTTTAACTTTTACTGGATATTGTAAGTTCGGTCTATATTGGAGGTTTTTCCCGCCTTCTCCTTTTTGGCTCTAACCTTATCGTCGATATGATTTTTTTCTCCTCCTTTCTCCGACGCCAATATGTTTTTTTTTTCTTGGTTTTGATGTCTGAATCTACATTTTCAAATTCAGTTTTTAGCCTAGTCATCCAGACTTTAATCCTGGCCTTTCTTTTTCTAGTACAAGAGTCCTAGCACAACAAGAAGAAACAATATTTGAATATTGTACAACTTCAAAGGAGTAGGTCAAAGTCAAAATCCTTGAAAATCCTAAGTTTGGTGCTTAACTATCTTAAGATGTCCTCTGCGACTCTATTTTAGTGGTATCGAGAAATGTGTTTTTTCACCCTTCATATAGTGCCCTCCCTTTTTGGTCCATCCATGGTTTAGAGCTTCCTAGAAGTTGCTTTTGGCTTCCCAGGTCCACAGGCAGCTTCTGGACGTATTTGGATGATCGGTCAGAAGAGCTTCTAGTCTCCAAAGGTGTTTCCTGTCAAAGCCAAAAAAATGTGACTTCTGGCAAAAGCTCTTTTGAGTAAACTTTAAAACTTATAACAAAATTTAAATTAGACATTATAAACTTTATTTAACATTTTAGTACTTATTAGAATACTTTATAGATCATTTTGACCTCAAAACCTCTTTGCTTCAGACATTTATTGAGAAGCCACAGCTTTTGCTTCTCTTCTTCTACTGGCTAGAAGCAAAAGCAAAAGCTCTGCCAAACGGGCCCTTAGCCTACTGCCAAGTGTAGTAGCCTTATCTCCGTTGGAGTGGAGTCCTATCTTGACATTCAGCCAACAATATAGACGGAATGAAATTGGTCGAGCCAACATATACTAATTGGATACCTCTTTATTTATTTCCTTTTATTTATTTATATTTATTTGGAGGATTGGATTCCTCATATTCAGTGCTCTCAAATCAATAATCCCAAAACAGGGTTAGGTCATTTTGGCTCCACAAAAGAATGACGCTCTCTCGTTCATTTCACTCAATGCATCACATACATCAGCAATGCCATAGATGTTTTAAATTTAGCAAACTAGGACTCCCCTCCCACCCACCCAAGTAGTAATTTTAAACAAGTTAAAAAGCTCTTAAATGAGTGTAGTTTATTTATCCAGTTGTGAGCTAGTGGTAGTTGACAGTACCTATTAATCTGTAGATATTTGCATGTCCTCCAGTGATGACTGATATGGTGAATTTTAGGTTCAAAGTGATGCTAATCATTTTAAGATTGTTTGACAACAACTAATGAATAATTCTTACAAAAAGCGATGAACATGTATGGTATGACATAGACACACGCATACAGTTCTAAAAAAACTCTTTCAGAGTGTTCTGCACCAGAATAACAAAAAATAGAATAGTGAGCATGTTTTTGTTTTGGGTACCTATAACTATATCGTTCTTGTGGGTAAAAAAAAAAAAATTCCTATTACCTAGTAGTTTTAAGATTAGTAGGTGGTGCTAGTTTTCTATAAATACTTTATAAAATGCATAAATATATATATATATATATAAATATTTTTTTACATGAGAAATATATTAATAAAGCATTTTTCTTGTAAACCATGTTAATAAAAAGGGCAGTACAAACTAAAGGTGCATTTACCAATTGGAAGTTAAAAGTAGGAAACAGAATTAGGTTGTTAATTTCAGATTTTGGTGTTTAGTGTTGACTTTTACTTTTGAGAATAAAATGAAGTGGGTCTGACTTGCAAATTAGTAACTTTCCTGATTAAGGATGAACTTATGCCATGTTTGTTAAGATGGGTAGAGAATAGAAAGGAGAAGTAAAATATCAAGTGAGGAAAATGAAAAGGAATGAGGAAGATATTCTATCATGTTGTTTGGTAGAAAAGAAAGAATGAGAAAAGAAAAATATTCTAAATCTAGTATATTTACAACCATTTGTTTTATTGCAGATCCAGATTTCATTGCATTTTACCCCCACGAGTTATATTTATTTATTAACTTAGTTATTTCTTAGTAATGGCGTGGACGATGCCACTAAGAGGATCTTGATTTGGCACCGAGGTTTTGCTGATTACTTTATCAGTTGGCTTGGATTCTTGTAGCTTTTATATGCTTACAAATTAGTTCACGCCTTGTAGGAATGGGACTTTTGCTTTCTTCCTACTTTTATTTATTCAAGCAAGGCTCTTTCTAATGGATATATTTTGGATTAGTTCATCAAGCGAATCTTTTGAAGGCTTGTTGTTGTTGTTGGTTATTCCCCCCTGATAAAGCATCCATATTTTTGTTTCTCCAGCCGTGAGTTTACCCATAGAGTAAAATCTGTATCAATGGCCAAGTTTACTTCCCAAGAAGTCGAAGCACTTCAAAACGGTGGAAATCAGGTTTGGTCTTGATTATGTATATGTGTGTCTGTGCGAGTGTGTTTCTCCGGAAACTGAGTTCCTATTCTCATCTTGGTTAACCATTCAATTATTCAGCGTGCAAGAGAAATATATTTGAGGGATTGGGACCTTCAGAGGCCACGATTGCCTGACAGCAGGTCAGAACTATTCAATTTATAGCATATGTTAAGGGCATGTTGACTACAAACATTGAGTTTCTTAATCACGTTTCCTTCTTGCAGTAATGCTGACAAAATTCGAAAGTTCATAAAGGATGTGTATGTAGATAGAATATATGCAGGAGGAAAAATATCGGACAAGCCTCCAAGAGATATGCAGGCAAGATATGTTCAAGCTTTAAATTCTTGAAGACAGTATTAAAAAATTGTCTATTTATTCTTTTACTTTAGCGTTGAAATCATAATATAATATTACTCTGATCATGTATACCCTAATGTGACATATATAATATAACCTTCTATGAGGCATGAGTTCTAGCTTAAGATGTGCCGCTGTTTATGTTTGACAGAATCGTGGAGTTCGTGAAAATGAAACAAGGCGTGCCAGTTCTTATCATTCCTATTCTCAAAGTCCACCTTATGATTATCAGTACGAGGATCGACGATATGGAAAGCAAGCAGCTGCACTTACAAGGAAACCTGGATCAGATCGAGGATGTTATGAAGGGAAGGTGTCTAGCTTTGTCTACAGTCCTGGTCGCCTCAGTGAACAAATGTATGATGACAGATTTGCCAATGACGATGCTTTCTCCAGAGTTTCAGATTATTCTGCATCAAGTGGAGGTGATCCATTCAGATCAGGTACACAGTCCCCTAATTTTCAGAAGGATATTGGTTTTAGCAGTCCACCTTTTCAGCCTTCAAGGGATGCTTCAAGTGAAGATCTTAAGAGCCGAGCAAGAGGTTCATTTCCAGAGGTATTTTGTACACTCTGTTAACTAGCTGTACCAGTGACCAATCACATCCCTCCAATTTTCATTATGAACAACTTATAGGGGGAAAAAAAAAAGAAAATCTTCAAAAGCTTTGTCTGTTGAAGCCCATAAAGCTTCTGAAAACTTTTGCTTTCTCGAAAGTGTCTGTCACTAACATCTTTTCTTTCCAGTTTTTTCTAGTTGAATTTTCTTGTTTGCTTTCGTTTCTTTCCTTTAGATGATACCTCATCCTCTTCCCCCTTGTATTTGATTAATTTATCATTTAAGTTTTCCTAGATTGAAAAAAGTAGCTGTACTTCATGCACCTCAAACAAAATGGAAAAGAGAATTTTGTTGATTTCATTTTAACTGCTTTCATCTTGAAGGATTTTTGCATTGATTTAACTTTTGTTTCTTTTCTTGATAATAATTTCTTTTTGTAGATGGTTGGTCTATTAAATTGTGCGATACCCGGACGAATTTATAAAAACTTTCTTTTCTAAGTGAAAATCCTGTTCATCTTCTCTGTCTTCAGTTCTGATCAGATGGTTGTTGTGATTCAATCCGTTCATTTTTGAAAGTTTTGATAGAAGAAAAATATTGTATTTCCTTCTTATTGAATTACATCAGAATTACATTAATTTATAGAAGACATTCTTCCTAGCTAATCCCAACAAATCAGCCAACTGATCCCTATGAATCAGCCAACTAATTAATAGGATATTGACAGCAAATAAAAGGCTAGAAATCAGTTCCTAATTCATTGGACTGACTCCTAAATAAAATAAAATACCATAACCGGAATATTCCTAAGTTTCCGACACTCCCCCTCAAGTTGGAGAGTAGATGTCGATCAATCCCAACTTGCTAACCAGATTCTCAAATACCGGTTTAAACAGCCCTTTCGTGAGAATATCCGCTGTTTGCTGTGTTGATGGAATGAAAGGCATGCATATGATTCCTGCCTCAATCTTCTCCTTTATGAAATGGCGATCGATTTCCACATGTTTAGTTCTATCATGTTGCACAGGATTTTGGGCGATGCTTATTGCTGCCTTATTATCACAGTACAGCTTCATCGGTAGATTCATCGGCTTCTTCAGTTCTTCTAGAATTCTTTGCAGCCATAGTAGCTCACAAATTCCGTTGGCCATAGCTCTGAATTCTGCCTCTGCACTGCTTCGAGCCACCACCGTTTGCTTCTTACTTCTCCAAGTAACAAGGTTACCCCACACATAGGTACAATACCCTGTTGTTGATCTCCGGTCAGTTATAGAACCTGCCCAGTCAGCGTCCGTGAATGCTTCAACGTCCCGCTGCAGAGTTTTTTGGAAGAGTAAACCCTTTCCTGGACAGCCCTTTAGGTACCTTAGTATTCGGTATGTAGCCTCTAGGTGCTCCTTCTTCGGTGAGTGCATGAATTGGCTTACGAGACTTACTGCAAAAGCTATATCGGGACGTGTGTGAGACAAATAAATTAATTTTCCCACTAACTTTTGGTACCTTGTTGTATCAACTGACTCACTCCCTTTTTCTTCTCTAAGCTTCACATTGGGATCTATTGGGGTCTCCACCGGTCTACATCCACTCATCCCGGTCTCCTTGAGGAGATCTAGGATATACTTCCGTTGATTCACCATAATCCCCCTTTTTGATCGTGCAACTTCCATGCCAAGAAAGTATCTTAGAGCTCCCAGGTCTTTGATTTCAAATTCTTTGGCCAAACTTGTCTTCAAGCGATTCATCTCATTTATGTCATCACCTGTCAAGATGATATCATCTACATAGACCAATAAAACCGCCATTTTTCCACCCTCTGAATGCTTCACGAACATTGTGTGGTCGGTTTGAGTCTGACAGTAGCCCTGATTCTTCACAGATCGAGTAAATTTCTCAAACCATGCTCTAGGTGATTGTTTGAGACCATAGAGAGATTTTTTCAACCGACAAACTTTCGATCCAAACCTTTCTTGGAAACCTGGTGGAGGATCCATATAGACTTCTTCTGCTAAGTCCCCATTGAGAAAGGCGTTCTTCACATCAAGTTGTTGAAGATGCCAGTCAAGATTAGCCGCAACTGATAATAAGACCCTCACAGTGTTCAATTTGGCTACTGGGGCAAACGTCTCCGTATAATCTATACCATACGTTTGTGTGAATCCTTTGGCCACCAATCGAGCTTTGTACCTTTCGAGACTTCCATCTGACTTGTATTTCACCGTGAACACCCATTTACACCCAACAGTGTTCTTTTCCCTCGGCAGTTCCACCAAATCCCAAGTCCTATTCTTCTCAAGTGCCCGCATCTCCTCAAGAACAGCCTCTTTCCACTCCGGAACCTGTAAAGCTTCCTGTACAGTCTTTGGAATCTCCACAAGAGAAAGATGAGTGGTGAATGCAGAAAAAGATGGTGACAAATTTCTGTATGATACAAAGTTTGAAATGGGATGAAGGGTACAGGACCTAACTCCCTTACGAATAGCAATAGGGAGGTCGGTTTCTTGGGGTGGATTTTCTAAGGGAAGGCTTAACTGAGAGTTACCTAGAGGGCTTGATTGTGGATTGGACGATTGGCCTTGTTGAGAACTTTCAGACTCTTCCTTTTGATTTGTATGTCGTCTCGAGTAAGTTAATCCAAAAATTTTTTCCTGATTTGCACCTCCTCTTTTTTCTGTAGGAACCTGATTTTGTGATGGCATTACAGGTGGGCTAGAGGTGTTTTCAGCATGTAATTCACCTAAATCCGAATTTTGTTGGTTTGGAGACAAAAAATGTGGATCTTGTGATTGAGATAAAATCGGATTTTCAGTTTGTAAAAATTCTGGGAATATCAGATTTTCTCCTAACTGAGGATCTTTTAATTTCAAAAAATCTGAATTGTTTGAAGATTGATTTTGAAGGAATTCATTTAAATCCGAATCCCCTTTTAAATCTGAATCTTCATTTTGCTTCTCCCCCTGAAGATGAGATTGGAAAAAAGGTTGTATTTCAAAAAATGTGACATCCATGGTGATAAAGGTTTTTCGGGTAAGTGGATCAAAACACTTGTACCCCTTTTTTGTTGGAGAATAACCTAAAAAAACACATTTTATTGCCTTAGGATCTAACTTACCACGATTTTTGTTATTGTTATGAACAAAAGCTTTACATCCAAAAATTTTGAGTGGTAAATCATTTGAAATCCTCGAGTGGGGAAACAGTTTTCGAAAAACGTTTACTGGGGTTTGAAAAGTGAGGATTTTTGATGGCATTCTGTTAATGAGATAGGTAGCCGTAAGAACTGCATCGCCCCAAAGGTATTTTGGAACATTATTAGTAAATAACAATGCCCGTGATACCTCTAAGAGGTGTTTATTCTTCCGTTCGGCTATCCCATTTTGTTGGGGAGTGTCAATGCAAGAACTTTGGTGAAAAATTCCTTTTTCCAAAAAAAAATTCCCCAAGATGTTATTAAAAAATTCTTTCCCGTTATCACTTCGAAAGATTTTGATTTTTTCAGAAAATTGTGTTTGCACCATGGTGTAAAAATTTTTGAAAACGTGTTCTACCTCAGATTTTTCTTTTAGCAAATAGATCCAACTAACCCTAGTATGGTCATCGATGAAAGTGACAAACCATTTTTTTCCGGAAAGAGTAGGGATCCTTGAAGGTCCCCACACATCACTGTGAATCATAGAAAACGGTTTTGTTGGCTTATATGGACGAGGAGGATAAAAGGCGCGTTTATGTTTAGCCAAGACACAAATCTCACATTGGAATAAGGATGGGTCTTTATTGAAAAATAGATTAGGAAATAAGTGTTTCAAATACTGAAAACTAGGATGACCTAATCTGTAATGCCATAACATAATCTGTTGGCTACAATTATTAGATAAGGTACTAGAAAACAAGCTTTGAACAACATTACTAGAACGACATCCATCCTCAAAAACGTAGAGTCCTCCAATTGCTCTAGCACTGCCAATCGTCTTCCCCGAGACTAGTTCCTGAAACTCACAATGGGATGGATAAAAGTTAACACGACAGTGAAGGTCAAGAGTAATTTTGCTAATTGACAAAAGATTACAAGATAGATTTGGGACATGGAGAACATTATGTAACGTTAAAAAAGAAGAAATTTTGATGGAGCCTATTCCAGCAATGACTGAAAAAGAGCCATTGGCAACTTTGATTTTCCTATTCCCTGCACATGGATGATATGATGAAAACAGTTGGGAACAACTGGTCATATGATCAGTGGCTCCTGAATCTATGATCCAGGACAGCCGTGAATTGGGTACAACACTAGAAAGAGCTTGACTGGGAAATTTACCTTGGTGGGCTAACGAGCAAGAAGGATTAATATTAAATTGTGGAGATTTAAAAAACTGATACAGGTGCTCAAGTTGTTCCTTTGTGAAAGGTGGTGTTTCGGAGTTGACAACTTGCTCTTGAGAATCTTCGGACTGAGATTTGAAGGCACGGCCATCAGGTTTCTTCTTCAAGTGGGCTGGTTTCCCATGGATTTTCCAGCACGTTTCGCGAGTATGCCATGGTTTTCTGCAATGATCACACCATGGCTTCTTGCGTTGCTCACCATTACCGTCGGAACCACGAGAAACAAGGGCAGACATCTCGGGTTCTGGAGGGCCGGTTGGTTGAGAGTTTGTCATCATGATCTTCTTCCTGCATTCCTCCTGTCTGATCTCAGAGAAAACTTCTCGAATAGACGGAAGAGGCTTTCGGCCTAGAATCCTCCCTTTTACCTCATCCAAGTTCCTGTTAACGCCTGCAAGAAACATGTAAACCCTGTCATTTTCCTCACGCTTCTGGAACCTCGCACAATCGTTCGGATTCTCCCAAATATCATCATAACATTGGTCCAATTCCTGCCACATGGTAACCATCTCATTGTAATAGATGGTAACGTCGCGATCGCCTTGTTTGGAATTCCACAGTTTTGACTTCAATTCGAAAATCTGGGAGGAATTTTCCAAGTCAGAATATGTCTCACGAACCGAATCCCACACATCCTTTGCGGTTGGAAGAAATAAATTGGGTTTTGCAATTGACGCCTCCATTGAGTTGAGAAGCCAAGCCATAACCAAAGAGTTCTCGGAACGCCATGTGAGAAAACCTGGAGAGTTGGCCGCTGGTTTCTGAATCTCTCCCGTTAGATACCCTAATTTTCCGCGGCCATCAATGGCTAGTTTGACAGATTGGGACCACTCCAAGTAATTTTTTCCATTCAATCTATGAATGGTGATCTGAAGTGACATACTCCCAGACATCTGATCAACACCGCCAGTAGTTGCCCCTGGTCGACCAGTCTCGGATGTTGGGTCATTCCCACCAGAAGTTGCCGCTGGTGCCGCTGGTCTACCACTCTCGGAAGATCTGCCAGAAACGACATCAGAGAAAGAAGTAGGAGGATCGGTAGTGCCGGTCATCGCCGTCTTGGATCCATTTCGCTGTGTCATGGCTCTGATACCATGAAAGTTTTGATAGAAGAAAAATATTGTATTTCCTTCTTATTGAATTACATCATAATTACATTAATTTATAGAAGACATTCTTCCTAGCTAATCCCAACAAATCAGCCAACTGATCCCTATGAATCAGCCAACTAATTAATAGGATATTGACAGCAAATAAAAGGCTAGAAATCAGTTCCTAATTCATTGGACTGACTCCTAAATAAAATAAAATACCATAACCGGAATATTCCTAAGTTTCCGACAATTTTCTTGTCAGTTTTGGGGGGACCAAATGAATCAAACAGCGCCTTGGTTTTGGGGTTACCTCTTCACATACATTGCCTTTTAATCATCTCATTTCAGTTGTTTCTTTATTCAGAGAAGTAGGTCTGCTGGAAGCTTCGGATCAATTGATAGCAACTTTATGTCTCAGAAGTCATTTAATTCAGGAGGGTTAGCAGATGATGTCTCAAAATCTGAACAAGCTGCTGGAACTCTTCAAGAACAATCATCCTTTCCTGGATCGTCTATTCCTGGAAGTTCTGATAGCTTGGATCTTTTCAATGCGCCAACCGTACACAAAACAGTCTCTTCAGCAGCGTCAATTGATCTATTTCAGTTACCAGAAGAACCATCCTCTTTATCAACGGATTTATTTCAACCATCACCTGTATCTTCAGCTTCACCTGCCAATGCATTTCAACCTTCACAAATTTCTCCAACTTCTTTAGATTTTTTGGCAGCAATTGCTCAGCCACAGTCAACTGCAACCTCCAACGAAAAATTACCAGAGTTTTCTTTCCCCAAAAATGAAGGTTGGGCAACGTTTGATTCTCCTCAACCCTCAGCACCTATACCAAGCAACGAGAAAATTAGCCCCACTGTTTTGGCTTCTGGCAATGAAGGGTCTGTAGGAAAGGTTGATCTGTTTTCATCCTTGGATACAAGCACACAGTGGCCATCATTTCAAAATTCCAGTTTGGATGGGCCTCCTTCAAATATCTTTAGTGTATGGGACGATAGTTTGCAGGGTCTAACAGCCCCCAATGCCTCAAGCACTCAGGTATGCGATTGTACGATATAATCTATGGTTTTCCTCTTGGGGTTTGAGAAGTAATTAAGAATGCGACGACTGCAAAGAGTAAAATGGAAGCATAAATTCAATCAATCCAGTTAATATTCTCTGTTGTTTAAGAAATTGGAACAGTTATGGAATGCTTTTGAAGACTCTCTGGGGAAACCACCTTTGGAGGATATTAAGCAGAATGGTGAATTACTGGTAGGAACAGATAAGGCTTCTTCAACTGCTAGTCAGCATTTGGGCTTAACAGCTTTTGAGGTAGGTTGCATGAACCTTATTGTTCTTTCACATTGGGTTTGTTTTCACCCCTCTTTTTCTGAAAGACCACGCATAACAGATCTCCAGTTCAGATAGCATCCAAAGGGCCGCCTCCCACGGTGAACAACCATATGCTCCATCTGTGCTTCCTTTAATGGTTTGTCCTTTGTTTGCTTCCACGTTTTCTGGATGATTTTGGTCAGAGGAATCTTGCCTTGCCTTGTCTTGCTTTTGTTTTTGTTAAAGAAAACTTGATTCACAAGATAGTTTGCTTTCAACAGGGAGAAGCAGAATCGCATTCAACTGATCGCAAGTCAAACAACCCATTTGACCTTCCTTATGATTCAGAACTGGAAGAAAACAATATGGTAAACCATCAGAGAGTTGACTTGTCTGTTGTAGTCTTTTTGTTTTTTACCCCCTACCAGCTTTTCTCTCTTGGGTTGCTACAATTCTTGAACAGTCTAACTGAAGTTTAATTGCGAAAGCTGATGCCACTTAGCGACTTTCATGGAAATAGACAGGAAGAATCTTGTTAAGTGATAAAGAATATAATGACAATGAGATTTTTGCTAGTACACATGTTAAAATTTGTGATAAATAATTACTTACCCCTTTGTTAGTCAATCTAAGGAATATCAAATTTTTAACTAGCTTTGGTATTATAAACTCCAAATTACTCTTTAACACCCTTTAATTTTTAGACAAGCCAAAGGTTAGTGGTGCAGACCTTGCAAATGTTCATAGCTATAGGTGTAGTGTCCAAAATCCAAGATTGTTGTACCATTCTCCAATAAAATTTACGTTTTTCGTACAAAACTAAATATGAGGCATTTAATGCATGTTTACCAAACCGTAAAGGATTGTCATTGGAATGGTATTGGGATGGAAAGGAAGAATAACAATGAGGATCATTGATTCCATCCGTAGTGTCTACTTACCTATTAGAAGATGGAAAGGGAAATGATCCAATTCCCTTTCTAGTGTTTCGTAAACTTGCGAATAGGAGTATTGACAATGTAATTATTAACATATCGTTTTACATAATTAACGAATTAGAATTATAACATGTGAACTCAATACGGGTATACAAGTAAATTTGGCATTCATTCCCTTTAACTAAGAATCAATCCCAAGGGGGTGTAAGGATTAGTATTCCTTCGCCTCGTCCCCTTTATTTTGTGAGGCCCACTAAATTTTCAGTATTAATCAGTCCTTTTCCATTTCCCTTTAATGCAAAGTAGACGCACCCTCAAGGTAAAGTATGTAATGTCATTATATTCAACTAGGCTTGCTTATCGAATACTGAAGGGTGTTCGTTTAGTTTAATCTATGAAGACCAAGTAGGACTCAATATATGGTTCTTTGTCAAAAAGATCTTGTTGGAACAATACTATTCATTTTGTGAATGTTTAGACATTATGTCTTGTTTTGTGGTGCAGATCACAGTTTTATAAGGCAAAATAACCTTAATGCCTAGTCTCAAGGTTTAGGATGAGGCTTACGCCTCATATAATAAGGCAAACCCTAAAGCTTAATTATTTTCTTGACTTTTGGGCTTTATGAGACATATTTTAGACTTGAGTTTAATTAGTACCAATGAGACTTATAATGAAATTAAGACATGGCTTCTGGCTTTTGATTATAAATTATAAATCTTTTCATATTTCTTTAGTCCTTTTATATGGTTTAAAGATGAGGCTTGTGCCTCTTGTCTCATGAAGGCAAAAACACCTCAATACCCAGATTAGCCTTTACAAACATTGGTGCAGATGAAGCTATTCTAGTTCGTTGCCTTTCTTTAACAATATTCCAAGCTGATATATTGCTTATGGTTGTCTTCAAGACTTAATTTGACAATATTTTTGGTCTCTTGTGTGGCATTCTTTAGCTAAACAAGACCTTTTTATGAGGAGAAAAAAGAGAAAAAAAAGAAAGGAAAGGTGATTTGTTGAATGCTGTTTGCCTTGTAAATGCATATTTTTATGGGAACTCATTCTGTGTCCTTTCTTTCAGAGATGCTAGATAATGCACTGTGTTTAGCATCATTAGCAAAACACTTAAGTGATAAGGAACCAACTCCGAAGAAACACTATTTAGTTATCAGAAAAATATAGATGTATATCTGTTTGTATAACATGGTGCCTTCTCTCGTTTCCATTTCAGGGAGACTTTATACTATATGCATACATGTTTAGAATCTAGAGCAGTCAAGAGTTCTAGTTATAGCTGATCAGCATGTCTAGTGTGTGGTGCATATGAGATGAGATAATGGGCACTTCTAGCTGTGTTTAATTACTTTGCGCAAATATGTTCGGGTTTTATTGATTTTATTTCAAGGGGACGTCTCCTTTAACATGGATGGGATCAAATATCATAATGTACTTTGGAAAAATAATAGATATGGTATGATAACTCAGAGGGATGCATTCATTAAAAGATAGTAGTGCAAATTTTGCAGTTATGTCTGTAGATTAAGCAGTGAAGCTCTCTTTATTTACTTGATAAAAGTTCAATAAATTCTGTTTGGTTGTATGTAAACCAAGCAATTGATAAATGTTCTTATTTTGGCTGCTTGGCTGTTATTTATTTTTATCCTTTTTTAAACTTGTTTTTTTGGTTGTTAAGCAATTCAAGTTCTAAGTAAGCTGCTGCTGTTTGAAGCATTCTAGCTTTATATAAATGATGGGCCATCTGTCGGGAATATTTATTGTCCGCTTTACTAATATATAGTCATGGGTTCAACATCTTTAAGTTAGGAATGTGAATTTACTTACCCACCTGTATTTTACTTGGTGCATATCTTTCTCCAGAATCTAATGCTTTGCCAAATAGCTATTCAAATTCAAATCTCTTCTTGGATACTATCTTGATTAAAAAGGGTTGAGTTCAGTTCCATCACCCATGGAATAAAATAAGGAGTAAATGGAGGATAGACTGAATTTTCCATTTGTTGTCTCTGATTTGTTTTCGTTCATTTTATGTCAGTTTCTGGAAACAAGCTCCTTGCAAGCTGCTCTACCAACTGACCAGCTGTCTTCCAACTTCCTTGGCGGTGTCTCTCAATCTTGGTTCCCTCCAAATTCAGTGGCACCTTATATTCCTTCTCCAGGACAAGGTAGGCTTTTTCCTTATAACGTCAGAGCTGCAAATTTGAACATTCAATGGGAGTATGATGTTTTGATTAAATTGTTCTTGATTGATAGAATAACAAGGTACTTTTATATATTAATGGTTCTGTTTTCATCTTTTCTGGTTTCAATTTGATGTAGGTGGGGTAGCATATCTGGCCCCGCAAGCGCCAAGCTCTCAATTACCGTAAGATATTTTCTTCCTTCATATCATTGTGGCTATTTGATCTCCTCTTTGTCTGTGGATATCATAACCTGTTTCTCCATTAACTTTGTCCACCATTATTTTGTGCAAGTGGCCCTCTACTTTTTGACATGGTTTAATTCTGTGACATGGTAGTTTATTTTTTTGAAATACGTTAAGAAAATATTAAACCGGCAATCATTCACAAAATTATACGCACTGCTGTTAGATTGAAAGAAATATGCCAGTAAAGCTTATATACCAAGTAATTTCGTAGCTAGTAGTTTATTGTTATTATTATTAGGGTAAATTGCTACTTGGTCCCCCAACTTTTTTTTTTTGATTGATTCATCCTTGAGCTCCTTAAAAAGGTGACAAATGATCCTTTTAATCAACAGCCATTAAAAGCTAGACGGAAAACCACCATGAATCTGAAATTTAAACTGAATTTACTATTCTAACCTTTTAAAATTGAAATTAAAGATATTAAATCCTCAAAAAAAAAAAAAAAAAAAAAAAAAAAAAAAAAAAGGGCTCATTAGACATGAAATGCAAAAACATCCTCAGACCAAAATTAAAACTCTCATCAGGCATGGATTGCGACAATATCCACTTATTATAAATATTATATTGATCACAACGAACTTCTGCCATAATCTCTAGATTCTCTTCAGATTAAGTTCTGGTAATCCCAACAAACCAAGCTCTTACTGATGTCTGCAATATTGTCAAATACCACAGATGACTTCAACTTTTGTTGTTTGCTATGAATTGGGTTTCTCTATCTTGAAGCTTTGTCTGTTCAACATTAACATAAATTGAAAGAAACAAAAATTACATCATGACATGTTGCATGCGCCACTGCAGCCGTTGCTGCCGCGATATCCCTGTCGCACCCGAGTTTTAGCTTCAAACTCAGATCCACCACAAGAGCCTTCGCAAACCTAGCCCAGCCACCCACATCTCCCAAGCTCGTGGCCAACACCAACGAACCCGGATCCCCAAACCCAGAACCACCACCCCTTCCCCATTCCCCACAGAAAGCTACGATGAGCCCCCTCTCCCACCGCGACAACACCCACCCCCTTTTCCACCACAGCCCCGAACGAAATTCTCCTCTCCTCTCCGATGAACCATCACAATCTCAGATCTGAAGAATTTTCTCCTCTCCTCTCCGATGAACAATCCATCCTCTAGGTTTGGTTTTGAATTTATTTTAGTTTAATATTTGTTTTGTTAAAAATTAAATATTTTTTCATCATTCTCATGATATTTTACCAAAATATCCTTTCACTGTCTGTCACATGAGGCAAATCCGTTAGAAATTAAACGTCCATCAACAAAAAGGATTTTTTAACACCCTTTTAAGGAGATCAAGGATGAATCAATCAAAAAAAAAAAAAAAAAAGTTGAGGGACCAAACGGTACCTTTATAGAAAGTTCAGGGACAAATATAGCAATTTACCCTTATTATTATTATTCGAAATACCCTTGAGAAACTATTACACTGGCAGTCATTGGCTTAACAAAATTATATGCACTGCTGGTCGATTGAAAGAAATATGCCATTAAGCTTATATACCAAGTAAATTTAACCACCCTTTAGCCAGTCACACTTGAGAGTTGTATTTCCCCCCACTGTTGGAGAAAAAGTTAGTTTACGTTTGTCATTATTAAAGTTAGTTGACTATGATTTTATTACAGGAGGTTAGAGAAAGAAGTGAACGAGTTTAGAATTTAGAGAGAGGAATAAGAACAAGAGAAAAAGGTTGATGAATTTCCAATATCATTAATCATTAATCAATAATCAAGTCTGGATTGAAATGACAAGCCAACTAGGAACAAGAAACTAACAAATATGGGAAGTAGCCAACTAGGAACTGAAATAAATTATCATCTCTGCTTATTCTGCAGGAGTGCACCGGCACAAGGGTCTGTTGCATCAATCGGAGGAAACCCGTTTGCATAGTATTTTCTAAGGGATGAGTAGTGCTTCTATTATTTTTAGTTGGTAGAAGTTAAATGGTCGTCATTCATAGCCCTCGCTTTTGTCTCTGCATTCGTTTACATACTATCTTAGGTATTTATGAGTTGTGATACTTTTGTTTGCATTCGTTGTAAAATATAAAGTTTGCTGTGTATAACTTTCAGCGTGTCTGCAAGGCCATGAAATTATCTCGAGTCTGGGGGACGTTTTACATATTTAGAGCATGATTTCTTTGCTTGTTTCCTTTTTTGGCTGTCAAATAACTCTGTTGCATCTTATGATTGTGATGTTGAGAAAACCAGTTTGCATGGCCATCACTCTTGGTTATTATTTTATGAGCTTTTTATTCAGTCACACACCTCGATTAGTGCGTCAATTTTTTTTTTTTTTGGTAATTTGTCCTGATTTTTGGCTTCTCAAAAAGTAATACGAAACTATAGCAAGGGTGATTTGTAATTTCACCATATCGAAATCTTAATTGAGAAATGGAAGTGAGAACTTTGCAGGTTGCAATAGGAGAGGCACCCTTCCTATGGGTATACTTTACCTTGCTAGAGCATCTCCGATAAAGTGTCAAATAAATATGCCAGTGCCAAATTTTGATTTTGTGTGAATCGCTCTCTGATAGTGTTTATTTTTATGGCAAATTTGATAAAAGCCAAACTTGATAGTAAATTTCTCACGAAGTATAATAAATGATAAGTTTAATATTTCAATAATATTGGTTGGTTACTTTAACTTTTTTAATCTAATCATTCAGAATTTTGTCCACCAAAATAAATATTTCATAGCAATTGGTATTTATTTAGTCACAAAAAATATGTATGATACACATATATCAATGGTACAAAGAAACTAGCCT
Source organism: Ficus hirta (assembly GCA_038430175.1). NCBI lineage: Eukaryota > Viridiplantae > Streptophyta > Magnoliopsida > Rosales > Moraceae > Ficus > Ficus hirta. The sequence continues at coordinate 518,608 of CM076597.1, forward strand.
TCAAGTTATGTGTTTTCTCAACAATATCAACTATCCCGTCATGATCGGTTTTTATAACATTGTCCATCTGACAGGTTGACCAATTATTAAACCGAGTATATTCCATTATTCTATTTAGAGATATTATAAAGATAACATAGAGACCAAGATGGACCTGTCTATTGAAGCTCCAATAGCTGGTATTAACAATGAGCTAATAATAACAAGCACTTAATTGTGTCCACCGATATGGTAATTACCATATGACTAGAACTCTTCGTTATGAACATCCCTTATAAAAGCTAGATGAAAAGTTCCGTTCAAATCTCTCTAATTACATTTTTGTCATAAAAACTATTAATTCAGTGTTTTATTTAGGAACATAACCCTCGTGTTGCTTTTGCTTTTGCAGTACACTACATATGTTACGTAATATATAGCAACGAGCAATCTTATTTGAATCTTTATAGCAATTATAAGCCACCAACTCGAGGAGGAACATTGCCAACTAGTACACGTGGATATGGTTCTTCCAGATCGAACTTATTTTTCTTAAAGAATAGGAAAATCATAAGATTCCTTTTTCTAATCATTGAAATTTTTAACAATCAGTTTATTATCGTCTGAGTATCATAGATAATGAGCCTTGTGACATTTTGAACTACAATATGCTAGTATGATGCAAACAAATAGTTTAGTTTAGTAATAAAAACATACATGCTATAATTCACGCATATATTTCATGTGGAAAACCTTAAAAACTTATCTTACAACAATAATTTTTATCCCTTGTTCTCACAAGCCACCCCTAAACTAGCCAAAACACAAATCTCAGTCAAATAGTATCTGCTACATTAGGTATACGCAATCATATATATACTAATAATCGTATATTTTGGCCACTAATTTCAATTCGCATAGTTGTCACGTGGGGTTATAAAATTATAAAGCATGTCCAAGCATATTATCTCATATAAATTGTTAGAATTAATGTCCTGAAGCGAAAATTACTCTATGGATATTAGACATTAATCTATCAATCAGTGACAGTCATGATTTATTGGTAGGAGGGCCAAAAATTGTTTTCGGTTAAACCGCTAAGCCCATTAATATTTATAGATTTAGTAAATTGTTTTATTTCTTGAAATCCAAATTGCCTAATAAAATATGAGTGGCTATATTTGCACCCACAATATTAATAAATATGCCCACCTAATAAATGTTTCCTAATATAAACATAGTAAATCTATCATTTTATAGATACTTTTTATATAATACTATATTTAACCCTCTCATACACTCACTTTTATTTTAATTTAATTTTAATTTATTTTGTTAAAAATAAATTAACAAATCTAAATAAGAAAAAAAAATATATTTTCATTCTCAAAAAGAAAACATAAAAATCTCTAAAAAAAGGAAGAGGAAATAGTATTGAAGAAAAACTCAAGTAATGTCTAAATCAAAGATCAAGGAATGTCATACAGCATTTTAAAAAAATATGTAAATAGAGAATCATGTAAACTAACATAGCAAGAAAAAAAAAAGAATAATCATATAAAAAAACCACCAAGAACCATTTTCAAATTCTAAAAGAAAAGAAAAAAAAAACACCTAATACTATTGAATTAAAAAATCAAAAATATATATTTCAATAGTTGTTGGCTTTTCAAAAGGCAGCTTTTTTTTTTTTAATTTTTATTTCACTTGAATACTACATTGAAAATTTTCATGTAGTTATAAAAATTTCTTAAGAAAAGAAATTGATGAAGAACAATTTAGAGTTTATAAAATAAACATTATAGAGTTTAGAACAATTTCTTAGGATTTTTTTATTTATTTTTAAATATTATTTCTATTTATGGTGAATGTGGTGTATTTTTTTTAATTATTTTATAAAAAAATATTTTTGTTTATAGTTGTGTGGGGGTATGAGCATTCTTAATGGTTTTAAGGTAATTTTCTTGTAGGGTAAAAATACATTAAAAATCTTTATTGACTTTGTGTGGGGATATTTATCAATATTATGGGTGCAAATAAAATCTCCCTATAATATAGAGAACTATTAATTTAAAAGGAGGCAAGACTAATTTATACACATACCCACTATATTAAATTGAAAAAACCCCCACTATATTACAATTAAAAAGAAAAAAGAAAAAAAGCTAGTACCAATAAAGTTTATTAATTGTATATATTATGTGTCCTGAATACTTTTATTAGTGCAGATTTGAAACAAGTAAATAGCATAAAGATTATCGATACAATGACATTTTTATTATGCATATAGGATATGCAGGAAGATATAAGATCGAAGTGATAATCTAAACCTAGAGTCCGCTATCATGAAGCGAATATGGATACTTTGACTTTGGTAAGGTTGTAATGTTCGTCTACTTTCACTCTGGTGGGATAATTTCTCATGACTATTGGAATAAGGTTTTCCATGTAGAAACATTGATGTAAATGATGGGGTTATCAAATATATTAGACCGGATATAAAGTGATATTGATTTATGTTATAATATCATTTAAAATAAATTAATTTACTTTGACAATTATTCTTGTAGATATCCTAATTTTAAGCAAATAAATGATTGCATGTTTGTGCAATGTATCTTTTGATTTATCAAAGGGGTAAGCTCCACATGATGGTAACTTCACTCGATAAGTTGGAGGTGCATTACATAGATGATGACAATGTTGTTCATAGGTATATAATTCGTAACTCTTTTCAAGAGTCAATTATATTTTCTTTGAGTGTCATTTGGGACTTAATCAGACATATGAGAGATCTCGGTCATTCTGTAATATGTTTACTGAATTATTTTCTGTTTAAGTAGGATTTCATAAATACGGATGAAATGATAAAAACTTTAATGATAAAATAATTGAGGCGATAAAACGGAATTTTAACCTTAATCTCAATTATAATATATGGATATCCTATGAGGATTCTACATGATAATATATGAACAAAAGCATTATTCATGAGCTTTCGTAATTCAATGGGTTCAACTTTGTACTTTTAGTTGAGCAGTCGTGAAGTTTAATAATATGAATAAATAAATTTGAATTAAATAATTAATTTATTATTTCAGTTTGGATTTTATACGTCCACCGGTTCCCTTACTAGCTCACAAATTCCCAAGGAAGGTTACGAACTAATTTTTGTGATTTGGCACTATGCACCATCGCGGATGGGATATTGGAGAAAGGAAAAACGCCGCTACCATTCCCATGGGAGTGGGCGTTGGCCACAGGCAGTCCCTGCTGCCATGGAATTTAAGAAAGGATTATTTTTATCAGTAAGGAATTTTAATTCTAGAAATTATTTGAAATGTAAATACTTATTGTCTTGTATAAGATACTTATTAATAATAATTAATAATTAATATTTAAATTAAAATTGTTATTTTGGATAAAAATCACAATTTAATTAAATTTAAAAACAATAAGATAATATATTGGATTACATATTTTCTAAATTTTGAATTGCTTTAGAATTTAAACAAATAAAAAAGTTCAAATTTGGAGACAATAATTAACGGAAACCAATTAATTAAAAAATTTATTGGATGATATAAATATTTGATTGATGAAACAATTTTTGGTGACTTTTATTGTGATCTGTTTTTGTTTTTGTTTTATTTTTTGTAGAGAGGGAAAAAAAGAAAGTAAATTTCAGTTCTTTCGTGCTCAGGAATTCTCAATAAACATTAGAGTTTTCAGGAAAGAAAACTTGGAGACGACTTTCAAGAGGAGTATTGCTTTTACCGAAAATTCTATTAAGTGTGCATACACACACTCGGACGTGAAATTGTCATAGCAGGGAAAATTAGGTGATTGGTGCTCATTGTATAGAACATTGCTTGATTATCCAAAATTGATTGTAAAATAGGTATGTATTAATATTAACTAATTATAATATATAGCAACATGAGTGTCACGACCCAAAATCGGGTATGATAACATGGAGGGGTTAATTAAAATAGAGGAATGACTAAATAAATAAATTAAGTAAAATGCATAATATTTTGAAATTCACCTATACTTTTTAATAAATTTCAATTCTTGTCACTTTTAGCAAAACATATCAAAGTATTGGGATGGGTTGTAATTTGTCATAAAGTCTACAATTTTTAAATTATTGAAAACAGTCAAGTAGCTTTTTAATCAAAACAGTTGGCATTCCGAAATATTAAGTTTTGCATATGAAAACAGGTTTTGAAATCCAACCTCCAGTATCATCATATAAATAAAAAAAAAAGCAGGAAAATAAAAGTTTAGATATCCAAACTCAGTCTAGAAAGAGAGTTAAGTTATACATGCTTTGAAAATAATGAACAACTGAAATAAAAATACATATAAATTATCATTGAACCGCAGTGGCCTTGAAGTCACATTCGTCTACTCGGCGCTACTGCTAGCACCTCATAGGGGGGTGTTAAAATAATAAAATGTAAGCTACAAGCACAGTATGATACAATTGACTCATTTAAAATAATTAAACTTTAAAAAAGGTTGGTGGAGCTATTCTAAAGAGGCTAATTCTACAATGGGTACGTGTGCTTTATCCTATCAATAGGGTAAAAAAATATGGACCCTTGGATCTTAAATTAACGGCTCAGGATGATAGTGTCCATAGAATGTAAAATATAACCAACTACGTGAGATCACCCTCTTACTTTCAAATCTGAAAATTATTAAAGTAGTTCCAAAATTTATAAAATAACAATTTCTCCCCAAATCAATCTCAACCATCAACTTCATTGTCCTATTGATCTTAGCCCTAGATTTCTAAGTCTAAACCTATCACAAACATATCCCTGACTCCGGCGGTTCTTCATTCTCCTCCTCCGATGCCGGTGTGAATCCCATCCCCATCCCCATCCCCATGGCTCTGGCCCTTGTCTTATCCTTAACTTCCCAATGGAGCTTGATGCGATCTGGTTGATGGGGGGTCACCGGATCTAAATATATTCGATTCCCAATGGGTCAGATCGTCGCGATCCACCACGGGTTGGGACGAAGGTCGCAACCATGTCACATTTCCAGTCACGATCGATTCCAATCAAGATTCCGTCACTCTGGGTTTGGGTGGTGAGCATCGCCACCATCCATACGGAGGGGATCGCGACCCCTCTGCTTTGCCTAGGTTGCAAGTTGCAACTCCTTCCCTTCCATGGGATTTTTTTTTGGAGTTTTTTAATTTTTATTATAGTTTTTTAGTTATCAGATGAAAAAAAGGGAGTGCCCCTGGTAGTAGAGCCCCCTTGAGGAGCACTACCATAGAGTTCAATAGAGCTCAAATTTAGAGCCATTAAGATCAAAATGTACGGATATGATTGTGTAATTGCACAAAAGGCCACATACACATGGCCATAGTTAATAAAATTGATTCATTTCCATAAAAAAAAAAGAAATTAAAAAGAAAGGATGCGAGCCCAGAAGACTTCCCCCCCAACAGATCCCGCCGGTTGCAATCCCAACCTCCGATTGCCATCTCCTCCTCGACGGCTTCCTCGAGACCAGATCCTGCTAGCCCGTGAGACCCCTCCGGACCTCCAACAAAGTTTCCCCTCAACCCAGATGGTCTTCCCCACATCGGCGGCCTCCCCCCACCCCCGACGGCTTCCCCAAGACCCCCGCCCCCAACTAACGGCCTCCTCGAGACCCTTCCTACCCCCGACGGCCACCCTGAGACAACCCTCCCTCTCCCCCTTACCGGCAGACTCCTCGAGACCCTCCCCCCATTGACGGCCTCCCCGAGACCCCCCCAACCCCCTCGCATGACCTTCAGCAAAGTTGCCCCCCCAACCCCAGCAAAGTCGTGATCCCCTCGAGGACTCAACCGCTCCTCATGGCTAGATCCTGTCGGCCACCCCGGCAATGGACTTCCCATCCCCACCCCCATCCCACTAACGTCGAGTCTGAGCCCTCCCCTCCAACTTTCCATCGATGAAGGATTTTTTTTTTTCTTTCTTTTTTTTAAAAATTATTTTTTTTAAAAAATTTAGTCTAGACTATTACGTGATAAAGTATATTATAATTACTAAACACAAATAACATTTCATCCGTTTAATTATATTTAAATGGTTTTAAAATGAGCTCTACCGATATGATATATAAAAAAGGTTCTACCACAGTATTCACCCACCGTTTCACAAATCTCAAGAATGGGCCTTTTGTTTTTTGTGGTAGCAAATCTAAAAAAGAAGTTTAATGCTTCTAAATAAACGGCAACCAAGTTTAGTAAAAGACAACATTAAGAAACCGTTTTGGACGACCAACACAAGGCATACTTGCTCTTTTAATATTATTAGTATTTTTATATTAAATTGGTTTATATATATTATAATATTTTATATTATTTTATATATAAAGATAATATAATAAGATATTATATTATATATATTTTATGCTATTGGAATAATATTTAATATATTGAAAATAATATAATAGGATTTTGGATTAAACCCGAAAAATACAATGGGTTGTGGATTAAACCCGAAAAATTCTAGAATTTGTATTTTGGTCTCGGTAGGCTAAAATAATTACAAGAATGGTAATTTTTGTGGTAAACCCAAATATAAAATAATTTGGAAATTTTTTCGAGTGGGAGAAAATTTCAGGAATTATTTTATAGCATATAGAAACTCAATTTGACTTTTGTGGTTAGAATTGGGCAGAAAATTGAAAAACAACAATTGCGGAGACCAATGGCATACTTGAAGATAGATGCACAGAGATGAGCAATTGCAAGAGTAGGCCGAATTGTCCATTGGTTATTTTTGGTAATAGTCTATTTTTCTCTAGGAATGGAACCATGGTATTACAATCATTTATCATGTTTATGGTTGGTTGTTTTATTTTACTATATTATGTGATGAGTGATTGTTTTACTACATATTGGTGATAACATGTCATGTAGAATAGGTGAGTGCCACTCATATAAATATATTCATGCATATTAAGTAAAATATTAAGTTCTTTAAAATATTGAGTGGGAGAAGGGTTTTCTTATGGAAAAGAAAATCCTACGGCCTCCATTGTTGGTCCATATGTGAAGCAAATGGGCCTCGATCCAATGTTATGGTTGGGCGATCCTACAGGAGGGTATTCATCAAGGCAGTATACTAGGTTGGATCTCCTTCGGGATTGTTGGAAAAATGGATTTGATATCAAAGTTACGGTACAACTGAAGTTTTAAAATTTTTATGCCGATTCAGAAAAGAAGCTTATGATGTATATAACAATAAATTAAATACATGATCAAACGTACCTTGTTTCTCAGATTCTGGAATTGCTAGAGCCTCGACCAAAGTATCTTCTCTACTATTCTCGAGTCCCCACGTCTCAGAGTGTATGTAGGCACAGGTGCTATGAATCCAAGCGACTGGTAATTCTTTCGAAGTCTAGATCCCACTTTCTCAATCCCGATGTACCTCGTTGATACTTCGATCCGGGTTCGTTATTCAAAACTACAAAACAGGAACCGGTTAACCTTATATGAAAAATATCACTCGGCTTAACCTTCCTCATAGTTTTGATTCAATGAAAATTTCTCTCTTTTTCTCATACACAAGAAAGTCAAATTTTATCAAGCACAAAAAACTAGTTTTTGGTATTTTTCTCTCTCCCAAAAACCGTCCACCTATTTGAGTGTTTGATGATAGTTGGCTTTTTTCAAGAACCCCTAGCATTTATATAATTCTCCAATCCTTTTTCAAAAATATCTCCTACTTGAAAAATAATTAATAATTATTTTTCTGGATAATCTTTGGAACCAAAGGATCATTCAAATTTCGGGTTAGGTTCTTTAAATCTTATGGACGGTTTTTTGCTAGGAGAAGGCTCAAAAAATTCATGCTCCACCTAATGTGGAGATTGATTGGTGGTTCAAATTTAAATTAAGAATCTGGACTAGTCAAAAAGTCTTAATCCTATCTAGATTCAAACTCCTTTTAAATAATTTGAATTTAAATAAGATTCTCTTATTTGAATTTAAATAAATATTTTCCACAAACATTATCCATATTTAATTAATTTAAATAAATGAAATATTTTAGATTTCCTTTCCACCAAAAAAAAAAAAACGTGCAGCATTCTTTAATAAAAGAAAATCTATCAAATAAGCTCAATTATTTAAATCAATTAATAATTTAATTTTTGTAATATATTTAAATCAATTAATAATTTAATTTTTGTAATATATTTAAACAATTTTGAAACAAAATCTTCTTCCCTTCATCCATTAAAAAACCACGCACTATTAATTAGGAGAGAAAAATTTTGTTTTCAAAAATTAAATAATTCAAACGCAATCTTATTTCCAAAATTCAATTAACCAAAATAATTAACAAATAATTATTTTATTTACAATCAATCATATGTTGACAAATCACATTATTTGTCTATATTAATTTCACATGTCCAAACCTTTTCCGGAACTGCATGTAAGAGAGTACAATGTCTCAATAGACAATTTTAAATTCTCATTTTATTTACCGATCTCATTAGGATCAAATCTCGAGACGCTTCATGGAACTATATCAGCTAGTAGAGGGACCCGATAGAAATATGTAAAGAGGCTTCTATAATTGTGAAAAATTAATCCCGTATTAATTATTCATCAATTATCAACTTCAGGACTATTCCACTAAAAGTCTGAAGCTGAACTCCCGTTTACATACCGTATTACGAAAGCTCTCTAACGCAGTGCTTCTTCCATGATTTATTCATCGCTTGCTTAATACCATCTTCGTCAGGATTGAATCTGGGTGTAATTGTTCATCACGATTTTCCAACTTGGAAAGTTGTTGACATATCCTCCTCATCTTGTGACATTTTAAATCAATCTAAACTAAATCCTCACCCAAACACATAAAAAACACAAAATCATACAATACGTCAACTCATACTGAAACTTCAATATACATAATTCAAAGGTCTAATACTTATTTTACATTATCACAATATCAAATACAACTCTCAACCTTCACTATCCATAATTCAAGTTTCAAACTAATTTCACGTTGTCACAATACACACTTTTTCCCCAAACCTAAAAATCTCATAATAACTAAAGAAATTGTACCTAAAACAATTCTTATGGCACATTCGCAATCACCAACTAACAAAGCAACACTTTTGTCTGGAAAACAATCTAAACCAAATCTTCACTCAAACATTTTAAATCAATTTAAAATAAATTCTCACCCAAACACGTAAAAAAACAGAAAATCATATAATAAATCAATCTACATTAAGTCACCCAAACATGTAAAAATCATACAAAATTATACTTGTGACATTTTAAATCAATCTAAATCAAATCTCAACATAATTACATAAAAAATACAAAATCATACATTCAAGCATTTTGTCAAACATGTAATATGCAAAAATATAAATCACAAAATCAACACTTTCTTCCGGAAAACAATCACCTAAAATCATAAACACAATTAGCAATTGAAATATGCAAAACCAATTTCAAACAATCAACCAAATCACATTCCATAATATGTGCGGCGCAAAGGAGAGCAAGAGAGAAAGAGACATACCAATTCCATAAAATGGGTTCATGCGGCATAGCAGTAGGGTAGGTGGCGGTATTCTCAGTTTCGATGAAGAGATTGGAGGGAGGATTCGCGGCGGAGATTGGAGGCAAGAGAGAGAGGGAGATGCACAAGAGAGAATGAAAGGTGGAGTCACGGTGGAGATCGGAGGTGAGAGAGAGAGAGGGAGATACGCGAGAGAGAATGGAGGGAGGAGTCACAATGGAGATTGGAGGCGAGGGAGAGGTGTAAGAGAGAATGGAGGAAGGAGTCGCGGCGGAGGAGATAGGTTTCGAGGGAAAGATTAGAGGCGAGAGAGAAAGAGGCGCGAGAGATAATGGGAGGGATTGAGGGTTATTATTATTTTTATTTTTAATTTAGCCTCTGAAACTAGATGTTAAGCAAAAAATTAAAAACTAAAATAAAATAACGATCCACGATATTTTTTTTTTTGAAAAACGGTCGGGGAAAGTCCAACATTAGATGATGGTTTTTTAAAAAAATTGTCGTCTAATGTTGGAAACCATAACTGTTTTTCAAAAAAAAAAAAAAAAAAAAACAGTTGTTGTATGTTTTAAAAAAAAACTTTATAAAAAACATTAGAAGACATTTTTTTTAAAAAAAACTATCGTTTAATGTAAAAAACCACGACCATTTTCCAAAATAATGGTCGTGGTATGCTTAAAAAAAACAAAAAGAATATTTAACCAACATCCCACGAGTGACCAATCCCATGTGTAATGCATACAGCAACCCATTATTAATTCATGTTCTCATTATCATTTAATAAATATACATAAATAATATAATGTGCATAATTCATAACTAATAAAGTGTATAAATTATATACAAAGTAAAAAAAAAAAAAAAAACACTATCAAGTTTTTGTTTGTTTTTTTTAAAATTGGTTTCTCAACACGTGTCTATTCGACATCTAAACGAAGCAAGTGTGAAACATCATCATCGAAATCATCAATCTCCTCCACCGGTGGCAATCTTTTCGTGAAAGATGGAATGTCGGGGCAATCTTCAACATCTTCTTGATCATCACAGATTATTCTTGACTTTATTGGCACAACTAAGGATAACTCTAAATTGTCAATCTTAACATAATTATTGTCGGCCCACTTGTACTTGAAGAGTGTTATAAGCAAGCTGCAATAATCAAGTTCTCAAATATCTTCAATGAAACTAAAGCAGTTTATGAAACTTGTTCGAAAAAACGGATACGATATCAGAGTTACGGCGCAGCGGAAGTTTTAAAATTTTGATGCTGATTCAGATAAGAAGCTCATGATATATATAACAATAAATTAAATCCATGATCAGACGTACCTTGTTTCTCAGATTCTGGAATTGCTAGAGCATCGACCAATGTGTTTTCTCTACATTCTCGAGTCACCACGTCTTAGAGTATGTGTGGGCACACATGCTATGAATTCAAGCGACTGGTAATGCTTCCGAAGTCTAGTCCCACATTCTCAATCCCGATATACCTCATTGAGAATTCGATCCAGGTTCGTTCTTCAAAACTACAAAAGAGAAACCGGTTAATCTTCTATGAAAAATATCACTCGGCTTAACCTTCCTTAAAATTTTGATTCTGTAATTACCCGAAATTTTGATGAACTTGTGATTTCCTTAGATACAATGAAAATCTAAGTCTGAATCGTATATGTCAATACGAAACTCATGATCTGAGTTGAATATCAGTTGAATATCAGTATATGTTTGAGTTCTCGTTTAATTTATTACGAGACTTAATAGTAGTTTGCTTAGTCAAGTATGAGGCCTTTGGATGAAAAAGGCAGAATAGGAATTTATGATTTTATGCCGTCAATGTTTGACTAGGTTGACCTAAGATTTGACTGAGATGGTATTGCAGTGTAATTAATAGTATGGAAATTATACTGCGATAAACCGTCATTACGGACAAATAAGCACGAATAAGGTTCAAGACCACCCTAGAAAAATCAAGCACATTATTTAGGACAATAAGGACTAAGTAGCTTCAAGTCCAAAGAAAAATCCATACACAGTCCGGTTAAGCGCAGATAAATTCTGGACCGTAGTCCAGTACAATTATACTGTTATTAGTTGAAAACAGTATTTGAAATATCTGCATTAGTATAAAGATGGACTGTATATTTATATTAATGGATTTTTGAAATCAAGTGGATAATTATGTAAGAATTGGAAGCCAAGTGTCTTAACCTTGGCCGGCCACCTCACAAGGACCAAATTGTAAATATTTTATCTTTAGGGGTCAATATGCAATTTTAAGAAAAGTAAATAATTATGGATTTTTGAAAATAAGAAAGTATTAATGGATGACTAAGCAAGAATTGGAAGCCAAGTGCCTCCACCATAGCCGGCCACCTTCAGGGGGATGACTAAGCAAGAATTAGAAGCCAAGGGTCTCCACCATAGCCGGCCACCTCACAGGGACTAAAATGCAAATATTTTTGTCTTCAGGTATCAAAGTGTAATTTTAAGAAAAATAAGTAATTATGCATAAGTATGTAATTTTTGAATTAAGGGGATTATGGAGTTTTCTAACTAAGCTTCCAAATCTAACCAGGCCAATGATCGGTTACAAGTTCGGTTATAATAGTTACATTGAAAACCAAGGAGAATAAGTTAGAGATAGTTATGAAAAATTTCTTGGACACCAAGACATCTCTATGGCCGGCCACCTAAGAGGGTCTCTTAGTAAATATGTTATTTTTGTGGTTAGAAGTAGGGCTGGGAATTCGGGCCGCCCGGCCCGGCCCGGCCCGAGCCTGATGGGCTTTTTAAGAAAATCGGGCCGGCCCGGCCCGGCCCTTTGAAAATACGGGCCGGCCCGGCCCGGCCCGAATTTTTGAAATACAAGCCCGGCCCGGCCCGCGGGCTTAGAGCGGGCTGGGAGCGGGCCGGGCCGGCCCGAGCTTAATTTTTTAAATTTTTATTTAATTTAATTTTTTTTTGTTTTTTCTTTTCTTTATATATATATAATATATATAGTATAAAATTATAATATATATAATTTTTTAATAAAAATTTTAAAAATAATTAAAATTTTAATAAAAATAATATATATATATAATTTTAATTTTTAAATAACGGGCGGGCCGGGCCGGCCCAACAGGCTTAAATTTTCGGGCCGGGCCGGCCCGGCCCGCCTCTTACTGGCGGGCCGGGCTTTTACCGGGCCTAGAGAATTCGGGCCGGGCCGGGCCAACGACCGGGCCAAAATTACGGGCCGCGGGCCGGCCCGTTTGGCCCGGCCCAAATTCCCACCTCTAGTTAGAAGAGTAAATTTAAGAATAGGAAATTTGTAAACTTGACAAGTCATGCTTCTAGGCTTGGTGAATAAGCACATTAGCCTTGCTTGCTTGGCTAAGTATTGAGCTTGAACTAGCATGTCCTTCCACATGGCCCTATATAGCCGGTCACCTCATTGAGTCTATGAGCAAATATTTTACTCTTGAGGACCATTATGCAACTTTAGAAATAAAAATAATTCAAGAAAAGAAATTCTTTTTCACCTATAAATAGGTGAAGATGTATTCATTTTATGAACATTTAGTGAAACCAAAATTGTGCAGCTCATTCTCTAGTTCCTTCTCCCCTAGGAGACGAGCAAAGAAAGAAAGAAAGAAAAGAAAAGTGAGAGAGAGAGAGAGAGAGAGAGAGAGGTCGGATTTGTTGAGAGAGAGTGAGAAGAAAATTTCTCAACCGAAGTATAGATCCACTCTCTTGGATCTTGAGGTAATTCTCTCCACTCTCTAGCTCCCCAATTAAGTTTTGATTTAAGGTTTAAGTGTATTTTCAAGTTGGGTTTGTAAGAGCATAAGCTCACCTTTTATTTTCCATGCAAAAGCTTAGAGTGCTTGATATGTGCTTGATTAGGGTTTATTGGTCTTGATTTATGGTTTCATGCATGTTTTTGATGATATGCTTAAGAGAAATTATGATATGTGTGTATGCATAGTAGATGTTTGTTATATGTCCCCATATGTTCAAGAAGAAGTATGTTAGGCATGGATGATAGAATGATATTGGTAATAAGCTTGTATGATGAATTAAGGATGCAAACCAACCCTAAAACCCTAGTTTGGTACAAGATTACCACACGGGTTGCATGGGTATGAACCAATACATGATTGCTGAAAACTTATGTAATGCGCTGCATGTTTGTCATTACGTAAAATTTGACCTAAAACGAAACTGCCAGTTTTCGGGTAAAACTGGGCAGCTTTCTGGAAACGTGATTTTGAAGCCCTTAGAGGCCGAATTTGGGAAAACTTAAAACTACAAAGCTGTAGAAAACTGAAAATTCTAGGGGATAACAGGAAAATTTTGAGCAATAAGCTCCAAATGCTTCCGTTTTTGTGAAAAACCGAGCCCTGGTCTGCCCAAACCCTGTGCACGGCCAGCCGGATTCAACTAGGGATATGAATAAGTTAAAGGCAGAATTAGGTTTTGAGTAAAACAAAAGTTGTAGTATTATTCGATGTCTACAACTTTTATGAAGAAAGATTTTTCAAATTCTAAACAGATTATTAAGATAAAATTAGATGTTAGAAATTGTGCAGGAAACAGGAAATTCCTACACAGGATTTTCAGAAAACAGTACAAAAGCAGGAAATTACTGCACATACACTGATAACTGAAATTAAGAAACTATTTTCAAAGATTATTTTCAGAGCTTGACAGTTTTGAACTGTTTTTGCTTAAAAGTTATGGTTTTATAAAAATACAGTTTTTAATAAGGAATAGAAAGTTTTACAAAAGATTTTTAAAGAAAACTTGACAAAGTTTTGTCAAGAAAAGAGAAAAATAAATACTTAGGTCAAAACGTATTTCAAAGGCATAATAACAAAAAAATGACCGATATAACCGGTTAGGATACCCAAGTTATTGGGTTGGGCCTTACCTATGGTTACTGATAGTAACCTAATGGGGTAATACTTTAAAAGTAATTAGGCCCTAGTAACCCAATAGGGTATCATTCAAAATTAATTGGGCCTAAAACCCAGGGTTACCCATAGTAACTTTGTAGGATATGAATTAAAAATAATTGGACTTAGGCCCAAGATTACTGATAGTAATCTAATAAGACACTATTCAAGTATGACTGGGCCTGGTATCCAGGGTTACCTGAAGTAACCTAACAAGATACTGTTTAAGTCTAGTTGGGCCATGAGCCCTAGGGTTACGGCAAGTAACCGAACAAGTTATCATAAGAAGATGTGAGGGACATATAACTAGGGTTACTCATAGATGTTGGTTAGGATACCAACATTTAATGATTATAATTTATGATAAGATAGGACGATCCTTACCTTGCATCCTTTTTGAAAACAGGAAGTTAACCTGTTGTTACGACTGATAGGAGCAACAAACTCAGGACATAATGTAATAGGTAAGTACAACTCCGCCTACAGCATGGGCAAAACGTTTTTGTTACATGGCATGTTTTTCAAGAAATCATGTACTGATTTACATGATTTACATATGTTATATGTTATATGTTTTGATGTAGTGACATTATGAGGCATGTTCACTAATATTAAACCACATGGTAAGAACATGTTTTTAAGTTACAAGATAAGATAAGCTAATATTATTGTGTCGTACGGACTTGCCACGAGGGCGGGTTTAAACGGCATAGTCCATGATTTGAGTTGCATTGGATTGGCTGACCCAACTACTCCATGTTAAACAGTATGGTTCATGGTTTGAGTTGGAATTGGACTGGCCGCCCCAATCACTCCATGGTTACACGCCACGGTACGTGCACTCATGTTATGTAAAGGGCCCAGAAACCAAATCAACATAAGAAAGCATAATTGATTCAAAAGAAAGCATAATCGGTTCATGTATTCTTTTATTAAAATATTTTGCGGATTGAATATTGTACTTACTGAGCATAAGCTCATTACTTACATTCATGCTGTAGATAAGTAACCTACCGGTAATACCTGATGTAAGACTGTGGAGGGCTGGCACTGTAACTGTGAAATGTGGGATAGATACCGCCACAGGTTTTGGAAAATATGTTTTGTAAAATATGTTTGTTAAATGTGTTTATGTAATGTTATGTTATAATAAAGTGAAGGTATGGGTAAGGAAAAGTTTTCAAGTATGATGGCAACAAGTTGTCTCGTGTCGTACCGACCAATACTAGGTCGGGTTTGGTTCACGGTTTGAATATGATAGCTTTCAAATGAGGTGTGAAAGCTCAGTACTCAAGCGAGTACATATAAATATGTATGAGGATAAGTCAAGTTTAAAATAAAGTTTAAAAAAAAAATTTACTATGAAAATTTCAGTAAGTTTAAAGTATTTGAATTAAGAATTAAGTTAAGTAAGTACGAAGTCACGGCCCTGCGTAGGTCGAGGCGTGTTAGAGATGGTATCAGAGCAAGTTTCCTGCCATCCGGTTTCACAGTTCTGCCACCAACGCCATAGTTTTGTAAGTTTGTTTTCTTACTCTATTACTTATATAGTAATTATGTGAGGTTATAGTATTATAATAATAAAGACATGAACCTGGTACGAAACTCAGGTTGGACTGAAGAGGACCGCGAGGTTTCATTGGCATTTTGGGGAACGAAGCCATGCATCTTCGATGAGACCCAGGGAGCGGCTGCATTGGCTAAGTGGTTGCATGGTATGGAGATCCTCTTCAGATTTATTTCATGTAAAGGTGTATATTCAGGTTATGCTTGCCAGTCGACGCCTGGTTGGGGAAGCTCATGCATGGTACCTTGACATAAGGGACCATGAGATGAGGTTCCTAAATGATTTTTTTTTTCTTAACGATACCTGAACGAACCTTGGAGCCTTGATCACTCCAAGATATGGACCATTTCCTGGAGAGGGACCGCTTATGTATTATCACGATCCCGAGATATACAAGGATATGTACATGAGACGATACGTCAACTATGTTGCAACTTGGGGAGTTTATCCGAATGAGTATATAGACCATTACTGCCAGTGGATCAAAGTTGTGCAGTAGAAGCGTGGTGGATAAGCTAAGTTTATGATATGATATGATGAGTTATAAGAGTTATGATATTTTTATGATATGATACGAGAAGATACGAATGAAAGAAAAGAATGGGTACTCGAAATGTGAGGAATTAGGAACTAGAATTAGAACATGGTTCGCCGTGCATACGAACAAACTAATTTTTTTTTTAGAGAGCCTAATCTTGCAATTGTAATAGCTAAGTTATAATGATAATTACTAGAGGAAATGAATAGGATTCGAGATCAGATAGCCTATTACCTCACCTTGGTATGGTGATAACCAGGAACTTTTCATTCTAAGGAATTGGATTGACACCATGGAAGTTAAGTTTCATGCTTGTGAAACTTTTGCCCCCATAAAAATAATATTAGATACGGGAAATAGTTTGGTGGTGCCTTCGCTTAGGGGTGGCAAATAGGCAATGTGTAAATATGAGTTGGATGTTACCAACGACAATTTCGTAGACTATGATGATGGCTATGAGTCTGATGATAAAGTTAATAAGGTTGGGATTGATAACAACAACCTTGGAGTCGACATATAATGGTTTGACTGATGTTGACTATATATGACTTTTTAAGTAATAGAAATTATGTAATGATGGGAAGTTTTAGACCCTCCTTAGAGCTATGATTATGCACTTATGCTATGAAGGAAATGTGAGAAGTAATGAGAGAAGCTTCTACCATCTAGCAAGCAGCTAGTTGATATGATTTAAGTATACCTTCTACTGCATCACTCGAACGATATTATGTTTTGAAAAATGTTTTCAACTATTGAGTTTGAAAAGATTCAAAGAAATTATTTTTATATATGATGCTTAATCTCATATTATTAGAACCACCTTATGATATGTTATGAAAAGGGCCGAATCCTTGAGGAAGCAAGTTCCAAGAAAGGGACGAGTTCCAAGATAGGAGCCATAGGCCAAATCGTTGAGGAAGCAAGTTCCAAGATAGGGGCCATAGGCCGAATCCTTGAGGAAGCGAGTTCCAAGAAGGGGACGAGTTCTAAGAAAGGGGCCATTATGAAAAGTAAAGGTTCTAATATCACGAGATTAACATTGTACTAGAGGGTCCTCAGCCTCAGCTAAAATTAAAGAAAAATATTTTACTATAATATACTTGCTGAGCCCCTCAACTAAAGTTAAAGAGAAATATTTTCAATATATAATATGATATGATATGCTATGCTTTTCAAGTGTGAAAAGCTATATGATACGATATACTTTTCAAGTACGGAAAAGTTATATATGATATGCTTTTCAAATGAGACAAGTTATATAATATACTTGCTAAGAATTTTATGTAGATAGTTCTTGTGATGCAGTACGAAAGTATGAAAGGATGAAAGTATGAAAGTTATGACAGTATGAAAGTATGAAAGTACGAAAGTTATGATAGCATGAAAGTACGAAAGTATGATAGTATGAAAATATGAAAGTACGAAAGTATGAAAGTATGAAAGTATGAACGTATGAGAGCATGGATGTATGAAGGTATGAAAATAAGAAAGTATGCAGTATGTAATATGATGCAATATGCAATATGTAGTATGCAGTCTGCAGGTTGTAAGTCAATGAGATCAAGAGATCGAGTTTATATTTTAAAGATGAGCTTTAAGATGATAAAGGGTCATGAGACTAATAACTCAGTTAGCTTCATTTTTGGGAGCATTAGAACTAGAACCACTAAATTTTCGAGGATGAAAATTTTTTTAAGGAGAGTAGAATGTAATAACTCGAAATTTTGATGAACTTGTGATTTCCTTAGATACAAGGAAAATCTAAGTCTGAATCTTATATGTCAATATGAAACTCATGATCTTAGTTGAATATCAGTATATGTTTGAGTTCTCGTTTAATTTGTTACGATACTCAATAGTAGTTTGCTTAGTCAAGCATGAGGCCTTTTGATGAAAAAGGCATAATAGGAATTTATGATTTTATGCCGATCAATGTTTGACTAGGTTGACCTAAGATTTGACTGAGATGGTACTGTAGTGTAATTAACAGTATGGAAATTATACTGCGATAAACCGTCATTATGGACAAACAAGCAAGAATAAGGTTCAAGACCACCCTAAAAAAATCAAGCACATTATTTAGGACAATAAGGACTAAGTACCTTCAAATCCTAAAAAAAATCCATACGCAGTCCGATTAAGCGCAGATAAATTCTAGACTGTAGTCCAGTATAACTATACTATTATTAGTTGAAAACAGTATTTGAAATATCTACATTAGTATAAAGATGGACTGCATATTTATATTAATGGATTTTTGAAATCAAGTGGATAATTATGCAAGAATTGGAAGCCAAGTGTCATAACCTTGGCCGGCTACCTCACAAGGACCAAATTGTAAATATTTTATCTTTAGGAGTCAATATGTAATTTTAAGAAAAATAAGTAATTATGGATTTTTGAAAATAAGAAAGTATTAATGGATGACTAAGCAAGAATTGGAAGCCAAATGCCTCCACTATAGCCGGCCACCTTCAGGGGGATGACTAAGTAAGAATTAGAAGCCAAGTGTCTCCACCATAGCCGGCCACCTCACAGGGATTAAAATGTAAATATTTTTATTTTCAGGGACCAAAGTGCAATTTTAAGAAAAGTAAGTAATTATAGATAAGTATGTAATTTTTGAATTAAGGGGATTATGGATATTCCTAACTAAGCTTCCAAATCTAACCAGGCCAATGATCGGTTACAAGTTCGGTTATAATAGTTATATTGGAAACCAAGGAGAATAAGTTAGAGATAGTTAAGAAAAATTTCTTGGACACCAAGACATCTCTATGGCCGGCCACCTAAGAGGGTCTCTTAGCAAATATGTTATTTTTGAGGTTAGAAGAGCAAATCTAAGAATAGGAAATTTGTAAGCTTGACAAGTCATGCTTCTAGGCTTGGTAAATAAGCACATTAGCCTTACTTGTTTGGCTAAGTGTTGAGCTTGAACTAGCATGTCCTACCACATGGCCCTATATAGCCGGCCACCTCATTGGGTTTATGAGCAAATATTTTGCTCTTGAGGACCATTATGCAACTTTAGAAATAAAAATAATTCAAGAAAAGAAATTATTTTTTACTATAAATAGGTGGAGATGTGTTCATTTTGTGAACATTTAGTGAAACCAAAATTGTGCAGCTCATTCTCTAGTTCCTTCTCCCCTAGGAGCCGAGCAAAGAAAGAAAGAAAGAAAAGAAAAGTGAGAGAGAGAGAGAGAGAGGTCGGATTTGTTGAGAGAGAGTGAGAAGAAAATTTCTCAACCGAAGTATAGATCCACTCTCTTGGATCTTGAGGTAATTCTCTCCATTCTCTAGCTCTCCAATTAAGTTTTGATTCAAGGTTTAAGTGAGCTCACCCTTTATTTTCCATGCAAAAGCTTAGAGTGCTTGATATGTGCTTGATTAGGGTTTATTGGTCTTGATTTATGGTTTGATACATGTTTTTGATGATATGCTTAAGAGAAATTATGATATGTGTGTATGCATAGTAGATGTTTGTTATATGTCCCCATATGTTTAAGAAGAAGTATGTTAGACATGGATGATAGAATGAGATTGGTAATAAGCTTGTATGATGAATTAAGGATGCAAACTAACCCTAAAACCCTAGTTTGGTACAAGATTTCCACACGGGTTGCATGGGTATGAACCAATACACGATTGCTGAAAACTTACGTAATGCACTGTATGTTTGTCGTAGGCTCACGGTTGCGACCGTTTGAGGTAGTGTGCGTGTAATTTTTCGTAAAATTTGACCTAAAACGAAACTACCATTTTTCAGGTAAAACTAGGCAGCTTTCTGGAAACATGATTTTGAGGCCCTTAGAGGCCAAATTTGGGAAAACTTAAAACTACAAAGTTGTAGAAAATTGAAAATTCTAAGGAACAACAAGGACAGATTTTAAGAAATAAGCTCTAAAAACTTCTGTTTTTGTGAAAAACCGAGCCCTGGTCTGCCCAAACCCTGTGCACGGCCAGCCGGTTTCAACTAGGGATATGAATAAGTTAAAGGCAGAATTAGGTTTTGAGTAAAACACAAAAGTTGTAGTATTATTCGATGTCTACAACTTTCATGAGAAAGATTTTTCAAATTCTAAACATATTATTAAGATAAAATTAGATCTTAGAAACTGTGCAAGAAACAAGAAATTCCTATACAGGATT
This sequence comes from Ficus hirta, assembly GCA_038430175.1. Taxonomy (NCBI): domain Eukaryota; kingdom Viridiplantae; phylum Streptophyta; class Magnoliopsida; order Rosales; family Moraceae; genus Ficus; species Ficus hirta. The sequence continues at coordinate 539,353 of CM076597.1, forward strand.
TTCAGAAAACAGTACAAAAACAGGAAATTCCTACACATGCACTGATAACTGAAATTAAGAAACTGTTTTCAAAGATTGTTTTCAGAGCTTGACAGCGTTGGACTGTTTTTGCTTAAAAGTTACGGTTTTATAAAAATACGATTTTTAATAAGGAATATAAAGTTTTACAAAAGATTTTTAAAGAAAACTTGACAAAGTTTTGTCAAGAAAAGAGAAAAATAAATACTTGAGTCAAAACGTATTTCAAAGGTATAATAAGAAAAAGATGACCGATAGTAACCGGTTCAGATACTCAAGTTATTGGGTTGGGCCTTACCCTATGGTCACCGATAGTAACCTAATGGGGTAATACTTTAAAAGTAATTAGGCCCTAGTAACCCTGGTCCAAAACCCAGGGTTACCCATAGTAACCTAACAGGATATGAATTAAAAGTAATTGGGCTTAGGCCCAAGGTTACTGATAGTAATCTAATAAGACACTATTCAAGTATGACTGAGCCTGGTACCAAGGGTTACCTGAAGTAACCTAACAAGATACTGTTTAAGTCTGGTTGGGCCATGAGCCCTAGGGTTATGGCAAGTAACCGAACGAGTTATCATAAGAAGATGTGGGGGACATATAACTAGGGTTATTTATAGATGTTGGTTAGGATACCAACATTTAATGATTATAATTTATGATAAGATAGGACGATCCTTACCATACGTCCTTTTTTAAAACAGGAAGTTAACCTGTTGTTACGATAGATAGGAGCAACAAACTCAGGACATAACATAACAGGTAAGTACAACTCCGCCTATAGCATGAGCAAAACGTTTTTGTTACATGGCATGTTTTTCAAGAAATCATGTATTGATTTACATGATTTACATATGTTATTTGTTATATGTTTTGATATAGTGACACCATGAGGCATGTTCACTAATATTAAACCACATGGCAAGAACATGTTTTTAAGTTATAAGATAAGACAAGCTAATATTATTGTGTCGTACCGACTTGTCACGAGGGTGGGTTTAAACGGCATAGTCCATGATTTGAGTTGGATTGGATTGGCTGCCCCAACTACTCCATGTTAAACAGTATGGTTCATGGTTTGAGTTGGAATTGGACTGGCCGCCCCCATCACTCCATGGTTGTAATGACCAACTTGTTTGTAAACTTATGATTTCTTTTGTTAAGAATCAAAGTCTATTTATGTTATATGTATGATATGTTTCTATGAAAAGTTGTTGAATCTTTAGTTAAAAGATTCAAATAAGTTAGTTATGCAAGTTTAAGACCTTTTTGTTAAAAGAAAAAGGTATAAGTTTATGCTTTATGATTTTATGTTATTTTAAAAATGGACTGCATTTGGGAGATAAGCCAAACCAGACCTTTAAGGATGACACCTCTGATGACAAGTGTCATTACTATGATTGGTCACCTCACAGGGACCAAAATGCAAATATTTTATGTTTAGGGGTCAAATTGCAAATTAAGAAAAGTTTATGATTTTGAAGCTAAAAAGTCTTTTAAGGAAGAATTTAGCAAAATTTTGATGTTTAAAGGCTTAACCAAAATTGGCCAAGTCATAGGGACTAAAGTGCAAATATTTTGCCTTTAGGGGCCAATGTGCAATTTTGAAGAAAATTGTAAACTTATAAGCAATTATGTAAATTTTTGAACCAGGGACTTTTTAAGTAAAGTTTCTTAGTTCAATTAAGTCAATGACCCATTTTTAGTTAGTTAGTATGGTTGGAAATCAAGGATGACAAGTTAAGATTGTTTTTGAAAACTCTAGCTAGAACCAATCCCATTATGCCATGTGTCACCATAGGAACCGGCCACGTCATGGCTTGTTGAGCAAGTAATCTTGTTCTTGAAAAAGATTATGCAAATTAGAAGATTTTAAGTGTTAATAAAAGTTTACAAATCATACCCTAAGTTTAGTGTTTTAACACTTTAATTTAGTTGGTTGATTTTGTGTTAAGAACAATTAAGTAATTTGTGTCACTTGGTTACACCAAAAACCGGCCACATAAGGATAAGGGACCCTAGATTCTAGCTTGGCTAAGTCACACCCTAGCCTTGCACCCTTGGCAAGCCAAGGCTTGCACACCTAGGCACCAAAGGCCGGCCACCCAAGGAAGTAACACACCATGGTGTAGCCTTGGTGAGCAAGCAAACCAAGGCTTGCACACTAAGCCACCACCCAAGGGCCGGCCACCTCAAGAGTGTGACACCTCAAAAACCTAGCCTTGGTGAGTAAGAGTGCTTAGCTCTACACACTTGGCAAGCCAAGATCTTGCTAAGTTGACACCATGACCGGCCATCACCTTGGTTAGACACCTCATGGTCTAGCCTTGGTGAATAAGCAAGCTTAGCTTCACCTATTTGGCAAGCCAAGACCACACCATGACCGGCCACCCAAGGGAAAGACACATCCTTGGCCTAGCTTTGATGAGCCAACACCCTAGGTTACCTAGCCTAACCTCCTTGGCAAGCCAAGCCTTGCACACCTCACCCTAGGACCGGCCACACCAAGGAAGTGCCACCTCAAATGTAGCCTTGATGAGCAAGCAACCCTAGCTTAGCTTGCTTGGCAAATTGGGTGAAGCATGGCCGGCCAACACATAGGGACCAAGGAGAAAAATAGTTTGGCTTCAAGGACTATTGCCTAAATTACCAAAGATTGATTTCTTGAACTCCTTTAGAGTTTGACACCTAAGGCACTTAGGCAAGCTTAGTAAGCTTACTAGCTTTGCTTATTGGCAAGCAAAGGCTTACACCACTTACACCTAAGGCCGGCCACACCAAGGAAGGGACACCTCATGGTCCCTAGGCCACATGAGTAAGCAACCCTAGCTTGGGTTAGTGGCATGAGAAGCACAAGGGTGACCGGCCACCCTTGAAGGAAACAAATTAAAATTGGCTTCCTCTAAGGACTAAGAAGCCAATTGTTATACTTCTAGGGATTGATAAGCAAATTCAAAACTTATGCTTCATCTATAAATAGGTGAAGGTGCTGTTGTATCATTTGGTTAGCCAACACACACACACAACCTTGAGCAGCACAAACTCCCCCAACCTTGCCATAGAAACCGAGCAAAGAAAAGAAAGAAAAGAAAACTAGAAAAGATTTTCGGTTTAGTGTGAGAGAATTTTCAATTACCCTAGATTAAGAATTTCATCAGTGAAACTTGAGGTAAATATTGTTATCCTCTAGTTCTCCATTTGTAAATTAAGAGAATGATTAGTATGATTAAGCAAGAGTTTAAATTTTGTAAGATACATGCACTAGGGTTTTTGTATGCTTGATTAAGTCTCTATCCGAGCAGTTTTTCTGAAACAATATTTAGAGGTCTTTAGAGGCCGAATCTTAAAAAAGTTAAAACTGCAAAGTTGTAGAGGAAGAAAAATCGTAGGGGTTAGCGCGGTCAGTTTTTGAAAATAAGGCTTTTAAGACCTTCATTTCTATATAAACCCGAGACCAAATTATGAGCAGTAAGTTTGGTCGAACAATTTTCTAAGGCAAAAATAAGCATGTTAAAGGCAGATTTGAAGTTTGAGGTTAAAACAAAAGTTGTAGGAGACTTCAAGATCTACAACTTTAATGAAGAAAACTTTTCCAAATTCGAAACATATTTGTGAGAAAAGAACTAAACTTTATGAATTGGTTTTGGAACCCGATTTTCAAAATGATTAGAGTTTTTACTAAATTTCAAAAAGGAGTTGAAATTTAGGAATGGTTGTTAGCAATTAGAATCATTATGTTATTATGATAGGATGATACTCATCCTATGATTTTCTTGAAAACAGAGAAACGACCTGTTTGAGTGAAGGATTGTGATTCAAGGCGCAGTAACGGTAAGTACGACTCCGCCTACAGCATAAACAAAATTTGTTTGTTGAATGCCTTCAAGTTTATAATGATATAAGCATGATAAAACGTTATGGCCTGTATGATATCAAGTTTATAATGTTATATGTATAAGAAATATTTATGATATGTATGTATGTACATTTTTAAGATATGATAATATTAAAGTACGAATGGCATGTATGTATGCAAGAAATGATGAATGTATGGCATGTATGTTTTCAAGTTCATGAATGTATGTTTATAGTATGTATGTTCATATGATGAGAAATGTGATATTATGACATCACGAAGTATGCTCATTAAAGAATAACGAGTTGGTAAAAATATGAAACCCCAGCTTCAGTTAAGAAACTGGTTATGAATATGAAACAATATTTCAAGTATGAAATAAGACAAGAACAAGACTTTTAATACAAGCAAAATGCTATATGTCGTATCGACCCGCGTCAGGTCGGGTTTGGTTCATGGTTTGAGTTGGACAGGGCTGGCCGTCCCAACCACTCCATGGCAGCGCGCCACGGTACGTACATTCATGTTAAGTTATGTAAGGGCCAAAAATCTATGCTAACTTATGAAAACAGAAATTGACCATAAATGGTTCATGCATTATGTTATCATGATATGTTTTGTGGATAAATAGTTGTGCTTGCTGAGCGAAAGCTCATGTTTTAAGTTTATGCTGTAGGTAAGCAACCTTGCGGTATTTCTTCATACAAGGCGGTGGAGCATGGCAAGGCAAAGCTGTGAAACTGTGGGACGGAATCACTACGTTTCTTTTTGTTAAATTATGCTACGCTAAATATGCTGTATTTAAGTACAAAAAACACATTTCCGCTATAAGTAATTAAGTATAAGTACATGTATGGATATAAGTGTTTATTATGAAATTTCCAAGTTAAACAATACTTATCAGTTGTATAAAAAAAAAAAAAAAAATTCTGTCTAAATTTTCATATATTATTATGTAAGAATGTACGGTAACGGCCGGCGCTAGGCGGGTCGTCACAGAGTTGGTATCAGAGCCTAAGTTCCTACCTTCCGGTTTCACAGTTTGCTTGCCTGCGCCACAGTCATTGTAAGTTAAAAATATTTCGTATTTATATTATGAATTTGTATAATCTAGATTTGAGGATAATGGACGACGATCGAAGTGCAGCCTACGCATTTTTCATGATGTCTCCGTTAGTATTTGATGGAACTAGACGAACTGTGACTCTCGCAGCATGGCTTCATGACATGGAGTCTATATTCCGAATAGGTCATATTCCACCCCATCTACAGGTATCGTTAGCAAGTCGTTGTCTAGCAGTAGATGCTAGATTGTGGTGGAGAATAACAGGAGAACAGGAAGTTCAGGGAGGATCATGGGAAAATTTTCGCCATGTCATCACTGCTCGTTTTGGACCTCCACTGGAGGAAGACGCCGACGGACATTATCGGGATCCAGAAATTTATCGTGACATGAACCTTGTCCGATATCTTAACTACGTTTATGATTGGCATGCTTATCCGGGAGAGTCGATGGGCCATTATTGTCGAAGATTTCAGGAGGCTATGTTGCCTCATATTCCAGATATGGGCGACCCAGAGTTTCGGGCATTGCAACTACTCCGGAAAGGACTGCCACCTAACGTCAGGGAACACGTTCAGCCACCGGCAATTGGAATGACTCTGGAACACATGATTAACGACATCATGGAAGCGGAGTTGATAGCTCACATGGTTCAAGCAGATGCTGTAGTGGAAAACAATATCCAAGTGCCAGTTAACAACAATGACGTGGAGGAGCCACCCTTCCAATGGGGACCAGCATTGCCAGAAGACCCTATTCCGGCAATACCACTTCAGGAGATTCCTCCACAAGAGGATATTGATGGCATGAATCTCGAAGATATTCTTGGTGAGCCCGAATTGCAAGAGGATCCCCACGAAATCATCCTGGATAACGGAGATGAAGAAGAAGAAGATGTTCATATGGAGAATGATTCGGAGGAAGTCTTGTTCGATGAGGAAGATTGGGACGTATTCTCTGAGATATCATCGGAATAGATAGTTTAAGTATAAAATAATATGTATGTATGATAGATAGTGATAATCACTTCTATCGTGTACTTGATCATATATATGTATAGCAAGTATAGAATATGTACATGATAGTATGGTTGAATATGAATGTATGTATGAATTATGAATTATGAATTATGAATGATAATGAAATGCAAGATTATGAACAACATATGATATGTCATGGAATGATGAGATCATGATGGATCTCTAATGTTCTGTTTTATGTTATGATGTTATGGTATGATACGATGATATGATATGATAAGTAAGTAGTATTCATAATAAGATTTTATGATGAGATATGAATGAACGAAAAGATATTTGTAGTATAACAATATCTTTATCGTAATTAGATAAGAAATAGAAGATGTCACGTCCACGTACCCGAGCAAATCCTATTCCGCAAGAACCTGATCTTGCAAATATAGTAGCTACCTTGCAACGACAATTGCGGGAACAACAACAAGAAACGAACCAACTTCGGGAACAAGTAGCCCAACTGAATCAAGTGCCTCGAGTGGACGAAGTCCCACTGCAAAATAACCCTGTACCCCCAGCAGCGCCTCAAGCACCAGAGGTTCATCAAGAAATTCCGTTAGCACCCGAGGGACTGCAAAGGAATCCACCTTTAGTTAGGGAAGATCTGTTGTATGAACGATTTAGGCGAATGAAGGCACCTGAATTTGAAGGAACCACAGATCCAATAGTAGCAGATAATTGGCTGATCGATATCCAAGTAATTTTGGATTTTATGGGACTTACGGAACAGGAGAAAGTTCTTTGTGCATCTTTTGCACTTAAGAAAGATGCACGTCATTGGTGGAGAACGGTTCAGATGCGCAGAAACGTGGCGTTTATGCGATGGCAAGATTTTGTAGACGAATTCAGAATAATGTACTACAATCAGGAGATTCTTGCAGCTCAACAGGATGAGTTTACCAGCTTTAAGCAAGGATCTTTGTCCGTGATGGAAGCAGTCAAGAAATTTGAACAGCTTGCCCGTTTATGTCCGGAACTGGTACCGAACGAAAGAGAGAAAGTAAGAAGGATGATGAAAATGTTTCGGACAGACATTGCTAAACAAGTTAGTGCTGGAAGTAGCCCTCCAACTCTTGTAGCTGATTGTATAGGTCGAGCTATGAGAGCAGAATACTGGATTAATCAGGATAAGGAAGCGCGGGTTCAGATATTCAAAGCTAAGAAGGAAGAAAAAGCTGTAGAGAAACAGATACAGTCTAGGCAGAACCAGCAACCGAACTTAAAAGGCCAGACTAGTAATTCCAACCAAAGTTCCAAGCAGTTTGGAAGGAATAAAAGAAGAGAGAATGCTACGGGCCAGGGCCAACAGAAGAATTACCCCCAGAAGAGGAACAACCGTGGGAATGAGGGTAATAATAACAGCTATCCTGTGTGTACTCAATGTGGAAAGAAACATCCAGGCGTATGTAGGATGGGAACAAACGCTTGCTACCTTTGTGGCAAAGAAGGTCATTATGCGAGGAATTGTACCTCCTTTAGTCAGAACCAGAACCCTCAGTACCAGAATAGGAATCCAAACCGACAGCTTCACGCGGTACAAGCAAAGGTCGAAAGTCCTTCGATGGTACAAGGAAGACTTGAAGCTCCTGAACCACAAGCCAGGATTTATGCTTACACAAAGGGAGACGCTGAGGCTGGAACTTCTAATGTGGTAACAGGTCAGATCTCTATAGCCGCTTATGATGCATTTGCCCTAATTGATTCTGGTGCCACCCATTCGTTTATATCGATGGAGTATGCCCGGAAGTTAGATAGAAATGTAGAAAGTATAGGGCAACCTTTTAGAACCTCTCTTCCATCGGGAGATATTTTGTTATCTGATTCCTGGATGCGAAATGTTCCGATAGTTATGTGTGGTAGAGAATTATATGTAGACCTGATTGCAATTAAGCTTCAGGATTTTGATGTAATCCTGGGAATGGATTTCTTAGATAAGTACAACGCTAAGATTGATTGTCGAAAGCGTTGTGTTACGTTTAGTCTTTTCGGCGAAGAGGAATTCAACTTTCACGGCCAGTCTAAGAGCTCATCAACCCGGCTTGTTTCTGCAATGAAAGCTTGGAAAATGTTAGCTAATGGATGTCAAGGGTACTTAGCTAACATGGTGGACAAAGAACAAGAAAAAGAGCTGCAGCCCGAAGATGTTCCTATTATTAGGGAATATGTAGACGTCTTTCCAAAAGATTTAACTAGACTTCCGCCCGAGCGTGAAATCTCTTTCGAAATAGAATTGTTGCCAGGAACAGCTCCAATATCGAAAGCACCTTATCGCATGGCCCCAGCTGAGCTTAGGGAACTTCAAGTACAGTTACAAGAACTGTTGGACAAGGGATTTATTCGTCAAAGCCATTCCCCGTGGGGAGCACCTGTGTTGTTTGTCAAGAAGAAGGATGGAACGTTACGAATGTGTATCGACTATCGCGAGTTGAATAAGATCACGATTAAGAACAAATACCCTCTCCCGAGAATCGACGATCTCTTTGATCAACTTAGAGGAGCTTTAGTATTCTCGAAGATTGACTTGCGTTCAGGCTACCATCAACTCAGAATCAAGGAAGGAGATATTCCCAAGACGGCGTTTCGTACACGTTATGGACATTATGAGTATTTAGTTATGCCTTTTGGATTAACTAATGCTCCAGCTGCTTTTATGGACCTTATGAATCGGGTGTTTAAAGATTATTTAGATAAGTTTGTTATCATCTTCATTGATGATATTTTGATCTATTCAAAATCTACAAAGGAACATGAGCAGCACCTCAAGATGGTTTTGGAAACATTAAGACGGAATCAGCTTTATGCCAAATTCACTAAATGTGAATTTTGGTTGGAGAAAGTACATTTCTTAGGCCACGTAGTTTCAAGGGAAGGAATTTCTGTTGATCCTGCTAAGATAGAAGCAGTTAGTGCATGGTCAGCACCCAGAAACGTTACGGAGATACGAAGCTTTCTTGGCTTGGCCGGATACTACCGACGGTTCGTTGAAGGATTCTCCAAGATAGCAGCGCCACTAACAGCTCTTACTACAAAGGGGAGAAAGTTTGAGTGGACACCGAAGTGTGAAGAAAACTTCCAAGAGCTCAAGAGGAAACTTACAAGTGCACCAGTGTTGATCATTCCTGACGTTGATGCAGGAAATTTCGCCATTTATAGTGATGCGTCGAAAACTGGACTAGGAGCCGTCCTTATGCAAGGAAGAAATGTGGTTGCTTATGCTTCACGTCAACTGAAGGACCATGAACGGAACTACCCGACTCACGATTTGGAGCTTGCCGCGGTGGTTTTCGCTTTGAAGATTTGGAGACATTACCTGTATGGTAATAGATGTGAGATTTTTACCGATCATCAAAGTCTCAAATACATCTTTACTCAAAAGGAGCTTAATATGCGGCAACGAAGATGGCTCGAACTCATAAAGGATTATGATTGTGAAATTCTTTATCATCCTGGAAAGGCAAACAAGGTAGCAGATGCGTTGAGCAGGAAGTCATCCGGTATGCTCATGTCTCTTGAAATGATGTCCGAACCCCTCCAAAAGGAAATTTCTGATTTCCGATTAGAAATGCTAATCGGAAAATTGTCTGCTTTGACTCTTCAGTCTAATCTCCTAGAAACCATTAAGTGCTATCAAAGGAAAGATTCCTTTTTGTTGAAAATTCAGCTACTTGGAGAAGAAGATAAGGAATTTAAGACGTCTGCGAATGGGTTAATTCTTTTCAAAGGAAGGATTTGTGTTCCTAACTTTGAGTTTCTAAGGAAACAAATCATGTCAGAAGCGCATGAAACGCCATACTCAGTTCACCCTGGAGCTACTAAGATGTATAAGGACCTTAAGGAGAACTTTTGGTGGCCGAACATGAAGAGAGAAATTGCTGAATTTGTATCAAAGTGTCTAACTTGTCAGAAAGTTAAAGCTGAACACCGGCAACCTGGCAGAGATCTTCAAAAGATAGAACTCCCAGAATGGAAATGGGAACAAATCACGATGGATTTCGTAGTTGGACTACCCAGGACCGCTAGTGGAAATGATATGATTTGGGTAATTGTGGATAGATTAACCAAATCAGCCCATTTCATTGCTAGTAAAGCCACCTTTTCGGTTGAGAAATTAGCTGAAATTTATGTATCTCAGGTTGTTAAGTTGCATGGAGTTCTAAAATCCATTATTTCAGATCGAGACGGACGTTTTACTTCGCGATTTTGGAAAAGTGTTCACACAGCTATGGGGTCAAGGTTGAAATTCAGTACTGCATTCCACCCTCAGACAGATGGACAATCGGAGCGCACGATCCAGACCTTAGAAGATATGTTGAGATCTTGTGTTTTGGATTTCAAGGGAAATTGGGATCAAAAGTTACCCTTGATCGAATTTTCGTATAATAATAGTTACCACACTTCTATTGGTATGGCTCCATTTGAAGCGCTATATGGAAGGAAATGTCGATCTCCCATCCATTGGCAAGAAGTCGGACAGAAGCAACTTCAAACTACGGACTTCATCAGAAAAACCTCAGAAGACATCAAGATGATCAAGCAACGGCTCGATGTAGCTTTCAGTCGACAGAAGAGTTACGCTGATAAACGTCGAAGACCCTTAGAATTCCAAGTTGGAGATTCTGTTTTTCTCAAGATTGCTCCAGTAAAGGGGATTATGAGGTTTGGTAAGAAGGGAAAGCTCAGTCCAAGATACACAGGTCCGTTTGAGATCCTCGAAAGAATTGGAAAAGTTGCCTATAAGCTTGCTTTACCGCCAGCTTTAACTTCTATACATGATGTTTTTCACGTTTCAATGTTGAAGAAATACGTACCTGATCCTTCTCATGTGCTAAGTCAAGAACCGATCGAAGTACAAACAGATTTGACGTACGAGGAAAGGCCAATACAAATTCTAGATCGGGAAGAAAAGGTTTTAAGAAACAAAACCATTCCGATGGTTAAGGTGTTATGGCAGAATCATAATATTCAAGAAGCAACGTGGGAAGTAGAAGAGGAAATGAGAAAGAACTATCCCTACTTGTGTTGATTTTCGGGGACGAAAATTTCTTTAAGGAGGGTAGATTGTAATGACCAACTTGTTTGTAAACTTATGATTTCTTTTGTTAAGAATCAAAGTCTATTTATGTTATATGTATGATATGTTTCTATGAAAAGTTGTTGAATCTTTAGTTAAAAGATTCAAATAAGTTAGTTATGCAAGTTTAAGACCTTTTTGTTAAAAGAAAAAGGTATAAGTTTATGCTTTATGATTTTATGTTATTTTAAAAATGGACTGCATTTGGGAGATAAGCCAAACCAGACCTTTAAGGATGACACCTCTGATGACAAGTGTCATTACTATGATTGGTCACCTCACAGGGACCAAAATGCAAATATTTTATGTTTAGGGGTCAAATTGCAAATTAAGAAAAGTTTATGATTTTGAAGCTAAAAAGTCTTTTAAGGAAGAATTTAGCAAAATTTTGATGTTTAAAGGCTTAACCAAAATTGGCCAAGTCATAGGGACTAAAGTGCAAATATTTTGCCTTTAGGGGCCAATGTGCAATTTTGAAGAAAATTGTAAACTTATAAGCAATTATGTAAATTTTTGAACCAGGGACTTTTTAAGTAAAGTTTCTTAGTTCAATTAAGTCAATGACCCATTTTTAGTTAGTTAGTATGGTTGGAAATCAAGGATGACAAGTTAAGATTGTTTTTGAAAACTCTAGCTAGAACCAATCCCATTATGCCATGTGTCACCATAGGAACCGGCCACGTCATGGCTTGTTGAGCAAGTAATCTTGTTCTTGAAAAAGATTATGCAAATTAGAAGATTTTAAGTGTTAATAAAAGTTTACAAATCATACCCTAAGTTTAGTGTTTTAACACTTTAATTTAGTTGGTTGATTTTGTGTTAAGAACAATTAAGTAATTTGTGTCACTTGGTTACACCAAAAACCGGCCACATAAGGATAAGGGACCCTAGATTCTAGCTTGGCTAAGTCACACCCTAGCCTTGCACCCTTGGCAAGCCAAGGCTTGCACACCTAGGCACCAAAGGCCGGCCACCCAAGGAAGTAACACACCATGGTGTAGCCTTGGTGAGCAAGCAAACCAAGGCTTGCACACTAAGCCACCACCCAAGGGCCGGCCACCTCAAGAGTGTGACACCTCAAAAACCTAGCCTTGGTGAGTAAGAGTGCTTAGCTCTACACACTTGGCAAGCCAAGATCTTGCTAAGTTGACACCATGACCGGCCATCACCTTGGTTAGACACCTCATGGTCTAGCCTTGGTGAATAAGCAAGCTTAGCTTCACCTATTTGGCAAGCCAAGACCACACCATGACCGGCCACCCAAGGGAAAGACACATCCTTGGCCTAGCTTTGATGAGCCAACACCCTAGGTTACCTAGCCTAACCTCCTTGGCAAGCCAAGCCTTGCACACCTCACCCTAGGACCGGCCACACCAAGGAAGTGCCACCTCAAATGTAGCCTTGATGAGCAAGCAACCCTAGCTTAGCTTGCTTGGCAAATTGGGTGAAGCATGGCCGGCCAACACATAGGGACCAAGGAGAAAAATAGTTTGGCTTCAAGGACTATTGCCTAAATTACCAAAGATTGATTTCTTGAACTCCTTTAGAGTTTGACACCTAAGGCACTTAGGCAAGCTTAGTAAGCTTACTAGCTTTGCTTATTGGCAAGCAAAGGCTTACACCACTTACACCTAAGGCCGGCCACACCAAGGAAGGGACACCTCATGGTCCCTAGGCCACATGAGTAAGCAACCCTAGCTTGGGTTAGTGGCATGAGAAGCACAAGGGTGACCGGCCACCCTTGAAGGAAACAAATTAAAATTGGCTTCCTCTAAGGACTAAGAAGCCAATTGTTATACTTCTAGGGATTGATAAGCAAATTCAAAACTTATGCTTCATCTATAAATAGGTGAAGGTGCTGTTGTATCATTTGGTTAGCCAACACACACACACAACCTTGAGCAGCACAAACTCCCCCAACCTTGCCATAGAAACCGAGCAAAGAAAAGAAAGAAAAGAAAACTAGAAAAGATTTTCGGTTTAGTGTGAGAGAATTTTCAATTACCCTAGATTAAGAATTTCATCAGTGAAACTTGAGGTAAATATTGTTATCCTCTAGTTCTCCATTTGTAAATTAAGAGAATGATTAGTATGATTAAGCAAGAGTTTAAATTTTGTAAGATACATGCACTAGGGTTTTTGTATGCTTGATTAAGTCTCTATCCGAGCAGTTTTTCTGAAACAATATTTAGAGGCCTTTAGAGGCCGAATCTTAAAAAAGTTAAAACTGCAAAGTTGTAGAGGAAGAAAAATCGTAGGGGTCAGCACGGTCAGTTTTTGAAAATAAGGCTTTTAAGACCTTCATTTCTATATAAACCCGAGACCAAATTATGAGCAGTAAGTTTGGTCGAACAATTTTCTAAGGCAAAAATAAGCATGTTAAAGGCAGATTTGAAGTTTGAGGTTAAATCAAAAGTTGTAGGAGACTTCAAGATCTACAACTTTAATGAAGAAAACTTTTCCAAATTCGAAACATATTTGTGAGAAAAGAACTAAACTTTATGAATTGGTTTTGGAACCCGATTTTCAAAATGATTAGAGTTTTTACTAAATTTCAAAAAGGAGTTGAAATTTAGGAATGGTTGTTAGCAATTAGAATCATTATGTTATTATGATAGGATGATACTCATCCTATGATTTTCTTGAAAACAGAGAAACGACCTGTTTGAGTGAAGGATTGTGATTCAAGGCGCAGTAACGGTAAGTACGACTCCGCCTACAGCATAAACAAAATTTGTTTGTTGAATGCCTTCAAGTTTATAATGATATAAGCATGATAAAACGTTATGGCCTGTATGATATCAAGTTTATAATGTTATATGTATAAGAAATATTTATGATATGTATGTATGTACATTTTTAAGATATGATAATATTAAAGTACGAATGGCATGTATGTATGCAAGAAATGATGAATGTATGGCATGTATGTTTTCAAGTTCATGAATGTATGTTTATAGTATGTATGTTCATATGATGAGAAATGTGATATTATGACATCACGAAGTATGCTCATTAAAGAATAACGAGTTGGTAAAAATATGAAACCCCAGCTTCAGTTAAGAAACTGGTTATGAATATGAAACAATATTTCAAGTATGAAATAAGACAAGAACAAGACTTTTAATACAAGCAAAATGCTATATGTCGTATCGACCCGCGTCAGGTCGGGTTTGGTTCATGGTTTGAGTTGGACAGGGCTGGCCGCCCCAACCACTCCATGGCAGCGCGCCACGGTACGTACATTCATGTTAAGTTATGTAAGGGCCCAAAATCTATGCTAACTTATGAAAACAGAAATTGACCATAAATGGTTCATGCATTATGTTATCATGATATGTTTTGTGGATAAATAGTTGTGCTTGCTGAGCGAAAGCTCATGTTTTAAGTTTATGCTGTAGGTAAGCAACCTTGCGGTATTTCTTCATACAAGGCGGTGGAGCATGGCAAGGCAAAGCTGTGAAACTGTGGGACGGAATCACTACGTTTCTTTTTGTTAAATTATGCTACGCTAAATATGCTGTATTTAAGTACAAAAAACACATTTCCGCTATAAGTAATTATGTATAAGTACATGTATGGATATAAGTGTTTATTATGAAATTTCCAAGTTAAACAATACTTATCAGTTGTATAAAAAAAAAAAAAAATTCTGTCTAAATTTTCATATATTATTATGTAAGAATGTACGGTAACGGCCGGCGCTAGGCGGGTCGTCACAATGGTTACACGCCACGGTACGTGCACTCATGTTATGTAAAGGGCCCAGAAACCAAATCAATATAAGAAAGCATAATTGATTGAAAAGAAAGCATAATCGGTTCATGTATTCTTTTATTAAAATGTTTTGCGGATTGAATGTTGTACTTACTGAGCATAAGCTCATTACTTACGTTCATGCTGTAGATAAGCAACCTACCGGCAATACCTGATGCAAGACTGTGGAGGGCTGGCACTGCAACTGTGAAATGTAGGATGGACACCGCCACAGGTTTTGGAAAATATTTTTTGTAAAATATGTTTGTAAAATGTGTTTATATTATGTTATGTTATAATAAAGTGATGGTATGGGTAAGGAAAAGTTTTCAAGTGTGATGGCAACAAATTACCTCGTGTCGTACCGACCCACACTAGGTCGGGTTTGGTACACAGTTTGAATATGATAGCTTTCAAATGAGGTGTGAAAGCTCAGTACTCGAGCGAGTATATATAAATATGTATGAGGATAAGTCAAGTTTAAAATAAAGTTAAAAAAAAAATTTTACTCTGAAATTTTCAGTAAGTTTAAAGTATTTGAATTAAGAATTAAGTTAAGTAAGTACGAAGTCACGGCCCTGCGTTGGTCGGGGCGTGTCAGATTCAATGAAAATTGCTCTTTTTTTCTCACACAAAAGAAACAAGAATTTTCTTAAGCACAAAAACCTAGTTTTTTGTGTTCTCTCTCTTCCAAAACCATCCACTATAAGTATAAGATGATGGTTAGCTTTTTTCAAGAACCCCTAGCCTTTATATAATACTCCAATCCTTTTTCAAAAATATTTCCTACTTGAAAAATAATTAATAATTATTTTTCTGGATAATCTTTTGAACCAAATGATCATTCAAATTTTGAGCTAGGTTCTTTAAACCTTATGGAAAGTTTTTTTCCTAGGAGAAGGCTCAAAAAATTCATGCTTCACCTAATGTGGAGATTGATTGGTGGTTCAAATTTACATCAAGAATCTAGATTTGTCAAAAAGTCCTAATCCTATCTAGATTCAAACTCCTTTTAAACCATTTGAATTTAAATAAGATTTTCTTATTTGAATTTAAATGAATATTTTCCACAAATATTATCCATATTTAATTAATTTAAATAAGTGGAATATTTTAGATTTCCTTTCCACCAAAAAACCGTGCACCATTCTTTAAGAAAAGAAAATCTATCAAATAAACTACATTATTTAAATTAATTAATAATTTAATATTTGGAATATATTTAAACAATTTTGAAACAAAATCTTCTTTCCTCCATCCATTAAAAAACCGTGCACTATTAATTAGGAGAGAAAAATTTTGTTTTCAAAAATTAAATAATTCAAATATAATCTTATTTCCAAAATTCAATTAACCAAAATAATTGACAAATAATTATTTTATTTACAACCAATCATATGTTGACAAATCACATTATTTGTCTACATTAATTTCACATGTCCAATCCTTTTCCGAGACTGTATATAAGAGAATACCATGTCTCAATAGATAATTTTAAATCCCCATTTTATTTACCGATCTCATTAGGAACAAATCCCGATACGCTTCGTGGAACTATATGAGTTAGTAGAGCGACCAGATGGAAATATGTAAAGAGGCTCCTATAATTGTGAAAAATTAATCCCAGATTAATTATTCATCAATTATCAACTTCAGGACTATTCCACTGAAAGTCTGAAGCTGAACTCCCATTTAAATACCGTATTACGAAATCTCTCTAACGCAGTGCTTCTTCCATGATTTATTAATCGCTTGCTTAATCCTTATATGTTATCCATGATTGATTAAGGACTTTTTCTGTTTTACCTTTTTAATTATTTTAACTTAAAATTCCATTATTCTCCATCGAAAGAACCACCAATTGTAAAGCTATACAATCGGTAAACCATCAGAGAACACAAAGTAAACCGATGGCCAATATCTTGTTATATTATCTTTCAATTCCCGAATAATGCCTTTAAATAGATAACATGTACTATCGTTAAGATAGCTATGTATTCTGTATCTACGAATTTTGATTTCTCCATCCATAAGTTATACACCCAAAACACAAGTATATTGACCATCAATTATCAGTGTCTCACCTATAGTGGATCAAAATATATAAGTCATGGATGCGAACTCAAGTATTCATTTTAGGATTAAGATTAATTCAGGATGATAATCAAAGTGTCATTGATTCTTATAAATGGAATTATTAAATTGAATTAATTAACACCTTAGGTCCAGTCCAATGTCATACCTCAATACTGGTATACATTAAAGTTTCTACTCGAAACCTATCAGATGGTTAAGACAAACCATCCCTCCAAAAAAGTAGATAACCTTTACAATCTTATCATGAATAATATCCCCAAATCTTATTCCATCGATTGCAGACAATTTATTTAGGCTGTTATCAAATTACCACGTATTCTATGTATACCCCGTATACATATGGTAATCCGATATATTACCAACAGCCTAGGAGTATTTTATGTTTGCTCAAAATAATCATACAATCAACAAATGAAAGTAAATAGGACACAACTTATTAAACATGAATAACCTCTTTTTATTAATATCAAAATGTCATATTTACAGAAAATCCCTAGAATTGATTTTCTATCCTTAGAGCACATATAGATCCCAACAATCTCCCACTTGCCCTAAGGGAGTAAATGTGAGATATTGTGCATCCCCATGCCTTCGACGTGTTCCTCAAATCTTCTGACCGCCAAAGTTTTCGTGAACGGGTCGGCAAGATTGTTCTCTGATGTGATTTTGCAAACCGTCACATATCCACTTTGAACAAAACCTCTGATAATATGATATTTTCTGTCAATGTGCTTACTCCTCTTATGATACCTAGGATCCTTGGTATTAGCTACTGCTGCACTGTTGTCACAGTAGAGCACTATAGCTTTATCCATACCAGGAACGACCTCAAAGTCACCAAGGAACCTGCAGAACCATACCACTTCCTTAGATGCCTCACTGGCAGCCACATACTCGGCTTCTATGGTTGAGTCAGCAATGCAAGATTGCTTAACACTTCTCCACACAACGGCACCACCTCCAAGGGTAAAGACAGATCCTAAAGTCAATTTCCTCGAATCCTGATTTGATTGAAAATCAGAATCTATGTACCCTATAGAAACAAGGTCTTGACCGGAATACACTAGCATATAATTCCTCATTCTCCATAAAATACTTGAGTATATGCTTGACCGCAGCCCAATGATTCAGTCCCGGATTCGACTGATATCGACTTACTATATCAACAGCAAAAAAAATATCAGGCCTAATGCATAACATAGCATACATAAAACTACCTGCCGCAGATGCATAAGGTGCATCTTTTATATGCTCTCTTTCCTCCGATGTTTCTGGGACAGTCATATCTCGAAAGCTTGATTCCTATTCTGAAAGGTTGGGCACCTTTCTTAGAATCTTTCATAGAAAACCTCTCAAGTACTTTATCAATGTATAAAGCTTGAGAGAGTGCTATCGTTTTATTATTTCTATCTCTAAAGAGTTGAATTCTAATAACATAACTAGCTTATCCTAAGTCCTTCATGTCACTGTTTGGCCAACCAAACTTTGACAGATGATAGTGTTGTCACATCGTTTCCAATAAGCAATATATCATCTACATAAAGGACAAGAAAAACTACCTTCTCGTTCTTGATACGTTTATAAACACATGGTTCATCAACGTTTTGTTCGAATCCATAGGTTTTGATCGCTTGATCAAACCTAATATTCCAAGAACGAGATGCTTGCTTTAATGGATTTGAACAACTTGCATACATTTTCTTCTTGGCCCTTTGTCTTGAATCCATTTGGTTGTATCCTATAGATATCTTCCTCAAGAGAGCCATTTAAGAAAACTATCTTGACATCTATTTGCCATATCTCATAATCGAGAGCAGCCGTAATGGATAAAAGAATGCGGATTGACTTAAGCATTGCTACAGGTGAGAAAGTTTCTTCGTAGTCGATTCCTTCTTTCTGCGTATAGCCTTTTGTTACAAGTCTTACCTTGAAAGTTTCCACTTTCCTATCAACACCTCTCTTCCTCTTGTATACTCACTTACACCCAATCGGTTTTATGCCTTGGGGTAAGTCTACAAGTTTCTAGACCCCGTTGGAATCCATAGATTTCATCTCGATGTTCACAGTCTTTTGCCAAATACTAGAATCAACATCCTCCATAGCTTCCTTGTACGTAGCCGGATCATCAACATGTTCTATGGATTCTGCCTCAAAGACTTCACCATTGAATATATGCCTTTCAGGTTCCCTGACAAATCTCCCATTATGATGAAGCTCCCGTGGTTATTGATTCTTTAGCGGTTTTTCCACAGGGTTTTCAGTGACATTAGGAACATCCAAACCCGAAGTCATCTCCTCAAGCACCATTTTGCTACAGGGTTTAAAGTCTTCCATGTAACTTTCCTCGAGAAATGTTGTATGTGTGGAGACGAAGACTTTATTTTGCTTTGGATTATAAAACAGGCCACCTTTTGTCCCTTTTGGATAGTCAACAAACAAGCACACTTCTGATCGTGACTCTAACTTCTTCACTTCCTTATCCAGGACGTGTGCCGAATAACCCCAAATTCGAATATGATTCAAATTAGGTTTCCTACTCGTGCATAACTCGAAAGGAGTTTTGGAACCGATTTAGAGGGAGCATTATTCAGAAGATAGCATGCAGTTTGTATGGTGTGCCCCTAAAACGACAAAGGTAATTTGGAGTAACTCAGCGTAGATCGGACCATATCCAATAAAGTCCTATTTCTTTTCTCAGCTATACCATTCTGTTGAGGAGTATCAGGTACAGTCAACTGGGATTGTATCCCGTTCTCTATCAAATGTCCTAAGAATTCATCCGATAGGTATTTCCCACCTCGATCCAATCGAAGGGATTTAATGGACTTGCCTAATTGTTTCTCCACTTCAGCCCGAAATTCTTTGAACTTATCAAAGGTTCCGCTTTTGTGGGTCATCAAATAGACATATCCTTACCTCGAGTAATCGTCAAGAAAGGTGACATAATACTTAAACCCACCACGTGCTTCTATGTTTATGAGACCACAAACATCCGTATGCACAAGTTCTAAAAGTTCCTCGACACGACTATTCTTGGCAGTAAACTACTGTTTGATCATCTTGCCCTCCAAACAGGATTCGCATTGTGGCCAAGGTTCAACCTCGTACAAGTCAAGGTATTTCTCCTTTACCATCCTTTGAATTCTGTTAAGGCCTATGTGACCTAGTCGTAAATGCCAAAGATATGATTTGTTAGAGTGAGAAGACTTATGTCTTTTAGAGTTCCTTTCCAATTTTATATCAAGCAGTGAGTGCATCTTAGATTTGATAAAATAAAGATTTCCATGTATCCATCTATTACAGATAAGAGAATTATTTTTCCTAATAACAACTTTATTATTAAAATAAACCGTATAGGAGTCTTTAATCAAACAAACTACCGAAATTAGGTTCCTCTTAAAACTAGAAGCATAAAAACAATGTCTCAAAATAATAAATCTAAATTCATCAAAATAAAGATGCACTTCTCCCACTGCTTCAGCTCGCACGAACATCCCATCACCGGTTCTTAACGTGAAGTTCTCCTTACGCAGACTTCTCATTACCTTGAACCCCTGCAGAGAAATACAAATATAGTTAGTGGCTCCAGAATCTATAACCCAAGTATCCTTAGATTCTTCCACTAAACAAGCTCAAGATACAGGATATCGAAATTACCTCTTTGCTTCTGCATATTCAGGTAGTCTCTGCAATCCTTCTTGAAGTGTCCCTTCTTCCCACAGAAAAAGCACTTAACCTTTTTAGGATCCACCTTCCGCTTCTTAGTCTTGGTAGACTTCTTAGGAGCAGGTGCCTTCGTCACTGGCTTGTTCCCTTTGTTCTTCCCCTTTTCCTTCTTCTTTTTGGGATTAGGTGCCAGTGAATCAGGCTCAGCCACATTTACCTCAGCCTTAGATTCAGAACCCTTGAAAATGTTCTCAAAGGCTTGCAACTCTTTCATCAATTCAGTTAGAGGCATCTCCTTCCGGTTAAGGTTGTAGGATGCCTGAAACAAATCGAAATCCTTGGACAAGGTTTGGAAAATCATGACCAATTGAGTTGCAGCATCGATCTCAGCCTCATTTGCCTGAGCCTCAGACAAATAAGCCATGATTTTCATCATGTGCTCCTTGATGGGAGTTCCAATATTTTGCTTGTAATTCATGAGACCTTTGACAACATCAGTCTTAGCCTGGATAATTTGTTCACCAAACATCTCCTCTAGATTGTCCATAATCTGCCTAGCAGTTTCTTGCTCTTCATGTTGTCTCTGGAGTACGTTAGACATGCTCACCCGAATATAGCACATAACACTTAGGTTGGAATTGTCCCAGTGCTCAAGCACTACAAATTCCCTATCAGGAGTATCGATCGCAGGCGTGGGCGGTCGAGATTGGGTAAAGACGAAACTGTATTTCTGTTAATGGTTTAAGACGATAAGCAAGTTCCTTTTTCAGTCATTAAAATTCTCGCCGGTTAATTTGTTTTGTGTAAATATCACAGATAATGGCTCGACATCTTAATCTATAATAAAAAAAAATGTAATCAGTATGAGCAAACATCCTTTTTATTTTAAAAAATTTGGTTTTGTAATGAAACAAAAAGATCTATATGCAATCTAAATATTTATGTGTAAAGCCCTTAAAAAACACATGTCTTACAATGATAATTCCAAGCTTCTGCTTTCCAAACTACCGAGGGATAGTCATGGAAGAACTAGCCAAGAACACGGATCCTCTCCGATTAATACATATTCGTCCATGGAGCATAACCCTATTCAATATATATTAACTATAGCTTATTTGGCCACTACTTTAAATATCAAAGCCTCGAGAGAGGGTCAATAAATAAAATAATATGAGTGTGTAACTATCGTTTCCAATTTTGAATCCATATTTTACATCCGCCATCGAGGGGTGATCTAAACATAAAATATGCCCAAAATTATTATCCTTTCGGAAATCCAAATCAGTGTGCACTCTAGGTAAGATACCTATCCGAAGGGAATTCCCGGGTTAAACCCGAGTAGAAGGCACTACCATGCATAACTATTGGACCAACGATGGAGGCCGTAAGTCTTAGTGTGTAAAACCTTCCCCCACTCAATCTTTTGAATTAGGGTTTTTATTTTTCATGCATAAACAATATTTATTGAGTGGCATTTCCTAGTCTATATGGCATGTTATCAATACATCGCGAAATAGTATAACATATTTATCTAGCATCGCATCATTCATGGTTTGCAAAATATGTAAATAGCCGTGGATTATGATTCCATCCTAGAGAAAAGAAAATTGCAAAATTTACAAGAAATTAACTGAAACATATATCGGCCTTCTTTTGTAAATCCATGCCATGTATCCTTCTTCAATGTGTCGTCCTTCTCCAATGTCACGTCCTTTTAAATTTAAATTAAATTTAAATTTCTAAAAAGATTATATGTGATTTTTAATTTTAATCAAAATTACAAAATATCAAAAATTTAAATAAAACACGTTTTTAATTTAAAATTCAAATTTTAAATTTTTGAAAAAAATGTGAATTTTCAAATTTAATTAAAATGACAAAATTTTAAAATTCTTAATAAAAACGTCCACTAAATTTAAATTTAAATTTTGATTTTTGATTTTCTAAATTATCAAGATCACATATCATTGGAAGATTAAAATTTTCAAAAAGATTTAATGTGATTTTTCTTCCACAAAAAAACACCAATTATGAAATTTGAATTATTTAAAATTTCCAAATTTCAAAAAAAAATCACATCCTTTGAAAATTTCCATACCTTCATTCATCTTTATTCTCTTTGAATCCATCGTAGCCCAAATTTACAAAAAATTCCTATGCCGTTTCCGGCTTACAAAAATTCTAGGAATTGAAAGAACGATCTAGCGGTGATAATAGACCACATCTATTACACTTGAAAAATCTAGATATAAATTCTAACCTCTATGGAATCATAACAGGCAAAATTGAACAAGCATCACATATTAAAGAAAAATATAAAGCATTCATTCATACATCCATTCACTATATATTTCACATATACAAAATAAAACCTAGAGTGCCAACTCTCTAAAATATTTTATTAATGCATAGAGAGAAATTAATTTGATCAAATAATTTATGTTATATACATGATCATGAGTAGGCTCTGATACCAATTGTGGGAAAAAACGGATCCGATTCAGAGTTACGGCGTAGTCGAAGTTTTAAAATTTTTATGCCGATTCAGATAAGAAGCTCATGATGTATATAATAATAAATTAAATACATGATCAAACGTACCTTGTTTCTCAGATTCTGGAATTGCTAGAGCGACGACTAACGTGTCTTCTCTACTATTCTCGAGTCCTCATATCTCAGAGTGTGTGTGGGCACACGTGTTATGAGTCCAAGTGACCGGTAATGCTTCCGAAGTCTAGATCCCACATTCTCAATCCTGATATACCTCGTTGAGAATTCGATCCAGGTTCGTTCTTCAAAACTACAAAACAGGAACCGGTTAACCTTCTATGAAAAATATCACTCGGCTTAACCTTCCTCACAATTTTGATTCAATGAAAATTTTGTCTCTTTTTCTCCACACAAGAAGGACGAATTTTCTTAAGTACAAAAGCCTAGTTTTTTGTGTTTTTTCTCTTTCCCAAAACCGTCCACTATGAGTATAAGATGATGGTTAGCTTTTTTCAAGAACCCCTAGCCTTTATATTGTAATAGCCACCCTTTTTACTGACTCATGATTTTCTTTTTAAGGAATATGAATGTTTATGTGAATTATCTAATCTGATTTTATCATAACATATTTGAGTCCTTAAGACTCAATGATAGTTTGCTTAGCCAAGCATGAGGCCTTTTGATGAAAAATACAGAATAAGGATTTATGATTTTATTCTGGTCAAAGTTTGACCAGGATGTTTTAGGGTATGATTAAGACGGGACTGCAGTATAATAAATAGTATAGAAATTATACAGCGATAAACCGTCATTACGAATGAAGAAGCGAGAATAAAGTACGGGACCACTTTAGAAAAATCAAGCACAATATTTAGAATAATAAGGACTAAGTAGCTTCAAGTCTAAGAAAAACCTACACGCAGTCCAGTTAAGTACAAATAAATTCTGGACTGCAGTCCAGTATAACTGTACTATTATTAGTTGAAAACAGTATTAGCCCTATCTGAGTTATTAAGAAAATGGACTGCATATTAAGGAAAGTGCCAAACATGGTCTTATTTGGTGCCACCTCATTAAAGATAAATAAGTAATTTTTGGAATTAAAAATTAAATAGATAATTATGCATTAATTGGGAGCAAAATGGTACTACCATGGCCGGCCACCTCAAGGGAGCTCTTAGCAAATATTTTGTTTTTAGGGTTAGATGTGTAATTTTTGGAATAAAAATAATTCTAGAAATTTAATTAATTTTCACCTCTAAATAGGTGATGTGTGGTTGCATGTGGACCACTTAGTTGCACCCCAAAAATTTTAGTTCATTCTCAACTCTCTCTCTCTCCCTTAGAACCGAAAGAAAAAAGAAAAAAAAATAGAGAGAGAGAAGAGTGGCCGGTTGTGTGTGAGAGAGGTGAGGAATAAAATTTTCCAATCTAAGGTGTAGATCCACCCTTCAAGACCTAGAGGTAATCCTTTCAATCCTCTAAGTATTCTATTAAGTTTTGATTAAGGATTTAAATGTATTTCAAGCATGGGTTTGTAAGAGCATAAGCTCACCCTTTCTAATTTTCATGCAATAGTTCTATATGCTTAGTATGTGCTTGATTTAGGTTTAGATGGTCTTGATTGATAAGTTTAAGCATGCATGTGATTTTATGCTTTAGAAAGAATGTGGAATGGTTGTACGCCTTTTATGTGTTTGTAATATGTCCCCACATACTTGCGAAGAAGCATTGTATGAATGATGATCATGATATTGATGTATGATGAATGAAGGGTTAGAAACAAACCTTAAACCCTAACTTGGTAAGACAAGTATGATTACCTATTTGGGTTTTTAAGTAAGATAATCAAGTGTATGAATGATAAGAATGTATGTAACACGCGTGAATTGATGAAGGCTCATGGTTGTGATCGTTTGAGGTAGGGTGTGTAAATTTTTACGTAAAAATCAATTAAAAACAAAACTGCCAATTCTCGGATCAAGTGGGACTGTAATCTGGAAACGTAATTTTGAGATCTTTAGATACCAAATTTGGAAAATGTTAAAACTGCAAAGTTGTAGAGAATTGAAAATCTTAGGTATAATAGACGGTTTTTAAAAATAAGGCTCCAAAGGCCTCTGTTTTTAACAAAATCCGAGATTGGCCTAAACAGATAGTGTGCACGTCCAGGAGGATTCAAAAAGGAAAACGGATAGGTTAGATGTAGAATTAAGTTTCGAGTAAAGAACACAAGTTCTAGGAATCCTGGAGATCTACAACTTTCATGGAGAAAACTTTTTCAAGTTCGAAATAGATTTTAAGGAAAAACTGGATTTTCAAAACTGTACAGGGTACAGGAAATTCCTGTACAGAATTTTCAAAACAGTGTATGAATAGGCAATTCCTGCACATGCACTGATAACCAAATTTATGGGACTGTTTTCAAAGATGGTTTTTAGAATTTTATAGTTTTACTATCCTTATTCAAAATTAATTTCAGCTTTATAAAAACAGTTTAAAAAAATATTAAAGTTTTATAAATAATTTTAAAAGAAAAAGGTAAAACAATATTAAACAAAGTTTTGTGAAAAAAAATAAAATAAGCCAAATTATATGGTAATAATGTAAGACATATGGTAATCGGAAAGGATACCAAATTGTTATTGGGCCTTGTACCCATGATTACTTATGGTAACCCAAGAGGATACCACTATAATATATTGGGTTTATATCTAGGGTTATCTATGGATGTTGGTTTGGATACTAACATTGAATGTTATAGCTTATAGTAAGATATAATGATTCTTATCTTACGTCTTTTTTTGGAAACAGGAAGGTAACCTGTTGTTGTGACCTGTTGGAACAACAAACCCAGATTCTAGCATAACCTGTAAGTACAACTCCGCCTACAGCGTAGGCAAAATTTTTTAACTGCTTTACATATTTTCAAAGCTCATGCATTCATATATTTGATGCATATGATTTATGTTTTACTATTATGGCATCATGAAGCATGCTCACTAATGATAAATCACATGATAAGAACAATATCAAGTTTCAAGTAAGAAACTATTTACAAGTATGAAATGGTTCTTCAAGTATGAAATGGTTTTTCAAATATGTTTCAAAGCAAGAACAAGTTTTTAAAGATGTAAAATAAGTTTTCAAGTATGATGGCAAGCAAGTTGCCTTGTGTCGTACCGACCCGCTCTAGGTCAGGTTTGGTCTATGGTTTGAGTTGGATTGAACTAGCTGCCCTAACCACTCAATGGCTACGTGCCACGGTACGTACACTTATGTTAAGTAAAGGGCCCAAAAATGTGCTAACCTAAGAAAGCATAAGAAAGCATAATTGGTTCATGCATTGTTGTATAGAAAAATGTTTTTGTGGAATAAAAGTTGTATTTGCTGAGTGAAAGCTCATGTCTTACATTTACGCTGTAGGTTAGCTATCTATTGGCAATGCTTGATACAGGACGGTGGGGCATGGCATGGCTATCTGTGAAATTTCGGGATGGAGACCGCTACGTAGTTTTGTAATATATTTGTATCTGTTATTTAGTATACTTTGCTATATGTTAAAATAAGTTTGATATTTCAATACTCAATGAAGAAAGTATATATATAAGTACATGGTCAAGTTGGAATATGTATGTTTAAAAAAAAATATTCGGTATTTCTTTTTATTAAATAAGTTAAGTTAGTATATATGATAAGTATGGTAACGGCCTACGTTAGGTGGGTTGTTACAGAGTTGGTATCAAAACAGATTTCCTACCTTCCGATTTCACAGTCTGCCTAATAGTGCCACAGTCATTGTAAGTTTAAAAAAATATATATATATATATATATTTTGTGCATGTATATTTATTATGCAAGTATAATATGGTAGATTGCATGATATGGATCCGAGGCGAGTAGACGAGGACCGTGAAGCTGCCTTGGTGTTTTACGGGATGCAACCCCTGATCTTTGACGGGACTCACAGAACGGTGTCGTTAGCAAGATGGCTCTATGATATGGACTCGATATTTTGAATATGTCATATAGAAGCACGTCTCCAAGTTTTGTTAGCCAGTTGGTGTCTAGCGGGGGACGCTCGGTTATGGTGGATGACCCTAGGGGAATCGGCTATACCAGGAAGATCATGGACAGATTTTCGTGCCCTAATTATCGAACGTTATGGACCTTTACCTGATGAGGAGGCCAACATGCCTTATCGCAACCCGGAGATATACAATGACATGTACCTAGGACGATATCTTAGTTACGTTGTAGATTGGCATGCATATCCGAATGAGTCCATGGGCCATTACTGCCGAAGATTTCAGGACGCAATGTTGTCCTATATCCCTCAAGACATAGGTAGCCCGGAGTTGCAGGCATTACATCTTCTCAGGGAAGGGTTACCACCTGAAGTCCGGCAATTTGTTCTAGCACTGATAATGGGGATGACATTGGAAAACATGATAGATGTTATTATGAAGGCTGAGATAATAGCATACATATTACAAGCAGCTACCCTAAAGGATGACTATCTACTTGTGCCAGTCGATGATGTCGATATCGGGGAGCCATTGTTTCAGGGAGGTCCGATTCTGCCAGAAGACCCTATCCCAGCCGTACTATTTCAGGAGATTCCTCCACATGAGGCAAAGGCTGATGCAGATGATGATGATATGGACCCTGCTGATTTCCTGGCTACACCAGAGGATAACCCCGAAGATCCTCCAGTAATCGTCATCGCCAGTGATGATGATGATGAAGACATCGAGGAAAAGTTAGAAGATCTCGAGGAGCAGGAGGAAGATCCAGAGGAGATTTTATTTGATGATGGTGATTAGGATGTGTACTCCGGCGTTTCCTTTGTCGTCACGACAGAGTAGATAGCTTAGACTTAAGATTGACCTTTTAACCTTTTTGACTTTAGGACTGTATATATGTATTATGGTAAAGTGGTAGCCACTTCCATCTTATTTTTGACTATGTATATATAGTAAGTACAATGTATCAGATATGTATATAATACAACTGAAAAACGATATATTTTTGTAATGTACGAAAGGATAAAATTCAGATATGAAAGGCACATAATGATGTTATGATGTAATGATCAAGTATTATTTATGAAAAGTTTATGAGGGAAAGTTGTGGTATAATATGATGAGATCATGATGGATCTCTAGTATGATGTTTTTATGACATGATATGATGACGTTATGATATGACATGATGTTTCTAAGTTCTGAATTGATAAGATATGAATGAAAGAAGAGATATTAGAGGTATAACGATATCTTTTCTTGTGATGAACTAGGAATTAGAAGATGGTACGTCATCGCACACGAGTAAACCAAAACTCACAAGAGCCTGATCTTGCGAATGTTGTAGCCACTTTACAACGGCAACTATTGGAACAACAGCAAGAAACCACTCAGCTTCGAGAACAGATACCTCGTTTGAACCAGATACCTTATGCTAACGTAGTTCCACAACAAGATAACCCAGTACCCCCAGTAGTTTCCCAGGTACCGGAGGGTCATCAAGAGGTTCCACGAAATGTCGAAGTTCCGTTAGCAACCGTAGGGGTACAAGCGAACCCACCCTTGGTTAGGGAGGACCTATTGTACGAGCATTTTAGGCGAATGAAGGCGCCTGAATTTGAAGGACCCACAAACCCGATAGAAGCCAATAACTGGCTAATTGATATCCAAGTAATTTTGGATTTTATGGGACTGACAGAGCAGGAGAAGGTTCTTTGTGTCTCCTTTGCACTTAAGAAGGATGCAGACATTGGTGGATGACTGTTCAGATGCGCAGGAATGTGGCAAACATGAGTTAGCAGGACTTCGTAACCGAATTTAGAGCCATGTATTACAACAGAGAAATCATTGCCGCTCAACAAGATGAATTCAATAGTTTGAAGCAAGGGTCGATGACAGTACTGGAAGCTGTCAAGACATTTGAATATTTAGCTCGCCTATGTCCGAAACTTGTACCTAACGAAACCGAGAAAGTAAGAAGGATGATGAAGATGTTTCGAACGGACATTGCCAAGCAAGTTAGTACTGGCAATAACCCTCTATCCCTTGTATCTGACTGTATCAGTTGGGCAATAAGAGCCGAGTACTGGATTAACTAGGACAAGGAGGCAAGGGCTCAAATCTTCAAAGCCAAGAAAGAGAAAAAAGCCGTAGTGAAATAGACACAGCCTAGAAAGAACCAGGAGTTTTATCCAAAGGGACAGACTAGTAATTCCGCCCAAAATTCCAAACAGTTCGGGAAGAATAAAAGGAAAGGGAATGATGCTAGCCAGGGACAACAGAGGAATTACCCTCAAAAGAAGAGTAACCGAGGAAATAGGGGTAATAACAGTAACTATCCTATGTGTGCCCAATGCGGGAAGAAGCATCCGGGAGTGTGTAGATTGGGAACAAACACCTGCTACCTTTGTGGCAAGGAAGGCCACTATGCTAGGAATTGCATCTTAAATAGCCAGAACCAGAACCCTCAGTGTCCGAATAGAAACGCAAAAATTCAGTTGCATGTGGTGCAAGCAAAGATCAAAGGCCCTTCGATCACAAAAAAAAAACTAGAGGCTCCTGAACCCCAAGCCAGGATATATGCCTACACAAAGGGGGATGTTGAAGCTGGAACTTCTCATGTGGAAACATGTCAGATTTCTATCGCCACATATAATGCAATTGCCCTATTTGATTCTAGTGCCACTCATTCATTTGTATCAATGGAGTTTGCCCAGAAATTAGGAAGAGGTGTTGATAATCTAAAGCAACCTTTCAGAACCTCCCTTCCGCCAGGAGAAATTTTGTTGTCCGACTTTTGGATGCAAAATTTTCCAGTAGTCATTTGTTGTAGAGAACTATATGTAGATCTCGTCGCGATTAAGCTCGAAGATTATGATGTTATCCTAGGAATGGATTTTTTAGGTAAGTACAATGCTAAGATTGATTGTCGAAAGCGTTGTGTTATGTTTAGTCCTTTTGGCGAAGAGGAATTCAACTTCTACGGCCAGTTCCGAAGCTCATTAACCAGGTTAGTTTCGGCAATGAAGGCCTGGAAAATATTAGCTAATGGATGCCAAGGATACTTAGCTAACATGGTGGACAAAAAGCAAGAGGTGGAATTAAAGCTGGAAGATGTCCCCATTATCGGGGAATATGTGGATGTCTTTCCAAAAGACTTACCAGGACTTCCTCCCGAGCGGGAAATTTCTTTTGAGATAGAATTGTTGCCTGGAGCTGCACCAGTATCCAAAGCGCCTTACCGTATGGCACCAACTAAACTTAGAGAACTCCAAGTGCAGTTGCAAGAACTACTAGATAAGGGTTTCATTCGGCAAAGCCACTCCCCATGGGGAGCACCGGTCTTGTTCGTCAAAAAAAAGGACAGATCGCTGCGGATGTCCATCGATTACCGTGAGTTGAATAGGATTACGATTAAGAATAAGTACCCTCTCCCTAGAATTGATGACCTTTTTGATTAACTCAGGGGAGCAGTGGTATTTTCGAAAGTTGACTTGCAATCGGGATACCATCAACTCAGGATTAAGGAGGCGGATATTCCCAAGATAGCTTTTCGAACATGCTATGGACATTATGAGTTTCTTGTTATGCCCTTTGGATTAACCAATGCACCAGCTGCTTTTATGGATCTTATGAACCAGATATTTAAAGAGTACCTAGATAAGTTTGTTATCGTCTTCATTGACGATATTTTAATCTACTCAAGGTCCAGGGAGGAACACGAGCAGCACCTTAGGATGGTTTTGGAGACATTAAGACGGAATCAACTTTATGCCAAGTTCACAAAGTGTGAATTTTGGCTGGAAAAAGTATATTTTTTAGGCCACGTGGTTTTAAAAGGGATTTCCATCGATCCAGCTAAAATTGAGGCGGTCAGTAAGTGGCCAATACCAAGAAATGTTACGGATATACGAAGTTTTCTTGGACTAGTCGAATACTATCGATGATTCGTAGAAGGATTTTCCAAGATAGCTACCCCTCTTATAGCTCTTACTCGAAAAGGAAAGCCATTCGAGTGGATGCAAAAGTATAAAGAAAATTTCCAAGAGCTTAAGAAGAGACTTAATAGTACACCAGTATTGATAATTCACGACGTGGACACATGGAATTTTGTAATTTATAGTAACGCCTCTAAAACCGGATTAGGGGATGTCCTAATGCAAAAAGGAAAGATGGTTGCCTATGCTTCCCGACAGCTGAAAAATCACAAACGGAACTATCCGACGCACGATTTGGAGCTTGCGACGGTAGTTTTCGTATTAAAGATCTGGAGACACTATTTGTATGAGAATAGATGTGAAATCTATACAGACTATCAGAGTCTCAAGTATATCTTCACTCAGAAGGAGCTCAATATGAGACAACGTAGATGGCTGGAACTTGTGAAAGATTATGATTGTGAGATTCTTTACCACCCTGGAAAAGCAAACAGGGTAGCGGATGCTCTAAGTAGAAAATCATCCGGCATGTTAATGTCAATTGGAACGTTGCCCAAGCCACTTCAAAAAGAAATTTCTGATTTCAACATGGAGATGATAACTGGAAAATTGTCTGTTCTAACTCTTCAGTCCAATCTCCTAGAATCTATTAAGCTCCATCAAAGGAAGGACCCCTTTTTGCACAAGGCGTAACTTTTTCTTGGAGAAAAGAATAAGGAATTCAAGGTCTCTACGGATGGGACACTCCATTATAAAGGAAGGATCTGTGTCCCTAATTTAGAGTTACTTAAGAAACAGATATTGTCAGAAGCACGCGAGACGTCATACTCGGTACATCCTGGAGCTTCCAAGATGTACGGGGACCTCAAAGAGAATTATTGGTGGCCAAACATGAAGAATGAAATCGCGGATTTTATGTCAAAATGCCTAACTTGTCAGAATGTTATGGCTGAATACCGACAATCTGGCGGAGATGTTCAGAAAATTGAGCTTCTCTAATGGAAATGGGAACAAACTACTATGGATTTTGTAGTAGGATTACCCAGGACCGCAAGTGAGAATGACACAATTTGGGTTATTATTGATAGATTAACCAAATCAGCCCACTTTATTGCTATTAAGGCTACTTTTTCAGTGGAAAAACTTGCTGAAATCTATGTATCTCAGATCGTTAGGTTACATGGAGTGCCGAAATCTATTATTTCAGATCGTGATGGGTGTTTTACCTCTCGATTCTGGTCAAGTGTTCACACAGCTATGGGGTCGAAATTGAAGTTTAGTCCAGCTTTTCATCTCCAAACTGACGGCCAATAAGAACGAACTATCCAAACACTGAAAGATATGCTGAGATCTTGTGTTTTGTATTTCAAAGGAAGTTGGGATCAAAAGCTGCCCTTGATTGAATTTTCTTATAACAACAGTTATCACACCTCAATTGGAGTGGCTCCATTTGAAGCGTTGTACGGAAGGAAATGATGATCCCCTATTCATTGGCAAGAAGTTGGACAAAAGCAACTTCAAACTACGGATTTCATCAGAAAAACCTCAGAAGATATCAAGATGATCAAACAGAGACTTAACATAGCTTTTAGTCGACAGAAAAGTTATGTCGATAAACATCAAAGACCCTTGGAATTCCAAGTTGGAGACTTTATTTTTATTAAGATTGCTCCCATGAGGGGAGTAATGAGGTTTGGTAAGAAAGAAAAACTCAGTTCAAGATATGTAGGACCATTTAAAATCCTTGAAAAGATTGGAAAAGTAGCCTACAAGCTTGCTTTACTGCCAGAATTAGCTTCTGTGGATAACGTTTTCCATGTCTCGATACTAAAAAAGTATGTACCTGATTCTTCCCATGTTCTTAATCAAGAACCAATTGAAGTCCAAACTGATTTGACGTATGAAGAAAAGTCAGTCCGAATTCTGGATCGGGAAGAAAAGGTCTTAAGGAACAAGACAATCCCTTTGGTTAAGGTGCTATGACGGAATCATAACATTAAAGAAGCAACTTGGGAACTAAAAGAAGAGATGAGGAAAAGCTATCCCAACTTGTTTTAATTTTCGGGGACGAAAATTTTTAAAGAGGGTAGATTGTAATAGCCACCCTTTTTACTGACTCATGATTTCCTCTTTAAGGAATAATTATGTTTATGTGAATTATCTAATCTGATTTTATCAGAATATATCTGAGTCCTTAAGACTCAATGATAGTTTACTTAGCCAAGCATAAGGCCTTTTGATGAAAAAAGCAGAATAAGGATTTATGATTTTATTCCGGTCAAAGTTTGACCAAGATGATTTATGGTATGATTAAGATGGGACTGCATTATAATGAACAGTATGAAAATTATACTGCGATAAACCATCATTACGAATGAAGAAGCGAGAATAAGGTACGGGACCACTTTGGAAAAATCAAGCACAATATTTAAAGTAATAAGGACTAAGTAGCATTAAGTCCTGAGAAAAACCTACATGTAGTCCAGTTAAGTGCAGATAAATTCTGGACTGCAGTCCAGTACAACTGTATTGTTATTATTGAAAACAGTATTAGCCCTATCTGAGTTATTAAGAAAATGGACTGCATATTAAGGAAAGTATCAACCATGGTTTTATTTGTGACACCTCATTAAAGATATATAAGTAATTTTTGTAATTAAAAATTAAATGGATAATTATGCATTAATTGGGAGCAAAATAATACTACCATGGCCGGCCACCTCAAGGGAGCTCTTAGCAAATATTTTGTTTTTAGGGTTAGATGTATAATATTTGGAATAAAAATAATTCTACAAATTTAATTAATTTTCACCTATAAATAGGTGATGTGGGGTTGCATGTGGACCACTTAGTTGCCCCCCAAAAAATTTAGTTCATTCTCAACTCTCTCTCTCCCTTAGAACCGAAAGAAAAAAAAAAGAGAGAGAGAGAGAGAGAAAAGAGTGGCCGGTTGTGTGTGAGTGAGGTGAGGAAGAAAATTTTCCAATTTAAGGTGTAGATCCACCCTTCAAGACCTAGAGGTAATCCTCTCAATCCCCTAAGTATTCTATTAAGTTTTGATTAAGGATTTAAACGTATTTCAAGTATGGGTTTGTAAGAGCATAAGCTCACCCTTTATAATTTTCATGCAATAGTTCTATATGCTTAGCATGTGCTTGATTTAGGTTTAGATGGTCTTGATTGATAAGTTTAAGCTTGTGGAATGGTTGTATGCCTATCATGTGTTTGTAATATGTCCCCACATGCTTGAAAAGAAGCATTGTATGAATGATGATCATGATGTTGATGTATGATGAATAAAGGGTTAGAAACAAACTAAAACCCTAACTTGGTAAGACAAGTATGATTACCTATTTGGGTTTTTAAGTAAGATAATCAAGTGTATGAATGATAAGAATGTACGTAACGCGCTGCATGAATTGATGCAGGCTCACGGTTGCAACCGTTTGAGGTAGGGAGTGTGAATTTTTACGTAAAAATCAATTAAAAACAAAACTGCCAATTCTCGGATCAAGTGGGATTGTAATCTGGAAACGTAATTTTAAGGCCTTTAGAAATCGAATTTAGAAAATATTAAAACTGCAAAGTAAAACCCTAACTTGGTAAGACAAGTATGATTACCTATTTGGGTTTTTAAGTAAGATAATCAAGTGTATGAATGATAAGAATGTACGTAACGCGCTGCATGAATTGATGCAGGCTCACGGTTGCAACCGTTTGAGGTAGGGTGTGCGAATTTTTACGTAAAAATCAATTAAAAACAAAACTGCCAATTCTCGGATCAAGTGGGATTGTAATCTGGAAACGTAATTTTAAGGCCTTTAGAAATCGAATTTAGAAAATATTAAAACTGCAAAGTTATAGAGAATTGAAATCCTAGGGGGCATTATGGATGGTTTTTAAAAATAAGACTCCAAAAACCTCTGTTTTTAGTAAAATCCGACACTGGCCTGAACAGACAGTGTACACGGCCACGAGGTTTCAAAAAGGAAAACGAATAGGTCAGAAGCAGAATTAAGTTTCGAGCAAATGAATGAAAGTTGTAGGACTCTTGGAGGTCTACAACTTTAATGAAGAAAACTTTTTCAAATTGAAAATAGATTTTAAGGAAAAACTGGATTTTCAAAACTATGCAGTGAACAGGCAATTCCTGCACATGCACTGATAATAAATTTATGGGACTGTTTTTAAAGATGGTTTTCAGAATTTTACAGTTTTACTATCCTTTTTCAAAATTAATTTCATTTCATAAAAACAGCTTAAAAAAAGGTTAAAGTTTTATAAATAATTTTAAAAGAAAAAAGTAAAACAATATCAAACAAAGTTTTGTGAAGAAAAATAAAATAAGCGAAATTATATGGTAACAATAGTAAGGCATATGGTAATCAGAAAGGATACCAAATTATTATTGGGCCTTGTACCCATGATTACTTAAGGGAACCCAAGAGGATACTACTATAATATGTTGGGTTTATATCTAGGGTTATCTATGGATGTTGGTTTGGATACCAACATTGAATGTTATAGCTTATAGTAAGATAGGATGATTCTTATCTTACGTGTTTTTTTTGGAAACAGGAAGGTAACCTGTTGTTGTGACCTATTGGAATAACAAACTCAGACTCTAGCATAACATGTAAGTACAACTCCGCCTATAGCATAGGCAAAATTGTTTTACTGCTTTGCATGTTTTCAAAGCTCATGCATTCATATATGTGATGCATATGATTTATGTTTTACTATTGTGGCATCATGAAGCATGTTCACTAATGATAAATCACATAGTAAGAACAAGATCAAGTTTCAAGTAAAAAACTGTTTACAAGTATGAAATGGTTTTTCAAATATGTTTTAAAGCAAGAACAAGTTTTTAAAGATGTAAAATAAGTTTTTAATGTGATGGCAAGCAAGTTACCTTGTGTCGTACCGACCCGCTCTAGATCGGGTTTGGTCCATGGTTTGAGTTAGATTGGATTGGCTGCCCCAACCACTCCATGACTGCGTACCACGGTACGTACACTCATGTTAAGTAAGGGGCCCAAAAATATGCTAACCTAAAAAAGTATAAGAGAGCTTAATTGGTTCATGCATTGTTGTTTAGAAAAATGTTTTTGCAGAATAAAAGTTGTACTTGCTGAGCGAAAGCTCATGTCTTATGTTTATGCTGTAGGTAAACTACCTATTGGCAATGCTTGATACATAACGGTGGGGCATAGCATGGCTATATGTGAAACTTCGGGATGGAGACCGCTACATAGTTTTGTAATATATTTGTATCTATCATTTAGTATACTTTGCTATATGTTAAAATGAGTTTGATATTTTAATACTTAATGAAGAAAGTATATATATATAAGTACATGGTCAAGTTTGAATATGTATGTTTGAAAAAAAATTATTCCGTATTTCCGTTTTATTAAATAAGTTAAGTAAGTATGCATGATAAGTTGGTAACGGCCTATGTTAGGCGGGTCGTTACATATATAATACTCCAATACTTTTTCAAAAATATCTCCTACTTGAAAAATAATTAATAATTATTTTTTTGGATAATCTTTATGATCATTCAAATTTCGAACTAGATTCTTTAAACCTTATGGACGGTTTTTTTTCTAGGAGAAGGCTCAAAAAATTCGTGCTCCACCTAATGTGGAGATTGATTGGTGGTTCAAATTTAAATCAAGAATCTAGACTAGTCAAAAAGTCCTAATCCTATTTAGATTCAAACTCCTTTTAAACCATTTGAATTTAAATAAGATTCTCTTATTTGAATTTAAATAAATATTTTTCACAAACATTATCCATATTTAATTAATTTAAATAAATGGAATATTTTAGATTTCCTTTCCACCAAAAAACCGTGCACCATTCTTTAAGAAAAGAAAATCTATCAAATAAGCTCCATTATTTAAATCAATTAATAATTTAATGTTTGGAATATATTTAAACAATGTTGAAACAAAATCTTCTTCCCTCCATCTATTAAAAAACCGTGCACTATTAATTATGAGAGAAAAATTTTGTTTTCAAAAATTAAATAATTCAAATACAATCTTATTTCCAAAATTTAATTAACCAAAATAATTAATATATAATTATTTTATTTACAACCAATCATATGTTGATAGATCACATTATTTATCTACATTAATTTCACATGTCCAATCCTTTTCCGGACTGCATGTAAGAGAGTACTATGTCGCAATAGACAATTTTAAATTCCCATTTTATTTACCGATCTCATTAGGAACAAATCCCGAGACGATTTGTGGAACTATATGAGCTAGTAGAAGGACCCAATGAAAATATGTAAAGG
The DNA here is from genome assembly GCA_038430175.1 of Ficus hirta. NCBI lineage: Eukaryota > Viridiplantae > Streptophyta > Magnoliopsida > Rosales > Moraceae > Ficus > Ficus hirta. Next base: position 576,684 of record CM076597.1, read on the forward strand.
GGCTCCTATAATTATGAAAAATTAATCCCGGATTAATTATTTATCAATTATCAACTTCAGGACTATTCCACTAAAAGTCTGAAGCTGAACTCCCGTTTACATACCGTATTACGAAAGCTCTCTAACTCAGTGCTTCTTTCATGATTTATTCATTACTTGCTTAATCCCCATATGTTATCTATGATTGAATTAAGGACTTTTTCCGTTTTACCTTTTCAATCATTTTAACTTAAAGTTTCATTATTCTCAATTGAAAGGACCACCTATTGTAAAGCCATACAATCGGTAAACTATCAGATAACACAAAGTAAACCAATGGCCAAGATCTTGTTATATTATCTTTCAATTCCCGAATAATACCTTTAAGTAGATAACATGTTCTATCGTTAAGATAGCTATGGATTCCGTATTTATGAATCTTGATTTCTCTATCCATAAGTTATACACCCAAAACACAAGTATATTGACCATTAATTATCAGTGTCTCACCTATAGTGGATCAAAATGTATAAGTCATGTATGCGAGCTCAAGTATTCATTTCAGGATTAAGATTAATGCAGGATGATAATCAAAGCTTCATTGATTCTTATAAACGGAATTATTAAACCGAATTAATTAACACCTTAGTTCCAGTCCAATGTCATACCTCAATACTGGTATACATTAAAGTTTCTACTTGAAACCTATCCGATGGTCAAGACAAACCATCCCTCCAAGGAAGTAGACAACCTTTCACTACAACAAAGAGGAGCTTTCATAGTGTTTTAAAAAACGCTATCATAAGTAATTCATAACATTTTAGCAAATGCTATTACTGCCCTTGTTATTAAAAGTCTTTCTATAATAGCACTTTTTTGGTGCTCTGTTTGACCATTACCCAGCGTTTTTCTGGTGCAATGTTTTTCTTCATGTAGCATTTTTCTGGTGCAATGTTTGCCTTCATGTAGCACTTTTCTGGTGCAATGTTTTTGTTTCTGTAGCATTTTTCTGGTGCTATGTTTGGGCAACAAGACACAACTTTTGTAAACCTTAAAAATTACTATTTTGATATTTATCAAATGACATATTAAAGCATTCCCCATCTCACTCATTAATCCCTATTTTTAATAGACAATTAAATAATTTCAATGATTATTTTATTGGTATAAGTACAAAATCATTCTTAAGAACATATTATATATATGGAGACACATAGCTATTCCAGGTACTTATAAAGTTTAAAATTCACAACATAGTGTCCGATTCATCAAAAGAAAAGCAACAATGGTTTAATTACATAATATCCTAAATGAAGTAATTCAGCTAAAACAGGGTAAAAGCACTTCTTATTGAGTCTTCCAAGGAAATTGTGCAGTCAAACAAAAGCCTCCAGACATGGTTGTCTTTTATCAACGGTTCACATCTTTCTCTAGTCTCCAAGTTGTATCTTCTATCAATTGTTTAAACATTCTCACCCCTTCCTACATAAGCATGGGACAAAAAGTTTATTTGCATATGTTAGTGATAATAATAAACGTTACACATAGCTACCAAAGGTCCAAATTGCAAATCATATAATTATTGTTTTACTCACTTTCTCAGAATTCTATACAATTAGAGAACTAATAACTTCTTCAATTTATCTCCAAAAAATGCATTAGGCTTTCTTGCAAACTAGGAGAGAGATGCAAATTTGAACTGTTGGATTCAAAACATGCGCAAGTGTATATTAATTTATTTTTATAATTTATGTAGGCCAAAAGTCCAACCTCTATGCCAATTTCAAGGGAACCAATTTCATCATCCCAACGTATAAATTTTGCATCAATTTTGCACCATTAAACGAAGGTTCGCCTTTATGTAACCTTTCTACCAAGTTCATTACCCCATTCTCCTGCAAGAAAGGTTAAATTATTTGACAACACATGCATATTGCAAGAACAAAGCCAACTGATGGATACACAAACAATTGAATATATAAGTGCACCTAGGACCTTAAGTAACATAAAGTTATTAAACAAAGCCAACCGTGACAATGATAACTAGAAGACAAGTGGTAAGTAGCTTCACAAAAGAACTAGAGATATTGGTTAACTTACTGAATCTGTGTGGAGAGTGGAGAGTTTCCATAATATTGTTTGTCTCCTGGATGATTCAACAGAACAAATCACTATTCTCACAGAGAAAGGATATAAAAAACAAAAAATTGGACTAAATAAAGCTTCATAGAAACCTTGTTACTAAATCAAATATTATATGTTTGTCTAGGATCTTGGCGAAGGAAGAGCTTCAAGATGAATTCACCTTTACAAATACGAGATGATTATATGTTAGTCTAGTAATAATCATCTAATTGTTTCGTAGTGAGTTTTTTTTTATCTTCCATGATCAGCTTTTCGTCCCTTAACAAAATCTTGGTCCTAATAGGGTACCTCTGCTGCAATATGATGAAAATGATTGGTCTACATCAAACATCAATATTCATTCTTCAAGTTCAGATTTTGCCCTGTTTATTAGACAAAAGATCCGATTTTTATGTTCGAATTGCCAAAATTTCAAGAATTTACTAAAGATGGGTTTTTCTTGTCATATTTTTTCACATTTGTGTTGTATCCAGAAGCTTTTATCTAAATATTCACTAACTAAATTTTATGTTTATAGTGTTAAAGAAAAAGATGAAGAAAATTAAGATCAACTTTGTTAAAAAGATTAAGTTTATTTCTTTGAATTTTTTGTGACTTTTTATTGAAATTTTCATTTCACTTAATTATTTCTAGAAGAATATATCACTTCAGTAGTTCTCTTCTAGTTATATAATGCAAATGAAACATGCAATGATGTACATAAAAAACAAACAAAGTCTATATACTGAATATTAAAATCTCTTTTCATAACTTAATTGCCAAATGCTAATTACAAATAGTGTTGGCAAACTCAGATCAAAGTTTTCCTAATGTTTCTGTTTGTTATGGTTCTTTTACTTAGATACGCCTCTATTTCCAATTAAATAATTGATGCATAAATGAAAGAATAAATTATTGAACAAAATAACCAAAAAAAAAAAGTATGAATTTTAGTCTTGAATGCCATTCAACAACATCTCTGCGTAAAACTCAAATATTTCATGTTGGATTATGAATTAAAAAAAAAAAAAGGCAAAGTCAATCAAACTAGACAGAAAACAAGATTTCTTCAAACAATCGTTCCAACAAGATAGAGTTTTACTTACTTCCGACAAATCGTCCAAGGCAGCAACCAATTGATCTGCAGAGTTCCGTCCAGCGAAGGTGTCGTCACTTGACGAATTCCATCCCGTGAATGGTCGCACAACGATGTTCCGCAGAACAGTGCGACAAGGCACAAGTCAGAGTTCAATTCGGCAAAGACGGTGGTGGGCCATTTATGCGATGATGTCCAAAACAACGACCACTCATGGGTGAAAAGAAGAATCGTTAAATACTTTGGGGAAAATTTTGGGAGCTTAGGATTAATCCAGAATTTAGGTGAAATTTTAGGGATTTGTAAGAGAGAGATTGTTGGATATTTTAATTTGATCAGTTTTCATCCTTCTAGTTCTAGGGGATGCAGTTGCTCATTTTTCGATTATTGGGGAAAATGATTTTGATAACCGTACGGTTGTCTTTCTTCTTCGTGGGTTATTCTTTTCAAAAAAAGGCAAAAATTTAATGGGTCATTGCCGCTAAAAAAATTCGAGCCTTTTTTTTTTAATTTATTTTTGTTGGTTGCCGCCACATCAGGGAACATTTTTTGAGAAACACTATTAGTTGATGTTAAAAAAAGGCTTTATTGTTGTAGTGTTTACAATCTTATCATGAATAAGATCCCCAAATCTGATTTTATCGATTGCGGACCATTTATTTAGACTGTTATTAAATTACTACGTCTTTTATGTATACCCCATATACATATGGTAATCTGATATATTACCAACAGTCTAGGAGTATTTTATATTTGCTCAAAATAATCATACAATCAACAAATGAAAGTAAATTGGACACAACTAATTAAACATGAATAACCTCTTATTATTAATATCAAAATGTCATATTTACAGAAAATCCCTAGAATTGATTTTCTATCCTTAAAGCACATATAGATCCCAACAGAACTATACACCAGATTCTTGTCCTTTGTGGAGAAACTATACATAGACTCGGCACGAATGGTCACACCACTATTTTAGATGGGCTACTTCTCATCTCTTTCATAACTATAGAAAGAGTATACATTGACAAAGTATGATGTATATCTTGTGACTATCAATAACGGTCCTCTTGCTAGCTTCATTAAGTCTTGCAAAACATCGGCCATCATATGTACGTGTATTCTTATCCACTCCCAAAATGTCCAATTGTGCTCATCTTGCAATCACTTTTCACTTCTTCCTTTTCTTGGATTCATATCTCTTAATTCCATCATGTAAACCTCAATGAAACGCTCTCCTTCCTTAGCATTGCGCAAAACATAAAGACAAGCTTGCTCCCATTCATCTTGATTTACCGATGAAGGAACGCCGACTGAAAGTCCTTTCGATGTAAAGTATATTGTCTTTGGCAACCCTATTGGTTCCGCGTTGGACCAATACTCCGAGCAAAATTTAACCGACTCCTCCACTATGTAGTTTTTCAATATACATCCCTCCGGCCTATTTAGGTTCTTCACATAACCCTTCAAAACTTTCATGTACCCTTCAAAAGGATACATCCACCTCAAATGCACCGGTCCACATGGCTTAACTTCTCGAACTAAGTGCACTGTTAGATGGATCATTATATCAAAAAAAGATGGTCGGAAATATTTCTCAAGCATGTACAATGTCATCACCAATTCCAATTGTAACGAATCTAACGCATTAGTGGATCAATTACCTTGGAGTATATTGAATTGAAAAATGAGCATAACTTAGTAATTGTAAATCTCATATCTTTCATTAAAACTCTCAGCTATGCAAGAGGTAATAATTGTTGTATCAAGATATGACAATCATGTGTTTTCATTCCAACGAGCCTCAAATCTTTCATCGACGCCAACCTTTTAAAGTTGGAAGAATATCTAATTGTCCCTTTCACGAAAGTAAGCCATTCACAAAGCTTTCTCTTTTCTTGTCTCAATAATGTGTACGTTGCCGGAGGTAAGTAAGTGCCATTCAATCTTTTGTCAAGGAGCAAATTTGGTCTAATTTTCATCTCTTTAAGATCCAACTATACCTTTTCACCATCTTTAGTTTTGTTCGGAATATCAAGCAACGTGCCCATTATCAATTCACATACGTTTTTCTCAATATGCATAACATCTAAGTAATGACGAACATAAAGTGACTTCCAATATGGAAGTTCATAGAAGATTGACTTCTTCTTCCAAGGTCCATCGACCACTGGATCCTTCCGTTTTATCTTTCCCAAAACTACTTTCACATCTTTAACCATCTCAAATATATCTTTGCCTATCAAAATCTGAGGAGCAGTTCTTTCTTTGGTATTACCATCAAAACCCTTTTTTTTATTTGCGATATCGATGATTTTTTTACAACGTGGCCAAGATAAACGGTTTTATTACCATTTTTCTACCAGATGGAAGATGTTTCCTTCATACAAATGGAACAACCTATAGAACTCTTCACTGGATAACCGGATAAGTTGCCAAATATGGGAAAGTCATTAATTGACCAAATCAACATTGCACGAAGTTTCAACGTCTCTTGACAGTAAGAATCTCTAACTTCTAACCCATTTTCCCACAAGCTTTTTAGGTTATCGATTAATGGTGTCAAGTACATGTCAATATCATTCCCCGATTGTTGAGGACCTGAGATCAATAAAGTCAGCATCAAGAACTTCCGCTCCATACACAATTATAAAGAGAGATTGTAGTTGACAAGTATAACTAGTCAAGTACTATGCCTACTACTCATATTACTATATGGGTTCATTCCGTCCACCGACAAACCGAGAAGTAATTCCTTGGTTCTATACTAAAATCTGGATTATTGTCGTCAAAGGTCTTCTATTGTAGTGCATTAGCTGGATACCTAAGCTTGTCATCATCAACACGTTTATTATAGTGCCAAGTCAAATTCTAAGCATGCTCGGCATTACGGAACAAACGACGCAAACGTGGAGCCTGTGGAATGCACTATAACACCTTCACCGGCACTCCTTTGCTGTCATTCGATGGCTTCTTACCCTTCTTCCACCTTGACTCTTTACATACTAGGCATTCATCTAAATCTTCATATTCTTTCTGATAAAGGATGCAATCATTTGGACAGGGACATACTTTTCATATTCCATTCGCAAAGTTCTCAACATCTTCTTCGCTTTGTACATACTAGGCAGCACTTTGTTATCATCCGATAGAACATCTTTTTGAAATTCTAAAAGAGTCGTGAAACTAGAATTCGTCCACTCTGTCGATACTTTCATGTTCCATAATTTAACTAATACCTCTACTTTTGTATATTTTGTACACCCAACATACACGGGCATCTCGACATCATTAATCATTGCCTCAAATAACTCCAGACGATGCACAAAGTGTTCTTCCAAATTATTTATCATATCGGACATATTATCACCAACGTATTCCTCAACAATAGGCTCTTTACTTTACTCGTCGATGTATATTTAATATTGAAAAAAATTTCATCATATAAATACCATGTTTGGTAAGAACAAATAATCTCATATGCACGCAAATGCCCTCTAACATCATCAATGAAATAAGATTTATGATTTTCACAAATTTTACAAGGACACAGAATCTTATCATCTTGTATGTGAGCTTTAACAAATGACAAAAATTCTTTAACACCATGTTCGTATGCTTTAGACAATCTATCAAACTACATCTATTTCCAATCAATGATTTGCAACTCCTAAATCAAAATATCAAAGTTTTAGAAGTCAAAGTAAATTTCAAAATGTATATCAAAATTAACACCCATTGCACAATTCACTCAAAGATCCCAAAAAAAAAAAAGAAATATATAAAACCTAAAATCATAAGTCTAAATACGGGGAAAAAAAAGTTAGTCATCATTTAAATTAACACCCATTACACAATTAACTCAAAGATCCCCAAAAACAAAAATAAAATATACAAAACCTAAAATCATAAGTTTAAATACGGAGAAAAATAATAAAAAGAAGTTAGTGATCACTTACAAGAGAGAGAGATGGATGGTAGATGGTGGTGGCGATGTCCAACTGTGGTGGAGTGACTATTTTCGGAGTGTTCTTAACTGATTTTGATTACTGCAGCTGCAATATTGATCTGGAAAAATTAGGGCAGTATTCGAACTTGTGGGTATTTGTTGTAAATATTCCACAACGGTTTTTAAAAAACAGTCATGGAAGACGAATTTTCCATGACCGCTTTTTAAAAATGGTCATGGAAGCCAAAGCTTCCATAACGTTCTTGGAAAACGGTCATGGAATCCTATGTTTCCACAACCATTTGTGAAAACGGTCATGGAAACTTCGGCTTCCATGACTATTTTAGGAAATCCAGTTTCGCTCCGTGTTTTTGGTGTACTTTCCATGACATTTTTAAAAAACAGTCGTGGAAACTCCATCGTGTAATCTACATTTTGTAGTAGTGTTTGTAAAAACTAGCAGCCAAATCTCTGTCTCTTTAAAATTTTACAAAACATCACATAGGTCTCCAAATGATCTTAAACCAATTTTAAAAGAAAGCAGACATCCAGAGCTTTATAACAATGCCTAATTCGTTAAAATGGAGTCTGTTTGTACCTATAAAAACAGTTTTAAAAACTAATCATAAAACCTGGAATTTCTAACAGTGGTCAAATCCGAAAATTCCACAAATATTATTCACTAAAAATATAAAAATTAACGTCACAATGTACATGACTCACACATATGAAAAATAGAGCCCTAAAACATGTTTTAACGTATAAAATCATTAAATTAACATTCCAATAAAATCATGAATGAAAAGACGAGAACCCTATAATCGTCTAGTTGACAAAAATCAACCATTCAAAAAACCTAACATACTTCTAACACAATAAACCATTATCAATCAATCATATAGCATGTCTCAATCATCATTCCGTGGATATTCTCATCTCCTCAAATCCATAAGACGAGACATATCAAGACAATCATCCAACCCCTTGAATGATCCCAAATCAAAACAAATTATAAAATCATCATCATCAAACAATAACAAAAACATATCTTTTCCAATAAAATTGTCCTTGCTGTTTTGAAAAGAAATTAATAGAGAAGGGTGAAAGATGATGATAATGTGGCTAGGTAGAAGAGGCAGAGAGAAAGAGAGAGAGGGTTAAAAATTTGTACATGAAAATTTTTCGGAGAATGAAAGTTGTCAGTGAATATTTTTGGCTCTATGTTTAAAGGAAATTTTTAGGTTGTCAAGAGGTTTATCTGGGCAAGTAAAATCTATTAGACAACTAGAAAAATTCCTTCAAAATCAAAACACTAATTTTCCTTTTTTTTTTTTTCTTTTTCTAACACTCACTGACATCTAACTACGTATATATTACTCATATATATATAATAACATATACATAATATATATATATAAGTAATAAAAAATCTATTAACATATGTATAGATTCAGAAGATTATATAAATATATGTTAACATATATATACGTCAATAGGGTCAGTAAAGAATATGGAAAATAAATATCCTTTCTATTTTTATCGAATCTGGTAAATGAGTAAAGATAATATATAACGAATTAAAGACTACGTTACTGAACAATCATACAAAGACTATACAATTAATCCCCAAACTCCTTAATTGAAGGATAGAAAATGTTAAATTTAAATAATTATCAATTATTGAGATTCTAAGAATAAAATCCGGATATATCATGAAATAATTATATATATTACATATATAATACATCTATGTTACTGAACAATCATACAATTTCATCAATCATCATATAAAATTCATCTATTTGGCATGAACATTTTTCTAACATATTGAGTCATCGTCGCATCATCTGTGAAAAAGAATAACTCAATATAGCATTAGAGTTAACTAAATATAATACCGGCACATTTACCCATGTTAATTTCTAATGTTAAATTTCTAACATTATTTTATAGTTAGCAGTTGGGGTATTACATACACCTACTTTCATTTTCATTTTAATTTTAGTTTTTTTTTTTTTAAATATATTAACAAATCTAAATAAGAAAAAAAGAAAAGAAGAATAGTATAAAAAACCACAAAGAATTATTTATGAATACTAAAAGCAAAGAAAAGAACACGTAATATAAATGAATCAAAAAAATTAAAAATATATACTGAAATAGTTGTTGGCTCTTAGAAAGATGAGACCTGCTTTCTTTCATTTTTGTTTCACTTGAATCCACAATTACAATTTTTCAAGTAGTTATAAAAGATTTCTGAAGAAAAAAATTGATGAAGAATAATTTAGAATTTATAATAAAGTTAAATTAACATTAATTAAATTTGTAGGGAATTTTTTTTTGTTTATTTTAAAAAATTGTATTTCCATTTATGTGTATTTTTTTTAATTATTTTACTAAAAAATTTTCTATTTATAAGTATGTGGAGGCACTACTACAATTATGGGATTCCACGACGGTTTTTAACCGTCGTGGAATCGCTTCCACGACGGTTGTCGAACCGTCGTGGAATCCAAAGTCGTGGAAACTTTTAAGATTCCACGACGGTTTTTTACCCGTCGTGTAATCGGGAAAAATGGAAGTGCGGCGGCTAAATTGAAGCACATACCACAACGGTTACTGAAAATCCGTCGTGGTATCCACTGATACCACGACGGTCTCACCATGAGACCGTCGTGGTAGACCAAGCTACCACGACGGTCTCACCAGGAGACCGTCGTGGTAGCCGCAGCTACCACGACGGTCTCACCAGGCTACCACGACGGTCTCACCAGGAGACCGTCGTGGTAGATCACGCTAGACGGTCTCACCAGGAGACGGTCGTGGTAGACCAGGCTACCACGACGGTCTCACCAGGAGACCGTCGTGGTAGATCACGCTAGACGGTCTCACTAGGAGACCGTCGTGGTAGACCAGGCTACCACGACGGTCTAACCAGGAGACCGTCGTGGTAGCCAGGTCTACCACGACGGTCGCACCAGGAGACCGTCGTGGTAGACCTGGATACCACGACGGTCTCACCAGGAGACCGTCGTGGTAGTGCCGGTTACCACGACGGTCGGACCACGAGACCGTCGTGGTAGCCAAATTATTAAAAAACATTTTCGATTGCGAATTTGTTTCATTTCCCTACGGGTGGTAAATCCCGTGTGTTAATACGTTAGTACACATTCAAATTAATTTAATAAAATATTATGTAATTACTTTGATAACAATGTACAACAACAACTAATATAACGATAATGAAATTAAAATTCTCTATATTGTTTCTAGTTAATATTGTATAAACCGCATGACAAATGTAGCCCACTCGTGCCTAACCAAACTCATGTCAGCATCAGTATAAAAATCCTTGGTTTGAAGCCCGTCTAATCCATCAGCAGTAAAGGTTATTTTGTGCATGTAAGCTAACACAAAATAACCACATTCTACATAACCTTCCTGTATTGGACATCGAACGGTATCAATCAACGTCTGCCAGTTGCGTCGCTGTCTCATTCCACTCCCCACCAACAATTTCCAATCATTAAGTGCCCTATCAAGTTGACAAATCTCAAATCAATTACAAGAACAATTATTTTATGTCTAATCAGAGATATGAACATATAAAGGAAAACTTACGTCGTAATTAGGTCTTTAAAATCATCACCCGGTTCGTTTCCTAGAGGATTAAAGTACAAGACCGAGTCATCCCACGGATCAATAACTGCCAATATCCAATGTTGGCCGCTGTTATATGGCATCAGAAAGCGCTTTCCCTTCGGTGCGTTTCTTAAGCTCCGTATAATATTTTCCGTCCTCTCTCGAACGTAGGTGGCACGATCTACATTCTGCTGAACTGGTGAGACAAGGAATGATGAAATGAACTCGAACCGTTGATCCATACCTGTTCTTGCACAACACTCGACTAAGTACCTGCAAAATAATTAGGCACACTTGTTATGCAAAAACAACATATATAAAAATTACGAAGACAATTAATTAAATTGTTTAAGTATGAAAGTATTACCTGATGTAAATCATTATGCTGTTTGCACTAATTTCTTTAAATGAAATGAAATGATATACATCTTCAAACCCAATATATATGGGCATCTCATCGCCCATGACGAAGTGTTGTTGTGGGCAGACTATTTGTGTACCGTCCCGCATGGAAGTTTGTGCGTAATATGCCAAAGGTCTCAATTCGAAGGAAATATCATTAAAGTCGAACGAAGGCATTTGCTGTTGCGCCGGTTGTTGTTCTACCTGCGGTTGTGACTGTATTTTCTTCCTCCGTGCTCTCTTTTTCGTACGTTTGCTTCCCTTAGCTTCTAGGTCAGGAGCAAGACTGGGACCTTGACTTGCCTGGCTCAAACTTGTTTGCACGACGACTAAACTTTTCGGCCAAGCAACAAACCCACCGACAGCTTCTTCAATAGATGTCGCTTCGTTCGTTGGAATAGGTAGGAGTGCACGATTTAGTTTTGGGACTGTAATTGACACTCGTACATTCTCCTCACCTAAAGGAGTCCCATGGACTGTGTCGGTTGGAACACAGTCTGTGTATGCCATGCCGATTGCAACAAGCACGACTCCCCCGTTAACTAAATCAGCCATAAAAAGCTGGCATTCCTTACTTGCGTTCGGCGTGGGCTTCGGATCCGACGGCCCAGCTTCTTTTTCATTCACTGTGCAACTAGCTTTGAAGCTGTTGTGTTGATCTACAGTCGGGGTGGCCATATCCTCGGCCATTGTCTCTCGGTTGATACCTTGCTTCGCACAAAGTTCCTGGACGGTTCTTTCCAATGCAGCAATCTGCTATTTCATCGCCGAGACTTCAGCGGTTTCCCTTGAGTGAGGACGCACCTGGTTGAAGTATTGCATCTGCTTGACAAACTTAGATTGACCCCGAATCCGGCCCGAATGCTCTGCATTGCCTAATGCCTTGGTCAATATGTCCGTTGTCCCCACAGATTCAAAACTTCCTTGTGTCTCCTGTTGAGTAAACTCATCCTGTAACAATTAGAGAAAAGCTATAAACATAATTAAACATAAAAGAGCGTACGGAATGATTATATTATAAATGGATTCGATGACTTACTATAGTCTCGGCAATAGTTTTAAATTCTTCCTTCTTGAACTGACCATCGGGTTTGGTGCGCATGTCCAGCCACCTTTCATGCCGGTCTGTAAATTTTCCCGTCTTCTCGAACTACAGTTTTATAATTAGCGTTAGTAAACATAAACGTAGAAATTGGAAGTACAGCATACCATTTACACATATTGTCCAAGTAAATAGCCTACATGAGCTTGGTCACGTTTCCTATATCCGTCTCGACCCCCGGTTGATCCGTATTTGCTTTTCTTTCTTATCTCACTTCCTTGTTCGGATAGTCGTTTGAATTCCGGGGTTTGTCGATACTGAATAAATCTTTCCCAATCATCCTGTGTGATGGTGGGGTAATTGTGAACAACTTTTGGCAGTCGTTGCCACACATTTTCGTCATCAATATGATCTCTGACAAAAGATTGGTAGAGATCGTGTCTAAAACCTTTAGCTGACTCCCCACAACACTTTAAAGCTTGTTTTTTGAAGGATGCTTCAACAGTGAATGAAGTTACAACTTCCATCCATACTATTTCTTTCCTTGGAGCTAAATCGGCGCTTCTGAAGTCAGATATCCAAATGGGTATGTGCTCTTGAGCAAGCACGCCAATCCAACTCTGTAATTCATCACCTTCCTTCCCTTCCGGTTGCCCTTTTGCGTCAAACGAAACTTCAATTCGTTGTCCCTTTGTCCTAACCTGGTGGACTCTTCTCATTAGAGTAGCTCTTCGTTTACCATCCTCATCGGGATTGAATCTAGTTGGGTTGGTTCGGCGCGGTTTTCCAACTTCAGTTTGCGTTGAGCATTCCTCCTCGTTAGCTTGCGACATTTTAAATCAACCTAAGGCAACTCTAGAGCGAAATACATTAAAAACTAAAAAATATTTGTCATCGAATTGAACTTATAATCATGCCAACCAAACACATAAAAAGCAAATTAAAGCATACATTAAATCATCTTTCGTCCAAGACCACATATACCATATACTTATAATTACGGAAATTATAACCAACCTAATCAACATATATGTCACTAAATGGCATATGAGAAAATGTAACTAATACAATCAAAAACTTATCCGAGAATAAGACATTTTCCGTTCGTAACACAAACTTTTTAATTCAATCTAAAACTAAATCGAACTCAAATTGGCATTTGTTTGCACATGTCAAAATGCTAATGCTAACATATATAGATGTCACATAAGCATACCCTTTTACGGGAATTTGGACAGAAAAATCCCAAATCAACATATATGTCACTAAATTAACACTTTTTTCCGGAAAATTGGTAAACCGTCGCCTCACCCAAACATTGGACAACAAGCAAATAAGTCTCAATGAAATAGGCATTTTGTCGAACATGTACAATGCAAAAAATTAACATGCAAAATCATTGAATATTTCCTAAGACAAAATCACCCAAAATCATAACAACAATCAACCAAATTTATTCCAAAAAACCATCGGGTGAAAAAGATATTTCGGCTTACCAAGAAGTCGAGTGAGCGACGGCTAAGGAGAGAACGTACCCACGGCTTGGGCGACGGCAAGGGGAGAGAGAGAGAGGCGTGGATGGCAACGGCAAGGGGAGAGAGAGGGAGGCGTGGGCGGCGACGGCAAGGGGAGAGAGAGAGAGGGGCGTTGGCGGCGACGGCAAGGGGAGAAAGAAAGATGGAGATTGTGAGATGGCGTTGGCGGCGACGGCAAGGGGAGAGAGAGAGAGGGCGTGGGCGGCGACGGCAAGGGCAAGGGCAAGGGCAAGGAGAGAGAGAGGGGCATTGGCGGCGACGGCAAGGGGAGAGAGAGAGAGGTGCGTGGGCGGCAATGCAAAGTAAGAGAATGGAGGGAGAGTGCAAAAAATGAGAAGAGAAATGGAGATTGGAATTAAGAGACCCAATGCAAAATAAACCATTGCGCGCGCTCAATTCCAGGGAGAATTTTAAATTTTAGAGATAACACGACGGTTTATTGAATAAACCGTCGTGGTATCTTTTTTTAAAAAATGTCGAAAATTTTTTTTTTTTAAATTTTTTTAAATTTTTAATTAGAAACCACGACGGTTTCTAAGGAAACCGTCGTGGTTTCATTACAAAAAAATAAAAAAAAATTTAATATTAAATAAATTAAATAATTTTTTTTTTCAAATTTTTTTTAATTTTTAATAAGAAACCACGACGGTTTCTGTGGAAACCATCGTGGTTTCAGAAGAAACCACGACGGTTTCTGCGGAAACCGTCGTGGTTTCATAAGAAACCACGACGGTTTCGTCAGGAAACCGTCGTGGTTTCATTATAAAAAATTAAAAAAAAAATTTAATATTAAAAAAATATATGTAAAAAAAAAAATTTCAAATTTTTTTGAATTTTTCATAAGAAACCGTCGGTGGTTTCATTACAAAAAAATAAAAATTTATTTTAATTATATACAACGAAAATTACATATATGTATCAAGTCTTTTTGGTATTCTTTTTGGTCTTATCAACGCGTGTCCACTCGACATCTAAACGAAGCAAGTGAGAGGCATCATCGTCCAAATCATCAATCTCCTCCACCGGTGGCAAACCGTTTGTGAAAGATGGAATGTCGGTGCAATCTTCAACATCTTCTTGGTCATCCTCGTGCATTTTTGGCTTCATTGGCACAACTAGAGATAACTCTAAATTGTCGGGATCCGTTGTGTAAAAGACTTGTACCGCTTGCGACGCCATAATGAAAGGATCATTTCTGTATCCCAAACGCCTAAAGACCACCACTGTCACGCCGTCCCTATCAATCTCGACAAAATTATTGTCAGCCCACTTGCATTTAAAAAGTGCTATCCGCAAGCCGCAATAATCTAGTTCCCAAATTTCTTCAATGAACCCAAAGTAGTTCATGCAACCGTATATCGGGTTCTTGTCCTTTGCGGATGAAATATGCATAGACTCGACACGAAGGCTGACACCACTATTTTGGACGGTATGCTTCTCATCTCTTTCGCGAGTGTAGAATGTGTATCCATTGACAAAGTACGCTGTATATATTGTGACTATCGATGACGGTCCTCTTGCTAGCTTCATTAAGTCTTGGGAATGGCCAGCCTTCATATGCAAATGTTGTCTTAGCCACTCCCGAAATGTCCGGTTGCGTTCATCTTGAATCCACTTCTCAGATCTCGTTTTTCTTGAATGCGCAACTCTTAATTCCGTCATGTGAACTTCAATGAAAGGCTCCACTTCCTTAGCATTGTGCAAAACATACAGACAAGCTTTTTCCCATTCAACTCGACTTACTGGTGTATGAACGCCCACGGACAGTCCTTTCGACATAAATAGCCCGGTCTTTGGCAAACCGATTGGGTTCGCGTTGGACAAATACTCAGAGCAAAATTCAACTGACTCATCCGCTATGTAGTTCTCCACTATACATCCCTCTGGCCTATTTCGGTTCTTCACATAACCCTTCAAAACCTTCATGTACCTTTCGAACGGATACATCCACCTCAAATGGACCGGTCCACATAGCTTAACTTCCCGAACTAAGTGCACCGTTAGGTGGATCATGATATCAAAAAAGGCTGGAGGGAAATACTTCTCAAGCATGCACAATGTCATCACCAATTCCGATTGCAGCGAATCCAGCATCAGTGGATCAATTACCTTCGAGCATATTGAATTGAAAAATGAGCATAACTTCGTAATTGCATATCGCACATCTTTCGTTAAAACTCCCCGCAAACCAAGAGGTAATAATTGTTGCATCAAGATATGACAATCATGTGTTTTCATTCCAATGAGCCTCAAATCCTTCATCGACACCAACCTTTTGAAGTTGGAAGAGTACCCACTTGGTACTTTCACGGACGCAAGCCATTCACAAAGCTTTCTCTTCTCTTGTCTCGATAATGTGTGTTTTGCCGGAGGTAAGTAGGTGCCATTCGATCTCTTTTCGGGGAGCAAATTTGGTCTAATCTTCATCTCTTTAAGATCCAAACGTGCTTTTTCACCATCTTTCGTTTTGTTTGGAATGTCAAGCAGCGTGCCCACTATCGATTCACAAACGTTTTTCTCAATATGCATAACATCTAAGCAATGACGAATGTAAAGTGACTTCCAATATGGTAGTTCGTAAAAGATTGACTTCTTCTTCCAAAGTCCATCGACAACTGGAGCTTTACGTTTTCTCTTCCCCAAAACTACTTTCACATCTTTAACCATCTCAAAAACAGCTTCGCCAGACAAAATCCGAGGAGCAGATCTTTCTTCGGTATTCCCATCAAAAGCCTTCTTTTGTTTGCCGTATCGATGATTTGTTGGCAAGAATCTCCTGTGCCCAAGGTAAACGGTTTTCTTACCATTCTTCAACCGGATGGAAGATGTTTCCTTCATACAAACTAGACAACCTATCGAACTCTTCACAAGATAATCAGATAGGTTGCCAAGTGCAGGAAAGTCATTAATTGACCAAATCAACATTGCACGAAGATTGAACGTATCTTGACGGTTAGAATCTTTTACTTGCAATCCGTTTTCCCACAAGATTTTGAGGTCATCGATTAATGGTGCCAAGTAGACGTCAATGTCATTCCCCGGTTGTTGCGGGCCTGAGATCAATAATGTCAACATCAAGAACTTCCGCTTCATGCACAATTCTGGAGGAAGATTGTAGTTGACAAGTATGACTGGCCAGGTACTATGCCGACTACTCATGTTACTATGTGGGTTCATTCCGTCCGTCGACAAACCGAGACGTAAATTCCTTGGTTCTGCACTGAAATCTGGATGATTGTAATCAAAGGTCTTCCATTGTGGTGAGTCGGCCGGATGCCTAAGTTTGCCATCATCAACACGTTTATCATGGTGCCATGTCAAATTTTTAGCATGCTCGGCATTGCGGAATAAACGACGCAAACGTGGAGCCGGTGGAATGTACCATAACACCTTAACCGGCACTCCTTTTCTACCAGTCGATGGCATCTTGCCCTTCTTCCATCTTGACTCGTTACAAATCGGACATTCATGTAAATTTTCATATTCTTTCCGGTAAAGGATGCAATCATTTGGACAAGCATGTATCTTTTCATATTCCATTCCCAAAGTGCTCAACGTCTTCTTCGCCTCGTACATACTAGGTGGCACTTTGTTATCCTCCGGTAGAACATCTTTTAGAAATTCTAAAAGAGTCGTGAAACTAGAATTCGTCCACCCTCCCGACGCTTTCATATTCCATAATTTAACCAATGCCCCTAATTTCGTATATTTTGTACACCCGGCATACAAGGGCGTTTCGGCATCGTTGATCATTGCCTCAAATAACTCCGGACGGTGCACAAAGTTTTCTTCCAAATCATTTACCATATTGAATATATTATCACCAACGTCTTCCTCAACAATAGGCTCTTTACCTTTAGTGCTTGTCGATGTAGATTTAACATTGAAAAAAGCTTCGCCATGTAAATACCAAGTTTGATAAGAACAAATAATCCCATAAGCGCGCAAATGCCCTCTAACATCATCAATGGAATGAGATCTATGATTACCACAAATTTGACATGGACACGGAATCTTATCATCTTCTATGTGAGCTTTGGCAAATGACAAAAATTCTTCAACACCAGCTTCATATGCTTTAGACAATCTATCAAACCACATCTATTTCCTATCCATGATTTGCAACGCCTAAATAGAAGAATTAAAAATTAAATCCTATATTAGAAGGTCGAGTACTCTATTTAATGCATGTAACATGCATATATATAATTTTCAATATTAATTAACACAAGCCCATTATTGATCATCAACACAATTTGAAATTCGAATTATAAAATAACATAAAACTAATTAAAATACAATACCATCTAAAACTATAATTAATTAAGGTCTAAATACCGGGGAAAACATAACATTACTTGATCATTTAATTAATTTATTACCACCCATTGTACAATTTAACTCTAAATCCATTACAAAACATATATATAAAACAAAAAAACCTTAATTTATAAAATCATATCTACAAATCATCAATAATATTAATATAAGGAGCAGAACAAAAACAAGTCAATCAATAATTAGTTATCACTTACAGGTGATTTTATAATAATGGCTATAGTAGATGGTGGTGGTCACGTCCAAACTGTGTCTTGCCTGTTCTCGGAGCGATCTGATATTATTTTGGGATGCATAGAAGGCTAGAGTAGCTGATGTGAAAAATATTGCCGGCAACCATGCATAGACAATCTCGGCATTTTGTCTAATTTTTTCACAAACATACCACGACGGTTTCTAAAAAACAGTCGTGGAAGTAGGAAAATTCCACGACAGTTTGTGCAAATCGGCGTGGAAGCCGGGCATCTGACGGCTTGCTTTCACGACGGTTCGGCTAAACCGGCGTGGAAGCCATAGCTACCACGACGGTATTTTAAAACCGTCGTGGAAGCCGGCCGATCAGGTGCCGGCTTCCACGACGGTTTTAAAAGACCGTCGTGGAAGCGTCCGGCTTCCACGCCGGTTCGAAGGAACGGTCGTGGAAGCCTTCCAACTTCCACGACGGTTTCAAGAAACCGGCGTGGAAGCTATTGCTTCCACGACGGTTCCAGTAAACCGTCGTGGAAGCGGTCGGCTTCCACGCCGGTTTCGAGAAACCGTCGTGGCATCCGGACGCTTCCACGACGGTCTTTTAAAACCGTCGTGGAAGAACCCCTTTCCACGACGGTTTTCGTAAACTTTTTCGCGCTCGGTGTTTTTGCTACTTTTCCACGACGGTTTTTAAAAAAACGGTCGTCGAAGTACTGTCGTGGAATCCCGTTTTTGTAGTAGTGAGGTATGAGTATTCTTAATGTTTTTTTAAGGTATTTTATTATAAGGTAAAAGTGTAATAAGACCCTTTAATGATTTTGTGAGGATATTTTTTGATATTTTGGCTGCAAATAAAATTTCCCTTCTAATTATTATTAATATTTTGGTTATCTTTTAGATACAGATTATTGTGGTTTCCCTTATTTACCTCTAAACAATGAAACATGTGGGTTGCATATTGCGCTTTTCTCTTCAAAACGTAATGGAAGTGAGCAAAAATGCCGATGGTGTTAACAAATATAAATTTAGGGGTTGATAAAAAATAAAAGTTTGACAAAATTACTAATTTAGGGGAGGAGAGGTGTGTGTTTTTATTGAATTTAGATCTACTGTCCCGGATTTCCTATCCAATTGGATATCCCTCCAATAGTGTCATGCAATATCATCATAATTTAAGAATTTAGTCACATAAAAATTGCTAAACATTGAAAATTTTTAAACAAATTGATGAGTTGTTAAAAGCCTATTGAGGGGACAACATTTGAAACAGGAAAATGGAACAATAGATTTGAAATCGTTTTTATTTTCCAATTAAAAAAAATAAGGGAAAAGAGGTTGATTTGATGAAAACCTTAGCTTGTGTTTGGTGGAGTGGAAAAGAGTGAGGAAGGAAATTAGAGGAGGGATTTTAGAGAAGAAAAGAGAATTTGGATTGTTTAGTAGAGAGGAAATGAGAAGGAAAGAAATTACAAATCCACGAGGCCCACTAAATTTTAATCCCTCCAACTTTGAAAAGAAAAGTAAAGGGAAAACTTTGCCAATATAATGCTATGCTTGGTAGGGTGGAAAAGGGGAAGTAAGGAAGTGGGATGAGGGAAGTTGTTGAAATTGGTTGTTTCGTAAGAAAGAAAATGAAAGGGAATGGAAAAGTAGGATAGAAAAAGATTGTGGTGGGATCCACTTTTTTATTCCTTTCAAAAGTTGGAGGAAAACTAAATTCCACTCAATAATTACTAAAGTTGCTTTTTTGTCCCTATTTTTAAAGTAAAGTAATAAATATATATAAATAAAATAGTAATTACACAACCTTTTATTTTTTTCCCTTCCATGATATCAAATACCATAAAAGAAAAAGAAAATATTTCATCTCCCTCTTATTTTCTTTCACTTTCATTTTTCCTTTCCCTCTTATTTTTTTTTTCCTTCTTACTAAACATAGGTTAAATGATGTATGAAAAGACTATTATGACCTTGATCATTACTCGTCATCTCATTTTTATAGGGGTATACTTGTAAAATAAATTAAATTAAACTTTTTTTTTCCCTATTTTCTTTCTCTTCTACCAAACAATATGAATGAAAATATTCTTCCTTTTTTTACCTAGGTATTTTGCACTTCCTTTCATTCAATTTTCCATCCCTAGTACTAAACATAGCATAAAAGGAAAAGACACACACACCCCCCCCCCCCCCCCCCCCCCCCCCCCCCCTCACTTCTCTCTCTTAAAGTTAAATATAAATGTGAGTAATCTATAGATCCATTGTGAGACTATGATGAGACTCGCATCTCCAAGCATTTTGATCATGATGTGAATTTGTTGTAGGAACATGGGCTAGCATCTATAGATATTAATAAAAACATTCCAATTAAGTGCTTTGAAGATTCAGTCGTTGGATTAAAATATAAATATATATATATATATATATATATATATAACTTCAGAATTGTATCAATTAACACATTTTAATGTTATCGTTTTTGCTAAAGTTTTCTTTTTATTATCTTATTATCAAAAATAATGCTTTCTTAAATATTAAAATTATTAATCCGTCATTAAATTATTGAGTGCTGCAAACATAAGAAGATAATAATTTAACATTTAACTCCATATAAAATATGCTCTATTTTTTAAATTTTTTTTTTTAAATCTCACGATATAAAGCTAAATGGTCTGTTTATATATATATATATATATATATATATATAGGTTTTGACCAAAGTTTTTAAAATTAGTTAAAATGTCGTTTTTTCTAAAATGGTTAATCAATTTTATTAAATAGTCAATTCATAATTTACCGTATAGTATAATTAATTTTTTAATTATTGGTTTATCATAATCTAAATAATCAATTTTTGTAATTAATAACTGATTAATTATTATTGATCATAATATAAATCACTAATTTTTCGTAGTCAATCACGAATTAATTATAGTCAATCATTTATTAATCATAAAAATAAATCATCGGCTATAAGCTTATAATATATTAGTCTGAAAGTAGAGAGAATGAAATCGGCAACCTCAACACCTTAAATCGCATATCCAAAATTTCAAAAAAATAATAATAAATAAATAAATCGCATTGCCAAAAATTACAACTCATAGACTCATTTCAATGTGTGTGGTTCCAACAAATCTCGTGAGCCTCGTCAGAGCTATAGTTCTCAGATGTGGCCATGCAACCAGATTGTCTCTTCATCTACATCAGATTCAAACTAGACCTGGTCGGGCACAGTAGTAGATCTGGTCCAGACGTCGGAGATCTTCATGTTGCACTATGGGTTTCGAATTGCTCTAATTTTTGGACCTAGGAGGTTCTGTTAATTGATTGATCGGAAACTTGCAAATCTGACCATCTCAATTGACCTAAATGATCCCTGAATTCTTTCAAATGTGACGATTTGATCCTTATTTTTTTAATTTTGGCCAAGGCGATCCTAAACTCTCTAAATGTTGGTAATTTTAGTTATTTCCGTCTAACTCTGTTAAGTTTTTAACGGAAAAGATTACGTAATCCATCACAGGAATTCAATTAACCATCAAAAAACGAAAATACCCTCATTAAAAACAATATCTCACACTAATATACATTTATAAAAAAATTTTAAAAAAAAGAAGGGGAGAGAGAGTCTCCTTCTCCGTCACCGAACGCCGGTTACTGACCAAATCACCTAACTCCCCCGCCCCCCAAACGAACTCAAAACTCAGCCCCTCAACCCCCATCGCCAACCAAATCGCCAAACTTGACCCCCACCCCCTCCCCCCACAAACGCACTCAAAAACCGCTACCCCCGCCCCCCTAGCATCACCGAACCCGACACCTAGACCCTATCGATGGCCCCCCCTTCTTCTCCCTCCTCGCGTCACCGAACCTGGCACCCCGACCACATCGATGGACCCCCTTTCTTTCCCCTCTTCGCATTATTGAACTCGACCCCCGAACCCCACTGATCTCAAAACATATCCCGCCTCCTTCTCTGTCACCGAACTAACCCAGGTCCACCCCCCCCCCCCCCCAACCCAAACCCCGGCGACGAGACCCCCCACCTTGCACAGATCTAGATCCACGCGACCTAGGTCTCCACTGACCTTCAGCCTCCCCTCCCCAACCTGGGTTTTTACTGCTTAGATTCGAGGGAGAAAATGAAGAGAGAGAGAGAGAGATGAATTTTATTTTTATTTTTTTATTTTTGTTAAACTAATTATTGTTAAATTATTAAAATAACCTATCAATTTAGATCACATACATTACACATAATTCATTTCTTTAGAAACTTGATGAAATTGGATGGAATGACTAAGATTGTCAATATTTAGAGAATTTATGATCGTTTCGGTCAAAATTAAAAAATAAAGACCAAATCATTATCTTATAAAAATTTAAAAACTATTTAAATCAATTACTAAAAAAAAAAATTGGGACGAATTTGGCCACCAAGACACAACCAAGCCTAATTGTTTATAAAAAGTAGATACTTTTAGATGTAGGCAGTCATCTCTAGCACGTGCTAGGAAAAGGCAAGGAAACTTTGTAATTATGATTTGGTGAAACATAGTCGTAGCATTAATTTTCGTTTTGACAGCAAGCCATCAATCATACCAATTAATTTTATACAGATTTTTTGGGAATTCTACAATGATATCTTTTTTTCTTTTTTTTTTTTACCTCATTAATGGAGTAAAAATTTTCAATCCTTAGATTTCATTTTAAGGGTTTAGATGCTTCGGGTGTTGGGATATATGCTTATAAATAAATGAGATGAATTATTTTACTGATTTAATTTTAAGAATTTTTTCAAGATTATTTTTGCATGCATGGTTGTTGTTTTAGAAATATCGAAATCTTTATATTATTTAAATATGATTTTAAATATCGTAGATAAGTGTTATATACATAGGATAATATTTAAAATAAAATAATCTAAAATTATCCGTAATTATAAATTTAGTAATTGGCCTAAATAGTCTTTGAATTCTTTTGAAAGTGACGATGGTCAATATTTTTTTAATTTAGGCCGAAAAGACCATAAACACTCTAAATGTTGACAATTTTAGTTTTTTCCGTCCAATTCCGTTAAGTTTCTAATAGAATCTAGCGTAAATGATCATTTTTTATAGTAAAAAGACCAAAATATCCTTTAATTTTATCTTTCCCGTAAACTCTCCCAAAAATCTACGTTCCTCTCTCTCTGTCTCTCTAACTTTGGCAACATCCTCCATCTCCGATGACGGCCTTCATCTCCAATGACACCAGCCTTCCTCTCTCTCTTCTCCGTTGCTGAGATCGCCCCCACTTCCACAACCACCCCCAGCCTCGTGACGAAATCACCTGCCCACCCCCCTTCCCCCCACAATGACCAACTTCCCCCCCCCCCTCCCCCCCAGTCAAAACCGAGGCTCCACCTCCCACGCCCCCCACCCCCGCCCCAACAAAGACCAACTCCGCCCACCCACCCTTGCTGTCGAAATAAAGGCCCAACCCCCCCTCCTCCCCGCCCTACCATCAAAACCAAGGCTCCACCCCTCCCTCCCATTTCCAATCTGGGTCCTCCCCCCCTGCCATTTTCGATATAGGTTTGCCTCACCGTCATTTTCGATGTAGGCTTGCCCCCCCTCCCTCCTCCCCCCCCCCCCCCCCCCCCCCCCCTCCCTCCTCCCCCCCCCCCCCCCCCCCCCCCTCTCTTCCGGCGATCTGGGTTTGCTGCTTAAGATTGGAAGGGAAGAAATGGAGAAAGAGAGAGAAAGAGAGAAAGAGAAAGGGAGGGAGGAGGGAGGAGAAAGAGAGAGAAGAAATTAAGGTTTCTTTTATGAGTTTTTTTTTAATTTTTGTTAAATTAGATTTACTGTTAAATTACTAAAATACCCTCTCAAACCTTAAAAACTTAATGGAATTAGACGGAAATAACTAAGATTATCAATATGTAGAGAGTTTAAGGTCGTCTCGGTCAAAATTAAAAAAACAGAGACCAAATCGTCACCTTGTAAAGAGTTCAGGGATTATTTAAGTCAATTAGTCTTTTAAATTAAAGTTGGGATCTTTAATTTAAAATTACTATCATGGTTTATTACATTCTGAATCAAACAATCTTATCTGGATTGTTAATAATGAGATTTTTGAAATGCAAACGTTTTATATAGTTTGATTATGTAAGACAGGGACATAACGAGATATAAATCGCTAAAAATTTTCGTTAAGTATGGCGAATTCTAATCACGTCAACCGATTGTTATATATATAATGATTTTAATCCTGAGTTATTAGCAGGCTTTTATATATGTAATCATATCTTTTGATCTACTTAGTACATATTTGAATATCTAATCTTATTCCTTATATTTTGGAGATTTAATGAAGTAAATAGCTAGGAATATTAATATTACAAGATGAAATAGCTAGATTCGGGGCTAGGAATAGCTAGGAATGAAGTAAATAGCTAGGAATGTTAATTCATTCATTCTTTTTAAAGAAATAAATGAATAATTCCCTTGCATGTTGATTCGGGGCTTGAATGGTATGAGCGCTTAATTCGTGAGTAATTTCATGAATTTATCATTCATTAAAGAATCAATGGTACTCAAAGATAACTACGTAATTAGAAAGGTTAACGGATTTTATCTAACTCTAATTATGAATAATTTATGGAGGATCAATTTATATGTAATGGCTATATCAAATGGATGACTTTATTCTTTGAGTAATTTTACATCTACAATTTCGAGAGTGTAGTTCCAAATTTTTAATGGAATAATTTTGGAATAATAAATTTGATAAATTAATTAAAGAGTTTGATTAATTATCAAATTTATTTGGGCTTGAAATTATAGGTCCATAGTTTCCGCCATCTTCATTATGCAATTGAACAAGTGTATTAGATAGATTGAATTTATACTCATAATGTGTGTAAGAGTATCTACTTTTATTATTTTATGATCACAAATATTTATTGATTAACCATACAATTAATTATGAATTAATTGTCCTATTTAAATAATAGAGATTATTTAGATATTAACATTGGATGATACAGTGAGTGAAACCCAATGTGTTTGTTCCTACAACTAGTGAGTGAGACTCACTGATATAATCTATTAGTTTCCTGTTTATGATATTATAAATATTTATAATTTAAAAGTAGGTTTTAAATTTAAATATTTATAATATAATAAATAGATTTAAAAAAAAAAAAGAGAGCAAGGAATCCTTCCTTCAGAAACGTGGTCTAATCACGTTTAATATTAATATATATTAGAGTAATTGACTCAGATAGTCCCTAAATTCTTTAAAAGGTAACGGTTTGGTCTCTGTTTTTTTTTTTTTTTGATCGAGATGACCCTGAACTCTTAAAATATTGGTCATTTTAGCCATTTCCGTCCAATTCCGTTAATTTATAACAGAATAAGAGGGTACTTTAGTAATTTACTAATAGTTAATTTTAAAAAAATTATCCTCCCCTCTCTTTCTCTCTCTCCTCGAATCAAAAGCGTAGCCAAGATCAAAACTGGGGGCGGGGCAAGCTCCTCTCCCTCTCCTTTTCTCTATCTCTTTCTCTCCCTTTCTCAAGTCTCTCAAATCCATGGATTGGTGGTGGGGGGCTTTGGATTTCGTGGGGGGATGGGAGGGGTGGAACCGGTCGGGGGTCCGAGCTTGGCGACAGTGGGGGCCGGTGACGCTGGGTTTGGTCTGGAGATTAGGTCTAGGTTTGGTTTGGTAGGGGAGGCTAGGTTTGTTCTGAGGTTTGGTTCGGTTTAGGGGCTAGATTGGGGTATAGTCCCGAGGGGTGGCATTGGGTTTGGTCCGGGGTTTGGGTCTAGGTTTGGTTCGATTGGGGGGCCAATCGGTTTAGTCCGGGGGAAGGGGAGGGGATCCAGATCGTATTGTGGTTTTTTAAGTCGGGGTGGGTGGGTGTGGGGGGGGGGGGGGGGGGGGTTCTCGTCGTCAGAGTTGGGGGTACCTGGGTTGCCGGAGTTTGGGAGGGGAGGTGGGGGGGGGGGGGGGGGGGGGGGAGGTCGCCATGGTTGTGACCACATTTAATGTTAATATATACAGTAATTGGCCTAAATAGTCCCTGAACTTTTTCAAAGGTGATGGTTTGGTCTTTGTTTCATTTTTTTTTTTTTGCTGTGATGACTCTAAACTCCTATTTTCATGGCCATTCCAGTCCTTCCGGTCCAAGTCCGTTAAATTTCCAACGGAATGAGTCATGTGCAAGGTATGTGATCTAATTTAAAAGGGTATTTTAGTAATTTAACAATAATTAATTTTAAAAAATTCATCTCTTTCTCTCTCTATCCTCGAATCAAAAGCCCTAGATGTGTGTGTGTATATATATATATATATATATATATCTCTCTCTCTCTCTTTCTCTCTCTACTCGAATCAAAACCCCAGAACGTGGGGGGCGGGGCAAGCTCCGCTATGGGGGGGTGCCGGGCTTGGCAAGAACGGGCGGGGGCCGAACCCAGTCGAGGAGGTTGCGGGGGGTTGTGGGGGGCTCGGAATCGCAAGGTGGATGGAGACTCAGTAGCTAGTGGGGCGCGGGGGTGGGGCGAACCCAGTCGCCGGGGGGTGGTGGGGCCTACCTAGTTGCCAGGATAGGGGGGACCGAGAGAGAGAGAGAGAGAGAGAGGAAGAGGGAGGGGGGAGAAAGAGAGGGGGACCGAGACGGAGAGGGAGAGGGAGGGGAGAGAGAGGGGGGACGAATTTTTTGGAGATTGGAGGGTATTTTTGTCATTTTACTACAAAAATGATCATTTGAACAAGATTCCGTCAGAAATTTAACAGAGTTTGACAGAAAGAATTGAAACGCCCAAGAGAATAGAAGTTTTGGATCACATCGAGGAAAAAAAAATAGAGATCAAGCCGTTACCTTGTAAAGATTTCAAGGACTATTTAAGCCAATTACTCTAATATTTTTTTTTAGCTGAAAAATGAGAGAGAGAATATATGATATCAGGGAAAACAAGCACATCCTGATTAGCTTGGCACCTACCTGTAATACCCGTCCTCTATTAGTTCCCCAACTCGAAATTATTAAATAAAGAAAAAAAATATACATAATAGTCAAATTCAGGGAAAAACGACAAACAGCCAAGTGAAGGCAACTAAAACAAAAAACTTCAAGAGCCCGGAGCTAATCTCAGAGGTTTAAGCCGAGACTTTCACCTTGAGAGTAAGTTACAATTATACATTGTTAAAAATCCTCTAGCCAAAACCCAGTGGAAAAAAGACTAAAAAGATAAAAGAGTACATAATTATCACAGGCAGTCGGCTATCTTAAAAATCTATAACAAGGGAAACCTGCCATATCACAACCAATAACATTCGAGCAAAAATATGGGCAAGTGAACCACCAAACTGTATCAGAAAGCTTTACTGCATGAGCTGCAAGTCTATTAGCAACGTGATTACCCTCCCTATATATATATGAGAAACACAATGAGGAATTTTGGAAAGGTAATTCAAAGCATGTATCCATCTTGTAAGCCACTTCCAGGGGACCGATTTGCTTTGACTTCTTAATAGTTCCACAATGTAAGAAGAGACATTCGAACCATAATCTGGACTAGTTAAATTGCTTTGCACACTCCAATGCAGTGATAATGCCAAGTAGTTCGGCTTTAAAAGTAGTTCGGCCAATTACTCTAATATATATTAAATAAATAAATAATTAAAAAGGAAGGAAACGGTTTCCTTCAGAAACCTGTTCACTCACGTTAATTATATATATATATTTGATATATATATTTTAAATAAATAAATAAATAACATGGAAACATGGAAAAGTGATTTCCTTCTTGCAGTTGTATGTATGTGATATATACACGTATATGGAATTTTGGAGATACGTTTTTTCTTTAGATGAAAAGAAAATCTTAAGAGAGAAAAACGTTGTGTGTTTTGCACTATTTGTTTTCTCATATGTTGATAGTCAAAACAAAAACACTAAAATTATGAGTGTGAGAATCCTTCTATTAACTAGAA
Source organism: Ficus hirta (assembly GCA_038430175.1). Lineage (NCBI taxonomy): Eukaryota > Viridiplantae > Streptophyta > Magnoliopsida > Rosales > Moraceae > Ficus > Ficus hirta. The sequence continues at coordinate 604,970 of CM076597.1, forward strand.
TGCCCACTTGTTCATTCAAACAAGCAATAGAGATTAGGAGTGGAAGAACGTTAAATTGAGGCGTCGAGTCGATTCTTGATCTGGTGTAATTTTTTCAAGAAGTTTATGGTATGTTTACTTACCTGTAATCGGAATAATCATGAATCGGAGTGGGTAGGATTCGGAGTGGGCTGGATTCGGAGTCAGAATATGCTGTTTACTTGGGTTCCATGAATCGGAGTCGGAATCACTATCAATCCCATTCATGCGTTTACTTAGAGCATGAATCGGAGTCAATTACTGTAAATTTACTTATATACCCCTTCATTTATTGTGTTTTTAAAAATTAAAAAATTGATTAATATTTTTATTTATTATCATACTATTAATCAAAAGTAAAATAACCATTATGATATTAAGGTAATAAAATTAAATTGTATAATTTTTTGTTTAAAAAAATTTAAAAGAGTAAAAAAAAATAAATTAAAATAAGTAAAGTATAAAAAATATAAAAATAGAAATATAATAATATATTGTGATAAAAAAAAGTTATTTATTTACTCTAATAACGTTAATAATAATTAGGATAGTTATATAATATTAAGTTAATAAAAATATATTATATTTGATTAATAAAAATAATTAATATATATTATTATTATTTTTTAATACACAGTAAAAGGAAAAATGAATAAGCGTGAAAAAATTAGGGTTATTTCAATTTTTTACTTTTCCTTTTCAATTCTCAAATAAGAAAGCAAAATTGGGGGTAAAATAGTAACTTAACTTTAATATCAGGAGTGTGAGTGCTAATCCGATGGGGGGCTTGGGATTGCCAATCCCCTTATTCAATCTCAAATTAATGTTGGTCTCATACAATTTCACTTCCATTCCAAAATAAAAATAGGTAAGTCAATATAGAGTTGATTCTCATTACCTATTCCGATTCTCTATTCCTGAAAAATAAATAAGTCATTAGAGTTATTGATCTAATCGGACGATGATCAATCTCTAAACCTTCTTGTTTTATTTTTTAAAAAATTAATATAATTATTATCCCTGAACAAAAGTTTTTAGAAAAATTTTTATTTATGTGATTTGATCCTTACCTTACTTCTGTTACTTTTTAAAAAATTGGTTTCGGAAACCAACATTGGGAACACAAAATTTATTAGACATTTAACAACATGGGATTACAAAACAATTAAGAAGAAAAGGGTCTTCTTCCTCCGTGTCCGTTTGACGCTGACGGCAACCATCACTGCAACGGTGGTGCGATGCCGACGACAACCATCACCATCGTCGTTGCGATTTTCTCGCCGGGTTTGCGAGCGGCGCCACCGTGGGCACTGGGTAGCATAGATCTGTCGACCTCCCGCCCGCCACGATCTCACCACCTCCCGCCGTCGCGATCTCACTGGGGTTTTCCGGGGTTCTCGTTTTCTAACTCAGCACCTCCCGCCGCGATCTCACCGAGCCAGCAGTGGATTCACTATGCAATGGCACCAGACACTGCAAAGGATAACAACGGCGACTCCAAATGTACACCCCAACGACGGCAACTCATGTCAACGGACGTTGGGCCGGCGTTATTGCCGATTGGAAAATTTTTTTTAACTCTGTACTTTGTAAGGATGGTTCTGCCTTGGGGTTGGGGCTCTCGCCGCCGTGGACGGAGGAGGGTAAGGATTGTTGAAGGAGCCGGCGGAGAGTTTGCCTCCTCCGATGGGAAGGGTTTTTTTTTTTTTTTTTGAAATATTTTGTAATTATTAAAATTGAATAATGGTTAATCATGTAAAGTAAGGGGGTGTTTGGTGTGTAAGTTTGAGTTAAGATTTTTAAGTTTAAATATTAAATTATGTTGACTTTTCAGAAAAGACAAAAAAATTTTTGAGAAAAAGACAAAAACTTTTGGAGAAAAAGATAAAAAGAGTTTGAAAAGGTTAGTGTGGGTTTATCAACCAAACTAACACTAACTCTTATAATTGTTTGATACATCTATTTAGACTTCGTTTGGTGAAACAGCTTGAGTTGAAATTTTTAAATTTGAATTGATTGGTTTTTTAAAAACTAGTTATAATTTTTGTTGATTTTTCAAAAAAAAAAAAATAAAAATTGATATGAAAAATTTGAGTTTAAAATATTTCACCAAACAAAAGCTTAATCTCAACCATCAAAATGTCATTTAAAAAAAAAAGTCCATAAAAAAATAATTTAATGGTCAAAAATTTTTACCTCATTAATAAGGTAAAATGAAAGAATCTAATTGTAGAATTCTATTTTTTTTTTAAAGACTAGTTGGAATTTTTATTAGAAAAGTAACAATCATTTTTCATAATTAAAATAACATTTATTATTATCAAAATAAAAAAAACATCAATTATTTAATTATTAGATTAATTTTTCAAAGAATTTCCATAGCTGTTGGGATCATTACAATAAATATTACGAGGAGAAAATTCTGTTAACAAGATACAAGTTATATATTTCTCTTTTTTTTTGTTTTTTTGCAAATTTATAGTTCATATGTTTTTTTAGGGATATAGTTTCCTATGTTATCACAACATATTCAAATATACCTTCTAAGTAATTTCAAAAAAGACAGAGAATTTATCAAGATCTTCATTTCCCTGGAGCTCACTAACATATCTTTAATTAGATCTATTTATGGGTATATTTGATTTGTTTTTTAAAGATTCTTGTGTCGATATAATTTGTGGAAAGTATGTGTATGTTTACTCCTATTTACTTAAAAAAAAAAAACAAAACAAAACAAAAAATTCAAACATAATTTGAAAACGTAGATGAAATCGTTTAGTTATGTTTCGGCCGGAAAACATTAGTTAACCACGTGCACCGAACATGACTTAAAAAGATTGTGAAAAAGTTTAAAAAGAAAAAAAAAAATTAAAAATTAAAAAGATCCCAATAAAATCCAATTACGATACAAACAATTCTTTCTCTGCCACACGTCTATACCTTACCTACCTACTCCTACCCAACTTTCCCTCCACGGCTAACCCTCATTCAACGCTTTTACACAGCCGTCACGTGGGCTTGTCTCCCACCGAGCAAAATTAAAAAAAAAAAAAAACAATAATAATAATAATTGTTAGCAATTAATGGAGAAGCTAGCTAGTTAACGATTCATTGATAAAAGAAGAAATATATTAATTAAAGGAGTTTGAATCTGTCTCTCTGAGTGTGTTTGGTTTGACAACTCAAACTTAATTTTTTTATCTTAAATTTTATCTTTTTCTTTAAAAGTCTTTGTCTTTTTCTCAAAAAGTTTTTTGTCTTTTCTAAAAAGTCAACAAAATTTACTATTTCAACTTCAAAAACTCAATTTAAACTAACGAACCAAACGAACCCTCCCTCTCTCTCCCTCTCCCTCTCCCTCTCTCTTTCTTTTTTTTTTTTTTTTTTGTGTGTGTGTGTGTGTGTAATGAATGACATGTGAATGTTTGTGGGTGGTCCTCAATGTTTGATCGTGTACCTCTTTTACACACTAATAATAGTTTATAAAAAAACAAAAAAACTTACAATAATAAATCAGAACATTAAGGGTCCGTTTGGTAAAACGGTTTGAGTTGGAAATTTTAAGTTTAAATAATAATTTTTGTTGACTTTTCAGAAAAGATAAAAAACTTTTTCAGAAAAGATAAAAAATTTTTTCAAAAAAAGATAAAAATTAAGATGAAAATTTTGAGTTTGAGTTGGTAAAGCAAACGAAGCCTAAAAGTTCTTTGTAAAGTGCAAAAAAGTATCCTTGTTGATTGATTACTTTAATATTAATAATAGTAATTTGTGCTTGTTTTGTTTATTAGACTTGAGGAAAACTCTTTTTTATTAGGAGTACTCCTGAGAAAGCTCTATTTTAAGGAGCGTCGTGAAGAAGATCCAATACAGAAAAACAGAGAGAGAGAGCTGCAGAAGACTACTCTTTTCTGGGTCAACTTCTCTGGTTATAGATATTGAGTGTCATATATATAGATAAATAGGATTTGGTGTTTGGTTGAAGAGAAAATGGGAAGTGAAATGGAGGAGAGGCTGCTTTTGAATGGAGCAGGAGCAGAAGCAGGAGCAGGAGAGGGAATAGAAGAAGAAGAAGAAGAAGAAGAAGAAGGGTCGTCAGATCTGAAAAGGAGGGTGTGGAGAGAGATGAAGCTGATGTGGAAAATAGCATTTCCGTCGATATTGGCGAGAGTGACTTCTTTTGGAGTTATGGTGGTGACGCAGTCGTTTCTTGGCCATGTCAGTGAGTTGGACCTCGCTGCTTTTGCTCTCATCCAAAGCATTCTCATTCGCTTCGTCAATGGCATTCTGGTACACCTCTCTTCAGCACTTTTCTTTTTCTTTTTCTTTTCTTTTATTATTATTATTATTATTTTTTTTTTCAAGTCAACCTTCTCTCTCTATATACACACACACATACATATGTTTATATGTATATGTAAACTTGGGTTTAAAAGAGAGGTTTTGAGGGAGTAAAAAGATATATATGATCCGTTTGTAGTGATTAATTTTGAATTTTTTTGAACTTAGAGGCAGAGGAATCGAATTTTATATATCATCAGACTCAATCATACATAGAATTATCACTAGGTTGTGTATGTAGCTTTTGATTTGTGGTGGCTCGTTTCACCGTTTCTGAAGTTTTGTTTTGTTTTGTTTTGTTCTTAATTAATTTTTTGTTTTATAGAATTAGTAAAAAAGAACTTTATAGATATAGATATATTTTGATGTACTTAAAAAGTTGGGTTGGTGTTGAAAGGAATTATTTTGAGGGAGTAGAACTGAAAAAAGTATATATGGATTTAGATGCATAACATGAGTGATATGATCTGGTTGTAGTAACCTAGTTCCACCATTTCTGAAAGTATTCTTTTTATTTTATTTGTTTGCTTCGTATTCTTTCTTGTTTTTTTTTTTTTTAATTTATTTATTTAATAAAAGTCTAGTAGAGTTACGATGACCAAGTCCACAAAGAATTATCATGATTATCACGAGTGAATATAAGGTTATTAATTATAATTACAATTATAGTAATTGAAAACATGTCATGACAATGAAATAAAATAAACTAATTAAAATCATCTTTACTAGTTAAGTGTTTTTAATTAATCACACTAGAAAACCTAACCTTTTTATTTTTGGGTCCTTACTACGGACATGAGTAGGAAACAACTTTTAAAACGTGAAATACAAAATTATTCTTATAAATAAATCTAATCATTAAAAATATTAATCAAATAATTAAATTATCTGCTTATTGTTGTTGTTGTTGTTGTTTTTCTTTCGCTTAAATTTTACAAAATCATATAATTGATGTTACAGTTCGTATTAATAGTATAAATTAGAACATCCTTTTGTCTTTTTTTATTTATTTTTGTTTTTGTTTTTTTGTTTTGTACTGCTGGCCTTTTTCTGTTAAAATATTCACACCCCGACCAAGAAAACTTTTAGACACTGTACAAAGTTGAAATCGATCTACCTGCTCAGGAAAGAAGGTGAATTTATATTTTCATTTATATTTAATTTTTTATTTTTATTTTTTTTGCTAATCAACTAGAAAGTGGTTTTGGTACAAGGGCCGTGAGGGCCCAATTGACAAATATTTTAATTAAAAAATCAATACTCTTTAAAACAAACATGTGCACTGAATTTTCGGGTTTGCCAATCGAATTAAAAACATATCAGTTTTACAAATTTTTTTTTTTGAAAATTTTGAGACGGAAAGATTTAAATTTTATATCTTTTAAATAAAATTAAGTATAATATTATGTTAAATTATATTTATAACCACATCAGTTTTACAAATTCTAGTTATAGCTAAAAAGTACTCTTCCTGTCTAACTACAGGCAGCAAAATTAGTCACTAGTTTGTCACTTTTTGTTTTCTTTTTTAAACTCTGAATATAAAAGAATTCGAATTTAACAAAATTATTGTTAGACTGCCATATTCATATTGGTTGGGGACTAGCACGCCCACTCATATTAGTAAAAATTCATTTTAAGCCCTGAAATTTTTTTGAAAATTTTATTGTGCCCTTTATTACAAAATTATAACTATGTCTTACTTAAATTTTGAGATTTTAATTTTTACCTATGAAATATATGCAGAATTTAGTTATGTACCCATTAATAAAAACTTTTTATTGTGCATACATTAAATTGTTAAAATATATTATTACGTCCTTTCATTTTAAAATAAAATTATCTTTAATTTTTTTTATAGTGCCTATACTGAAATTATTTTCTAATCCCACCCCTGTTTATAACTACACATTGTCACCCATTTACAGTGCCTTTGTGAAATGCGTAGCACAAAAAACAGTCATATATTTATGTGTACATTAGTTGACAAGCACGCATTACGCAAGTGTGAAATAGTTAAACAAAAAAAAAATGTCATCTGATCCATCACATAGTGCTGATGTGGTTACTACATAACATTGACTATCACTATATAACATTGATGTGACCGTTACGTGACTATCACGTGACAATCAGAGAGGAGGGGACGAAAGAATTATTCGGTCTTTTATCTATAAATATATAAGAAAGGAGAAAAATTCTCCTGTTCACCAACTTCGTCATTCGTTTTGGATGAAAAAGTTTTGAATTTGCTTTTTGATCTTTTGTTTTATTTTTTTGGACCAATTTTTTTTTTATTTTTTTATAATTATTATTTTTTTTCATTTTAGTCATTTTCTTATTTTCTTTCTGGATCATTGTTTTTTTTTTTCATTTTAGTCCTTTTTTTAAATTTCTTTTTGGACCTTTTTTTTGTTTTGGTTATTCTTTTTACTTCTATATTTATTTTTTGGTCTTCTATTTTTTGTCGAATCTCTTTTTTTTTTTTTTTTTTTTCATTTTAATCCTTTTTTTCCCAACTTTTTTTTTTCAATATAGTCCTCTCTCGTATTGATAATTTTTTTTTTATTTTAGTCATTTTATCTTTTTTAGTTTTTCTTTTTGTGTCTTTTTCTCGGGTCTTTTTATGTATTTTTTTACTTATTATTTTAATTTTTATTTACTCAGACGAATTTTTTAAAATTTATTCCATATATGCATAGAACATACTTTACACTAGTATACCATAAAGAGAAATATATCTTCCTTTATGTGGCGGTCTTCTTATAGTTGCCGTTTCACGTGTTTAATTAATGTGAAATATGAATACAGACGCTCAAACTAAGCTGCCATGATAAAAAGATGTAGAGAGAAAGTTAGAAACCAACCAATCGACAAAAAGAAAACGAAAAAGTACAGAAACCAAAAGAAACAGAAAATCCAACCACTATTGAATTTTTTAAAGAAACACTAACAGTGCCCCCAAAACAAATTTAAAAAGATGTTAATATTTGTTTAGGGGGTGTTTGATGAATGAGTTCAGTTTAAATTGAGTTGAGATTTTTAAGTTTGTATAATAATTTTTGTTGATTTTTTCAGAAAAATAAAAAAAAATTTAAAAAAAAATAAAAAATATAATAAAAAAATATAATTTAATTTAAAATAAGTTAACCAATAAAGGCTGAGTTTGGGGCATGAGTTTGAACTGATAGTTTTCAGTTCAAACTAAACTTGTTCAGTTTGGGGCATGAGTTCAGCTTGAACTTGTTACTGAACCGTTATACAGTATCTGAACAAACTGCACTGTTGTTGCCAGTTGACGCCCACTGTTGTTCAATTTGGTGGGGAGGGACGGAGGGAGGGAGCCAGAGAGAGAGAGAGAGCATGAGGTAGAGAGAGATAAGCTGAAAAAAAAAAAAAAAAAAACCCACATCTCAGGTGGACTTCGTTCACCTATTTGCCGGCATGGTGGCTGTTAGGGGCCGGTGGGTGGGAGGGGGGGAGGGAGCCAGAGAGAGATAGCTAGAGAGAGAGAGAGCATGAGGAAGAGAGAGAAAGAAGGTGAAAACAAAAAGTTACTTTTGTGATGGTGGACTTTGTTTGGTACATGAAGCATGCCAAGGCTGTTGGGGGCCGGTGGGTGGGAGGGGGGGAGGGAGCCAGAGAGAGATAGCTAGAGAGAGAGAGAGAGCATGAGGAAGAGAGAGAAAGAAGGTGAAAAAAAAATTGACTTTTGTGATGTGGACTTTGTTTGGTACATGAAGCATGCCAAGGCTGTTGGGCGCCGGTGGGTGGGAGGGGGGGAAGGAGCCAGAGAGAAATAGCTAGAGAGAGAGAGAGAGAGCATGAGGAAGAGAGAGAAAGAAGGTGAAAAAAAATTTGACTTTTGTGATGGTGGACTTTGTTTGATTATAATTTTTCTTCAATAAAATAAATAAATTTAGTTGATAATATGAAAAAAAGACAGTAGTTGAGGTGGAAAAATTCCATTTAGTTGGAGTTTAGATAAATTATTAAATACAAAAGGTAAAAAATTTGGTTAACTCAATTTTTATACATCCAAACAAGGCCCTTGTTTTTTTAAAACTTTTTAACTTAAACTTTTTCACCAAATATCCAACTCAAACTAAACTTTTTTATCTCAAACTTTTCACCAAACACTCACTTTTTAAACTCAACTTAACTTAACTCAAACTAAACTTAAAAATATCAACTTGAACTTGTGCACCAAACAGGCCCAAAGTCTTAATTTTCTCGGATAATTAATTTCATTGGTCCACGCAAAATTACAAGGCACGAAATACAGTCCACATCTTGACGTCAATATCATGCTAGCGCCTAGGGACATGTAGATCCACACGGCACAATTATCAAGAATAATTACATGTGATTCACCAAGAAATAAATAATAATAATTTAAACGTGATCACAAAAATAATAGTAAAATATAATTAAATGGCAGACTTTTAGTTAATAAGACAAAAATACGAGAAAGAAAAAAAAATGTTTCTGGTCGTAGAACGTTAAAATGGCCGGACCAAAACAAAGTGTAGTGGTTCAAAATTCAAAGATGAAAGTAACATGTGCTTATCAAAAAGATGAAAGTGACATTTTTCGGTCTCGATCCATTTTCGGAGTTATTTACCTAGGGGACCTAACTAATAACCTAGTATTTGTCTTCAGTGGAGATATGTTACAATTTGTGACCTTTTTTTTTTGTATTATAATTCTTAGATATGTTACAATTTGTGAAATTTTTTTATTTTTTATTATTATATATTTATATATATATATTTATTTTTTTTGCATGTGGGTTTGGTTTCATTTGGTTTGTTATTTTAAGCAGCAAATTCTGTTTGGATCGTATATTGATTTTTAAAAATGAAAATTTTCTTGTTCAAGAATGAGGTGGTGTTTGAATATATAAAAAAATTTCTTCTTTAAAAATAAAAAGTTATTGAATTGGGAAAAAAAAATATTGAGAGTAGTGTATTGTGAGAAAACTTTAAAAATATTCCTTTTCCTTTAAAAAAAAATACTGTATAAAGTAAGTTTAAAAATAAAATAATTTTTCTTTTTCAAAATGAGAGGATGATGGAAAAGTTGATACAAGTATTTTTTTTACTAAAATTTTCCAATTTATGAATTTAGATATGTCATCAAAATATAAGATAAATATTTAATTTGATACGTCATTTTTATATTTTTCAAGCCGGGAAAACTATAAAAATCAAAGCCAGTTATATTCAAAGGGGAAAAAAAACTTAGGTACGCATCATATTTCGCGTTTTACCTTTGCTCGCTTAGGAGTAGCAGTAATTAACTTTAATATTCATGTGCGTCTTCTATTTTTGACTTTCATCCTCTATCCTTTTAATACTTTGGCGAATTGTCTTATACACATAAATATCAGTAATTAATTTCCCTTTTGTCAATAATCTGGATAAAATTATTAGTTTGCACCGCATTTGTTGACATTTTAAAAGATAGAGAGAGAGAATTAAAAATCCATTAGGTTAATTGTTAAAGCACGATACCTTTTGAGATTTTCGTCCTTCTAGGTCTTATAAGAAGAGTTGCAAGTTCATTGATAGCTGGAGCAAAATTTGACTGCTCCTGAATTAGAAAAGAAGATTAAACAAATAAAATAATTTGAGAGCATTAAAACACAAGAAAACTTTAATAATAATAAATTAAAACCAGAGTCATGTACATGATTGTCTCAAGATTTTTTATTGAAAATTGTGTATTTCTCTTACCTCGGGAAGTTAAATGCCTTTAAATAATCATGTTTATCTCTTGATTTTCCTTTTTTGAAAAGACCTTAATGTGTTCATTGTGCTCCCAATCTTGGTGCTCCGGATTTTGATTTTCTACGTCTTGGTGTTCCGCATACTCTAAATGCTCAACAATCCAAACCTCGTAATAAAAAAATAATTTTACCTGTTTAGCTATAGTCCGGATGCTTTAGAGATTTTCGTCGTTATACTTATCAAAAGAAGAACATAAATGAGTGGCCAGTTTATTTGTTTATTTATTTATTTTGAATTTAGAGATGAGAGATTCAAACTCTTTATTATATGGTGGAGTTAAGTATGAAATTATCACTAAACTGCAATCACGATTGATGAGTTTATTGATTTGCTTTCTCTTCTCCATTTTTCCCATTCCTCAATTATTTTTATCCCTTTACTCACTGAAGCGTTATTTTATTAGCATCTTTAGTAACGTAAGGTATAAACATAATCAATAATTGATTTGAGCTTCATTTATCTTTTTACTTTTTTGAATTTTAGTATCATTCTCACTTTATTACTTAAATTTTAAAAACTTTTACTTCTTGAATTTTGAAGTAGTCCCACTTAACTTTTTAATTAAAATTTTGAGTAGATATAATAATAAAAAGAAAAGCGATATATATTAGTCTCACTAAACCCCGCATGTTAGGATTTTTATTAAAAAGAAACTGAAAATGATCATATGACTGCACTTCACTCCATTTTTTTGGCCGATTTCTAACAAAAATACTAACAGAGGAGGTTCATTGGGGGGTTTTTAGTGGAACAAATTCAAAATTCAAAGGATAAAGTGAGAGTTTTAGGGAGAGTTTGGTGTTATGGTTTAAATCAACATTTTCAAACTTTTTTTTGTCTTTTTCCCAAAAAATTTTTGTCTTTTTCTCAAAAAGTTTTTTATCTTTTCTGAAAATTCAAAAAAAATTTTTATTGAAATTTAAAAATTTCAACTCAAACTCATTCACCAAACAAACCCTTAAAATACAAGTGGGAAGGATGTTAAAGTTTGGAGAGTATAGAAGGGAAGGTTTTTTTTTTTTTTTGTCCTCCTACTATTATGATTCCCCAAATTTAAGTTGATTCAAGTTGTTCCAAGGATAAGTCACTGAATGACTAGTGGTAAGCCACCGGATGATTCTAGCATTTGTTGGTGGTTACCCAAGTGTCTGCTGTGAGCTGTCTGGCAATCACCCACCGGGTGACCATTCGTCACTCACTGGATGACTCTGGTGACTATTTTAAATCCATTAATGTAGGAGTACCTTGGTTACCAAAGAAAATTGAGAGGACAAGTATTGTGTAAAAGCATAAATATCATGTATCAATCAATGTTTATTCTTGATCTTTCATAACAAAATCTAACCATTTCTTACTTTCTTTTACCTTATTCTCTTGATGACTATGAAAAGCTTGGCATGTCAAGCGCAACCGAGACTCTCTGCGGGCAAGCATTTGGTGCAAGACAATACCACATGATGGGAATTTACCTGCAACGATCATGGATCGTCGACTTCATCACCGCAACAATAATGATCCCTATTTTCTTATTCACCACGCCCCTCTTGAAGCTGCTTGGCGAGCAAGCAGACATAGCTGTCGTGGCGGGGGAAATCTCCCTGTGGTGCATACCCTATCTGTACACCTTCGTCTTCAGCCTTACCATCCAGATGTACCTCCAGGCTCAGCTCAAGAACCTGATTGTCGGTTGGCTCTCTGCGACGTCCTTCGTCTTGCACTTGGTGATGTCGTGGATTTTGGTGTACAAGCTCGAGTGGGGAGTTGCCGGTGCGCTGTTGGCGATGAACGTCTCCAGCTGGATGTCCGTGATTGGAATGTTTGTGTATATTTGGGGAGGTTGGTGTCCCGATACTTGGAAGGGATTCACTTTTGCTGCCTTTTCTGATATGTGGCCTGTTATAAAGCTATCCATATCTTCTGGTGTTATGGTGTGGTAAGTACTCCGAACTTTCTCCAACTTTTGTTTTTCCTTTTTTCCAAGTAATCTAATTTTGTTCTATGCTTTCAATTCTGTTAACATTTCTATCATATAATACTAGTATGGATCCATTAAGTAATTAGACAGAATTTATTCCTGTGTCACTGAAAGATAATACTTTAGCCCTGGCCCATGTCAAGGGGATGATTTTTCCATTAAAAGAGTGGTCATAAACTCGCTCTCATACTTATAATGTTGTAACTCGTTTAAAATATCTTAAAAAATATGTCACGTCCTTTAGTGGAATTAATTAATGATGCAGTATAAAAATAGAATAATTAAGGGATTATTCGAATTTTAAAAGTTTATTTTTTATTCAATAATTTTCAGTTATTTTTTACGAATCAACGAATTTGTGTGTGTTTTATCACGCTTCCGCTACATAAAGTACTTTATTAGACGAAATAAATCGTAATATTTTATTATCTCCTTCATCATTTATTAGGTTCATTGGCGTTTCCCTAGTGTTTGTACTTTTTATAGCTTTTTGTTTTTTCACAAGTAGAAAAAAGTTGGTGTTTCATCTTTATGACTGAAAAATCTCATGCCTTCTAACATTTCATTGTATTTTATCTTCTTCTTGTTTGTTTGTTTGTTTTTTTTTTTTTTTGGTTAATAACAGTTTAGAGTTATGGTACAACTCTATTCTGGTGCTTTTAGCAGGATACATGGAAAATGCAACAGTTGCCATCTCTGCCTTTTCTATCTGGTAACATCCTTTAATTCTTCTGTAGTTATTTATAATTAAGTTGCTGTTTGTTTTTAAGTTATATTAATCAGATTGTCAAAGTACTTTAACCCACTTCTATGTTTTGCAGTCTCAATATCTGTGCATGGGAGTTTATGATTTGCCTTGGCTTCTTAGCTGCTGCTTGGTATGCATATTTCTGCCCTTTTACTGATAAATTAGGAGTTTTACTTATGACAAACAAGTATTACACCTTCTAAAGATCGTTACTATAGAATAAATGTCGTGTTACACTCTTTAATTTTACATATTACGGAATGAGAGAAGCCTTTCAGAAGAACCGAGGAGTAACCTTCTTTTTTGGGCAGCGTTCGAGTATCGAACGAGTTAGGGAGAGGAAATGCCAAAGCTGCGAGGTTTGCCATAAAAGTTATCCTCAGCACTTCAATTGCGATCGGAGTGATCTTTTGGATTCTGTGTTTGGTATTTGGTCGTAAGATTTCCTACCTGTTCACTGATGACGAGGAAGTCGCAGATGCCGTATCCGATCTCTCTGTTCTGCTTGCTTTCTCCATCTTGCTAAACAGCATCTATCCAGTTCTTTCAGGCAAGTAACAGTAAAACCTTAGAGGCTGTTTGTTTTGTATGCTTGAGTTGGAATTTTTCAGTTGTTTTCATTGAAGTCGATTTGAGTTTTAAAATTGTGCCTTTAGTTAAAAATAAATGGTTTGGAGTTGAAGAGTTAAAAACTTGAAATGTGTTCCCAAAAAAAAAAAAAAAAAAAAATTGTCAATATAAATCTTGTTTTATTCCCCTTAAAATTCTATGCAGCTTAGAAAAATCATCTTATTTTGACTTAAAATTATAAAATTATGATGAGTTTTTTGAGGAAAAGGAAAACAACAATTGGAATTATTTAGTTGAAGTGAACCAACCAAATGCATATTTAATCTTAAGTGATTCATTTGTCATATAAAATTAGTGTTACTTCTTTTAGATAACACTGATGGAAAATCATATAATTTATTTTTCCTACTTTTGTCAATAATCTGAATTTGGAGATTGTTGTAAATTTAAAATATATATATATATATATATATATATGTTTTGCAGGTGTGGCTGTTGGTGCTGGTTTACAAGGCACCGTTGCAGTTGTGAACATTTGCTGCTATTATGTGATCGGGATACCCTTGGGATGTGTGCTTGCTTATGTGGCTCATCTTGAAGTAAAGGTAATTTTTTTTTTTTCTTTTTTATACAACATTAAATTAGATAGAAGGAGATATTTCTTTTGTCCTCTCTATTCTGAAGTTTTTAACTGTGTATACTGAGTTCCTTGTTATTTTGTAGGGATTGTGGATTGGAATGTTGTGTGGAGTCTTGGCGCAATCAATTGTGCTTTTGTACATCACATGGAAAACAGATTGGGAACGCCAGGTATGTGACGTTAAATTTCCGTTCTTCACCATAGGGTATAGAAGTGAGAAGTGTAAAATAATATTTATACAACTTTACAATAACATTAAAATACTGTAAACGAAAAAACGTCATAGTTTTGCTGAATAAATATTATGTTACACCTACCATTTCTAAATTTTATTGTCTCTCAGAGAGGACCATATAAAATCTATACGTATATGTTGTGTGTTTTTGTGAAGGGTGCTGTCATATGATAAAATCATACAGAACTAAATGATCTCCACATGACAGAATAAAGAAATTACAATAATAATCATTATTTGGATATATTGCTCATTTAACTTATAAATTGTTAAATTTGTGCAAATTTGATCCCTAATCTTTTTTTCGTAGCTACAATTCCGTAAACTATAAAAATATTGCTATAATAATCCTTTCCGTTAATTTTTTGATACAATCTGTTAGTCAAAAAGTAATACTAACTACAGATTCCGTCTAAAAATTAATAGAAATGATTACTATAGCAACATATTTAAATAATTTAGGGACATTTTAGCTTCCAAGAAAAAAAAAAAAAAAGAATATGAACTAAAGTGACACAAATTTAAAAATATTAGGACCAACTTAACAATTGACTCTAATTATTACTCAGTTGAAAATTACAATCGTAGATTAATTTCTCATTTTTTGAAAATACATATAGGTGAATAAGGCGTCAGAACGACTCAATAAATGGTTCTTGAAACCTTCAGATGAACTCAACTAGAATGCTCCAAGCTCCAACATATGCGTATGCTTGAACATGTATGAGAAGCTCCAACATTGACAGCTGCAAGGAAACCTTATCTACTACTGAAAAGTTCAATTTTGACCTCTCTAACAACCATGAATCTTTTGTTGTTGTTTTTGTTATTTTCGATTAGAAGTGAGTTTATTAGTGGGAAAGAGAGAATGAGAGGTATTTACAAGAAAGAAGAGGGGAATGAGAGGAAGTTGTGATTGGAAATTGTAGTGATTTTTTGGGGTGGTTATTTTTTGAATAAAACAGTTGTAATATTTTTATATGCTTAATTTTGATGATGTCCCTGATACTATGGGATGGTCTAATTCATGCCTGCATGTTTCTCAACTTTCATTTTTTTTTTCAAAGTAATGTTTTTCAATGTTAGAAAATTAGAGTGACACTATAATTTTTGCCACTAATAGTACGTTTACTAAACCATAAAATAATATAATGGGATTAGAAAGTAAATTAATGTAATAGGAAGGAAGATCATTGATTTTTTTTTCTAATATTTACTTGTCTATTGGATGATGTAAAGTGAAACAATTTCTTTTGTAGTGTTTACTAATCTTTGTAATGTTAATCTTATTAATATAATTACTAAAATATCCTTTTACATACTAAAAAACATCAGTACATGAAAACTTATTAAGGGTATACAAATAAATTTGATATATAATCCCTTTAATAACGAATCAATACCAAGGGGATGTAAGGATTGACATTCTATTTCTTCATTCACTATATTATGTAAGGCCTACTAAAATCTCATTCTTCATTTTATAAGTAAATACATGATTAAGTGGGAAAGAAAATGCTATACAAAGCGGCACCTTTTTGCTGATTTTAGTAATAAAATTATGTAAGATGAAGTTAAAGTAAGTTGACTTTTATATTAAGGGTGCGCCTGGTCTACTTGCTTGAGGTATATTTTATAAAATTACAACTTTAAAAATTGAAATTAGCAAAATAACATTTTTTTCATTTTAACATAGGAATAATGGTCTTAAAAACTGGCCGTCTTGATCGTTCTTGGTCGTTCTGAGGTCATTTTGCTAATAAAATTTTTTGGAAGACTACTTAGCAAACAAAAGAAAGTATTTTAGAGTTATTTTGCTAATTGACTCCCGGTTAGGAATATAATTTTTAGATTCTAATTAGTTGACTTTTCAAATATTGGTTATAACTTTTGTTGATTAAAAAAAATAAAAGAAAAACACTAAGATGAAAATTTTTGACTCCAAACCTGAGAGCCAAACTGATAACTCTATGAGGTGTTTGGTATGGGATAATCTTTTATAAATGAATAGGAATCTTAAGATTATCATGTTTGTTATAAAGTTATCTTATTTTAAGATACCTGGGAATTTGAAACCCATGGGTTTCAGATACCCTTAAAAAGGGGTAATCTGAAACCCACCTCCCTCCTTAGGTTTCAGATTACCCCTTATCTAAATACCATGGTAATCTTAAAATTTAAATAATTTAGACACAACTATCATTTTAATTTTTAAAATTTAACTTTAAAAACCAAACACTATAATATAATATTCTTAAGAATTTGATTACTTTAAAAAGATTGTCAGATATCTGATTATATTTGATTACTTTCAACCAAACACCCCCTATAAAATAGAGTTATTTTACCTTTTTTGTACATGTAAATTGACTAAATTCTTGAGCATTTTAATAAATTTTAGATTAATTTAATTTAATTTTACATAATTTTAATTTAGATTAATTTATTTTGATTTTACGTAATTTGATTCAATTTTGTTTATTTAGTTTAATATTAACTTCAATATATTGTTATTAATTTACACCTCTAAATAATTAATTTTATCATTTATATATGATAATGAGGTGAGAATTGGCAAAGTAGAAATTTTGAACTTAAACGGGGACAAAACGGTCATCAAATTAGCCTAACTATGATTAAAAATTCGAATATAAAAATTCGAATTATATTCATCACGGGCCAGAAAGCGCTACCTGTCCTACTACAGCAGTGCTTGAAATCTACTGATGCGTGTTCCATCGTGCTTGCGTGATCTCGCCTCGCTTGCATGCCAAGAAGCCGCCACGTGCCTAGTGGGCTCCACACGGGGAATTGTCTCACACCACCTTTCAGCTGCAAAGATAAAGGAAAAAAAAATTAAAACCAAAGTGGGCCCACGCTGCAGCAAAGAAAGGAAAAGAAAAGATAAAAAGAAAAAGAGAAAGAAAAAGAAAAGAAAAAAAGAGAGGTCTGGAGTGGGTGGAGCGTTCGAACGGGGAGCTGGGCTGGAGGACGTGGAACAGAGGCCAAAAAACCAGAGAGAAGAAGAGAGAAACTGAAAAAGAAAAAAAAAAAAAAAGAAGAAAAATAGAAAAAAGCAAAAAAATAGTAGTGTATGATTTTTAGGTTTAGGATTTTGTTATTTTTAGTCCGTTTGGTGAAACGGTTTGAGTTAAAATTTTTAAATTTGAGTTGGTTGACTTTTTAAAAACTAGTTATAATTTTTATTGATTTTTCAGAAAAAGACAAAAACTGAGATGAAAAAGTACAGTTTAATTTGAGTTGAACCGTTTCACCAAACAAACATAAGTTTTAAGACTTTATTCTCAATAAAATTTCAAGGGAGATGTCATTTGAAGTGCAGAGAGGAGGAAATGAGAAATTTGGAGAAAACTTGAAGGATTGTGGGAACATCCATGAGCTTTTTTCTTCTCATATTTCATCTCTTTTATTTTTGTAATTTGATGATGTTGAATCCTTAATTTACTTAATTTTGTGTTTATTTTTATTTATGGGAATTCTACAGTTTGTTTGTTTTAGGGTTTGATATAATATTGCTTGAACTATGTTTTGATGATTTAGTTTATTATTAATCTAATTTTATTTCAATTCATTTATGTTCTTTATACTTAATGCCTCTAGTTTATTTTTCTAAATAAATTAGTTGACTTTGATGTATGGAATTGGCACTTGCGAAATGGAATTTCATATGTCGGATTTGAGATACACAACCTAAGTAGTATGAGTTTGGGAGGCCGGTAGTACTTGGGTAATCGCATTTGTGGACTGATCTTCATGAATATTTGTGCATTTTAGTTGATAGGAATGTCAATTTTAGGTGTTCATGCATATAATCTCATTTGACACTCGGGAGAGGTATTGAGGTTAGATTAGAGCCATTGATTAATGAATTTGATGAAGTTTATTAACAATTGCTAAATCGGATAAGCATAGGAATAGTAGAGTGAAATCAATTCAGTAATACCTTGCTTGTGTCTTTTTATTCATTCGGTTTTGTTTGGTCATTTTAGTTTACTTGATTTATTTTAATTTACATTTTCGTTATTTTTAAATTGGTTGTTCATATAATCTTAACGTTAACGAAATTCGATAGTTAACTTAAAATTAAACACAATTCTTGTGAGATCGACAGTCTTACTTATCACTTTATCAATATGTTATTGGTCAAATACTATTTGAGATATCAAAATTAGATGGAAGATATCAATGTATTGAACAACTTGTCTAATAATCTAATTCTGTGTTTGACTTTAGTAACCAAATCATCATCTTTAGCTCCTCCAATGACAATTCACTTTATCACGTGCTCTTAGCAAAAAATTAAAAAATTAAAAAATTAAAAAATAAAAGGAAAAAAAATTAAAAAATTCACATGCATGGTTTGATTTTCGAAAATTAAAAAATAAGATTAAAGATATAAAATACTATAGATTTTAGATACATAATCTCTTTAAGATGAAAAATGGATATCTACTATCCATATAGAAGTGTGGATGTTTGGAGGATATTTTTGCACTTCCACCACAAAATACCAAAAAAAAAAAAAAAATCTTCTAACTTTCCTTGCCACATGTTTGCATATCAATGATGTTTGTTGTGTTTCGTTTAGTTTTTTGTTTAGTTTTTTTCTTTTTCTTTTTATGTTTTTCTACTTAAATTCACACATAAGTATATACTTGTTTTAAGTCACCTGCTATGCACATAGGGAATAAAAGTTTGTAGGTTTTTTTTTACGTGAATAAAAAAGGATCTGGGGATGACCCTATCATTTTTAGGTTTTTAGTCCTACAGGCAGGAACCTCTGTCACTAAGTATGACAGAGACTGATTCTTTATACTAGTCTCTCTCAGTCGGTCATATCGGGCCTATTCTGCCATCACCAAACCATACTTCAACAGTCAAAGCTGGAGCGAGACCTAAGGGGAGACAATGGGAATTGAACCCTGATAGACGAAAGGGATAAGCCTATCAAAGGCACCCACCCCTTTGTCAATCCATCCACCCCTGTGGGTGTATAAAATTTTGTACGTTGAATCCATGTGATAAAGTTTTGATTACAATACTATTATTTTCCTAGTTTATTTAATAATATTGGAAGTCTTAACTGGTCATTAACATGCAGTAAATCACTACAAAAACATCGCGCAATAATATTTCTTATTTTTTTCATAAAAAAACTACAGGATATTGTTAAAACTCATAATAAAAAATACAAATATTCATTTAAAAATTACACATACATGTTTATTAATATCTATTTTTATTAGTTCAACAATAGCATCCCATAATAATAGTCCAAAACCCTTCTAAAAAAAAATCCATTAAAAAAGATATGAAAATTTTAGATGGCTGAAAGGAACAAACAATAGAGGCAAATTTGAAAAACAGATGCAATGAAAAAATGTATTTAAAAAAATATAAATTTTAGTCAAAATATCTGCTTTGGTTGATTATTTTCTATATATAAGTAGAAAATACTTAAAAAATGATTTTGGACGCACAAAATCAAATATAAGAGTCAGTTGGGGTATATGAGAAGAAGAAAAGTTTAAATAGAGACATATACGAGGAAAATATGTTTCAATAGAGCAATTAAAAAAATACTTATAAAAGTCAAATTTAATAATAAGATAAAATTTTTTGAAAATTGTAAGAAAAGTTGTGTAAGTGGCGACAGATTATGGGTAAATTATTTTATTATGAACAAATTAAAAAGAAGAAATAATTTAATTATATATAAGATTTAACAGCACAAGAAAAAAATTTACAAATAGAAAAAGCTACCGAAAGAGAGGGAAGAGAGGGGGGGGGGGGGGGGTGTTGGGTGGGGGTGGGGAACAAAACGGTTAAAAGAAAAAAGTGTAAGTTACATGGTGGAAGAAGACAAAATATTACACAGGATTAGGGTTAAGCCTTAAGGGGAATAAGAAAAAAAGCAGGAGAGAGAGACAGGGCGAAAAAGAAAACCGAAGACACTAAAAGACAAAATACATAGACAAAATTTTTGAATAATACTCCAAAAGACAACTGAATTTAGATGGTTGGTTTCTCAATTTGGATCACAATTTATAATTTAAATTTTTAATTTTTTTAAAAAAAGTCAATCTTAATTTAATTATTTATATAGTTTTATAACTCAAATTTTAAAAGCTCAAATTATATATATATATATATCCAATGAGATTATTATTATTATTTTCATAAATTATATATAATTTCGAGACGGACGAAATAAACTTTATATTGGATTTTTTTTTTTAAACACATTTCAAGTTTTTTCATTTTTTAACTCCAGTAATTCAAACGCTTCACCAAACACATAATTCAATTCAAACCAAATACTATAATCCAAACCTTAACATCAAACGTTAATATAGTTACTAGGTGGAGGCGCGTGCTTCGCATGCATGAGCACGCGTGGATATTCATGTGAATCTCAAGGTGATTTGACATGATTTTAGTTTTACCACAAACATAATTATACATAGGAAAACATCAAGTATAATTAGAAGACAAATTAATAAGCTCAGTACAGTTAGTATAAGGACTATAGCAAATTTCTAATAGAAAAAATCATGAAACAATACATAACAATAATGGACTATCAAATACAACAGAATAAAAAAAGAAATTCTATCAAAATCTCGATATCAAACGTGCAAATATGGTGACTAACTGAATCATTCAATTGAAAAGTCAAAAGTAATAAAGTCACAATAGAAATAACCATGAGTGAACATAGTATAAAAACCTCTAATACTGCCTTCTTCCTTGAGCCGACATGAGTGTTGCGTCCCTAACTCTTACGTACTTGCTTTTTGTGGAGCATTTGAAACTGATAGACTATAAACTACATGAAATTAGCATAGCCATATATTAATTTATTGAAATATAAAACTATTATTGACCCACTTTCTAACAGCTTAAACTTTTAAAAGAATTGATAAACTAATATGATATTAGAGCAGAAGGTCTTAAGTTCAAACCCCTACAATTGTACTATTTAACCCCTTTATTATCATTCCGTGTTAGGTCTTTAATATATTTTGGACTTCTTATAATTTGTATTGTACTTTCAAATTTAATATTTGTCCGTACGTTCATCCATTGTCTGGCTTGCAAGTGAGAGGGAGTGTTGAAATATAAAACTATTATTCACTCACCTCCTAACAGCTTAAACTTTTGGGAGAATTGGTAAACTAACATAACTCAGCAAAAACACAGCTTAGCAAAGTTCCACAAGTACCTGTATGGACAGAGTCATAGAAAGGCCTATATTGGTACAAGCTCTACGCTAACTCCATATAAACATGCACTATATTGAAACCCAAAACAGAGTGGTTACGTGAGCTACTCAAAAACAGACGAAGAAAAATTACAAGAGAAAAATCACTCACGTTATTAGCAAGTAAAATACATATGCATTCAGTACCATTCATTTAAAAACGAGACTTTCATCTTAAAGTCATTAAGAATAAGGGAAAAGTACGTTCACTCCAATTTTTATTAGTACATATGCACCAAATAAGTATCAATGAACTCAACGAATTGATTATCATTATATAGCAAGTAGCAAAATAAGTTCGAGACTTCTTTTTTTTCACAAACATATTTGCAGTTTTATATATCATATAACTTTTTTTCCCCGCAGTAATGTTCACAATCCATATATTCGCTTAATATCAGATAGTTCTTAATAGGAAGAACATAGGAAGGATATAGTGAAGTTAAGACCCTAGAGCCTTGTTTGTTTGTGTCTTTTTATTCATTTGGTTTTGTCTGGCTATTTTAGTTTACTTTATTTAGTTTAATTTGTATTTTTGCTATTTTTCAATCAGTCATTCAAATAATCCTGGCGTTAACGAATTTCGATAATTAACTTAAATTTAAATGCAATAATTGTGGGATCAACAACCTTATTCATCTTATATACTTATCCGACTTGTGCACTTGCGAGATTTCACGCAACAGTAGTCCTTTTGTTTTAGTAAATTTTATCATGTATTTCAAAATACCCTTTTGTAAAGAATAAAACAAAAATTGTAAAGATTGAGTTTTAAAAAAACAAACAAACAAACAAATGTACGTACGTAAGTTCAAAACCACGAGGAATGAGCGAGTTTTGGAGCTGAGAATTGGAGGAAGGAAAACGAGAATGCCAATCAAAAAAATGAGAGGAATAGAAGCTTGAGTGAATCTTGACCATTTTTCTACATTGTCTGTAAAACTCGAAAGCTTACATATTAATTTTTAGCATAGGACGTTATGATGGATGATAGAACTTAAATTAAGCAAGCTATAATGATCTTTTTTTTTTTTTTTTTTAATGTAGTTATGTTACAGGTGTGAAGGTCAGAAACTCAATACGCTTGAGAGAATTCAAATCTAAAGAGGATAAGTATTAAGGATTTGGTATTAAAGAATGTGATGTTATATTCAAACAACATTACGATTAGGAAAACGTTCTAATTAGACCAAGACCAACTTTTCTTCAACAAAGTTGTAGATTTTTCGTTATCTTTCCAAAGCCATTTAAAAAGTGTAATTCTAATATCAGAGTAGAACCTTATGGCCCAAATACTAAAAGAGGTGGGGCAGCCATAAATTTCCTCTTTATTCCACACACAAAAAAAAAAAAGACAGAGGGTAGGGGCACGGTGCTTGGAAGCCAGGGCCGCAGTGCCCAGTGAGGGCCGCAGTGCCCGGCACTAGAGAAAAAAAAAAAGGGATGCGTAAGTGTCATGTCTTTCACTCTTAGGGCATTCCCAACAATCTCCCACTTGCCCTAAGTTAGTAAATGTGTCATGTGCCTCATCCTCATCGCCTTTACATGCCTTTCAAAGATTTTGGCCGCTAAATTCTTAGTAAAGGGATCAGTAATGTTGTCTTCGGATGTGATCTTACATACATCCACTAGTCCATCCTCCATGTACTCTCTAATTATATGGTATTTCCAATCTGTGTTTGGTCCTTCTATGGTGCCTCGATTCCTTTGTATTGGTAATAACCGCACTGTTATCACAATAAAGTGTGATAACCTTGTCAATATCCGGAACGACTTCAAGGTCTTCAAAGAACTTGCGGAGCCAACCGCTTCTTTAGAAGCCTTAGCCGAAGCCACATACTCCACTTCCATCGTAGAGTTAGCAGTGCAACCTTGTTTCATACTTCTCCACACAATGACACCTCCTCCAAGTAGGAATACAGATCCTGTCGATTTTCTTGAATCCCTACAAGTTTCGAAGTCTGAATCCGTATATCCTACAAGTATTAGGTCCCCTGCAGAATATACCAGCATATAGTTTCTCCCTCTCTTAAGATACTTGAGTATATGCTTTACGGCTTGTCAATGCTTAGTATCGGGGTTCGACTGATATCGACTCACTATACCCACTTCATAACAAATATCCGGGCAAGTGCAAAGCATAGCATACATGAGACTACCCATAGCTGATGCGTAAGGGACCTTACTCATACGCTCTCTTTCTTCCAATGTCTTGGAACAGTCATCCAATGAAAGAGTCAAACCTGTAATAGAAGGTTGAGCACCTTTCTTTGCCTCTTACAATGCAAACTTTTCAATTATTTTATCTATGTATGAAGCTTGGGATAAAGCTATCATTTTGTTCCTTCGATCTCTAAAGAGACGAATTCCTAGAACATAATTAGCTTCTCCCAAGTCGTTCATGTAAAACTATTGAGACAGCCAAAGTTTGACTGATAATAAGTTCCCTACATCATTCGCAATAAGTAGTATATTATCAACATAGAAAACTAAAAAGACCACCTTCCCGTCTTTTATATGTTTATAAACACAAGGTTCATCAACGTTCTGCTCAAAACCGAAGGTTTTGATCGCTTGATCAAATCTTTGGTTATATGAGCGGGATACTTGCTTAAATCTTTGGATTTAAGCAACTTGCAAACTTTTCTTCTCTTAGTCTTTCACCACAAACCCGTCGGGTTATACCATATAGATACTCTCATTAAGATGGACATTCAAGAATGCTATCTTGACGTCCATTTATCAGATCTCGAAATTGAGAGTTGTAGCAATGGAGAGAAGAATGCGAAAAACTTTACCATCGCAATAGGCGAAACGGTTTTGTCATAGTCAACGCTGGCCTTTTGTGTGTATCCCTTTGCTATAAATCTAGCCTTGAAAGTTTTAACTTTCCCTTCGGCATTCCTCTCTTGTAAACCCACTTACACCCAATGGGCTTCATCCCTTCAGGTAGGACTACAAGTTTCCATACGGAATTGGATTTCATTGAATCCATCTCATTGTTCATGCTCTATTTTCAGAGCTTAGTATCAACATCATTCACAGCTTCACCGTAGGTAATTAGGTCATCATTATTTTCATGAGCTTCAGCTTGGTAAACTTCAGCATCATACATGAAGAAACTTGGTTTTCTAGAAACTCTCCCACTACGTCGAAGCTCCCTATATTGTAGATCGTTTGCGGGTCTTTCACTAGAACTTGGACTAGGATCCAAGACCGAAACTTGTGGAACAATTTTTTCACCTGATAATTCCTCTAGCACCACTTTACTTCGAGGCATAAAGTCATTCATGTAACTTTCCTCAAGGAAAGTCGCATGGGTACAATGACTTTTTGTTCATTCGGGTTATAAAATAGACCTCCTTTAGTTCCCTTAGGATACCCTACAAACATGCATAATTCCGAATATGTTTCCAACTTCTTCGCATCCCCATCCAATACATGTGTCGGGCATCCCTTAGGAATTAGTTTTTATTTTTAATTTTAGACTCTATTTTTGACAAATTTCAAGGGATATGGCATTTGAAGAACAAAAGGTGGAGATAAGAAATTGATGAAAAACTTGAAGTTTTGTGGAAAAAATCATTGAGGTTTTAATTCCCTTTCCTTATCTCTTTTATTTTTGTAGTTGGATGATGCTTGAACTTTTGATTTGCTTAATTTTGTGTTTATTTTCATTTATAGATATTGTGTAGTTTGTTGGTTTTAGGGTTTGATGTAGCTCTACTTGCACTATATTTTGATGATTTAGCTAATTGTTAATGAAATCTCTATTCAATTTATTTGTGTTTTTCTATGCTTAATGTTTCTAATTTGTTGGAAAATAAATTAGTTGATTTGATCTATGAATTTTTATGCTTGGGAGAGATTAATTCATTTATAGGTTTGAGAAATACAATCTTAGTTGTTGTTGAGTTCGGGAGGCCGATGATACTTTGATAATCATATAAGGGTGTGCTTAATGAATGTGTAGGTAGATAAGTTAGATAGGGATATCAATTTGGACACTTATTCATATAATCTCATTTGACACTTGAAAGAGGTAGTGAGGTTAATTTTGAGCCATTGATTAATAAATTGATTAAGACTAGTTAGCAATTTCTTAATAGAAAGAACATAGGAAGGATATAGTGAAGTTAAGACCCTAGAGCCTTGTTTGTTTGTGTCTTTTTATTCCTTTGGTTTTGTTTGTTCATTTTAGTTTACTTTATTTAGTTTAATTTGCATTTTTGCTATTTTTCAATCAGTCATTCAAATAATCCTAGTGTTAATGAATTTCGGTAATCAACTTAAATTTAAATGTAATAATTGTGGGATCAACAACCTTACTCATCTTATATACTTGTCCAACTCGTGCACTTGTGAGATTTCACGCAACAATAGTCCTTTTTTTAGTAAATTTTATCATGTATTTCAAAATACCCTTTTGTAAAGAATAAAACAAAAATTGTAAAGGTTGAGTTAAAAAAAAACAGACAAACAAATGTACGTACGTACGTTCAGAACCACGAGAAAAGAGCAAGTTTTCGAGTTGATATCTGGAGGAAGGAAAACGAAAATGCCAATCAAAAAATGAGAGGAATAGAAGCTTGAGTGAATCTTGACCATTTTTCTGTATTATCTGTAATACTCGAAAGCTTATGTATTAATTTTTAGCACAAGACGTTGTCATGGATGATAGATCTTAAATTAAGTAAGCTATTTGATCTTGTTTGTTTGTTTGTTTGTTTTTTTTTTTAATAGTTATGTTACAGTTGTGAAAGTCAGGAACTCAATACGCTCGAGAGGATTCATATCTAAAGAGGCCAAGTATTAAGGAATATGATGCTATATTCAAACAACATTATGATTAGGAAAACGTTCTAATTAGACAAACTTTTCTTCAACAAAGTTGTAGATTTTTTCATTATCTTTCCAAAGCCACTTAAAAAGCGCAATTCTAATATCGGAGTAGAACGTTATGGCCCAAATACTAAAAGAGGTGGGGCAACCACAAATTTCCTCTTTACTCCACAAAAAAAAAAAAAAAAAAAGAGAGAGAGAGAGAGAGTGAGAAAGCTAGGGCCACGGTGCTTGGAAGTAGGCCTGGCAATTCGTGTTAAACGTGTTAATCGTGTCAACCCATTTCCGACCCGTTTATTTTCGTGTTAAATGTGTCAACCCAATTTCGACCCAATTATTAAACGTGCGGTCCAAACCCATTTATTACGTGTCGTTCTCGTGTCGTGTCACCGTGTCGCGTCCGAAATTGCCGGCCCTAGTTTGAAAATTCTAACATAAACGTGTTAAACGTGTTAATCGTGTTAACCCATTTCCGACCCGTTTATTTTCGTATTAAACGTGTCAACCCAATTTCGACCCAATTATTAAACGTGCGGTCCAAACCCATTTATTACGTGTCGTTCTCATGTCGTGTCACCGTGTCGTGTCCGAAATTACCGGCCCTACTTGGAAGCCAGGGCCGCAGTGCCCCGCACTGGAGGAAAAAAAAAAAAAAAGATGCAAAAAAAAAAAAAATTTAGAAAAGTCCCTTGAATGCTTGAATGCTATTATATGGCTTTCACACATTAAATCCTAGCCCTTGAATGCTTAGAAATATTCTATAAAAAAAGGTAACACTAAGAGAATTAAGCTTGAGTCTGATTTTTTTTGCAGCAAAATATCATTATTTTTCTCACCACGCCTCCATTCTCATCGACCCTCTAGAGAAGGAGATTTGAGATTTCAATCATAAAGCTACCATAATTCTCTTCTTTCTTGACTTTCTAGCCACCGATTTCATTGGAAATCAAGGGTAAGTTTTTAGATGCTCTGAATTTGGGATTTGTGGAATTTTAAGGTTTAGTGAAATTTGTGAGGTTGGGAAAATTATGACGTTTGATGATGAAATTGATCTTTTAGGATGATTAATTAAAGGATTTGATGGTAGAATTTTTGATGTGAGATTGTTAGATTAATGAATTAAGTTTCTTGATTTTCTTGAAATTTGGAACCGAATCCATTCATCCGGAAAGATAAACTGTTAATAAAAATGGTTCTTCCATTAATGGAAAAGACACATGTCACATTAATTATTTATGGAGGCTAAATAGAATTGTGCATAATTACTTTTCTACCCACCCTCATTTTACATTTTTTAAAAGAGATTTTAAATTTCATTTTAAAAACAAAATGAAACAATATAACCAAAAGCAAAAAAATACTATTCATACTCTTCCTCTTTTTCTAAGACAAATTAAAGAAAACAAAAAACAAAAAACAAAAACAAAACTTCTTCCTGCATTCTCTTTATCAGAACCAAAACCCATTCTTGTCGGGGTCACTATTTCAGAACCTCTACTAAACAGATAATGATGACCCCCCTCAATCCAAAATCATTGACTCACTCACGACACCATCAAGCAAGCAATCCCTCAACTTAAAATTGTATCAAAATCACAACCAAAATCGCGAACATAAACAGAAAATTAGTTAGCCGAATCACAAGCAAATCTCAAGCACAAAAATTCCAAAATCACCTATTAATCACATTTTTTCGTTTATTTTCCATTAATTTTTTAACTTCCATAAATTTGTTTTAATGGTTCATTAGAATTAAGAATTGTACGTATTCATGTAATTTAGTGATATGGTCTTTTTTTTTTTAATAGCAACAAGATTTTTAGATTAAAACCAAATTTTAAATGGGTTAATTTCAAAAGTAGTACTTGTGGGAAAAATATTATTAAAAATAACACCACTTTTGTTTCCTTTCATTACTAGTACTGTCACGTCATCAACATCAATTGATGTAACTGTAAAAAGTCGAAAATGCCCTCAGCCAATCCTAAACTGAAGTTTTTCCCACTTTCCCACCCCTCCCCCCATCCCTCAGCCATAATATATAAGTCATAGTTCTAAATCTCATTTTTTCTTCCCTCGTTTTCCTCTCACCCTAGCCTCATGCACTTTCTCTTCACCATTGTTGAAGATCTGAGCTCACTCTAAGTCCAATAAATCTCTCCCCATCTTTGTTCACTCTATTTAACAATGGTATTGACACTAACGAAGGTATGGAAATTACAGAAATTACCACCCGGTCACAGAAATTACCACTCGGTCATTACGTAAATGACCAACACTGGTATTGACGCTAACGAATGTATGATCATTACAGAAATTACCACACGGTTATTACGTAAATGACCAATAATGGTATTGATGCTAACGAATATATGGTCATTATAGAAATTACCATTCGGTCATTACGTAAATGACCAATACTGGTATTGATACTAGCGAATGTATGGTCATTACAGAAATTACCACATGGTCATTATGTAAATGATCAACACTGGTATTGACGCTAACAAAGGTATGATCATTACATAAATGACCACCCGGTCATTATGTAAATGACCAACACTTGTAAATGACCTCATCAGTAATAATATATGTTTAAAGTATAGTGAACATGTGGTAATGTTAATAGTATCATAAAAGAGTAATTATATTTATGACTAAGAAGCAATCATAAAACTGACTAGCTGGAAAATAACAAAAATATAAGATTAACCATTGATTATTGATGACCAGCAAGTCATCATAAAAATGACCAGCTGGAAATAACAGAAATATGAGTAATTAAATTGATGACCAGTAAGTCATCATAAAAATGACAATCTGGAAATAACAGAAATCTGAGTAATTTTTATGATGACCAACAAGTCATCATAAAAATGACCTATGGGTAAAATTACAAGATGATCTCAAATAAACAACTATATAACCGCATTTTCCGATATCACCTATAATAAACCAAACATCAACAAAAACCCAAACATCTTCGGTAACCAAATATTTATATAAACCAATACACTCAATTTTCCGAAGGTGTTTGGGTCACAAAATCAAATAAAAATACAAACTTTATTATTATTATTATTATTTTTGCAAATATTTTTCAACAAATCAATTAGAAATGTAGAATCTCATCAAAAAAACATATAAAAATGCAAATTTTTTTTTATTTTTTTTACATAATCAGTAAAAAATGCAAACTTTTTTTTTTTTTTTACATAATCAGTAAAAAATGCAAACGTTCTCAAGTATAATGCACATTCTTACCGAATGTATATTGAAAATGCAAACTTTTAAACATATAAACGAAAATGCAACATTTTTACTTTTTCAGCTTCCGAGATCATCTTCTCTTATACGGTTCTTTTCGCCTTCTTCGATTCCTTAACTTCGATTTCCCCCTACTTTCTCTTCAACCCTTCCTCGGCCACCTTTCTCTCTCTCTGTGGTGCCGGTTTTTTTAGAAATTTTCTCCACCGGTGGCGTTTTATCTGCCGAAGCCATTTATTCGGAGAGACCTCTTCTCGGGAGTAATGTTTTTCTCCGCCAACTTCGTGGGTTTGGACATAATTGGTTTTGAAAGATTATCCGACGTTCACAGACTTCCAAAAGCTTTATAAAGGACATTGGTAGTGGTTTCGGATGGTTATAGAGCAGTTTTCGACAGTTTTTGTGGGTGGTAGCAACTCTTTCTTTCTCTAAATGAGAGTTTCTCTCTCTAAAACACTGTAAATAGTTTGAAATAAGGTTAGAGGAGACGAGGGAGTTTTGGGCTGGTGGGAAGTGGGGGTAAACCAGGAATTTGACATCTATTAAATGCTTCTGGGACTCACATATCAGAAGTGTTGATGACGTGACAGTGCTAGTAATGAAGGGAAACAAAAATAGTGCTATTTTTACTAGTATTTTTCCCACGAGTGTTACTTTTGAAATTAACCCATTTTAAATTCATATCAAATTTTAAATTTGGTAAACTTGGTACCATGAGCCTTTTTCTTTTTTCCTTTTTTTTTTTTTGGTTAAAAACCCTAATGGAAGGACCAATTTTAGTAACGGTACAAAGTATTACAAGTGATCACCGGAAATGATGGTCAAGTAGCAGAGCAGATCCTATTTAAAACCTTCATTTTTATTAGATTAGAGGTTCGAGTCATGTATCATGTAGATATGCTGGTTTGACAACCATTATTAATGGACTTTGTAAACTCTTACTTGTTAGCTATTTAAGACTTAGGACAATCTTTTGTCATCTCATCGATAATACTAGCTATTTCTTACCCTTCATGCGTGAAGACAAAAAAGCATCACAAGTGCTATAGTTTAGGGAGAATTGTAATAATTAACTAGTTAAAATCATAACAATTAATTTAAGATTTATTTGACATTTCAACTTAATTTTAATTTAATTTTAATTAAACTGTATTTTTTTCATATAAGTTTTTATCTTTTTCTGAAAATTCAATAAAAATTGTAACTAGTTTTTAAAAAGTCAATCAACTCTAACTTAAAATTTTTATCTCCAATCAGTGAACCAAACGCAAGCTTAATTAAAATCAACCCAAAAAACACAAGAGAAATCCACGTGGCGGCATACAGTTGGGCAACAAAAGAATCAAGGAGCACAGAAAGAGAAAATGGAGCTTTGTGAGATGAGGGCTGGTAATGGAACCAACCCATCACAATAAAAGCAGCAGCCGACTTGCAGTCATAACCTCTCACTTCTCCTCCACCGTCTTCTTCCCTCCCAAACCTCCAATCCTCACTTCCATGGCTTCCTCCGAGAAAGAGGCTGCTCTCGCCGCGGTTCCCTCCGACTCTCCCACCATGTAAGACCCCCACTCCCCCTTCTATACTACCCCCCCCTTTTTTTTTTAACCATTATTAATTTTGTAATTCTTTTGTTTTTCTGTTCGATTTTCCAGTTTTGATAAAATCATCAACAAGGAAATACCTTCCAAAGTGGTTTTCGAGGACGATAAGGTGATGCCCAGTTGCTTCCCAAGATTAATTTTATACCATCTTTTTATGTTTCATTTTCATTTTTTGTTCTTATATCTGTTTGTTTTTGTTAGGTTTTCTTATGTGAGAAAATTTCTCTGTCTTATCTCCTTCGTTTCGGTTTTTGCTTGAACTGATTGTACCTTCTGAATCCTGTGTAACTTCAAATGTTGTTTAGAGGATGTATGAGGTGTAGTGAGTTTTTCACTTTTGTTTTTTTTAAACACGTATTTGGATAAATTGTGAACTTTAAAGGGAACGAAATCAAGCCCGTTTGGTGTGAACACTTGAGTTGAAGTTTTGGAGCTATTTTGATTGGAGTTGAGTTGATTATTTGAATTGTGCGTTTGCTTGAAAATGGACTGTTTAGAGTTAAAAAGTGTAAAAACTTGAAATGTGTTTGAAAAAAAAATAATAATAAGAAGAAGAGAAACATGGATCTTGTTTTGTTTCTCTTGTTATTCTATGTAATTAGAAAAAATCATCTCGTTTTAACTTGAAATAAGAAAGTCATGGACTTTTAAAGTTTGAGTTTTTAAGAGGGATTTGGTAATGTGAATAGTGAATTTGGTTAACTTTTGGAGAAAAAGACAAAAAACTTTTAGATAAATTGGGTTGGAGTGGACCAACCAAACATAGGCTAATTAGCTGATTTGGTGGGTACGATTCGGCTGAAAAGAGTGATAGAGTTGTATCTAGATTAGATGAGTTAGATGCCGCTGGTATGCTTCAGTTTGTTTGAAAGGAATAGCTCTGGCCTTTCAAACTGGCTTATCAACTCTATATATAGGCTTGTTAGAAGGCAACGTTTTCAGCTTCCTTGTGGGTTTCGAGTTTGATGGATGAAGCTTTTGAGGATCTTCTTTTCTTTGGCCTTTCAAAGTGTCATGTTTTGTTGCCTGTTTCTAGTTGATTTTTTTTCCCTCTTTTGTTTTCCGTTCTTTGCACTTGATTTTATCACCGTGAAAGGATGTTTCTTATTGGAAAAAAAAAGAAAAAAGAAAAAAGAAAAAAGAAAAAAGAAAAAGAGAGATAGACAATTGTCATATTCCTTCCTTTGCAATCTGTGTTCAAGAGTTATTTGGTTGGTCTATGACAAGTATCTTTATGAGGAATATCACTTCTGTTGGTATTGCACAAGAATGTGGTGCTGAAAAGCATTGGATGTGCGTTCCCCGCACCCATCCCACCCCCTCCTTCAAACCCACAACATAAGGTTATTGGCGAAAGGAATCAAAAGGTTCATTAGGACATCTCAACTAGGTTGGCATTAATAAGTGATTTAATTTTAATTATGATGGAGAAGTGCTTTTTCTGCCCAGCTGAACACATAAAATTAAGAGAGAAGCACATTTCAGTGAAGTCTGTGCGTTTAGCTGGCTGAGAATGTAGAAGGCCCATTTTTGTCACGGTCAAGCCAACCAGTGATTTTATGAGAATAATGCTTTTAAATTGCTTACTGAGTTTTTGCATTTTGAGAAAGCATATGTCTTCACAAAATCGGGTTCATTGAATTTTGAAAGCTCTGGAGTGGTATGGCTAATGTAATTAGTACTCAAGTTATCTTTGACCAATGTTATAACCGGAAAGATCCATTTTCTTTGGTTCTTGTTTGTTGTGAGCAGTTAATGATTTACATCAGTGATAGTAATTCACCCTAGCAGTTACCTTTTTATTTCCTGGTACAGTATGCCTATTTTATTCAGCAGTTGTGAATTGATCAGTTTAATTGTATGTGAAACAGGTCCTTGCTTTTAGGGACATTTCTCCTCAGGCTCCCACACACATCGTGATCATTCCGAAGGTTAAAGATGGCTTAACTGGACTCTCCAAGGTAATTCGTAGATGTTTTCTTTTCCTAAAAGTTCACAGGCATAGTTTGTTTCGTTTGTTTGTTTGTTTTGTTTTTTTAGTTGGGTGCGCCATGATTGAAACCACATTTGGTAGGTTTTCTAACTTTCTATAATCTTAATGTTCCTTTTCGAATTTCTCCTATTTTCGAACTCTTGTTGACACTACCATGGATCCATTTACATGAGTATTAAGTTGGCCCATGAAAAAAATAATCTAATAAACTAATTCCTTGGGTGGTTTAATTATTAAACTAGTTAAAAGGAAATTTTTAAAGTTTATGTTTTATGCTGTTGGGTGAGAAGCATATAAGTTCTACTTTGATAGTTAGTAAGGTTTGCCGAGTTTTGTTGGTTAAAAATGAGCAAAGCTGAAGAAATCTTGAAGAAATTTATTGTTTCAAAATAAAATAGTTAAGAAAATTCAGAAACTTTTTAGCAGCATATTTTTTTCAAAGCTTTGAGAGTGAGCTTACAATTCAGAAAGGTCATAACACGTCTCTGTATGTAGAACATTTATTGGTGCAAAAAGTGAGGTTCGAATCTAGAAACAACTGGGAGAACTCAGAATTCACTCATCGTTGGTACTTTTAGACCTTGAACAAGACAGATTTCCTGTCATTTTGTGATTCATGCAAACCTGAAAAACTACGTTCTTAACTAATTTAATTTCTAGTCATGTCCAGAGTTCACTTCTATAGGGGGCTTTTCCGTTTGGGAAGTTCTGGTTAAAAAGGTTTGGGCGACAAGTATCACGATTTTAGAAGGTTGGAAGGGTTTTGTTTTTTTATTATTTATTTATTTATTTTTTTAATGAATAGAAGGTTGGAAGTTGTTAAGTGTACTGTAAATTCCAGAAAGCAAGAAGTTTTGTAATGTCTGTTGCAGTATTGTGGATTAATTAAGTGGAAGAAATTCCTATTATATTGGTTAGGGATATCATTACTTTTTAGTTTCTTGGATTTTACAATACCAAAATTTCAATCAAAGGTACATATTGGAGTCGGAATATACATGGTTGGTCATCCACATTTTGTTTTTCAGATTCAAAACTCGGCATTCGCTCTCTGTTTATTTGACTTCATTTGTAATTACAGTTGGCAAGCCGTTTCTTTGAAGTGGAGTAATGCAATATGCATGGTCTTTATTTATCAGCCTATCAGACTTATATTTTCTCTATTTGAATAAAAAAGATAAAAATAAAAATTATGTTCTCATTTACTGCATGGGGTGGGGGACCATTAATATGTATGATTATTTTGATTTCTTTTGTTTCATTTTTTTTTAGAGAAGAATTGCCCTTTTTTAATTTTGGGGTACTCTTAATCTTTGCACTTTTGAACCTTGCTTACCAGGCTGAGGAGAGGCACTTTGATATTCTTGGCCGACTTCTTTATACAGCAAAGCTTGTTGCTAAACAAGAAGGTCTTGATGATGGCTTCAGAATTGTGATCAATGATGGGCCAAACGGATGTTCGTATTCTTGATTTGGAGTCTTATTTTATTGATTTGGTCATCTAAAATAATATTATAGCTTAACACGAATACAATGTCATATTTTTTGCAGGTCAATCTGTGTATCATATTCATGTCCACCTCCTTGGAGGCAGGCAAATGAACTGGCCCCCTGGCTAATATGATGTATGGTTGGCTGCTACGCCATCAGGGTAGACATGTCTACTGAGTACACTGTAACTTTTCTGCTCTTATTGAAAAATTATCAAATAATATGAACTTGTCTGCAGTTACTAGCTGGCATGTTGCTTAAAATCGTGTCAAATATGTGCTTTCAGTAGAATTCTAAGCTCATATTTCATTAAACCGTATTAGATGAAGTAAACAATAAACTGGATTTTCTTTGATGGCCTTGGTTCTGTTTCTTACGATGGTGGATACCGGACAATGCACCTTTTTGTTTCTGCTATATTTAGTATGAAAGGTGCTTGAACCAATTCCTCAGGGACACTTTCCTAGTGAATAATCAAGAGTTTCAAGCTTAATAAAGATGGGGTCCCGTGGAGGCGTCTCGAGTGAGTGCAGTGGATCACAGAGTAAAAGGTTTGCAGTGTCATTTCATCAAGTATCTCCCATGGTAGGCTTTAAAATTTAGGAAAATAGATTCATCTTCTTTCGGCTTTCGTTTACTTCCAACTCTCTTTAAAGCCTAAGCTCTGCTTGAGCTGCAGATTCAGATCTTTGGGGAGTTGATTTAAAAGATCAAGAAGTTAAAAAATTCAATGAAATTTCCGCTTTCCATATATGCAACAGTCTAGATGGAAAGAAATCTATTCCACACTTGGAAAAACTTATTTGTCAACTTTTCCTCCATCACCCCCCAAAAAAACCAAATTTTGCGGTACATGAAGTTGTCAGAGTAACCTTTGGATTTGAAATCACTGCTTATATGCCTGGTATTGCTCAGAATTTACAAGAACATTTTGTAGTCTTTGTAAAAGGGGAAGGGTTAAGGATTTGCTCAGGAGATGTCACATTGTTTGAGGAAACCCGAGGTTTGTCGGAGTAAATGATCGTCAGCAAGGCATTCTAGTGCATAACATTGAAGGTCTAGATGCTTTTTATTCTTTATTTTTTTTAAGCACCAAAAAGACACCCACCAGCAAAATCTCCCCGATCACCTTTCCTTTCACTGTTCTTCCCTACCAAACATATCGTATAAAACACCATGAAGCCTTTGCGACATATAACTAAAGTAAAAGAACCCAACCGTCCTTTCAGTTATACTCCAACAATTTGTATAACTATTTTAGCAGACATATCGAATATTTTTTGAGTCTTCTTCGCACCGATGCGTATTATCAGGAAAGCCCTTTTAAGCGCGTGCCACAACTGGTAGTCAGTGAAGAGACAGGACCGAGCCTTTTGTAGGCCACATTTTGTTCACAAATCCCTGTCATTTTTAGCTATAATATGTGTATACCTTCTGTTTAGAGCCTAAGACTGAGGTTGCATTTGCCCTCGTTATCATTAAAACACCCCAATATTAACTTCTTGTGACAGTTTGCTTTATGGGTATGCTGTGTCTGTCCACAGTAATTGCACCCAAAATGTTGCACTGGAATAATTTGACTCGGTCCCATCAACAAGGTCGGTTGGAATATCGAATAATTGTACCATTAGGATTAGGAGTGATCAGGTTCTAAACAATACATGTCATATTTTCAACCAAAACAAAAAACTATAAGCCATATTTATAAAAATTATCAGAATTATATGGTAGGATATGAGTTTGTAGTAATAGGGCACTAGTTTAAAATTGATTTTATCTTATAGTTTGTTTGAAACACACATTCACTTGATATTGCATTTTAATATAATTGATATATTCCAATATGCGTTTGAAATTTTTTTTTTTTTTTTCACACCTAACTACATAATTCTTGATTAAGCAAAAAAAAGAAAAAGAAAACAATTACATAATTCTTTTAAATGTCATGTGAAATACGAGGTGTGGTTATAGTAGAGGTTTATTAAAGAAGGATGAGATGTAGCAACGGAGAGAATCCGGTGACCTCCGAAAGAGGAACGACATGAAGGATGGAGCAAGAGGAGGCCGCTATATCCATAATTGAGAAGGGTCCAACGAAATTAAATAAAAATCATAATTTAACTCGCTTGCAATAATTTGTATGATGTCTTCCAATATATTTTGTTTTATTCATTACAAAATCTTATCTGCCACCCAATAATCCGGAATAGACGATAATTGAGTAGGGGGTGGGATGAACTTGTCCGGCAGTAGTCTTGGCAATTTGAAGACAAAATAAGAGTCACTAGTTTCAGCCATTGAATTTTATTTACTATAGGATGTGACATTCTGTTTAATGTAGTACTATTTTTCTTTTTTTCATCGAACTAAAATATTACCATTCTGTTGATTTTCAAATTTTTATAGAATAAATTGTTTGATATAAGATCGACGTTATTATTAAACAAATTTGCACCAAACATATGCCATGAACAGTTATTTATTTATTAGGCAAAATCTTTACTGAACTGGTGACTAAATGCATATCAAGCAACGGATACGTTTGAAATCAATTATATGTATAGTCTATAGATCCGACATATCTTTGAACATCTTTTTTCTTTTTCTTTTTTTTTTTATTTTATTTTTTCCACCCAAAAAGCCAAACTTTTCAATCAATGAATGGGGCGAGTACTTACCAATTATGGATCTAACTACCAATAATTCATGTCCAATTCCACAAAATAAAGAAAGAAAGAAAAATAAATAAATAAATAAATATATATATATATATATATATATATATATAAAACACTTCACCACTAAGCAAAATGTATAGTGATCCCTAAAAGCACAACTTCCAAAATAAATCAAATACTTCTCAGATTAATATACATGGCACTATAATTATTACTTCTCTCCCATTTTACAATTTAGGAAACCGAATATACTATATTATTATGAGTTGATATTTATGTGGGATAACTATTCGATATATAATTGATTTTTAAGTGATATAAAAATGTCAACCCGAGCTTAAATTCCTAATTGACATTCTCTATCCTAATAAATTTTACTTCATATAGATGATTGAGATAGAGTTTGCATTAACAAATCACCTAAATGCAAATGCATGTTGGTTTACAAGTTTTTTGTTCACTTTTAACATAATCCTACACTAAATACTTTAGTTAGATGTCAGAAATCTACAATGGAATTTATTTGTAAGGGACCACTTAGAGAAGCACAACATTAATGACTAAAACTTGCCATTGTTGTGATTCTATTCGTCAGAAGCTATTAATTGAGAGGCTAGGAAAAAAGTCATGCAAAACAAAAATTAAGGAGTACCTCAAATTGGAGCAAATTCAATAGAGTTCTATATTAAAATATTGATGGTAGATTTTGATATTTGGGTAGGAAAACCATTATTTAATGCCATTTCTTATGTTAAATTTGACATGTATTATATTAGGTTTCAAATCTGTCAGCAAAATATAAAAGCCATGTGCCCAAAATTTAACTGGTGCTAAATTTGGCATTAAGATGCTTTTTCAGTGATATGTCTTATATTTTTATTTAGTTATTACTATATTCTTCTTTAATATCATTAAAAACTTTTACAAGTTTAACTTTAAGTTTCTGATGAAAAAATAGATGCAGCGTTTGTAATAAATGCATTGGAGTACAAAAATAGATTAAGATAGCAAATATATCACTTCAAGTTTTTTGGTGTCAAATTTGGCATTGATAATGGTATTTGGACTAAAGATAATCTTTGAAAATATAGAGAACTAAGGAAATAATAGAATAGTGCAAATTGAGAGAGACCTGTGAGTACCACGCACTACGCAGGGTACGTGCAATAATGTGAGAATAAAGCAAAACACCAAAAGCTTTAGTCAACTTTTAGTGCCTTCAAGCTTTTACTTGACTTTATTGGGACTAGCTCAGTAGATGGGAGCAAAATAATTTATATAGAGGCTTTAAGGTTTAAAATCTAAAGGGTTTTTGTTTTTCTTTAATAAGCCGTAAAATAAATATATAATTTGAATCTGACTCTTTACTCACTGGGACTATATTTTTCTTCTTTTCTTTAGCTTAACTTTTCATATAGCTGGAGTCAAGGAATAGCAACAAACTAGCTTTCCTTCTAGTGAGTGGATTCTTCTTTACTTAACAAAACACTTGCTCTATTGACCTTGACGCCTATCTTTAAACTCTAGTCCACAACGACAAGAGTTCGGTCGGCCAAGACAACAGTCGGACAAGCCTTCCATTAGCCAGTTTTGAATCAGCCAAGCTACCCTGGTTGATTGAGTTTGAGTCGACCTAACTTAATGTTTTAGGTCAAACTTAATGTTTTACACTAAGTCGACCTAATTTAATGTTTTACATTACAAAGAAAAAACGTAGTTTAACCGCTCTTTTTTTTGTAATTTGAGTTAATTGACCAAACTTCATTCAACATGATTCGAGTTGGCCATAATTTGAGTCGACCTTATTTGGAGCATGTCTCTGAGTTGGTCAATAGAGCCTTCGAGCTCAAATTAACTCGATCAATTAGGTTATCCTTCACTCACTCGAACGTGTATGTGGTCATCTTGAAGAGGAAAAATGAAGTTCTATCCTAACACATTTATAATTTGTGTTAGGACCTAGGGGATGGTAAATTTACTCACTGTTTAGACAAACCATAACAACTTACTGTTTGATCAGCAAACAAATAACGTATGAACGCAAATAAAAATAAATAACCATAAATCTAAATAACACAAGTGATATGATTATTTAACGTGGCCAAAAACCCCCAACGAAAAAAACCACGGAGCTCAAATAGGAATATTTTATTAATAATGATTACAAAAGATTAGAATTATGAGCTTGCTACGAAACTCCACCAATGTAGAACCCATGCTGTTTTCTCCTCCACGACCCGCCTTTGGACCTCCCATCCTACTCCAAGTCTACAGCTCGCCTTCGGTCTAACTAACCTACTCCAAGCTAGGTTGCTCGCCTTCGGTCCTCGACGTACTCCGAGCCTTGATCCACCTTTGGTCCTCCTCGACTTACTCCAGATCAAATGAATGTGAAACCTATGTTTGAGAGCAAAGTATTGAGTCTAGAACGTACGCTTAAATTCTCTCACGCTAAAGCTCTAAAAACTGAATTCTCAATGTGAGAATCCTTAAATAAACAAAAGCCTAGTACAAGGAAACGTCTAGATACATTAACCTAATGCTAGGTTCTGATCTCCCCAAGAATCACCGACAAAATCTCCTTCAGCAGTTTGTCATCTTAGGATTTCGAATCTCCTGAATTTTCTGCTACACTGTGTACAAGTTGCACCTCCAGCTCCTGTGATTGAAATTCAAATTTTCGAATCTTTCTGAAATCACAACAAACAAAATCTTGTTAACTTCTTTAAATCTGATCACTCCTAATCAGATTTGATGTTTTAACCTGCCTACAGATAAACCAAAG
The DNA here is from genome assembly GCA_038430175.1 of Ficus hirta. Lineage (NCBI taxonomy): Eukaryota > Viridiplantae > Streptophyta > Magnoliopsida > Rosales > Moraceae > Ficus > Ficus hirta. The sequence goes on from CM076597.1 coordinate 645,228, forward strand.
AATTCAAATTGCAATTAAACTAAGCCACAAAAATATGCAACCTACTCTCAAATTTCTAACGTCCAGAAACTTCAACAACCATTGTGTAAACAGTCCCTTTGGTTGTGCTGTGGATTCAACCTTTGACACAAATTCAAGATTCAAAACTTCAATCAATCAAATAGTTAATTAATGCCAACAATATTAAGGGTTAGAAAACCCAACAATTTGTTTGGTAGATACTGAACTAATGAAAAGTTGTAGAGGAGTAGAAATTGATGGGCACAAAGTATGCGGCCGATGTATTTGGTAGGAGAGCAAACTGAAGGAATAAGGAGATTTATACTTATTTGACTTGCTTTTTTTATTTTATCAATTCTGAAGGTGAAGAAACCAAAACTATAAAATTACTTGTTTATCTCTCAAATATCCAAAGTCAAAGGTCTCTAGATTACTCCTCTTGCTTTCTCTGAATTGTGTTAGAACCCTATTATAAAGCAAAAACACATCTTTTTTTATTGGTTCCATGTGTTGCTACTACATTTTTTCCGATTGATTTTCAATTTAACCCTTAAAATAGGAGGTATCTCATTTTATCTCATATGACTTAAACTGGCACATAATTTCTTTCTCTTCTCCCAGCCTCCGGAGCTCATCATATAAGTTGTAATTTTGGTGATTACGTCTTTGAGATATCAACTGTTTTAATATATATATATTTTTTTAAACTTGGGATAAGGATTCGAACTCTATATTTTGTGGAGTAATCAAGTGTAGAATTATCGTTAGATTGTATCTGCAATCATAATATTTTAATTATTTTTAATTACATGTGAATAGCATGACTGAATAATGGAAATGTAATAAATTCAAACAAGATGGGATTTAAAATGTAAAATGAACTGAAAAATAATGATTAGCAAATTCTTTCCTCTCTCCAATTGTGGATGTAGTATCTATTTTAGTCATAAGCGGAGGGAGGTAAGGCCGAGAGGGGCATATTCTCGCCTCAAGTTTCAAAAATTTCTTTTTGAACCGTCTAACTTCTAAAAATTATAGTAATTTCCTATAGTTCCCCCTAACCAATCAATTAAAAAAAAATCTTCAATTTCACCATAAAATTTGTTTTTTAATCATATTTAGGACCTGTTTGGATCATATTTCCAACTCAAAATCTTCACATTATCTTAAATAAACCAAAACCAATTATACTACCAAGTAATTTCATAATTTTTTGAACTCTAAACTTTCAAATTATGATAAACTCTAGTACATTTTGAAAAAAGAAGCAATATTAAAGATACAAATGCATCGATTCTAAAAGATTTTTAACATTGTAGTTTTACTTTAAATTTTTTTTTTTGATTTAATTCACGTTTCTTTATAAAAATATATACATATAAATTCTAACTCCATCAAAGTTTCTGATTGACATCTTGACGAAGAAGTAACAAAGTTACAATATATGACAATTTCGTACGAGTCTTTTGCCATTTTGAGTTTTGAAAGGACAAAATAAAATAATCAAGGTTTGTTTGGTGAATGAGTTTGAGTTGAAATTTTTAAGTTTCAATAGTAAATTTTTTTGAATTTTCAGAAAAGACAAAAATTTTTTTGAGAAAAAGATAAAAAAAAAAATGAAAATGTTGATTTGAACCAAAACACCAAACTCCCCCTCAGTATTTTTTTGGGGATCAAATTTAAAATAACTATTTTTTTTCCCCTCCTTCCTACACACACACACACACACGCGAGTATCTTTACGACCCCGGCCGGAAATTTAGGGATCCGTAAGTACTTTCTTAGTCTTGTCAGAAAAAACTTTTTTTTTTTTTTCCCTTCTTTTTCATTTTTTCATTTTCTTTGTGGATGTCCTACAAACACAACCATCTTATTCATTTGGGTTGGGGTTAAGTCATATTCATTTTTGTCATGTGGGTCCTACTGTAGACAAACACTCTTCAAATGGCAAGAGAAATTGTGGACCTCCCAAACATTCTGACTACTTTCCCTTGCTATGTTAAAATGTTTACTGACAAATTTTGTGCTTGTTTTCTTCCGCGACCATGACCACTGTGCCACCAAATTTATGAATATCAGACCACATGATTTCAGGTTAATTAATTTTGGAAGCAGTTTCGTTATTATTATTTTTTTAAATTACAAATAAGAAAAAACCAAATCTTGCTGTCAGTTTTGGGTTTTTTTATTGCATATATATATATATATATATTATATCTGATCCCCTTCTTCACCAGTACTACTAAATTAGTTCGTGGTTCACATAATGGTAAAAGAAATTCAATCCTAATTTGTCCTTAAGTGCTTGTTTGTCGATATTATACAAGTGTATATTTTACTTTTTTTTTTTTTTTTTTTTTTGGCTCTTTACCCTTGCTAGTGGAAACAATGTATTTCGACATATCATTTTTAATTACATTTTGATATAATCATTTGGTACGTGTCACAGAAACTCAATAAACAATGCGGTATATTTACCCAACAAAAAAAAAAAAAATACAATGTGGCATGTGCCAATGCAAAATGTGAGATCAGGAATTCTTCTTAAAAATAATAGTAATAATATATTGTCCTCACGAATAATGAATATTATCAATGATCCGTTTGGTTGGAGGGAGAGATGGAGGGAGGGTAAATTTCAAGTTTGGTTGAAGGGATTTGAGAAGAGGGAAGGGGGATATAGAGGGATAAAATATTTTAATCATTTTAAATTTAAGATACATGTTTTACCCTTTAAAAAATTATTAACTAATAATAAAAAGAACAAAATAGTAATTATAAAATAATTATTCATCCATTCCACTCACTAAAACTCAAAGATTACTCTTATCTTCCCTATCCTTCACTCTCTCCATCCGTCCAACTCTCTCTATCCTTACTCCTCTCCATCCATCCAACCAAACGGACGCTAAATATGTGTTTGGTAGGAGAGAAAGATGAATAAATGAGAGAGTTGGAGGGATTATTGTAAAGATTTTGATATCTTAATTTGGAGAGAGAAGGGGGAAAAAAAAAAGATGATGGAGTAATTTCAAATCTTTTAAAGTACTCAATTCTTAATCCCCTTTAAATTGGAGGCATTTAGATCTTCTTTATAAAATAATCATTTTACAAATATTTTTTTTCCTTTCACTTATATCTCTATACTAAAAAAAATATATTTTTTCTTTTTTTTTATTTTTCATATCATACCAGACATTATAAAAGAAAAGATTTATCTTCATTTCTAACTTCTTTTAATTAGCATCTTCAATGCAATGCTAAATTGTTACGTCAATAATAAATTTTTATATTTTGATGAAAAAAGTGATCTCCAATAAAGTGCCATATTTGATGTCGAATTTATTATAAGCTAAACTTTGTGATAAATTTATCAAAAGAGACAATGTCAAATTTAATATTTGATTATTATCGATTGATGCCTTGATTTTTTTCATGTGATTATTACAATATTTTCATTTTTTAATTAATTTATTTATATACTAGAAGTTCAATTTACAAGTTTTAAAATATATCAATGATAACAAAAAGAAAAAATAACATTAAAAATAACAATCTATATTAAAAAAGAAAATAACATAATTTTATTTTTCATATAATTTTATAATAAATATAGTATTCATACAAACAAACATATCAAATCAAAGACAATGCTAGATTATTAATAACTCTTTATTTCTAATTTTCTTTTACGTCTTATCAAACACACCCTAAGGTGAGCGTACTAATTTCTTTTAATACCAAAAGTAGAGCAAACAGTGGGGTAGGCACAAATGTGTGGCTTATTTCTAGCCACGAATCAATACTATCTTTTTCTCTCTGTTTGGTGCCTGACTCGTAGCTCGGTTCGTTAAACTATTACTTCGCAACATATCTTATGCAAGATGTATATATACGTACACATTCGTGCTTACTATGTGTATATATAGACACACAAGTACATACACAAACACTATTCAGCCTGAAGTATTTCACAACCAACTCGACATTATTCGAGTTCTTTGTTTCTTCACTCAGAAATTCTTCTGTTTTTTTTTTCCTCTGCTTATGCATTTACTTTTAACCAGATTGAAACAGAAAGGGAAATAAATATATTCTAGATCATGGAAAGATCAATTGTGGGAAAGAAAACTACATCTACATTAACAGTGGACGACTCGGATTCCACCGAAATTAGCATTTTCGACGCCGAGAAGTACTTCAACGACCTAACCCTTCTTGAAGCTCAAAAGCCGAAGGTCATTAATGGCGGCAACAGGGTTCTTCCGGCGGAGAATGTCGTCGTCGAGCCTTCGAGATTCTCCTCGGCGTCCGCATCGACCATCGACGGCTATTCGAGCTTTTATCGTAACTACCGGACTCGATCTTTCCGCTCTGCCTCCACCCCTACCACCTCGTCGGAGGCCAGCTGGAACAGCCAGACGGGTCTCTTATCGGTCCAGCCGGGATCCATGGCGGTGTCGCTAAGAAACCCTCTCTCTCCGACTGATAAGAAAAGTACCAGAAGCTCCCCGGCGTCTCCATCTCCGTCAGCGTCGTTTAGGTGGCTTAGCTTGAGAAGAAAATCATGTCCTTGTTCTTGCAAGAAATCAGTCCAAGTTAAGGAGAAATCGCTCGGAAAAAGACCGGAAAATCTACCGCCACCGCAAACGCCAAAAACCTCGGCTGAATACCGGTTATTGCCGCATGGCAGCCAAGTCCTCAGAGGTGTCTCAAAGAGTTCATCCATGGCGGAAATTAGGACTGTTTCTATGGAGAAACAGCATACAGATCGTAATAGTTACCACCAAAATTGGTGCCAAACCACTCTGCGTCAACAGCGAAATTCTCGCGATACAGGATCATCGTTCTCTTCTTCGTCAAATGATCCTCTCAGATTGCAGGTTTTGCATGAGAATAACATAGATATGCGTGGATCGGCCATGGGAATTAGGTCATCTTTTACCGACCAACGCGGTGGCGGCAATAGTAGTACTACTACCGGGTTTACGTTTCCGATACTAAACGTAAACGGTGGTATGAAACTGTCACTGCCGGTGTTAAAAGATCCTGTGGAAGATCCAGCTCGAGATTCGCTCGAAGTTTTCCGACCGCCCCATGATCCTCAAAAACCTTCTACAACAAATATGGTGGTCTCAAGCCGGAAGAATTCCGATCACTTTCCGAGATCAGATCGACCAAATCATCAGGTTTTCACCTTCCCTGCAAGTCCTAATTCACGGCTGAAAAATGCAGTTGATGTTGACGACGTCGCCAGTGATGCCAGCTCCGATTTGTTCGAGATTGAAAGCTTTTCTACTCAAACAACGACGACGACTACAGCCACCCCGGCCACGATGTTCCTCTACATTAGGGACTCCATGGATGAAGCTACAGCGCCTTCAACTTCAAGCTTCCAAGCGCTCCACAGGCTCGGGCCGAGTGCGGTCATAGGGGGTTTGTACGACCAGCGGACGAGCCTCGACGAGCCAATGACGCCGACAATGGAGTGCTGCTACGAGCCTAGTGAGGCGAGTATCGACTGGAGCGTCACGACGGCGGAGGGGTTCGACCGGGCGAGCGTGGCGAACGCCTCGGAGGCTGACTATGGCGATTTCTCACCGCCGGAAATGCCGATGCCGGTACAGGAGAAGAGCAGGCGTAAGTCGTCTGGCAATGGGGGGCTGATGATGAGCTGCAGGTGCGAGAAGGCGGTGAGCGTGGGGCAGCCTGGCCCGCGGCCCGTGAAGCCGGTGGGGTCGTCGTTGGGTGGTTATGCCGGCGATCAGGGGCGACCGGTGGGTCCCGGGATGTCGTGCTCGACAGTGACCATGTGGGCGGTGGGGCACAAGCTGTGAAAAAGCCAACGCTATGGAAGACTCGCCCAGCTCCGCTTGTCTATTGCTTTTTACAACATTTTCAGACAATTAAAGAGAATGGAGAAGCTCTTTGAGGACATTTAACGAACATATAATGTGCATGCATGCATGGCACGCCCTACCCTTTCCATGTCCAGATTCTAAAAAGCCAATGCCCTCTCGCTTTCGGATCTCTTGTTTTTTATTCTTATAATGTGCTGTGAGTTCGTTTTTAATTATTTGCCGAGAGAGGGAGGGGGAGAGAGAGAGGGAGAGAGAGAGAGAGAGAGTGAGTTTTCATTGATTCTTTTATGATCTGTTTTTTTTTTTTTTTTTTTTTTTTCGATCTATAATGTATTATTGTTTTATGGGTTTGATAATGAATAATTGGTTTGTAAATTAACTTGATATTTTCTTTATCTATTTTTTTTTTTTATATAATAACAGAGATAAGCACTCTGTTCTTGAGTTGGCAAAAGAAAGAAAATACCCACGCTTTATACTCACCATCTTTTTTATTATTACTAGAAAGACCAGCACGTGCAAGGCATGTGCTAGTAGTTGCTGTTGTCCTCTAAGCACCGGTGACTTCCCGTTCCTCCCCAAACCCTGAGGGATACTCCCTGAGAAGTTTCAGCTCCGGCATCTCTCCAATGAACTCCGGTATCACGCCATGAAACCTGTTCCTGAACAGATTCAACAGCGTCAAATTCTTGAGCTCCACGAATATGGCAGAATCTTGCCAGAGAGCATGTTGTTCGACATATCAATGGACTTGAAGCACTTCGACATCCCAGTGTTGGAATTGGTACCCATAAAGCATATGATGCTATAACTTTGTTGCAATTTAAATAAATAATTATTTTATGTCATTATAGTTCTCTATGAATGTATATTTGATACTTAATACATATCATTAAAATATCATAATTATTTATGTGACCTTAAATAGTGTATAAAAGAGTTATATACTAGATGATAATATTTAAGGATGATAATCAAGACGGTCCGTTATAAATAATCAATTATTTAATTGATTAGCTACTCAAAGTATGGAATCTTTAATTGAACATCACTAGTGCATGTCATTACCATTAAGAATGGAACGGTCTTATTCGAATCGTTAATGTGACAAGACATTTAATGAGTGCACTATACATAATGTGATTATGTAGGACATGAGACATGATGTGATATGAATTGTTAATAATTTTCTGTTAAGTATAGCAAGTTCTAATCACATCAACCGATGATCATATGTACAATGATTTTAATCTTGAGTTATTAACAGACTCCTATTTATGGAATCATGTCTTTTGATTTACTTGATACAGATTTGAGTATCTAATCTTATTCCTTGTATTTTGGAGATATGATGAAGTAAATAACCGAGAATGTTAATATTACAATATGAAATCCATTTCTTCTTTTTTAAGAAGCAGGTAAATAATTCCCTTCTTTATTGATTCAGGGCTTAAATGGTATGAGCACTTAATTCGTGATTAATTTCATGAATTTATCATTTATTAGATAATCAATAGTACTCAATGATCAAGATGTAATTAGAGAGGTTAACGAATTTCACCCAGTTCTAATTATGAATTATTTATGGAGGATCGATATAAATGTAATGGCTATATCAAATGGACAACTCTATTCTTTAAGTAATTTTATATCTATAATTTCAATAGTATAGTTCCAAGTTTTTAGTGGAGTAACTTTGGAATTAATAAAGATGATAAATTAATTTAAAGAGTTTGATTAATTATCTAATTTATTAGAGCTTAAAATTATAGGTCCACAGTTCCTCACACTGCCTTCATTAGCAATTGAACAAGTGTATTTGATGAATTGTATTTTTACCCACTAAACTATGTGATATAAAATATAAAAGAGAGTGTCTACTTTTATTATTTTATAATCACAAATATTTATGTTACCCAAACAATTAATTGTGTCATTTAAATAATAGAGATCATTTATCTTTTTTTTCCCTTGAAGATCCATTTTATATCTAATAGGTTCTATCCCTTCAGGTAGATCTACAAGATCCTAGATTGAGTTAGAGTACATATACTCCATCTTGAGTTTCATAGCTTCTTTCTATTTCTCTTTATTAGTGTCTTCCATTGTTGACTTATAAGTCAATGGATCATCAATATCACCATCAGTGATAGCAAATAGTGCTTCACACCCATTAATTGCAGTCGCAGATTGGTAATCCAATTACCCTCCCACTACGATGAGATGGTAAATGACTCTAATCTTGAGAAGTGGTCTTTTTTCATTGTCATACAATAACATTTGTTGGTGGTAGGATGATCTGATCAGTCAGTAACTGTCATAGTACTATTTTGTCTTTTGGGTCTACAGTCGATAATTTAATTGTTCTCAAGAAATATAACATTTATTGATACAAATACTTTGTTATTTTGAGGGACAAATAACGTAACATTGATCTCATCATATCAAGTAAAGTCTGATTTCTAGCCTCTACAACACTATTTTGTTGCGATATACCAGATGCAATGAGCTGCGTTAGGATTCTTTGTTCAACTAAGTGATCCTTGAATTCATAATCCATGTAATCACCCCCTTGATCACATCGAAGAGTCTCAGTTGAGTTGCCTAAATGTTTTTCAACCTCGGAATAGAATTCTTTAAAATTTCCAAAAGTTTTAGATTTCCTCTGCATCAATTATGTATATTCATATATAGAATAATCATCCATACAAGTGATGAAACATTTGCAGCCACCTCTTGCTTGTGAACTTAAAAGCCTACATATATCAGAATGTAATAATTCAAGAGGTGCTTTTACTCTTTCACCTTTGGCCAAAAATGACCTCGTAGTCATTTTACCTTCCAAATAGGATTCACAGACGATAAGATAACCAACTTTTAATTATCTTAAAGGACCATCATTTACTAGTCTTTCAATCCTATTTAGGTTAAAATGACAAAGTCTTAGCTGTCACATGTATGTGTCATCTTTTTGAGAAATCTTTTTCCATTCAGGAATGAGTTTAGCAACTTTAAACAATTCAATAATCAGTAGTGTATTAAATATGGATCTAATAGAATAAATTCTGTCAACCACGTATTCAGAAAAAATGTTTAAACCATTTCTAAATATAATAATCATATTATTATAAGAAAATTTAAACAATTGTTCACTTAGAGCAGCAACAGAAATCAAAATTCTGTTGAAGTCCAGAATAAACCAAACATCGTTCCAAAACAATGAATTTTTTTTTGTTATCAAAATATAGTCTTACTACTCCCACTATTGTTGCTAAAACCTTGGCATAATTTTCTACTCTCATCGTAAGCATCATTGGCAAATGTCCTTGAAGAACTAAACATGACCAAATACTTCTGAATTAACTATTCATGATGAGAAAGCATTCTCAACTAAATCATGTTTACACAATAAGTAAATCATATTTACTTTGTTGTTTCTTCCTTTTAGTTCATCGAGATACTTTTACACTTCATATAGTTATCGTTGGTTAATCATTATCAGTAACAATTGCGAGTATAGAATTAGGTATATTGTGACAAAATAATAAAATTATTCATCATACATGCAAAAATATCATTTAGTAATAATTTCAAAGCGTAGTAAATACGATGCACGATGCACATAAAAAAATGCATAGAACATGTTCACTACTTTGCTTTCAGAAATCCAATCACTAAAAAATAATATGTCGCCGTAATGTTAATCAAAACATCTCATATTTTCAATATTAATTAATGACCGTAATTTTGGTCAAACTGTAATTAACAATTTTAATTACATCTTTGTGAGTGTAACCAATCGTTTCAAGATTCCAAAAACTTAACTCTAAAGTGCCACCGTAGGACAGGTTAAATCAGAAATACATCTAGAAATCCTATATCAAAGGAGGCTAACTTTGGTATTGACCCAAATAAAAACCATCTGTACCAACGATGGTGTGACGACCGCCTTACGTGACCGCTAATTCTTACTTAAACATACTTAAACTTACGCTCATTCTTGTAAAAATACCTAAATTTTTTCTAAGTCACTTTAAAACTCAAACTTAAAACTTTGCACTTTTATATATATATATATATATATATACTTATCAAAGTATTAAGTTTTCAAACTCTTTTAACACATCTTATAATTCATAATAAATATTAAACATTTGAAACATCGAATTATCATAACATAATGCAAACATATTTTACAAAACGCATAATGGTGTCCATCCCAAAGTTTTCACAGACTGCCGTGCCATTCTCCACAGTCTTGTATCATGCATTACCGGTAGGCTGCTTACCTACAGCATAAATATAAGTTATGTGCTTTCATCCAACAAGTACAACTTCTTTTTTCGGTAAAATAATCTTAATAAAGAATGCATGAACCAATTATGCTTTCTTAAGAAAATCAATTATGTTTTCTTATGTTAGCATATTTTTGGGCCCCTTACATAATATGAGTGTACGTACCGTAGCGCACAGTCATGGAGTGGTTAGGACGGCCAGTCCAATCCAACTCAAATCATGGACCAAACCCGCCCCCATGGCAGGTCGGTATGACACGAGAAAACTTGCTTATTTTATTACTTAAAAACTTATTTTTGTTTTGAACATTCTTGAAAACTTGAATCATAACTGTTTCATACTTAAAAAATTAAATCTTTATGGTTTCATACTTAAAAACTTGGTCTTGTTCTTGTCATGTGAATTATTATTAGTGAGCATACTTTCATGATGCCATGTATATGTAGTTAACGACTGAACTGTACTTACATTTTTGAAAAGATTAGGTTCGAAATTATTGGAAGAACAATAATAAAATATATGCATCACATACATTAATGCATGAGCTTTGAAAAATATATAAGCGGTAAAAACATTTTTACCTATGCTGTAGGTGGGGTTGTACTTACAAGTTGTCTTATGCTCTTGGTTTATCGATCCAGTAGGGCACAACAATAGGTTATATTCTTGTTTCCAAACAGTACGTAAGAATCATTCTACTTTATTACAGACCATAACATATTCATCGAATAAGTCGGTCTTCAAACCGACTACCATCCGTCATATAATTGTTACTTATATTCATAAGTAACTTCGACTTATTATTTTTAATCCATTTATTCAAATACACCTTGTTTTCTAAGAAGATATTTTATTTACTTGGAAAATACCTTATCTTCATAAGTCAAGTATTATCTTGATTTAATACTTGAGATTGCCTTTTAAAAATCACTTATGAAATTTCAAATGGATTTAAAACTTTTATTTTTAACCGTAATTCCTTTTTAATAGGGGTCATAAAATTGTAAAACATTGAAAACTGCTTTTTAAAATAGCCTTTTAATTTGGTTGAAAGTACATGTGTAGGAATTTCATGTACCATACATAGTTTTGAAAATCCAGTTTTATCTTTAAATTGGTTTATAATTTGGAAAAGTTTTCTTCACAGAAGTTGTAGATTTTGTCGAAATCTAAAACTTTTATTTTGTCTGAAACTTAAATCTGTCTTTAACTTGGCCGTTTTTCCTTTTGAAAGATACTGGCCGTGTATAGTGTTTGGACTGACCAGTTTTGAAATTTGATAAAAACAGAGAACTTGGGGCCTTTTTTTCAAAAACTGTGCATGTAGCCCCCTAGAATTTCGGTGTTCTAAAACTTTGCAGTTATAACTGTTTTCAAATTCGGCTTTTAAGGGGTTCAAAATTGGGCTTCCAGAAAACTGTCCAATTTATTTTCAAAAACCAGCAGTTTGTATTTTGTTGGTTTTCGTTTAAAAATTCGTACACCCTACCTTAAACGGTCGAAGTCGTGAGCCTACATCAACATGTAGCACGTCGGATTCATTCTTATCATTCAAACATACACTTATCTCATGTTTTTAAACACAATATTGATGTAATAACCAACCTTTTCACAGACTCATAATTTCATTTAATACAAAGGAAATCTAAGCCTGTACTGTGTATGCCTATGTGAAATACATGATCTGATTAATCAGAATATGTTTGAGTCCTTATATTTATAAGTTATAGGACTCAATGATAGTGTACTAAGCTAAGTGTAAGGCCTTTTGATGAAAAAGGTAGGATCCTGATTAATGATTTTGTTCTGGCTTATGTATGACCAGGATAACCCATGACTTGAATAAGACGGTACTGCAGTATAATAAGCAGTGTTGAAATTATACTGTGACCGATCGTCATTACGAATGCATAGTTAAGAATAGGGAATGAGATCACTATAGAATAATCAGGAATAATATTTAGAGCAATGAGGACTAAGTAGCTTCTAGTCCTAAGAAAAACCTATACGCGGTCTAGTTAAGTGCAGATGAATTATGGACTGCAGTTCAGTATTACTGTACTGTTAATAATTAAAACAGTATTTGTAATATCTGGATTATTAAGAAAATAGACTGCATATTAGGAGCAAGTGCCAAACGGGGCCCTACTTGGAGGACAGCTCATCAAAGATAAATATGTAAATTCAAGGAGAATTTTAGAAATAAAATAATTGTGGAAAATTTGGAAATTTTCACCTATAAAGAGGGGTGGTTAGTGAACTTCCCAACTTTTCTAGTTCATTCTCAACTATTCCTCTCTAGCCTTAGAAAAAAAAAAAAAAAAAGAAAGAGAAAGAGAGAGTGGCCGGTTGTTGGTGGAGAGTGTGGAGAAATTTTTTTTTCTCATCCCAAGGTCTAGAGCAACCATTCCAACTTTAGAGGTATTCCTCTTGATCCTCTAAGAATTTCATTAAGCTTTTGGTTGAGAATTTATGTGTATTTCAAGTTTGGATTATAAGAGCATAAGCTCATGTTTCTTATTTTATCTATTTTATGGTTTTATATGGTTGGTTTATGCTAGATCTATGCTTAGGCTAACTTGGTTGCTAGATCTAAGCATGTAATGACCAAAATTTTTCGGACTCATGATTTTCTTGTACATAAGAAATCTAAGTTCGTACTATGTGTTTATGTGATATTTAATGAGAATTACGAATATCAATACAAAATTCATAATTTTATCAGTATAGGGTTGAGTTCTCGATAAATTAGTTACGAGACTCCATAATAGGCATTTTAAGGAAAAAGGCATGACGAAATTTCATGAATTCATGTTGGCCAAAGTTTGACCGAAAAAGTCAAGGTTAACCAAAGAAGTCAAATATAAGATGGTACTGTGATACGATAAGCAGTATGGGAATTATACTGCGAAAACCTTATTTACGGACAAGATAGTATAATTAAGATTTAAAACTACCATAGAAAAATCAAGCACCTAAAATAGGGTATTAAGGGCCAAATAGCTTTAAATAAAAAGAAAAATTTTTATACAGTCCAACTATACGTAGATAAATTTTGGACTGCAGTTTAGTATAACAGTACTAAATTATACTGTGTATTAGTGAATGCAGTATTAAAAATATCTGTATTAGCTTAAAAATAGACTGCATATTAAGGAACAAGCCAAACAAGGCCTTATGATGACATCACCCAAGCTTGGAATTATGACATCATTTATGAATTAAACAAAAGGAAACTTTGGAAAGAAATCCAATCCTAGCCACCTTGCACCCTAAATGGCCGGCCACTTGGAGGGCTATTTAGTAAATTTTTGTGCAATTATTTTTGCTTCAAGGGTTTTTAAGCAAATTTTGGATTAAAAATAAATCCAAAACTAAATTAATTTCTACTTATAAATACCCAAGGGGGAGGGGCGGATTTTTGACCAAAAATTGGGAAATTTTAGCCAAACTCTTGCAAAATTTTCTCTCACACTCTTCCTCTCCAAAACCGAACTTAAGCCAAGGGAGGAAAAAAAATAAAACCCTAGAGCAAGCTAGTAGGGTGGTCGGATTTTGTTGAACCACAAGCCAAAGGTTGAAAAATTTTTTAGTATCCCATTAGGGCTAGGAGGCCGGTTGTGGGGGAGGAGAAAAGGGAAAGAAAAAGTGAGGAAAAAGACTTGATAAGGTGACCGGATTTGTGGTAGAGCACAAGCCAAGGGTGGCTGAATTTTTGGAACCCATTGGAGGGGAAAACCGGTTGTGGTGGCAGCCAAGGAAAAAGGGAAAAAGTTTTGGGATCCAAGCTTGAGAACCCAATTCCAAACCCTAGAGGTAAACCTTCAAACCCTAAGCTTTTAAATTGAGCTTCAATTTGGGAAATTTAAGTGTATTTCACGCATTGGATGTAAGAGCATAAGCTCAATTTAATTTTTATACCCTAGTTTAGAATTTTTAGGTTGGTGCTTGAATTTATGGTTTAGGTGGTTTTATTTACTAAGTCATGCATGATTTTATGCTTTGGTTGCATGAAATTAAGGTTTTTATGTTTGTTGCATGCTAAGGTTATATGTCCCCAAGTATGTTTAAGTTTGTGCTTGATTATGCATGCTAAGTGTTTGATGTGATGATTGTTGATGTATGTTTATGTGATGATGGTATGGAACGTTAGAAACCGCTGCATGACTGATATTAGGCTCCCGCTGTGGGTGGTTGAGGTAGGGTTCGCGTATTAGGACGTAAAACCAAGTTAAGAATAAAACTGCCAGTTTTCGGGTAAAACTGGCCAGTTTTCTGGAAAAATGATTTTGAGGCCCTTAGAGGCCGAATTAGGCAAAACGTAAAACATGAAAGTTGTAGAGAAGGAATTTTCCTAGGGGGTTATGTAAGCAGTTTTCAAAAAATAAGGCTTCGAAGGCCTTCGTTTTAATAAAAACCCTAACCTGACTGTGGCCAGGACTTATGCACGGCCAGGTGAGTTCAATAGGGAACAAGAGCATGTTAGAGTCCAAACTGAGTTTTCTACAAAACGTGAAAGTTGTAGGGTTTTCCGAAAGCTAAAACTTTTGTGAAGACAAATTTTTCTAATTCAAAGCAGATTTTTAAATAGAAATGGATTTCTACAAACTATGCAAGAAACAGGAAATTCCTGCACAGGATTTTCTAAAATAATACAGGAAAACTGTATTTTTGTACCAACACCAATGTTTTGATTGTGAAAACTGTTCCAATGGCAGTTTTCAGCCCTTAATGATTTTTATAAAGTCCCACTTTGAAAACCACGAATTTTTAAGTTATACAAAATATTTTTGGCCAAATTTTCCAAATTGGATTTTAAAAGCCAAAGTTTAGTAACAAGATAATGACGGATAGTAACCGGGAAGGATACCCGAGTTACTAGGCTTGGCCCAAAAGCCCAAATTTGGCCCATAGAATGTTGACTTTGGTTGACTAAGTTTGACCACCTCAAGGGTTACCCTATGTAACCAAATAAGTTATCATGTGTATAATTGGGGGACATATAACTAAGATTGTGTATGAATATTGGATAGGTCACCAACATTTTATAGGATCCTTATCCTATGTGCTTTTTAATAGCAGGAAGTAACCTGCAGTTGCAACCTGAGTCGGAGCAACGAAACCCAAGATATAGCATAACAGGCAAGTACAGACCTCACCTACAGTATGGAAAATAGTAAATACTATTTTCAAGTATACATACTATATTATGCTATGTTATGCTATGATATGTGATGCCATACTATGATGTGCTAAGTTATATTATGACCTGTTATGCCATGAGAAGTTATGTCAAGTCATGCTATGTTAAGTATGTTATGTCATGCCATGCTAAGTTATGTTAAGTCATGCCATGAAAAGCCAGGATAAGCCAAGTTATACCATGATTTATGGTTATGCCATGTCTGTGTCACATGTGCACCATGACTAATAAGATCATAACTAAAGATTCTTAGTCTTAGAATATACAAGACTAAGATTAAACCAATTCAAGCAAGGTGTCGTACCATCTTCCCGTGATCGAGGAGGATACATGTTCAAGACAAGTTATGATTATTAACCTCTCGTTGATGCGTGAGGGTCAAGTTTATGATTCCAAGAACTGTTAGGGTCTTGCAAACCCTAACTTTGTCTGGTGGCTGCGTGCTTTTGGTACGTACACTATGGGCCCACATGTTAAGACAAGATAATAAGTTCAAGATTAAGTCCATAATGAAGCATAAGACATACAAATCGATCATAAATGGATCATGCATAAATTACATGATGATTGGCATGTTTTAAGAGGTTTGAAATGTTTTGTGAGATATGTTTGTACTTGCTGGACGAAAGCTCATTTGTATATTTCATACTGTAGGTAAAAAGCCTGCAGCCTAGCTGATGGGTCACGCAGACGATGTGGCGAATGAAGGGCGGTGTGGGATACCACTACGCAAAATTTTCCGCAACCGCTTTTGAGTTAAAATGTATATATCTCAAAAGTAAATTATGTTATGCAGTGTGTATGAAGTTTGACGACTTGATAATGTATTTTCAGTATAGTATGTATGCAAGACAAGTTTTTCTCTACAAGATAATCTATGTATATATGTTTAAAAAAAAAAATTATTCTCAAATTTTCAAGTAAGATAAGTACAAGTATGTATGGTGTCGACCCGGCTTGGGAAGTCGGGGCATCACAGAGTTGGTATCAGAGTGGTATCCTGCCAGCCTACTTCACATTGCTCCACATTGTTTCTGCAATGGCCCAAGTAAGTTAAGTTATTTATTTATTTTTTTTTCTTACGATTAGAATTAGTTAAGATCATATGCATATAGTAAGCATCTTTCTGCAATGGCCATGATGGAAAATGATACTCTTGACGATTTCAAGGGACTACTTCACCCTGGTATGGTGATAGCTGAGAATTTCTCGTACGAAGGAATTAGATCAACATTATGGAAGTTATACGTGATAATTATGGAATTTTTGCCACATAAGGAAAATGTTGGATGCGAGGATGACGCCGGGTGGTGCCTTAGCTTGGTGGTGGCATCTAGGTGACGTACGGAAATGATGGGAAAGTTTTATACCTTCCCAGATGTTATGATTATGTACTCCTGTTGTGAAGGAGATGTGAACAAGGTCATGATGAATTCGGATATGTTTCATGTTATGCTATTATATGGAATAAAGATTATGGTTCTATATAAAAGGCATGATTTCATTAATTTTGTAAAACAAGAAGCTAAGTTTATTTCATTGTTTTTCCGTATAGAACCATGCCACCAAAGCGTAGAAAAGCACCGACCCAAGACGTTGATCTTGCAGCCCAGATGAATGAACTGAGACAGATGATGTTAGCCCAACAACAAGAGATAGGTGGGCTTAGAGCACAGTTAGCTCAGCAGAATCAGGGACCTCCTGATGCCAGGGTACCACCAGCACCTGTGAATCAGCCTGCTGCACCGGAAATTCCTAATGTTGACTCGGTGATTCCAGAGAACCCCATAGCCCCTGAAGTACCTGTTGCGCCTGTAGCTGTTCCACCAGCACCCCTGATTCGAACTCCGGAAGAACTACATGACAAATTTCGGCACATGAAGGCACCAGAATTTGAAGGGTCCACAAATCTGATTGAGGCCGACAACTGGTTAATCGACCTCCAGGTTGCCCTAAATTTCCTCAGGCTCAATGATCAAGAAAAAGTCCTCTGTGCATCCTTTATGCTACGAAAAGATGCTCGCCTCTGGTGGGAAACGTCTAGATCCGGCGAAATGTTACTCAGATGACTTGGGAGGACTTTATGGAGGAATTTAAGGCGAAGTACTTCAACACAGAGGTCATGGAAGCTCAACAAGACGAATTCGATAAGTTCCGCCAAGGAAATCTGTCGGTAGCTGAAGCTGTCAAAAAGTTTGAACAGCTAGCATGTCTCTGCCCTCACCTCATCAGTTCTGAAAGGGATAAAGTCAGAAGGATGATGAGAATGTTCCGCTCGGACCTGGCAGTAGTAATTAGCAGTGGCCCCCATCCACCGCTCACTGTTGCCGAATGTGTCAGTCGGGTAATTCGAGCTGAGTATTGGGTAGGACAAAACAAGGAAAAACGGGCTAAGTTCTTCAAGGAAAAGAGGGAAGAAAAAGCCCAAGCTAAGCAGAACCATGCCAGATCAGGCCAAACTTCACAATAGAAAGGTCAAGGAGGACCTACGGGGTAAAACAACAACAACAAGCTGTACGGCAACAACCAACAGAAGAGGAAGTGAAATGCAGGAGGACAGGGGAATCAACAGAATTTTCCCCAGAAGAAGAAGGCACCTGATAACAACAGTTATCCCACTTGTCAGAAATGTGGAAGGAGGCACCCGGGAGATTGCCGTGCTGGAACCAGTCGCTGCTTTCTATGTGACAAGGAAGGCCACTATGCTAGAACTTGCAATCTCAATCCCCAGAATCTGCAGAATCAACCGAGAGGACAAGGATCTCAACTTCACGCTGCACAGATGAAGCTCGAGGGACCTGCAATCTCTCAAGGCAGACTGGAAGCTCCAGAACCTCAAGGACGCATTTATGCCTACACTAAGGAGGATGTTCAAGCTGGATCTTCCACCGTGGTGACAGGTCAGCTTCCTTTTGCCCAACAAGACGCCTACGTGTTAATTGATTCTGGAGCTACGCATTCATTTACAACACCTAGGTTCGCTAAGAAACTAGGTAGAGCAAGTGACAGGATCGGAAGAACATTTAGGACTACATTACCCTCCGGGGAGATTCTATTTTCTGATTATTGGGTACGTCACGTTCCAATAATTATATGTGGTAGGGAAATGTATGTCAACTTGATCATCATCGACCTATACGACTACGATGTCCTCTTGGGTATGGATTTCTTGGGAAAGTACAACGCAGTTATCGACTGTCCATGTCGTACTGTCACATTCAAGCCAATTGGAGGCGAGGAGATTATTTTTAGAGGATCGACTCCAAAACAGCCGAAAATGTTTATTTCTGCACTGAAGGCTAGAAAGTTGTTAGCAGAAGGATGTATTGGATTTCTAGCCAACATGGTGGATAAGACGTAAGAGACCAAGAGCAGGCCGGAAGAAGTACCGATAGTCAAGGAGTTTATAGAGGTTTTTCCTGAGGAATTGCCAGGATTGCCATCAGAACGAGAAATCTCTTTTGAGATTGAGTTACTTCCTAGATCGGCACCAGTATCCAAGGCACCTTATAGGATGGCGCCTGCCGAATTTAAGGAACTGCAGATTCAGTTACAGGTGCTTCTGAATCGAGGATTCATTCGTCAAAGCTACTCACCATAGGGAGGCCCAGTTTTGTTTGTTAAAAAGAAGGACGGCACTCTTAGGATGTGCATTGACTATCGGGAATTGAATAAGATTACCATCAAGAACAAGTATCCCTTGCCTAGGATCGACGATTTGTTTGATCAATTGAGAGGAGCTTCAATTTTTTCGAAAATTGACCTACAATCAGGATATCATCAGCTCCGAATTAGGGAAGGAGATATTCCCAAGACGGCCTTTCGTACGCGATATGGACACTACGAGTTCCTCGTTATGCCATTTGGATTGACAAATGCTCCAGCAGTCTTTTTGGACCTGATGAATCGAGTATTCAAGGATTACTTGGACAAGTTTGTTATCGTCTTTATAGATGATATCTTGATTTATTCAAGATCAAAGGAGGAGCATGAGGAACATTTAAGGATTGCTTTACAGATTTTAAAGCAAAACCAGTTCTGCGCTAAATTCACAAAGTGTAAATTCTGTTTGGAAAAGGTCCATTTCTTAGGACATGTGGTCTCCAAGGAAGGTATATCTGTAGATCCGGCCAAGGTTAAAGTAGTGAGTAAATGGCCAGCTCCGAAAAACGTCACCGAAGTACGTAGTTTCCTGGGTTTAGCGGGCTACTACCGACGTTTCATCGAGGGATTTGCTAAGATTACAGCGCCGCTCACCGTGCTTACATGGAAAGGAAAGAAGTATGAATGGATGGCAAAGTGTGAAGAACACTTCCAAGAACTGAAAAGTAAGCTGACTAGTGCTCCGATCCTCACAATTCCAGATGAGGAGAAAGGGAATTTCGTGATATATAGCGATGCTTCCAAGATAGGATTGGGAGCCGTTCTCATGCAGAATGAAAAGGTGATCGCTTATGCTTCACGACAGCTTAAGAATCATGAGAAGAACTATCCGACGCATGATTTGGAACTTACGGCGGTAGTATTTGCGCTCAAAATCTGGAGACACTACCTTTACTGTACTAAGTGTGAAGTTTACACGGATCATCAGAGTTTGAAGTATATCTTCACACAAAAGGAGCTTAACATGAGATAAAGAAGATGGCTCGAACTGGTGAAAGATTATGACATAGACATCAGTTAACATCCAGGGAAGGCTAACAAAGTAGCCGATGCCCTTAGTCGGAAGTCGTCTTCCTCGTTAATGTCAATACAGTCGTTGATCGAACCTCTTCAAAAGGAGCTAGTGGAAGTTGGAATAGAACTTATCACAGGAAGTTTAGCTGCTTTAACCTTCCAACCTACCATTTTGGATGGCATGAAGGAGCGACAAGAAGGAGATGCCTCGCTGCTTAGAACAAGGAACGAGGTCTTGGAAGGAAAGGAGTCAGACTTCAACATATCGGATAAGGGCATACTCTATCGGAAAAATAGATTATGCATTCCTAACGAGGACGAGTTAAAAGAGCAAACCATGAAGGAGGCTCATGAGACTCCATATTCCGTTCATCCTGGAGCTACAAAGATGTACCAAGACTTGAAGGAAAGTTTTTGGTGGCCCAGAATGAAGAATGACGTTGCTACATTTGTCAGTAAATGCCTTACGTGTCAAAAGGTGAAGGCAGAACACCAACGTCCACGGGGAGAATTGCAGAAAATTTCCATCCCAGAATGGAAATGGGACCAAGTGACCATGGATTTTGTGGTTGGCCTACCCCGAACTCCCAGTGGCAACGATGCTATTTGGGTGATTGTGGATCGTTTGACAAAGTCTGCACACTTTATTGCCATTAAGCTTAGCTTTTCAATGGACCAGCTAGCGGAATTATATGTTGCGCAGATCGTTCACTACCATGGGATTCCAAAGGTAATCATCTCCGATCGTGATAGTCGTTTCACTTCTAAGTTTTGGAGAAGTGTACATCAAGCAATGGGTACCAAGCTTACTTTTAGTACGGCTTTTCACCCTCAAACGGATGGACAATCAGATAGGACCATTCAGACCCTAGAAGATATGTTGCGAGTATGCATCATGAACTTCAAAGGAACTTGGGATAAGAAGCTTCCTTTGATTGAATTCTCGTACAGCAACAGTTTCCAAGCTTCAATTGGAATGGCTCCTTATGAAGCCCTGTACGGGAGAAGGTGTAGATCTCCAGTCCACTGGTACGAGACAAGAGAGAAGGAACTTGTGTCCACAGATTTTATTCGGAGAACCACTGAGGCCGTGAAACTTATACGTCAACGGATGGAAACTGCATTTAGTCGACAAAAGAGCTATGCCGACAAACGCAGAAGGCCTCTAGAATTCCAAGTAGGAGACTTGGTTTTCCTCAAAGTTGCTCCATTCAAAGGAGTTATGAGATTCGGAAAGAAGGGGAAATTAAGTCCAAGATATATAGGGCCATTCGAAATAATGGAAAGAGTTGGTAATGTGGCCTATAAATTGGCTTTGCCCCAAGAATTAGCATATGTACACGATGTATATCATGTGTCGATACTAAAGAAGTACATCTCGGATCCATCACATGTATTGGACCACGAACGAATTGAGGTTCACGAGGATTTGACGTATGAGGAGAAACCGGTTCGAATCTTGGCACGAGAAGAAAAGGTGCTAAGAAATAAGGTTATACCATTAGTTAAGGTCTTATGGCGAAATCATGAGATTGAGGAGCCAACATGGGAGCGCGAAGAAGATATGAAGAAAAGCTACCCCGAATTGTTCTTATTTTCGAGGACGAAAATTTTTAAGGAGGGTAGATTGTAATGACCAAAATTTTTCGGACTCATGATTTTCTTGTACATAAGAAATCTAAGTTCGTACTATGTGTTTATGTGATATTTTATGAGAATTATGAATATCAATAGAAAATTCATAATTTTATCAGTATAGGGTTGAGTTCTCGATAAATTAGCTACGAGACTCCATAATAGGCCTTTTAAGGAAAAATGCATGACGAAATTTCAAGAATTCATGTTGGTCAAAGTTTGACCGAAAAAGTCAAGGTTGACCAAAGAAGTCAAATATAAGACGGTACTGTGATACGATAAGCAGACAAGCCAAACAAGGCCTTATGATGACATCACCCAAGCTTGGAATTATGACATCATTTATGAATTAAAGAAAAGGAAACTTTGGAAAGAAATCCAATCCTAGCCACCTTGCACCCTAAATGGCCGGCCACTTGGAGGGCTATTTAGTAAATTTTTGTGCAATTATTTTTGCTTCAAGGGTTTTTAAGCAAATTTTGGATTAAAAATAAATCCAAAACTAAATTAATTTCTACCTATAAATACCCAAGGTGGGGGGCAGAATTTTAACCAAAAATTTGGAAATTTTAGCCAAACTCTTGCAAAATTTTCTCTCACACTCTTCCTCTCCAAAACCGAACTTAAGCCAAGAGAGAAAAAAAAATTAAACCCTAGAGCAAGCTAGTAGGGTGGTCGGATTTTGTTGAACCACAAGCCAAAGGTTGAAAAAGTTTTTAGTACCCCATTAGGGCTAGGAGGCCGGTTGTGGGGGAGGAGAAAAGGGAAAGAAAAAGTGAGGAAAAAGACTTGATAAGGTGACCGGATTTGTGGTAGAGCACAAGCCAAGGGTGGCTGAATTTTTGGAACCCATTGGAGGGGAAAACCGGTTGTGGTGGCAGCCAAGGAAAAAGGAAAAAAGTTTTGGGATCCAAGCTTGAGAACCCAATTCCAAACCCTAGAGGTAAACCTTCAAACCCTAAGCTTTTAAATTGAGCTTCAATTTGGAAAATTTAAGTGTATTTCACGCATTGGATGTACGAGCATAAGCTCAATTTAATTTTTATGCCCTAGTTTAGAATTTTTAGGTTGGTGCTTGAATTTATGGTTTAGGTGGTTTTATTTACTGAGTCATGCATGATTTTATGCTTTGGTTGCATGAAATTAAGGTTTATATGTTTGATGCATGCTAAGGTTATATGTCCTCAAGTATGTTTAAGTTTGTGCTTGATTATGCATGCTAAGTTTGATGTGATGATTGTTGATGTATGTTTATATGATGATAGTGTGGAACGTTAGAAATCCCTGCATGACTGATATTAGGCTTCCGCTATGGGCGGTTGAGGTAGGGTGCGTGTATTAGGATGTAAAACCAAGTTAAGAATAAAACTGTCAGTTTTCGGGTAAAACTGGCCAGTTTTTTGGAAAGATGATTTTGAGGCCCTTAGAGGCCGAATTAGACAAAACGTAAAACATAAAAGTTGTAGAGAATGAATTTTCCTAGGGGGCAGCATGGACAGTTTTCAAAAAATAAGACTCCAAAGGCCTTCGTTTTTATACAAACCCGAGCCTGACTGTGCCCAGGACTTATGCACGGCCAGGTGAGTTCAATAGGGAATAAGAGTACGTTAGAGTCCGAACTGAGTTTTATGCAAAACGTGAAAGTTGTAGGGTTTTCCGAAAGCTAAAACTTTTTTGAAGACAACTTTTTCTAATTCAAATCAGATTTTTAAATAGAAATGGATTTCTAAAAACTGTGCAAGAAACAGGAAATTCCTGCATAGGATTTTCTAAAACAATACAGGAAAACTGTATTTTTGCACCAACACCAATGTTTTGACTGTGAAAACTGTTCCAATGGCAGTTTTCAGCCCTTAATGATTTTTATAAAGTCCCACTTTGAAAACCACGAATTTTTAAGTTAAACAAAAGATTTTTGGCCAAATTTTCCAAATTGGATTTTAAAAGCCAAAGTTTAGTAACAAGATAATGACGGATAGTAACCGGGAAGGATACCCGAGTTACTAAGCTTGGCCCAAAAGCCCAAATTTGACCCATAGAATGTTGACTTTGGTTTTGACCACCTCAAGGGTTACCCTATGTAACCAAATAAGTTATCATGTGTATAATTGGGGGATATATAACTAAGATTGTGTATGAATGTTGGATAGGTCACCAACATTTTATAGGATCCTTATCGTATGTGCTTTTTAATAGCAGGAAGTAACCTGCAGTTGCAACCTGAGTCAGAGCAACGCAACCCAAGATATAGCATAACAGGCAAGTACAGACCTCACCTACAATATGGAAAATAGTAAATACTATTTTCAAGTATACATACTATATTATGCTATATTATGCTATGATATGTGATGCCATACTATGATGTGCTAAGTTATGTTATGACCTGTTATGCCATGAGAAGTTATGCCAAGTCATGCTATGTTAAGTATGTTATGTCATGCCATGCTAAGTTATGCTAAGTCATGCCATGATAAGCCATGATAAGCCAAGTTATACCATGATTTATGGTTATGCCATGTCTGTGTCACATGTGCACCATGACTAATAAGATCATAACTAAAGACTCTTAGTCTTGGAATATACAAGACTAAGACTAAACCAAGTCAAGCAAGGTGTCGTACCACCCTCCCGTGATCGAGGAGGATACATGTTCAAGAAAAGTTATGATTATTAACCTCTCGTTGATGCGTGAGGGTCAAGTTTATGATTCCCAGAACTGTTAGGGCCTTGCAAACCCTAACTTTGTCTGGAGGCTGCGCGCTTTTGGTACGTACACTATAGGCCCACATGTTAAGACAAGATAATAAGTTCAAGATTAAGTCCATAATGAAGCATAAGACATGCAAATCGATCATAAATGGATCATGCATAAATTACATGATGATTGGCATGTTTTAAGAGGTTTGAAATGTTTTGTGAGATATGTTTGTACTTGCTGGACGAAAGCTCATTTGTATATTTCATACTATAGGTAAAAAGCCTGCAGCCTAGCTGATGGGTCACGCAGACGATGCAGTGAATGAAGGACGGTGTGGGATACCAGTACGTAAAATTTTCCGCAACCACTTTTGAGTTTATATGTATATATCTCAAAAGTAAATTATGTTATGCAGTGTGTATGAAGTTTGAAGACTTGAGAATGTATTTTCAGTATAGTATGTATGCAAGACAAGTTTTTCTCTACAAGATAATCTATGTATATATGTTTAAAAAAAAAAAATTCATCTCAAATTTTCATGTAAGATAAGTACAAGTATGTATGGTGTCGACCCGGCTTGGGAAGTCGGGGCATCACAAAGCGTGGGTTTGATTTTTTGCTCTAGAATGAGATGTAAAGTTATGTGTGCTCACTATGTGTTTGTGATTATGCTCTCACATGTTTGAATGTGGATAATTTATGCACGATGGATATGTGTTGCCATATATGTGTTGGTTAAGGAAATTAACCTAAAAACACAACTTGGTAAGCTAGTAAGGTTATCAATATTGTGTTTTTCATGTAAATGGACAAGTGAATGATTGAATGTTAAAAATGAATTCGACGTGCTGCATGTTGATGTAGGCTCACGGCTTTGACCGTTTGAGGTAGTGTGCATGAAATTTTAAATGAAAACCAACAAAAAAATACATACTGCCGGTTTTAAAAATAATCTGGACAGTTTTCTAGAATCCCAGTTTTGAGCCCTTTTGAGGCCGAATTTGGAACAAGTTATAACTGAAAAGTTGTAGAAAATCCAAAATCCTAGTGGAATTATGGACAATTTTTGAAAATAAGGCCAAAAATAAGGTCATAAATGCCTCTGTTTTATCAATTTCTGAAACTGGTCTGTCCAGCCACTATACACGGCCAGTATTTTACAAAAGGAGAAACGAGCAAGCTAAATACAGATTAGGTTTTGGATAAAAAATAAAAGTTGTATATTTTGATGAGATCTACGACTTTCATGAAGAAAATTTTTTCAAATTC
This sequence comes from Ficus hirta, assembly GCA_038430175.1. Lineage (NCBI taxonomy): Eukaryota > Viridiplantae > Streptophyta > Magnoliopsida > Rosales > Moraceae > Ficus > Ficus hirta. The sequence goes on from CM076597.1 coordinate 670,870, forward strand.
TAAATTGATTTAAAGATAAAACTGGATTTTTAAAACTGTGTGGGGTACATGAAATTCCTACATAGGATTTTTAAAATTGTGCATTATATAGGAAAGTCCTGTCCGTACACTTTCAATTAAACTAAAAGGTTGATTTCAAAAGCAGTTTTCAAAGTTTTACATTATTACGATCCCGGTTAAAAAGAAATTACCGTTTTACAAAGAAAATAGTTTTAAAAAGTTTTGAATCCATTTGAAATTTCACAAGTAGTTTTTAAAAGGCAATTCCAAGTATTCAATCAAGATAATACTTGAAATTATGAAAACAAGGTATTTTTGAGAAAATGGGAATAGGCCCAAATTACTTAAATATATGGTAACAAGTGTATGACTTATGGTAACCGGATTGGATTTCGTTTTATTATGTTAGGACCTGTATATATGATTACTAATAGTAATCGGATAGGATACCGATTTACTATGTTAGGGTTGATATCTATGATTACTAATGGTAATCGGATTGGATACGGTTCTAGTATGTTATGGTTTGTAGTAAGATAGACGATTCTTATTTTATGGCCTGTTTGGAAACATGAATATTAAACCTATTATCGTGCCTTGTTGGAATGATAGACCAAGAGCGTAGGATAATTTGTAAGTACAACTCCGCCTACAGCATGGGCAAAATGTTTTTATTGCATTGCATATTTTTCAAAAATCATGCATTGATTTACATGATGTACATATGTTTTATGTTTTATGTTTTATTATTGTGATATCATGAAAGCATGTTCACTAATAATAAATCACATGATAAGAACAATATTAAGTTTTCAAGTAAGAAACAATTAAGATTTAAGTTTTCAAGTATGATCAACCAAGAACAAGTTTTCCTGTAATAAGATAAGACAAGCAAATTTTCTTGTGTCGTACCGACTTGCCACGAGGGCGGGTTTAAACGGTTTGGTCCATGGTTTGAGTTGGATTGGATTGGCTGCCCCAACCGCTCCATGTTAAACAGTTTGGTTCATGGTTTGAATTGAATTGGACTGGCCACCCCAACCACTCCATGGCTATGTGCCACGGTACGTACACACTTGATATGTAAGGGGCCCATAACCAAGCTAACATAAGAAAGCATAATTGATTCATAAGAAAGCATAATTGGTTCATGCATTATCAATTCATACATTCTTTTACCGAAATTGTTTTGCAGAATAGAAAGTTGTACTTACTGAGCATAAGCTCATAACTTACGTTCATGCTGTAGGAAAGCAACCTACCGGGCATGCTTGATGCAAGACTGTGGAGAGATGTCACTGCAGACTGTGAAATTTAGGTTGGACACCGCCACAGCTTTTGGAAATATGTTATGTAAAATGTGTTTGTATTATGTTATGATAAGTCAATGGTACTAGTATATGATAACAAGTATGATTTATTAAAATGTGGTTTTAAAACTCGGTACTCGAGTGAGTACATATAAATAAGTATGAGTATAAGTTAAGTTTTGAGTTTTGAGTTTTAAATTGAGATAAAAAATATATATATTTCCGTATATTTACAAAATATGAGAGTATGTTTAAGTATGTTAAGTATGAAGTAGCGGGCATGTAAGGTGGGTCGTCACAAGGTTTGGTATGTAAGCACGGCACGGTAACGGCCTACGTAGTCGGGTCGTTACAATTGATAACTTACTTATTTACCAACTTGTGTTTTTAGGTTAATTTCTTAACCAACATACACATAGCATTCATCTAAACATCATACATCAAATCTTCATATTTAAACATGTGGAAGCATAACAACATGCACATAATCTTAAAACTTATCATAGAGTCTAAAATCAAACTCATGCTTAGAACTAGTAGCCAATGTTAACCTAAGCATAGATCAAGCAAGATTCAATCATAAAATACCATAATATAAGAAAATAAAAGAACATGATCTTATGCTCTTACAACCCATAATCTTGAAATACACATAAATTCCTCAAATCAGACTTAATGAAATCTGGGTTAAGGGATCAGGATTATACCTCTAGAACTTGGAAAGATTGCTTCCAGTCCTTGGATGAGAGAAATTTTTACTCTACACCCTCCACCACACAACCGGCCACTCTTGCCTTTTGTACTCTCTCTTTTTGTTTTTTTTTTTTCCCTAAGGGCTAGAGAGGAAAAGTTGAGAAGTGAACTAAAAGTTTGTGAGACTAACTAAATGGTTCAAGTTTCTACCATCCACCCCTATTTATAGGTGGAAATTCCAAATTTTCCACAACTATTTTTTTTTAAATTCTCCTTGAATTACATAATTGGCCTTAAATACAAAATTTTTGCCTTCGAAGTCCCCATATTGGCCGGCCATGTGGAGGGTTGAACCAAAAAATCCTTTCATGTTTATCTACTTAATTCTTTCCAAAATATCAAAAATTTCCAAAATTACATAATTATCTATGATGACTTGGCCTCCAAGTAGGGTCATGTTTGGTACTCCCTCCTAATATGCAGTCAATTTCCTTAATAATCCATATAATACAAATACTGTTTTAACTACCAACAGTACAGTAATACTGAACTGTAGTCCGGAATTCATCTGTACTTAACTAGACCGCGTATAGTTTTTCTTACGACTTGAAACTACTTAGTCTTCCTTACTCCAAATATTATTCCTGATTATTCTAGAGTGATCCCAATCCTTATTCTCAATGCTGCATCCGTAATGACAGTCGACCATAGTATAATTTCAATATTACTTATTATACTGCAGTACCATCTTATTCAAGTCATGAATTATCCTGGTCATACATAGGCCAGAATAAAAGCATAAATCATGATTCTACCTTTTCACCATAAGGCCTTATACCAACTTAATAAACGGTCATTGAGTCTCATAGCTTATAAGAACTCAAACATATTCTGGTAAATCAGATCATGCATTTCATATTGACATACATAGTACAGACTTATTCTTTTATATCAAAGGAAATCATGAGTCCGTAAAAAGTTTGATTATTACAAATGGAGACCAATGGGCCATATTGTCATATAATCCGCTCCCACTCATTATTTTGTAATATATGTATTTTATTTATAAAACATCTCATGCGATATAAAATTTTAATAAGATCAAATAATTTGATTCTAATTAAATTGTTCTAAGTTTCCCATAATTTTAAACTCTTTAAAATTACTAACCTATAAATTTTCATGTGAAGATCCAATATTTAGCAATTAAATATTAATCTCACATCCCACAAATTATGCAAATTAAATTGCTAACCCTTTAATTTAATCTCATTAAATTAAAATTAGCGCAATTTCATGTAGATAATACTAAACAACTTTAGAATAAATAAATGAATGTGCATAAATGCATGTCATACCATATGACGAGAGTAGGTATTATATGACATGTTATGTGCATGAACATATAATAAATATTATCGACATAATAAATATAATATGCAATCAAAATATTGAAATGAAATTTGACCCAGTCCCTTGGATAATTACAACTCAAATAAAAATAATTAAAACTAATCTTCTTGATCTCCCACAAATATTATTTTCAAAATTTCCCTAGTTATAATCGTATAATTCTAATTTCATAAATAAAATCATTAATTCCAAATTAATAACCTATCTCCTTTTTCGGAATTTAAAATTTATTAAGTTTCCAAAACTTAATTTTTGGGCAAATATTTAAATTTTAAAGATATAAGTCAAAAATGAATTTGACTTTACATAGAAATTTAAATTACAGTTAAATATGTTAAATGTCAACTAAATCCAATTTAGTCAAGATTTCATATTTAAGTTCAAAAGATAAAAGTCATAATCTAATTTGTCTTTCTATAATTTAAATTTCCAAAATTTAAATTATAGTTAAATCTTTCAACTTTTCATGAGAATCAAATCTTATTTAACTTTTCATAATCATCCAATTTCCAAAACATTTGAATCTCATTCAATTAAGGACAATTAGAGGGTAACTTTCAATTTTAAAAATTGAAATATTCAAAAGTCTGATTTTTGATAATTTTGAAACTTTCTGGATCATGTTTCCGAAGGCACAAAAAAAACACGCCGGCAATGGGACAATGCAGCGGGCCCAGCCTGACTATGGCCGTCCAGCGCATGGCTGCGGCCATCCAGTGGCCGCTGGCCGACCCTTGGCTGTGGTGGATGGCCGTAGGCTGGCCCTTGGCTATGGCCGCTGCTGGCCATGGCTTGGCCACGACTACTTTTGGGCTTTTTCATGTCCATTGATATTCCGGAAAAATTCAGAGATCAAACCTTTCAAAATTCACCCACAAAAATTCCGACAAAATAGAAAATAAAAATTTATTGGTTGTCTTCATCCTTTCCACCGTTGAATCTTCATGCTTTCCATCGTCCGTCGAATTACATAATAAATTCTTATATCATTTCCGGCATACAAAACTTCTAAGAAAGCAATAAAGAACTAGTAGGAAAAACACGGTGATGATAGACCGCCCCTCTAGCAATTACAACCCAACAAAAATTTTAAATCAAAAAATAAAAATTTTATCCAAGGAACCATATAATTTATGACCAAATCTTTTTTTCATACATTCATCACATGAATCATAAATATCCAAATAAAATAGAACATACATCACATGCATAGTGACTACCCATATTAATTTACATAGTGGTGAGATCATGATTATCATATAATCATTATATTAAATTAATATTGGCTGTAACATGGCTTTGATACCAATTGTTGGATTTGAAAACATAAATTGACAAAAATCTAGTGGAAATATAGGATTGTGAACAACAAAAATTTCTCAAATCATTATTCTACAACTATATTAATTTAATATATAAAAAGAGCGATGAGAATTGTACCGTCGTCAGATTATGTTGACTCCTTCAAAAAAAAAAAAACTTTTGAACTTACAAAAGATCCTCTCCTTCAAGACAATGTTCTTCCATACCTTACCTCCGTCATTTAATTGAATGAACGAATGGGCATTTTCTAATTAAAGAAATAATTTACACGCTCACAATTTTGATGTCTTTGTTTTTGGCCTCATCACATGAGAAAACAAAGAGTACAAAGGGAGAACGTTTCTCTCTAGGTTTTTCTTGTGACAAAAAAGTCTAATCTACCTTGATATGAAGTCCTATTCATAGAGCAAGGTCCGTTACCCTAATATTCCATCTTTAATTTAGAATATTCTCAATATTCAAAATTAAGATAAAATCAAAATTGAAAACTAATTATATTATATTCTTAATATTATATATATATATATATATATTACACGAACTATATGTGCATTGAACTTTCCTTCATCTAAAGGAAAGCTCTCTTTGCCGTCCCCCCACCCCCCCCCCCTCCCTTTTTTAAAATTATATAAAATATTATATATATAACCATAGGAATACTCTCCTGTTGACGGTACAACCTGTGCACGAGATCGGCATAACTTGGGGAAGAGTATAGTATAACCCGCTAGAGAGAGAGAAAGAGAGAGGTAGAGAGAGATAGGAAGAACTATAATCATATCGTATATAAATACAGGGTTGGTTTTATATCTGATACCGGATATATCTGGCGTTGTGAATTTCAATTACTGCGAATGTGAATTTCAGTTATTAGGAATGTGAATTCATGTAAAAGGAAATGTAAAATAAGGGGAATTCACATTTACTTTCAACTACATTCGCTTCTGCAAGAGAATTATTTATTTGCTTCTTAAAGAAGAAGGAATGGATTCTATATTGTAACATTAACATTCTCAGTTACTTACTTCATCATATCTCCAAAATACAAGGAATAAGATTAGATAATCAAATCCGTACCGAGTAAATAAGATATGATTCCATAAATAGAAGTTTGCTAATAACTTAGGATTAAGATTGTTCTATATATAATCATCTGTTGACGCGATTAGAATCTGTAGCAACTCATATCTCGTCATGTTCTCTTCTTACATAATCACATTATGTATAGTGCACTTATTAAATGTCTTACTACATTAACGGTTCGGGACCGTTCGATTTTTAATGGTAAGGAAATGCACTAGTGATATTCAATTAAAGATTTAATACTTTAATTGATTAATCAATTAAATAATTAATTATTTATCACAAACCATTTTAATTATCATCCTTAAATATTATCCTCTAGTATATAATTCTTATTTATACTATTTAAGATATATAATTTTATGATATTTATTAAGTATCAACCATATATATGTATATAGAAATATAATTAAATAAAACATTTATTTATTTAAATCATAATAAAATTATAACATCATATGCTTTATTGGCACCAATCCCAACAATTTGATCCTTTACTTTATACGCACTTTTGCAAATTATCTCTTGTAATGTTAAAAATTTCGAAGGAAACTTTCTTCCCTAATGTCTTCGAAATGATTGAACGATGATTAATGTCTTTTGCATTAGCCTTATCTTTACTTGTTCATTGTCCTTGAATTAAAAAAAAAAAAGAAGAAAGTTTCATTGTATTGTTACATGACGGAAAGTGTATTAATTCACATCCATTGATATTTGTAGACCATACAAAAAGTCCACATAGAAAACTTGCTCAACTTTTTCTGTGTGTAATCTGTTGTTATAATAGGAATCATTCTTTTCTATGGTGTTTATCATGAAAATCTTGATATTTGAATTTAATAATGGAATTAAGATCTTACACCATTCATTGGATATTGCTCAGGGTGTGTAATTCTTTCACTAAGATATACAAAAAAAGTTTACATGATGACCGTATAATTGCTTTAATTTGCCTATGATCTACTTTCAGTGTAGGTCATTATATTGTTGTTGCATGATAACTCGCAAGTATAGGAAGTCGCCAAGTTTTGATAGTATAGGGTGAGTGAGTGTCATACCCACATGGATTATTTCTTATATTGATGCTAAGTACCTCATGATTATCGCAACCAAACTTTATCTAGGCAAACATAAAATGGAAAATAAACTAACCTAAGCAACTAAATTAAACTAAATACAAGTGAAATAAATGCAATTAGAGATCTAAATTGAAGAGAACTCAATCTAATGTGTGGCTAAGGGGTTTTGATTTCACTTAATTCCTAGATTATGTTATTCCAATTCAAAGGTTTCTCAATCAATTTCACCCCAATCATTAATCTTAGGTTCCAATTTTAATTTCATTCCCCCTCCCGAATACCAAGTAAAATAATGTGTAAAATTAACTAAATTAATATCCCTATCACTACTACAAAAGTTGGTTTACACGACAGAAAATACACGACGGTTTTTGTAAAACCGTCGTCTTAAACAGGATTACATGACGGTTTTATGAAACCAGCGTGTAAATACCGGATTACATGACGGTTTTGCAAAAACCGTCGTGTAATCTACTGGTTTTTATTATCCCTACCAGCAGCCCTCTTTTATGTTACAGAACTATTCCGCAACCGCGAAAAATATTACAGAGGCCTGCGAAACCATATCCTCCGCTGCCACCGTCCACTAAACCAACACTCTCTTATAGTAAATATTTGTAAGTATTGATTATTACTTACTCTTTTGAGTTATTTAATTTGTATTGATGAATTAATGTAGAGGTTTTTAGATATTTAAAACGGTAAATTCTCATTTTTTTTGTATTTTTTTTAAAGTATGATTTGTTAAATTATTTCGAAAGCTTAATATGTGTTATTTTAATTACAAAAACTTGATCATTGAATGAATTGTATGATCTTTAATTTGGATTTAGGCCAGGTTCTTGCAAATGGATCGAAAATGGAAGTGGGCTCATAGATTGACTAGAAAATATTGAGATGGTGTTGAAGAATTTTTTTCATTTACCAAAACACACATGAAGAATGATAAGATTTGATGTCCTTGTGTGGATTGTGGAAATCATAGATCTCATTCAGTTGATAAAGTTAGAAGACATTTGCTTGTCTATGGGATTATTTATTCGTACCAAACATGGTATTTACATGATGAAATGTGTTTGAATCCAACATCGAAGAACAAAGGAAAAGAACCTATTGTTGAGGAAGATGTAGGAGATAATTTGTTTAATATGGTTAATGATTTGGAAGAACAGTTTGTACATCGTCCGGAGTTATTTGATTCAATGATGAATGATGTCAAGATGTCCTTGTATGACGGGTGCACTAAATGTACAAAATTGTCCGCATTGGTCAATTTATGGAACATGAAGGCTTCGGGATGGTAGAAAAATTCTAGTTTCACGACTCTTTTAGAATTTCTAAGAGAGGTTCTACCGGTTGATAATAAAATACCAGCTAATATGTACGAAACTAAGAAGACGTTGGGTACTTTGGGAATGGAATATGAAAAAATTCATGTATGTCCAAATGATTGCGCCCTTTACCGAAATGGGTATGAGGATTTGGATAAATGCCCGGTTTGTAAGGAGTCAAGATGGAAGAAGGACAAGAAGCCAACGAATGGTAGCAAATGAGTGCCGAAAAAGGTGTTATGGTACATTTCTCCAGTGTCGCGTTTGCGGCGTTTATTCCGTAATGCCAATCATGCCAAGAATTTAACTTGGCACCATGATAAACGTGTTGAAGATGGCATGCTTAGACATCCAGCCGATGCACTACAATGGATGACCTTTGATGCTGATCATCCTGAATTTAGTGCGGAACCACGGAATCTACATCTTGGTTTGTCAGCAGACGGAATGAACCCACATGGTAATATGAGTAGTAGACATAGTACTTGACCTGTCATACTTGTGAATTACAATCTCCATCCGAAGTTGAGCATGAAGCTGAAGGTCTTGATGTTGACTTTATTGATCTCTGGTCCTCAACAACCAGGAAATGACATTGATGTGTACTTGACACCACTAATCGATGATCTAAAGAGTTTATGGGAAAAGAGGATTGAAGTTAGAGATGCTTACTATCATGAGAGATTCACATTCCGTGCAATGTTAATGTGGACAATTAATGACTTTCCCGCTTATGCAAACCTATCTGGTTATTCAGTAAATAGTTCTATTGGTTGTCCCGTTTGTATGAAAGAAACATCTTCCATCCGGTTAAAGAATGGTAAAAAAACCATTTACCTTGGTCATAGGAGATTCTTACCAAAAAATCATCGATACCGCAAACAAAAAAAGACTTTCAATGGTAATACCGAAAAAAGAATCCCTCCCCGAGTTTTGACGGGTGAAGACATTTTCGAGATGGTTAAGGATTTGAAAGTAGTGCTCGAGAAAAGAAAAAAACGGAGTAACAAGGATCTGGTGGTTGATAGACCTTGGAAAAAGAGGTCAATCTTCTACGAACTTCCATATTGGAGGACAATTTTCATTCGTCATTGCTTAGATATGATGCATATTTAGAAAAACGTTTGTGAATCAATAGTGGGCACGTTGCTTGACATTCCTAATAAGAGCAAAGATAGTAAAAAGGCACGGTTGGATCTTAAGGATTTGAAGATTAGACTTAACTTGCTCCCTACGAAAAGAAGGAATGTTACTTACTTACCCCCAGCAAAGTACACATTATCAAGACAAAAAAAAAAAAAAGCTTTGTGAGTGGCTCACTTCTGTAAAAGAGCCCAACGGGTATTCTTCCAACTTCTGTAAAAGAGCCCAAGTTGGTGTCTATGAAGGATCTGAAGCCGATTGGAATGAAAACACATGATTGTCATATCTTGATGCAACAATTATTACCGCTTGCCTTGCGAGGAGTTTTAACGAAGGATGTGAGATTCGCAATTACCAAGTTATGCTCATTTTTCAATTCAATATACTCCAAGATAATTGATCCATTTACACTAGATTTGCTACAATCAGAGTTGGTTAAGACATTGTGCTTGCTTGAGAAGTATTTTCCACCCTCCTTTTTTGACATAATGATTCATCTAACGGTGCACTTAGTACGGGAAGTTAAGCTATGTGGACTGGTGTACTTGAGATGGATGTATCCTTTTGAAAAGTACATGAAGGTTTTGAAGGGTTATGTCAAGAACCGAAATAGGCCGGAAAGATGTACAGTAGAAAACTACATAACGGAGGAATCGGTCGAATTTTGCTCCAAGTATTTGTCCAACGCGGAATCGATTTTGTTGCCAAAGACTACAAACATTGACTCGAAAGGACTATCCGTCGGCATTCCATCACGGATAAATCAAGGTGAATGGGAGCAAGCTTGTCCCTATATGTAATAACCAACTTTGTTACAAATTATGATTTCTTGTATCACAAGGAATCAAAATTTGTATTATGAATTTGCCTGATCTGAGTTATCAGAATTAGGATTTATGTATGATTGTATTCCGGTCAGATTTTGACCAGAATGATTTAAGGAATGATAGGAACTTATGATTTTAGGTTGGTCAAAGTTTGACCAGAAAAGTCAAAGTATGATGGTACTGTTGTATAACAGGCAGTATAAAAATTGTACTGCAAAAAAACCGTCATTACGGATAGATAAGCATGTTTAAGGTACGGAATTATGATAGAAAAATCAAGCACAATATTTAGGACATTAAGGACTTATTAGCTTTAAGTTCTAAGAAAAACCTAAACACAGTCCATTTTTATGCAGATAAATTCTGGACTGCAGTTTGATATGACAGTACTGTTTTAGTTAAAAAATAGTATTTGTTATATTTACATTAGTATGAAAATAGACTGTTTTTAAGAAAGAAAGCCAAACAAAGCCTTAGGTGGAGGACACCTCATCACATGATAAATATGTAATTTTTTTGATTTTTTGAAAAAATTGGAAAGAATTACAAAAAGATAAATCTTGGCTCTTGGAACCATCTAGTGGCCGGCCACCTAAGGGGACTTTTCAGCAAATAAAATTGTTGTAGGGCTTGGAGAGCAATTTAAGGAATAAAAATAATTCAAGAAAGAAAATTAAAATTCACCTATAAATAGGTGTGATGGGGGGACTTTTTTTTTTAGCTCATTTTATTTCAAAACTCCCCCAAACTCTTGCCATTTTCTCTCCTTTCTTTCTCTCTCTCCTAGCCGAACCCAAAAGCAGCAAAAACCCAAGAGTGGTGGTCGGATTTTTAGTGAGGAAAAACTAGACAAAAATTTTCGGAACCCAAGCTAGTGTTGGTCTCTCCGGTTTAGAGGTAATCCTCTTAATCTTTTAAGCCTTTTTGATTCCGGTTTTGAGCCATTTAAGTGTATTTTCAGTTTTGGTTGTAAGAGCTTAAGCTCCTTAATTATGTCCTTGCTTTGTTTGGTTTGCTTAGAATGTGCTTGATTTAGGTTTTAGTAAGTTTATGCTATGATTTGGTGTATGTATTGGAATGTATGCTCTAGAAATTATGTAGATGATACGTGTGACCATAAGCTGTTTGATATATGTCCCCATAGGCTTATAAATAATGTTGAATGGCTGATTGTGGTATTGAATGATTGTATGATGATTTAGGGTTCAAGAAAACCCTAGAAAACCAAGTTTGGTGAACTTCACCAAACGGGTTTCAATCAATTAATTGAATAAATGAGAATGAATGAATGAGTATGAGAACGTTAGATTATACACTGCATGCTTGATGTAGGCTCACGGTTGCGACCGTTTGAGGCAGAGTGTGCGTAATTTTTACGCAAGAACCAACCGAATCCAAAACTGCCAGTTCGGGTGAAAACTGAGCAGTAATATAGAAACGGTATTTTTAGGCCTTTAGAAGCCGAATTTGAGAAAACTCAAAACTGCAAAATTGTAGGAAATTGAAAATCCTAGGGGGTAGCATGGACAGTTTTTAAAAATAAGACTCCAAAGGCCTTCGTTTTTACCAAAACCCATGCCTGGACCGCCCAGACTTATGTGCACGGCCAGGCAGTTTCAATAAGGAAAAAGTATAAGTTAAAGGCAGAACTTGGTTTTTAGCAAAACACGAAAGTTTTAGGGTTTTTCAATATCTAAAACTTTCGTGAAGAAAAGTTTTTCAAAATCTAATAAAATTTCAAAGTAAAACTGAATCATATTAGTAAGCTCCGATTCAGGAATTTCAAAACAGTGCATGCATAGGAAATTCCTGTACATACACTAATAATTTGACTGTTTTCAACAAATACCTTTAAAACTTAGACAGTTTTATTTAATAGCAGTTTTACATGGTTAATCAAACCCAGTTTAGTAAGAAAAGAATTAATTGATCAAAGTAAGCAAAGTAAGCAAATTGGTAACCTAACATAATCATGTAAGTTACCTTTTTTTTGGGCCTAGTTAATTAAGAACAAATATTGTATGATGGGCCTAAGGTTCAAGGTTACTTAGGGTAATAATAAAGGGATACCACTTTAATTATTGGGCCTAAGTAGTCCAACAGACTTTTTAAAATACAAATCTAAGTTGGGTCTATACCTAAGGTTACTCATAGTAACCTAATAGGATGTCAAGGTCATTGGGCCTTGAGCCCAAAGTTCATTAGGTAATCCAACAAGATACTGTTTGATTACCATTAGGGTATGTGCCCTAAGTTTACACTTAGTAACCAACAAGGATATTATTAAGCTTATGAGGGGGACATATATCTAGGGTCACTAATAAATGTTGGTTAGGGTACCAACATTTAATGAAATAATTTAAGGTAAGATAGGATGATTCTTATCTTACTTCCTTTTTGGAAACAGGAAGGTAACCTATTGAGGTAACGTGTCGGAACGACAAACCCCAGGACCTAGCGTAACCTGTAAGTACAACTCCGCCTACATCATAGGCAAATGGTTTTATGACTTTGCATGTTTTTGAAGTTCATGCACTTATGTGATAAGTATGATGTATGTTTATTATTGTGACATCATGAAGCATATTCACCAATAATAAGTCAGATGATAAGAAGAAGATTACGTTTTTAAGTAAGAACTGTTTTAAGAAAATGTTTTCAAGTATGATGATAAGTAAGATTTCTCGTGTCGTACCGACCCGCTCGTAGGTCGGGTTTGGTCCATGGTTTGAGTTGGATTGGGCTGGCCGCCCCAACCACTCCATGGTTGTGCGCCACGGTACGTACACTTATGTTAAGTAAGAGGCCCAAAACTATGTTATCTCATGAAAGCATAATGAAGCATAATTGGCTCATGCATTGCTTTATTAAGTTTGTTTTGCGGGTTAAAAGTTGTACTTGCTGAGCGAAAGCTCACAACTTACGTTTATGCTGTAGGTAAGCTTCCTACTGGCAGTACTTGATACAAGGCGGTGAGGCATTGGCAAGGCGATCTGTGAAATGTGGGATGGAAACCGCTACGCGTTTTGAAATAAAAGTTTATGTTGTTTACTGAGTACAAGTTATTGTACGTTACGATAAGTTTGAAAAGTATGTATTAATTAAGTATGTATGTGTATTGTAAATATGTAAGTAGTAAAGTTTTATTTTAAGTTGTTTTAAGTTAAAAAAAAAAAAAATGTACGCTATTTCCGCCTAAGTAAATAGTAAGTTTAAATTATTATGTAAGATAAGTATGGTAACGACCTACGTAGGGGCGGGTCGTTACAGAGTTGGTATCAGAGCGGGATCCTGCCTTCCAGTTTCACAGTCTGCCTGCCAGTACCACCGTCATTGTAAGTAAGAGTTATTTTAGTGCTTAGTTATGTGTTTATTATGTACTCGTAATTTGGTAGATTCGTTTATCGGGATTCGAGTTATGGACGAGGATCGAGATGCTGCTATGGCATTTTTCGAGCTACGACCCTTAGTATTTGATGGGACTCAACGAACAGTATCATTAGCAGGATGGCTGTTTGATATGGAGACGATTTTTAGGATATGCCATATCGAAGCCCATCTCCAGGTTCTATTAGCAAGTAGGTTTTTACAAGGAGACGTTAGGTTATGGTGGATGGCACAGGGGGACCCGGCTATTCACGGGATACCATGGGCAGATTTCCTTGCCCACATGACAGCACAATATGGGCCTCTACCTGATGAGAGGGCCAACCCGCCGTACCGCGATCCGGATATTTACGGCGATATGTATAGGAGGCGATATCTCAACTTCGCCGCGGAGTGGTACGCTTACCCGAATGAGTCCATGGGCCACTATTGCCGTAGATTCCGAGAGGCAATGTTGCCCTATATCCCTCAGGAGCTCGGTGATCCGGAGTGGCGAGCGTTGCACCTTATCAGGGACGGACTACCTCCGGAAGTTAAGTATTTTGTCCCGGCTCCAGAAGTAGGAGTATCATTGGAGGACATGATCGATGCTATTATAGAGGCCGAGATACTAGCCTACATGGTACAGGAAGCCAACCCAGAGGACGTTGACCACGTCGATCCGGTCGACGATGCCGGCATTCCAGAGCCAGTACTCGAGGAAGTTCCAATTATGCCCGAAGATCCGATCCCAGCAGTCCCACTTCAGCAGATACCTCCGCAGGAGGCAGAGGCAGGACCGGATGATGACATGGATCCTACTGAGGCTCCGGACAACCCAGGGGACAATGTTGAAGATCCCCCAGTAATTCTCATCGAAAGTGATGATGAGGAACAAGAAGTATGGGAAGAATGGGAAGATTTTGAGGATATAGAGGAGGAGGGGCAAGAGGATCTCGAGGAGCAGGAGGAAGAACCCGAGGAGATTCCCTTCGACGACGAGGATCGGGACGTGTTTTCCGACGTGGCGATTGAGTAGATAGTTTTAGATCTAACTCCGACTTTTTGTTGTTTTGACGTTAGATTGTGTATAAGATAGGAATGATGGTAAGTGGTAAACACTCCATCTTATTTTGACTATGTATATAGTTAAAATGATGTATTTTTGAAAATATATAAAACGATACATTTTCATATGAAACGAATATCATGATAATTATGATATCATGATAAAAAGGATTTCATGACAAGTTTATGATAAGTTTATGATATGATACGCTATGAAGAAATCACGAAGGATTTCTGTGTGATGTCTTACGATACGATTAAGTACGATATGATATTATATGTATGATAGGATATGAATGAAGGAAAGATTTTCGGTGGATAACGAAATATTTTCTTGAAATTTATTAGGAGTGTTAAGATGGTGCGTACTCGTACACAAGCTAATCGGAATCTGCAAGAGCCAGATCTTGCGAATGTTGTAGCCAATTTACAACAGCAATTGCTACAACAGCAAAAAAAAAAACGAATCGGCTGCGTGAGCAGATAGCCCGAATGCACCCGATGCGCCACGCGAACGAAATTCCACCACAGGGTAACCCTGCACCCCCGGTAGTGCCCCAAGTACCGGAGGCTCGTCAAGAGGTTCCAAGGAATTTCGGAGTTCCGTTAGCACCTGCTGGAGTGCAAGTGAACCCACATGTAGTTCGGGAAGACTTACTGTACGAGCGGTTCAGGCGGATGAAGGCGCCTGAGTTTGAGGGTCTTACGGACCCGGTAGAAGCCGATAATTGGCTAATGGATATCCAAGTAATTTTGGATTTCATGGGGCTCACGGAGTAGGAAAGGGTGCTCTGTGCTTCATTTGCACTGAAAAAGGATGCGAGGCATTGGTAGATAACAGTGCAAATGCGTAGAAATGTTGCGGCGATGAGTTGGCAGGAGTTTGTAGATGAGTTTAAGGCGATGTACTACAACCGGGAAATCCTTGCCGCTCAGCAGGACGAGTTCAATAGCTTAAAGCAAGGATCGATGTCGGTTATGGAAGCTGTTAAGAAATTTGAACAGCTAGGCCGCCTATGCCCCGAACTCATACCGAACGAAACAGAGAAAGTAAGACGAATGATGAAGATGTTTCGGACGGATATTGCTAAACAAGTGAGTGCAGGAAGCAGCCCTCCAACCCTAGTGTCTGACTGTATTAGTCGGGCAATTAGGGCTGAGTATTGGATTAACCAAGATAATGAGGCGAGGGCACAGATTTTTAAGGCTAAGAAAGAGGAGAAGGCTGCGGAGAGACAGCTGCAGCCTAAACTAAATCAGGACGCGCAGGCGAAGGGCCAGACAAGTAATACGGCCCAGCATTCTAAGCAGTTCGGAAGGAATAAGAGGAAGGGAAACGCTGCTGGCCAGGAGCAGCAAAGGAATTACCCTCAGAAGAAAAGTAGCCGAGGGAATGAGGGCAATAATAATTACTATCCAGTGTGCGCACAATGCGGGAAAAAGCACCTGGGAATATGTAGACTGGGGACAAATGCTTGCTATCTTTGTGGCAAAGAAGGTCATTATGCGAGGAATTGCACCTTCAACAACCAGAACCAGAATCCCCACTACCCGAATAGGAACGTCAGCAGTCAGCTGCATGCGGTGCAAGCCAAGATCGAGGACACTACGAACGCACAAGGGAGGCTAGAGGCACCTGGACCCCAAGCTAGGATTTACGCCTACACCAAGGGGGATGCTGAGGCCGGAACTTCTCACGTGGTGACAGGTCAGATTTCTATCACCACTTATGACGCAATTGCTTTGTTTGATTCTGGTGCCACCCATTCATTTATATCAATGGAGTTTGCCCAGAAATTAGGAAGGCGTGTTGATAGTTTTAAGCAACCGTTTAGGACGTTCCTTCCATCAGGAGAAGTTCTGTTATCCAGCTTTTGGATGCCAAATGTTCCTGTAGTTATTTGCGGTAGAGAACTTTATGTTGATCTCATCGCAATTAAGCTTCAGGATTATGACGTTATTTTGGGAATGGATTTCCTAGGAAAGTACAACGCAAAGATTGATTGTCGAAAGCGTTGTGTTATGTTTAGTTTGCATGATGAGGAGGAATTCAACTTTTACGGTCAGTCTCGAAACTCCTCAACTAGGTTAGTACCGGCAATGAAGGCGTGGAAAATGTTGGCTAATGGATGTCAAGGATACTTAGCCAACATGGTGGACAAAGAGAAGGAAGTGGAGCTAAAGCCGGAAGATGTTCCCATTGTCGGGGAATATGTGGATGTCTTTCCAAAGGAATTGCCCGGACTTCCTCCCGAGCCGGAAATTTCCTTTGAGATAGAATTATTACCCGGAGTTACACCAGTATCCAAAGCACCTTACCGTATGGCCCCAGCTGAGCTTAGGGAACTCCAAGTGCAGTTACAAGAACTGCTCGACAAGGGTTTCATCCATCAAAGTTACTCCCCATGGGGAGCACCAGTGTTATTCGTCAAGAAGAAAGATGGGTCGTTGCGGATGTGCATCGACTATCGCGAGCTAAATAAGATTACGATTAAGAATAAGTATCCTCTCCCTAGAATAGATGATCTTTTTGATCAACTTAGGGGAGCAGTGGTATTCTCGAAGGTCGACTTGCAGTCGGGATACCATCAACTCAGAATTAAGGAGGGCGACATTTCAAAGACAGCTTTTCGAACGCGCTACGGACATTACGAGTTCCTTGTTATGCCGTTTGGTTTGACCAACGCTCCAGCTGCTTTTATGGACCTTATGAACCGGGTGTTCAAGGAGTACCTGGATAAGTTTGTCATCATTTTCATCGATGATATTCTGATATATTCAAGGTCCATAAAGGAACATGAGCAGCACCTCAGGATGGTTTTAGAAACGTTAAGACGAAACCAGCTTTATGCCAAGTTCACAAAATGTGAATTTTGGTTGGAGAAAGTCCATTTCTTGGGCC
Organism: Ficus hirta; assembly: GCA_038430175.1. Classification (NCBI taxonomy): domain Eukaryota; kingdom Viridiplantae; phylum Streptophyta; class Magnoliopsida; order Rosales; family Moraceae; genus Ficus; species Ficus hirta. Next base: position 688,408 of record CM076597.1, read on the forward strand.
ATGTGGTGTTAAATGAAGAGATTTCCGTTGATCCTGCAAAAGTAGAGGCGGTTAGTACGTGGCCTAGACCCAAAAACGTTACGGAAATACGGAGCTTTCTTGGATTGGCCGGATACTACCGACGGTTCGTGGAAGGATTCTCCAAGATTGCTGCACCCCTTACCGCCCTTACTCGAAAAGGGAAGAAGTTCGAGTGGACACAAAAGTGCGAGGAAAACTTTCTGGAGCTGAAAAGAAAGCTTATTAGCGCTCCGGTGTTAGTAATTCCTGACGTGGATGCGGGAAACTTCGTGATCTATAGCGATGCTTCTAAAACTGGACTAGGAGCGGTCCTAATGCAGCAAGGAAAGGTGGTCACCTATGCCTCACGACAATTGAAGGATCACGAAAAGAATTATCCTACGTATGATTTAGAGCTTGCTGCAGTGGTCTTCGCGCTAAAGATATGGAGACATTACTTGTATGGGAATAGATGTGAGATTTTCACCGATCATCAAAGTCTCAAATACATCTTTACCCAAAAGGAGCTCAATATGAGGCAACATAGATAGCTTGAACTCGTGAAGGACTACGATTGTGAAATTCTTTACCATCCTGGTAAAGCGAACAAAGTGGCGGATGCTCTAAGTAGGAAGTCATCCGGTATACTGATGTCTTTAGGAACGTTGCCCAAGCCACTTCAGAAGGAAATTTTAGATTTCAACGTAGAGCTAATAACTGGAAAGTTGTCGGTTTTGACTCTCCAGTCTAACCTCCTAGAGTCCATTAAGGGACATCAAGGAAAAGATTCTTTTCTGCTAAAGGCGCAAATCTTTGGCGGAAAGAATAGGGAATTTAAGACCTCTAGGGATGGAGTAGTTTATTTCAAAGAAAGGATTTGCGTTCCTGACTTTGAATTTCTTAAGAAACAGATCATGTCCGAAGCACATGAGACGCCATATTCGGTACATCCTGGAGCTTCCAAGATGTACAAGGACCTCAGAGAGAACTATTGGTGGCCGAATATGAAGAACGAAATAGCTGATTTTGTGTCAAAATGCCTAACTTGTCAAAAAGTTAAGGCTGAGCATCGACAACCAGGTGGAGATCTTCAGAAGATCGAGCTCCCAGAGTGGAAATGGGAACAAATCACTATGGATTTCATAGTAGGTTTACCCAGGACCGCAAGTGGGAACGATATGATTTGGGTGATTGTGGATAGATTGACCAAATCAGCCCACTTTATTGCTATAAAAACTACCTTTTCAGTCGAGAAGTTGGCTAAAATTTTTATCTTCCAGATCATTAGGTTGCATGGAGTGCCAAGATCCATCATTTCAGATCGGGATGGGCGCTTTACCTCTCGATTCTGGAAAAGTGTTCATACGGCTATGGGATCAAAATTTAAATTCAGTACAGCATTTCACCCCCAGACGGATGGACAATTGGAACGAACTATCCAGACACTGGAGGATATGCTAAGGTCATGTATTTTGGATTTCAAAGGAAGCTGGGATCAGAAGCTACTTTTGATCGAGTTTTCTTACAATAACAGTTATCACGCCTCAATTGGTATGGCTCCGTTCGAGGCGTTATATGGAAGGAAATGTCGATCTCCTATTCATTGGCAAGAAGTTGGATAGAAGCAGCTTCAAACCACAGATTTCATCCGAAAGACTTCAGAGGATATTAAGAAGATTAAGCAAAGACTTGACATAGCTTTTAGTCGTTAGAAAAGCTATGCTGATAAACGTCGAAGGCCCTTAGAATCCAGGTTGGAGACTATGTTTTCCTTAAGATTGCGCCTATGAAGGGAATTATGAGATTTGGCAAAAAGGGAAAACTTAGTCCTAGATACACAGGGCCATTCGAAATCCTGGAAAGGATTGGCAAAGTAGCTTACAAGCTTGCCTTGCCACTAGAATTAGCTTCTGTGCATAACGTTTTCCATGTTTCGATGTTAAAGAAGTATGTACCTTCCCATGTATTAAGTCGAGAACCGATCGAGGTTCAATCCGATTTGACGTACGAAGAGAAACCAGTTCAGATTCTAGATCGGGAAGAAAAGGTCTTACGAAATAGAACAATTCCCATGGTTAAAGTATTGTGGCGAAACCACAATGTTGAAGAAGCAACCTGGGAACTAGAAGAGGATATGAGAAAGGATAATCCCCACTTATTCTAATTTTCGAGGACGAAAATTTTTAAGGGGGGAAGATTGTAATAACCATCTTTGTTACAAATTATGATTTCTTGTATCACAAGGAATCAAAATTTGTATTATGAATTTGCCTGATCTGAGTTATCAGAATTAGGATTTATGTATGATCGTATTCCGGTCAGATTTTGACCAGAATGATTTAAGGAATGATAGGAACTTATGATTTTAGGTTGGTCAAAGTTTGACCAGAAAAGTCAAAGTATGATGGTACTGTTGTATAACAGGCAGTATAGAAATTGTACTGCGAAAAAACCGTCATTACGGATAGATAAGCATGTTTAAGGTACGGAATTATGATAGAAAAATCAAGCACAATATTTAGGACATTAAGGACTTATTAGCTTTAAGTTTTAAGAAAAACCTAAACACAGTCCAGTTTTATGCAGATAAATTCTGGACTGCAGTTTGGTATGACAGTACTATTTTAGTTAAAAAACAGTATTTGTTATATTTACATTAGTATGAAAATAGACTTTTTTTAAGAAAGAAAGCCAAACAAAGCCTTAGGTGGAGGACACCTCATTACATGATAAATATGTAATTTTTTTGATTTTTTGAAAAAATTGGAAAGAATTACAAAAAGATAAATCTTGGCTCTTGGAACCATCTAGTGGCCGGCCACCTAAGGGGACTTTTCAGCAAATAAAATTTTTGTAGGGCTTGGAGAGCAATTTAAGGAATAAAAATAATTCAAGAAAGAAAATTAAAATTCACCTATAAATAGGTGTGATGGGGGGACTTTTTTTTTAGCTCATTTTATTTCAAAACTCCCCCAAACTCTTGCCATTTTCTCTCCTTTCTTTCTCTCTCCTAGCCGAACCCTAAAGTAGCAAAAACCCAAGAGTGGTGGTCGGATTTTTAGTGAGGAAAAACTAGACAAAAATTTTCGGAACCCAAGCTAGTGTTGGTCTCTCCGGTTTAGAGGTAATCCTCTTAATCTTTTAAGCCTTTTTGATTCCGGTTTTGAGCCATTTAAGTGTATTTTCAGTTTTGGTTATAAGAGCTTAAGCTCCTTAATTATGTCCTTGCGTTGCTTGGTTTGCTTAGAATGTGCTTGATTTAGGTTTTAATAAGTTTATGCTATGATTTGGTGTATGTATTGGAATGTATGCTCTAGAAATTATATAGATGATATGTGTGACCATAAGGTGTTTGATATATGTTCCCATAGGCTTATAAATAATGTTGAATGGCTGATTGTGGTATTGAATGATTGTATGATGATTTAGGGTTCAAGAAAATCCTAGAAAACCAAGTTTGGTGAACTTCACCAAACGGGTTTCAATCAATTAATTGAATAAATGAGAATGAATGAATGAGTATGAGAACGTTAGATTATATGCTGCATGCTTGATGTAGGCTCACGGTTGCGACCGTTTGAGGTAGAGTGTGCGTAATTTTCACGTAAGAACCAACCGAAACCAAAACTGCCAGTTCGGGTGAAAACTGAGCAGTGACCTGGAAACGGTATTTTGAGGCCTTTAGAGGCCGAATTTGAGAAAACTCAAAACTGAAAAGTTGTAGGAAATTGAAATTCTAGAGGGCAGCGTGGACAGTTTTCAAAAATAAGGCTCTAAAAGCCTTCGTTTTTACAAAAACCCTTGCCTGGACCGCCCAGACTTATGTGCACGGCCAGGCAGATTGAACAATGAAAAAGTATAAGTTAAAGGCAGAACTGGGTTTTTAGCAAAACACAAAAGTTGTAGGATTTTTCAATATCTAAAACTTTTGTGAAGAAAAGGTTTTCAAAATCTAATCAGATTTCAAAGTAAAACTGAATCATAGTAGTAAGCTCCGATTCAGGAATTTCAAAATAGTGCATGCACAGTAATTCCTGTACATGCACTAATAATTTGACTGTTTTCAACAAATACCTTTAAAACTTAGACAATTTTATTTAAAAGCAGTTTTACATGGTTAATCAAACCCAGTTTAGTAAGAAAAGAATTAATTGATCAAAGTAAGCAAAGTAAGCAAATTGGTAACCTAACATAATCATGTAGGTTACCTATTTTTTTGGGCCTAGTTAATTGAGAACAAATATTGTATGATGGGCCTAAGGTTCAAGGTTACTTAAGGTAATAATAAAGGGATACCACTTTAATTATTGGGCCTAAGTGGCCCAACAGACTTTTTAAAATACAAATCTAAGTTGGGTCTATACCTAAGGTTACTCATAGTAACCTAATAGGATGTCAAGGTCATTGGGCCTTGAGCCCAAGGTTCATTAGGTAATCTAACAAGATGCTGTTTGATTACCATTAGGGCATGTGCCCTAAGTTTACACTTAGTAACCAACAAGGATATTATTAAGCTTATGAGAGGGACATATATCTAGGGTCACTAATAAATGTTGGTTAGGGTACCAACATTTAATGAAATAATTTAAGGTAAGATAGGATGATTCTTATCTTACTTCCTTTTTGGAAACAGGAAGGTAACCTATTGAGGTAACCTGTCGGAACGACAAACCCCAGGACCTAACGTAACCTGTAAGTACAACTCCGCCTACAGCATAGGCAAATGGTTTTATGACTTTGCATGTTTTTGAAGTTCATGCACTTATGTGATAAGTATGATGTATGTTTATTATTGTGACATCATGAAGCATGTTCACCAATAATAAGTCAGATGATAAGAAGAAGATTACGTTTTTAAGTAAGAACTGTTTTAAGAAAATGTTTTCAAGTATGATGATAAGTAAGTTTTATCGTGTCGTACCGACCTGCTCGTATGTCGGGTTTGGTCCATGGTTTGAGTTGGATTGGGCTGGCCGCCCCAACCACTCCATGGCTGCACGCCACGGTACGTACACTTATGTTAAGTAAGGGGTCCAAAACTATGTTAACTCATGAAAGCATAATGAAACATAATTGGCTCATGCATTGCTTTATTAAGTTTGTTTTGCGGGTTAAAAGTTGTACTTGCTGAGCGAAAACTCACAACTTACGTTTATGCTGTAGGTAAACTTCCTACTGGCAGTACTTGATACAAGGCGGTGATGCATTGGCAAGGCGATCTGTGAAACGTGGGATGGAAACCGCTACGCGTTTTGAAATAAAAGTTTATGTTGTTTACTGAGTACAAGTTATTGTACGTTACGATAAGTTTGAAAAGTATGTATTAATTAAGTATGTATGTGTATTGTAAATATGTAAGTAGTAAAGTTTTTATTTTAAGTTGTTTTAAGTTTAAAAAAAAAATGTACGATATTTCCGCCTAAGTAAATAAGTAAGTTTAAATTATTATGTAAGATAAGTATGGTAACGACCTACGTAGGGGCGGGTCGTTACACTATACTTTATATAATAGGGTTGAAGTGGAGTCTTTTATTGAGGTTCACCTTCAAGAATTAAGAGATGGAAATCCAAGAAGAGGAAGATATGAAAAGTTGTTACAAGATGAACACAATAGGACCTTTCGTCTGTGGATACGAAAACATGTCTTTCAGAAGGACGGCTTTTCGTAAAACTTAATTATCCATTCAAGTAGCACTTGATTACTGTGGATTTCAAGTAGCACTCTTTAAGTGCAAGTGGACCGACAATAATTGTGTCAGGATTGACAGTGATGGCATCACAATGGTGGACTTTAGACGATTGGGATACAAAAATTATCCATTCATTATGGCATCACAAGTAATCTAAGTATTTTATACAACGGATCCCAACAATGTAGAGTTGTCCTTAGTTGTGCCGATGAAGCCAAAAATGATCCGTGATGGTCAAGAAGATGAGGAAGATTGCTCCAACATTCCATCATTCACAAAGGGATTGCCACCGGTTGAGGAGATTGATGAATTTTATGATGATGTTTCTCACTTGCTTCGACCCGATATTAAATGGACAAGTGTTGAGGAAGCAAAGAAAAAAAAGAAAAAAAATTCAATATTTTGTCATTTAATTTGTACATCATTACTATTTTATTTTAATTCAAGATGTATTATATTTATTTTGTTATGTTAGTTGCTCTATATTGAATCTTAATTTTGAACAGGGATCAATACTATATTAGTTTGGGTCACTTTTTAAATAACATATGGGTATTAGGCCGTGGGATGACAGGAGAAAAAAGACTGTGATGACAAAAGTGGACTACATTTACACGACGGTTTTTGGACAAAACCGTCGTGTAATCCTTGGACTAAAATTTTGAAAATTTTCAAATTTCATGTTTTGAAATCCTTCTCTCCGCTGCACATTCCTTCTTTTTCACTCTCAGTTTCTACTGTTGATGATTTTCTTTTTGGTGTGTTTGTTTTCTCCAAAGCTTGAAGTGTGGTTTTTGTTTTTTGTTTTTGTTTTTGGTTTCTTTTTTTTTTTTTTTTTTTAATGTTGTTGGGTTTTTGTGTTGAAGGTTGAGATGGGTTTTTGTGTTGAAGGTTTAGATTTTGTTTTTTTTTTCCTTCTTCATTACTGTTTCAGGTTTTTTTTTTTTTTTTTTTTTCTCTTTTGTTATTTTTTAACTTAATGTTGATTTTCTCTTCTTTCTTTTTTCCGAATGGTGAGTTTTGATTTTTTTTTTCTTCCCTTTTTTTTTTGTGTTGTCTCCGAGCCCTAAATTTTGAAAAAAAAAATTTTTGGTCCTTTTTTTTATGACGTTGTTAGGTTTTTGTTTTAACGCCGCTCATTCCCTCTCTTTCACTCTCGGTTTCTACTGATGATGATCTTCTTTTTGGTGTGTTTGTTTCCTCCAATGCTTGCAGTGTGGTTTTTGTTTTTTCGTTTTTGTTTTTGGTTTTTGTTTTTTTAATGTTGTTAGGTTTTTGTGTTGCAGATTTAGATGGGTTTTTCAGTTGAAGGTTTAGATTTTGATTTTTGTACTGTTGTTTTCTTTTTCATTACTGTTTCCGGGCATTTTTTTTCCCTTTTGTTATTTTTTAACTTAGTGTTGATTTTCTCTTCTGGATTTTCTCTTCTTTCTTTTTTCCGAATGGTGAGTTCTGATGTTTTTTTCCCCTGTTTTTTTTTGTTGTCTCCAACCCCAAATTTTGAAATTTTTTTCTTTTGGTCCTTTTTTTTTTTTTTTTTTTTGATGTTGTTGGGTTTTTGTGTTGAAGGTTTAGATGGGTTTTTGTGTTGAAGGGTTAGATTTTGATTTTTATGCCATTGTTTTCTTCTGCATTATTGTTACCGGTTTTTTTTTTATTATGAGTAGTTTTTGATCAGTTTTTTGAGTTTTTGGTTGGTTTTTGGAAACAAATACAGAGTAAAAACTTAAAAGAAAATATAGGGTATGTTGTTTTTTTTTTCCCCTTATTTCGGCATTGTTTTTCCCTTTTTTTTATGATGATATTTGATTTTTACTAATTTATTTTTATAGATTGGAATAATAATAGTGGCAAAATGGATGAATGCAAGTATCAAGTGGAAGATTGATGACTTTTTTCTGTATTTTGTATCATTATATTTTTTTCTTTTTTTTCTCCCCGGGTAAAATTTTGCTGATTTTGTTTGTAAGTTTGATATCTGTATTTTCTATGTTGATGATTTTCTGTTATATTTAGGATTTGTAGTTTAGTCTTTATATTATGATTTTTCCCCTTAAATTTTTATTTTTATGTGGTCTGATTTTGTTATAAAATAGGACATTTTTTTATATTGGTTGATTATTATTAGGTTAGTGTTTGTATGGTGTTTTATTATCATCATTCTTTATTTTATTATATCTAATCCATGAGAAATCATTGTTATGTTTAATAACTGTATTGCATCATTTAGTTAGATTTGAATGGATTGTTAAGCATTTGTACTATTTAGTTTGGTAGCTGTAATCACATTAGGTGATCTGTCCTTAACATTTAATGCTTCTAAATTGTCTTTTTTTTTTATTATTTTTATTTTTTGTAATTGTCTCATTTGTTATAACTCTGTGGTTTACTATCTCATGATTACTTTGACTGAGATTTTTTACAAATGCAACTTTGTCATTAATGTATCTAATTTTGTTAAAATCATTTATCTCTTATTTGTTGTGTGTGTAAAAAAAATTTCCCCTCTCTGTTGCACCAACTCTTCTCATTTAGCTGACTCTCTTTTATAAATAAACTCTCTGCATTTATTGTTTCATTTCTATCCTTTACCATTAATGCTTCTGTAAAATTCTTTTAGCTGCTCCACTTGGAACGTTCATTCACTTCTGTTCAAACCTGCCTTTTTATTCAGGTGCTGTTCTTATTTAAAGCTGTTAATTAGTGTTGATTATTGTTTTCACTTTGTTTATTCTTAATGGTTTCTTTCTCGGTTTTTCTGTTGATTCTCTATATTGATTTTCTTATATTATCTCAACATGTTTATTACTATGATGATGATATTCACTACTACAGAATGTGGATACCACGACGGAGTTTTCACGACCGTTTTTAAAAAACCGTCGTGGAAAGTAAGGCAAAAACACGGAACAAAAAGCGTCTCCGAAAACCGTCGTGGAAGTATGTATTTCAACGATGGTTCTCGAAAACCGTCGTGGAAATCGAGACTTCCACGACGGTTTTCTGAGACCATCGTGGAAGTGTTGGGGATTCCACGACGGTTTTCGGAGATCGTCGTGGAAGTGTCGGGGATTACACGATGGTTTCCAAAAACAGTAGTGGAAGTCTCGATGTCTATGACGGTATTCTGAAAACCATCGTGGAAGTATCGTCCTTTATTTGTTCAGACATATCAGATCGAGTTGCCCTGTTTTTTCCATATCGATACAGCTGCTGCCGTAAACAAAAATCCGATCAGATCGCTCTGACAACAGTTCCATACACTGCTGTTGGACGCCACCCACCACCATCTACTGGTCGATCATCATTCTTGTAAGTCATGATGACACAAATTAAGTCATCTTTTTGATGTTTTTCTCTGTATTAATTTTTTATTTACGAACCCAGAATATTAATTTTAATTTGTATCTTTTTGGATTGCTTTTGATACGTTAAATACTGCAAAGTGTTTAATTAAGTGATCACAATCAATGTATTTTTAGTTTGGTTTTTTTAGTTTGGATTTTTAGTTTGGATTTATTTGTTAAATCCAAAATCAATGTATTTTTAAATCCTATATTACGATGTATTTTTAGTTTAGATTTTTTAGTTAAATAACCCGGCCGGGCCGGTTTTGTAATTGTATTTTTAGTTTTGTTATGTTTTTTGGATTTTTTAGTAAATATATTGTTGATTTAATTAATGCATGTGCCGGGAGTCTTTATATATAACTAATTAAATGCAAATGATATTCATATATGCAATTTAAAAATATGCACACTTTGACTTCGAGAACTTTGATTTATTGGTTTAGGATTTGCACGCAAATCATGGATAGGAAATGGATGTGGTTTAATAGATTGTCTAAAGCATATGAAGATGGTGTTGAAGAATTTTTGTCATTTGCCAAAGCTCATACACAAGACGATAAGATTCGGTATCCGTGTCAAGTTTATGGTAATCATTAGATCTCATTCCATTGATGATGTTAGAGGGCATTTGCGCGCTTATGGGATTATTTATTCTTACCAAACATGGTATTTACATGGCGAAGATCTTGTCGATATTAAGTATACATCGACTAGTACTAAAGGTAAATAGCCTATTGTTGAGGAAAACATTGGTGATAATATGTACAACATGATAAATGATTTGGAAGAAAACTTTGTACACCGTCCGGAGTTATTTGAGGAAATGATTAATGATGCCGAAACGCCTTTGTATGTCGGGTGTACAAAATATACAAAATTAGGGGCATTGTTTAAATTATAGAATATGAAAGCGTCGGGAGGGTGGACGAATTCTAGTTTCACGACACTTTTAGCTTTTCTAAAAGATGTTCTATCGAAGGATAACAAAGTGCCACCTAGTATGTATAAGGTGAAGAAGACGTTGAGCACGTTGGGAATGGAATATGAAAAGATATGTGCTTGTCCAAATAATTGCGTCCTTTACCGGAGATAATATGAAGATTTAGATGAATGTCTGGTTTGTGATGAGTCAAGATAGAAGAAGGGCAAGGTGCCATCGAATGGTAGTAAAGGAGTGCCGGTGAAGGTGTTATGGTACATTCCACCAGCTCCACGTTTCTGCCGTTTATTCCGTAATGGACAACATGCTAAGAGTTTGACATGGCATCATGATAAATGTGTTGACGATGGCAAGCTTAGGCATCCGGCCGACGCACCGCAATAGAAGACCTTTGATGACAATCATCCAGATTTTAGTGCAGACCCAAGGAATTTACGTCTCGGTTTGTCGACGGATGGAATGAACCCGCATAGTAACATGAGTAGTCGGTATAGTACCTGGCCAGTCATACTTGTCAACTACAATCTCCCTCCAGACGTTTGCATGAAGCGAAAGTTCTTGATATTGACATTATTGATCTCAGGCCCTCAACAACCGGGGAATGACATTGATGTTTACTTGGCACCACTAATCGATGACCTAAAAAAGTTGTGGGATGATGGTTTACAAGTAAGAGATTCTTACTGTCAAGATACGTTCAATCTTCGTGCAATGTTGATTTGGTTAATTAATGACTTTCCTGCACTTGGCAACCTATCTGATTATCTTGTGTAGAGTTCTATAGGTTGTCCCGTTTGTATGAAGGAAACATCTTCCATCCGGTTGAAAAATGGTAGAAAAACCGTTTACTTTGGTCACAGGAGGTTCTTACCGAAAAATCATCGATATCGCAAACAGAAGAAGGCTTTTGATGGCAATACCAAAGAAAGAACCGCTCCTCGGATTTTGACTGGCGAAGATGTATTTGAGATGGTTAAAGATGTGAAGGTAGTTTTGGGAAAGAGAAAACGTAAGGATCCAGTTGTCGATAGACCTTGGAAGAAGAAGTCAATCTTCTATGAACTGCCATATTGGAAGTCACTTTACGTTCGTCATTGCTTAGATGTTATGCATATCGAGAAAAAAATCTGTGAATCGATAGTGGGCACGTTGCTTGACATTCCGAATAAGACAAAAGATGATGAAAAGGCACGGTGGGCCTTAAAGAGATGAAGATTAGAACGAATTTGCTCCCCGAGAAAAGATCGAACGGTACTTACTTACCGCCAGCAAAGCACACATTATCTAGACACGAAAAGATAAAGCTTTGTGAATGGCTTGCTTCCGTGAAAGTTCCAAGTGGGTACTCTTCTAACTTCAAAAGGTTGGTGTTGATGAAAGATTTGCGGCTTGTTGGAATGAAAACACATAATTGTCATATCTTGATGCAACAATTATTACCTCTTGCTTTGCGGGGAGTTTTAACAAAAGATGTGAGATACTCAATTATGAAGTTATGCTCATTTTTGAATTCAATATGCTCCAAGATAATTGATCCAATGATGCTAGAGTCGCTACAATCGGAATTGGTTATGACATTGTGCCCGCTTGAGAAGTATTTCCCACCAGCCTTTTTTGATATAATGATCCATCTATGTGTGCACTTAGTTCGGGAAGTTAAGTTATGTGGCCCGGTGTATTTGAGGTGGATGTATCCTTTTGAAAGGTACATGAACGTTTTGAAGGGATATGTGAAGAACCGAAATAGGCCAGAGAGTTGTATATGGAAAACTACATAGCCGTGGAATCAGTTGAATTTTGCTCTGAGTATTTGTCCAACGCGGACCCAATAGGGTTGCCAACGAGCAGGCTATTTATGTCGAAAGGACTATCCGTGGCCGTTCATTCATCAGTAAATCAAGATGAATGGGAAAAAGCTTGTTTGTATGTTTTGCACAATGCTAAGGAAATGGAGCCTTTCTTTCAGGTTCATATGGCAGAATTAAGAGCTGTAAATCCAAGAAAAGGAAGAAGTGAGAAGTGGATTCAAGATGAGCAGAATCGGACATTTTGGGAGTAGATAAGAAAATATTTACATATGAAGCTTGGCGTTTCACAAGACGTAATGAAGCTATCCAGAGGTCTGTCATCGATAGTCACAAGATATACGTCGTACCTTGTCAATATCAACTCCTTCTACACTCGGGAAAGAGATGAGAAGCATCCCGTACAGAACAGTGGTGTCGCCCTTCGGGCCGAGTCTATGTATATTTCATCCGCAAAGGACAAGAATCCGGTATATAGTTCCATGAATTACTTTGGGTTCATTGAAGATATTTGGGAACTTGATTATTGCGGCTTGCGAATAACACTCTTTAAATACAAGTGGGCTGACAATAATTATGTTAAGGTTGATAGTGACGGCGTGACAGTGGTGGACTTTAGCCGATTGGGATACAAAAATGATCCTTTCATCATGGCGTCACAAGCGGTACAAGTATTTTATACAACAGATCCCGCAAATTTAGAGTTATATTTAGTTGTGCCAATGAAGCCAAGAATAATCCGGGATGGCCAAGAAGATATTGAAGATTGCACCGACATTCCATCATTTACAACGGGTTTGCCACCGGTGGAGGAGATTGATGATTTTGAAGATGATGTTTCACACTTACTTCGATTGGACGTCGAGTGGACACGTGTTGAGAAGCCCAAAAAATAGAAGATAAAAAATACTTAACAAAAGATTTTAGTTTCTTACGTTGTAAACATTTAGATACGGTTTTTTAATTACGAACATTATATTTGAAATGTATGGGAATTATTTATACATGCAATCATGTTTGGAAGCAAATACGAACAGGCGTGAATGATTGCACAACACACAGGTTTGGCCACTTAAAGGAATTTATATTAATAATTTTTAAAACAATTTTATGTAAATTTCTGACCTACGACGACGGTTATTGAAAAAAACCGTCGTGGTAAGGGTCAGAGTGATGAAAAAACCCTGAAACCTACCTCGATGGTTTTCTATAAAGACCATCATGGTATCTTATACCACGACGGTTTTCTATAAAGACCGTCGTGGTAGATTGTCAGTGTGATGAAAAAATCCTGCATTCTACCACGACGGTTTTCTTTGCAGACCATCGTGGTATATTAAGGAGTGATAAAAACCCTTCATCCTACCACGATGGTTTTATAAAAAGACGTCGTGGTATATTCATGAGGATACCACGACAGTTTTCTATCAAGACCGTCGTGGTAGATGACCTACCACGACAGTTTTCTATGATAATCGTCGTGGTAGAGTACTTTACCACGACGGTTTTTGATCAGACCGTCGTGGTAGATGTTTAGGCGGTAACTTTTGAAATTTTTGGAAATTGATCAACTTTTTGTCGCTTTTAATAAAACCCAAAAAAACACCATTTTTCCCAACCCATTTCATTCCGAGCCTTAGTCACTTTTTCACTCCCTATTACACACTCAAACTTACACAAAATATTTCCCCCCTCCATATCTCTCGCGCCGCTCCCTTGTTCCCTTTGAAATCATCAAAAACTCTACCTATCTCACTCAAAATCCGACGGCATCCTGCACCAACGACGCCATTTTTCGAACATTTCCCGATATCTCTCGCCACCCATAACCCGTACTTGTCCCAACATTTCTACCACTCTGCCCGTATCCACGCTCCACACGCCGGTAAGTTGTAGTCTATATTGCTTGGGTAATGCAGTAATTTGGGTAATTTCCGTCCAATACAGCGTATTTTGTGGATTGTGGTTGTCTAAAATGATTAGTTGGCGCCGAAATGGGCAAAAGAAGTCACAAACCTTTTCGGTCCTTGTTGCTTGTGTTAGTCATTTAGATTGATTTTAAATGGTTGGGTAAGGCTCGGATGTGATAAAAAGTGTAGATTTTGTGAGTTAATTGTTTGTATATAACATGTTTGATTAAATGCCTCTATAAGGTTTTGTAATGATTTAATGGCGATGAGGTTTTGTTTATAATCACACTTGATGTTTTGTTGTTTTAGATTAATTTACAATGTCAAAAGATCACGAGGAGGATTTGTCAACCCAAACTCAAGTTAGAAAACCACGACGAACCAACTCTTCAAGATTCAATGCCGACGAGGATGGAAAACGAAGAGCAACTCTCCTTAAAAGAGTGCACGTTGTTAGGACTAGGGGAGAACGAATTCAAGTTTCATTTGACTCGAAAAGGCAACCAATAGGCAAGGAAGGTGATGAATTATAGAGTTGGATAGAGTGCTAGCTTGGGAGCATATTCCAATTTAGATTGCTGACTTCAGAAGTGCTGATTTAGAACCGAGGAAAGAACGAGTGTGGTTGGAAGTTGTAACTTCATTCACTGTTGATGAATCGAACAAAAAACAAGTTTTGAAGTCTTGTGGGAAGTCAGCTAAATGTTTTAGATATGATCTTTATCAAGCCTTTGTTAGGGATCATATTGATGAACAAACTGTTTGGCAACGACCGGCTAAAGTGGTTAAAAATTACCCAACCATCAGCCAGGACGATTGGGAAAGGTTTATTACCTATCGATGGACGGCAGATTTCAAGAGGCTTTCCCAACAAGGAAGTAAGATAAGGAAAAAGAGCAAATACGGATCTACCACAGGCCGAGACGGCTATAGGAAACGTGATCAAGAAATCGTACGTTAATTAATTGGGAAAAAAGCTCCAAGTCTATTTATATTTTTTTTTACTTGTCTTATTTATGTTTACTAACTTTAATTACTAAATTGCAGTTCGAACAGATGGGGGAATATGCGGCCCGACATTTTATTTGGCGGGACACGCGGCTCAAACTCGATGGAGATTACAAGAATCCATCGATTAAAATTATTGGCGAAGCAATAGTAAGTCTACGGATCCTATTTCAAATATAGAGTAAGATTGTCTCTATTATGTTTACGGGCTCAATAAAATATTGTGTAATTATTATAGGACGAATTAACACAACAAGAGACCCAAGGAAGCTTCGAATCTGTGGGTATAGAAGACATTTTGACCAAGTCTTTGGGCAATGTCGAGCATTCCTGTCGTATTCGTGGGCAATTGAAATTTGTAAAGCAGGTGCAATACTTCAATTCCATGAATATTTCAAGGGAGAATCCTGAAGTCTCCTATATGAAACGATAGCTGGCTGTATTGGAAAGAACAGTGCATGAACTTTGTGCGAAGTACTGTATCAACCGTGAGACGATGGCCGAGGAGGCAACCGCACCTACTGTTGATCAGCACAACAGTGTCAAGGTGAGTTACACCCTCAATGAAAAAGAAGCCGACGCGGCGGATCCGCAGCCCATGCCTAATGCAAGTAAGGAATGCCTGCTTTTCCTTACTGATTTAATTAATGGTGAAGATGTTCTGGTTGCAATAGGCAGGGCATACATGGACTGTGTTCTAGCCGACATAGTCCATGGGATTCTTTTGGGCGAGGGGAATGTGCGAGTGACAATTAGTGTCCCAAAATTAAAATGTGCACTCCTTCCGATTCCGACGAATGAAGCCACATATATTGAAGAGGCTGTCGGGGGGTTTGTTACTTGGCCCAAAAAATTAGTCGTCCTTCAAACCAGTTTAAGCCAGTCCAGTCGAGGTCCCAATCAAGCTCCCGACCCAGAAGCAAAGGGAAGCAAATGAACAAAAAAGAGAGCCGGGAGGAAGAAACTACAGTCACAACCGGAGGTACAACAGCAAACGGAAGAAGATCAAGTACCTACGTTTGACTTTAGTGAAATTCCTGTTGAACTGATACTGCTGGCTTATTGCGCACAAAGTTCCTTGAGTGACGGTAGCCAGATTGCGTGCCCACAACAACAGTCCGTCAACGATGATGACATACCCATATATATTGGGTATGAAGATGTATACCATTTCATAACCTTTAAAGAACTCAGTGCGAGCAGTATAATGGTTTACATCAGGTAATTGTTTTTTCCTTAAACAATACTTATTGTTCCAATTAGCTTGAAAGATAGATATATATGTTGATATTGCGTAACAAGTTTGACTTAATATTTTGTAGCTACTTATCGGATTATTGTGCAAGAGCAGGAATGGATCAACGTTTCGAGTTTATTTCTCCATTCCTTGTCTCGCCAGTTCAACAGAATGTAGATCACGTAGCCTACATTCGAGAGAGAGCCGACAATATCATCCGGATATTAACAAACGTACCAAGGGGAAGGCTTGTTCTCATGCCATATAACAGCGGCCAATATTGGATATTGACTGTTATTAATCCGTGTGATGACTCGGTCCTCTATTTTAATCCTCTTGGAAACGATCCGGGTGAAGATTTTCAACAGCTAATTACGTTATAAGTATTCTTTGATGTTCATATTAATGATTTGACATTCCATAATTGTTGTTCCTTTTTGTTTGATATTTGTTAAATTGTTAGGGCACTAAATGATTGGAAATTGCTTGTGGGACGAGGAATAACAAAGCGACGCAACTGTAAGACGTTGATTCAGACTGCTCGATGCCCTATACAACAAGGAAATGTGCAGTGCGGCTATTTTGTATTGGGGTTCATGCGAGAAATAACATTGAACGTCGATGGACTTGTCTTACTTCAAAACAAGACTTCTTATACTGAAGTTGATTTGTTTTTGGTTAGGCAAGAGTGGACTACATATGTCATGCGCTTCATACAATATTGACGCAAAGCATGAAGTTAAATTTTGTATAGCCGTTATATTAATTATTGTTGTACATTGTGACATTTTATTTGCCATATCAGTTATGTTATTATTTTATTCTTGGCTGTGTAGTTTTTTCTTGTGATGAATGAATGAACTAGTATTCAATTGAATAAATTGGTATTTTTTTTGTTTACGTTACAACCTACCACAACGGTTTTTAACAGAAACCGTTGTGGAAGTACGTCTACCACGACGGTTATTTTCACCACCGTCGTGGTACGACATCTACCACGACGGTATTGATAGGCCACCGTCGTGGTACGATATATACCACAATGGTTTTGATAGGCCACCGTCGTGGTACGTCACCTATCACGACGGTGGTTTATAGAGACACTGTCGTGGTAAGGTGAACTATCACGATGGTGGATAATAGAAACCGTCGTGGTATGTCGGACTACCACGACGGTAGTGTATAGAAACCGTCGTGGTACGTATCATACCACGACGGTTTTCATTGAAAACAGTCGTGGTAGATTCACTTCCACGACGGTTTTTTTTTTTTTTTGTGGTGAACCGTCATAGTATGTTACTAAATATCCATTTTTTGGCCCTATTTTACCTATTCCACGACGGGTAAAAAACCGTCGTGGAATCTGAAAAGATTCCACGACTCTGGATTCCACGACGGTTAGAAAGCCGTCGTGGAAATGTTACCACGACGGTTTTTAACTGTCGTGGTATCCACATTCTGTAGTAGTGATTGTAAAGAGATTCAATTTCTTTTTATTCTGTTTTGCTTCTTTTCTCTATTTCTAGTTTTTTTTTCCTTTTTTTTTTAATCAGACAGTGTACACAGTTCTTTTTCTCTTATTTTTGAATGTGTTGTGAATACTATTGTTATTATAAGTTAGATGATTATGTTATATGTGGTAACTTTATTGTTTTGCATTGTTTTTTTTTTTTCCTTTCCATGTTGTTGTTTCCGTGTTCTGTTGTTGTAAATGTTTCTAACAAGAAGTTTTGAATTACAATTTTTACATGGTATGATTATCTCTATTCAAATATACAATAATACATATACCATATTTATTATTTAATTTGGTATATGTTGTTGAATATGATATTATTGATAGAATATGTTAGATAACTATTAAATACTATTTGACCATCTTTATTGTTACCGTGGATGTTTGGGATTTGTGTTAGTTTTGTTTTTGTCACAACATTATAATACTGATTATATTACAGTTTTTATATTATTGTAATATTTCAATTTTGTTTAATATTTTCCCCTTTTTTCGTTTTTTTTTCCCTTTACTTTCTGTATTCGGTGGAAGCATTTATAACCTTTTTTTTTTTTTTTTTTTTTACACATTTCCAGATATGATACTTGGTAGCTATCAAAAGATAATGTTGAATTGTATTTTGGTTATTGTTGACAGATATTCTTAATAATATAAGAGATCTAAGCATGCAACAAAATATTTAATAAAAATTTTTATAATGTTTTTTTATAGTATATATATATATATGTATATATTATGTTATTTATTTAGATAGTGTATGTAATTAAGTATAATGCAGGTTTAAATTCGTGTTTTTTCACTATCTTGCATTATTATTATTACCTTGCATTATTATTATTATTATTTTTGCTTTATTTTTTGTTTTGTAGTTTAATATATATATTTTTTTCTTTATATTTTTATTGCCCGGGGATTTTTTTTTCATTACATTGTTGTAATATTTAAATTTATTGGATCAATTTTTGTATTTAAATGTTTTTATAATTAGAAATTATTGTAATCTTAGTAGTAGAGTTTAATTTCTTTTATCTTGTAATCCCGTAGTATAACAACATAGTGTTATTTTGTATAAATTTTAATTTTGTTTAAATCTAAATTGGGAAAACTAACTGTTGATAATTAATGAAGATAGCTTAATTTATTTATTATTTGATTTAATAAATGCAAGTTTTTATTGAAGAAAAAAAATATGAAGAAAAAAATAAAGAGAGTAGTAGATAACATGTTAGTGAATTAAAATTTTCCATTAATCCAGGTTAAATTTTTTATTCAGTAAATGTTTTTTTGTTTAAAAACATAACTAATCATAATGAAAAATAATAATATTTATGTAGGTTCTGAAAAAAAAAAAAAAAAAAACTTTAAGAAATGTAGGTTCTGATAAAAAAAAACTTAAAAAATATAGTAAAAAATAATATTTTGATCAATTATTGTATACTATAAATAAATAAAATTGAACTAATTAAATTTTTTATGTTTGTACGTAGAGGGGGAAATAGAACAGAGGGGGGGAGAAAAAATAAAAAGTTGGTGGTTACAATTGCGTATATTAACAAAGTGAAAACAATATTTTCTTCAATTAATTTTAACTATGTAAAATAAAAGTATATGAATAAAACATTATGTCCGTATGGAGCAGGGCAGATAGAACGGAGAGGGGGAGAAAAAATAAAAAGTTGGTAGTTACAATTCCGTATATTAACAAAGTGAAAACAATATTTTCTTCAATTAATTTTAACTATGTAAGATAAAAGTATAGGAATGAAACAATATATAAAAATTATAAAATGTTAGATTCAAAAAAATTTACGAGAAAAAAAAAAACAAATTAGCATAATCAAAAAATTTGTTTAACTAATAAATAGAAATTTTTAATAAAATAATATCCCATATACCTAAAAAAAAAATTTAAACAAACTAAACTACAAAATAAAAAAATTATATTTTCTTCAATTAGTTTTAACTATATAAAATAAAACTACATGAATAAAACAATATATAAGAATTATAAAATGTTAAATTTAAAAAAATTAAGAAGGAAAAAATTTAAATTAAATTACAAAATATTAAATTTAAAAAAATTTAAATAATTTAAATTAAAAAATAATTGATGGAAATTTGAAAATATAAGATCTCAATAAATTTAGGACAAGACGAAGAGAAACAAAATTTCTCCCTTTTTTTCTTTTTTTTTTTTTTTTCCTTTTTGTGACATAAGATTTTATTATAGAAAATATATATTTATAATAATTGTAATTAAATTATTATTGTTGATGTATATTAATATTGTTCTTTAAAAATAGATTTTTTTAAATGTGTAATATATTTCTACATTTATTTATTAATTTAATTAGTTATTTTTTTAATTTTTTTACTACATTTATTTAAGTTATTGAATTTTTCTTATTGTCGAATTTTCAGATTTTTAATTTTATTTATTATTTATAGTTTTTTTATTTAGAATGTATTATTATATTTTGTTATGATGAAAAAAAAAATTTATGCTTAATATTTTATTTTAATTTTAATATTTAATATTATTGTGTTATTACTGTTTCACTTTTTTTTTTTTTTTTGTAAATAAAATGTATAATCTTTTTTTTTATGTATAATATTTATTTTTTAACAATATTTAAACTGTTGTTTTTATATTTTAGATTAAAGAAAACAAAGTTAAGAAGAATGAAAAGAAAAACTCACAAAGATACCAATGATTCAAAACATTCAAAATGGCAGAAAAAACAAAATTATACAAATAATAATGAAGCATTCGCATCAACAAATGTACATTTTTCAAACATTCAATTTGAAGAATTAAATACAGAGATTATTAATGGTTTTCGAACTAGATTTATTCAATTATCTTCAACTTATGACACTGGCAAAGGAACATTAAATCCATCTTCGGAGGATTATAATTTATCATCAATTAAAAAAAGTAATTTCTTCAGCATAAATACTTTCTTTATTTTTTTATAAAATTATAAATTTGAAGAAAAATTTTTACTAACAAATTTTTTTTTTTCTGTCTTCTTTTTTATATGAATTTTTTACTTAGATTTAAATGATGAATATATTGATATTGGAGAGTGTAATTGTGTATGTCAATATTGTGGAGCATTATTTTGGAAGAATGAACGAACACAAAATACATATCCACCAAAATTTTTTTATGTTGTCAAAATGGAAAAATTATGATACCTTTAAGCAAAAATCACCACAAATTTTAGATGAACTATTAAATTATTATGGAGGATCTTTAAGTGCAAAATTTAGAAAAAAATATTAAAATTTATAATTCTATGTTTGTTTTTACTTCATTCGGAGCAAATATTCAATTAACTATTAATAATTCATCAAGACCATATATTTTTAAGATTAGTATATTGATTCATCATTTAATTGGATCTTTACTTTCAATTAATAATAATCCTCCAAAATTTACCCAATTATATAGTTATGATATGGAGAATGAAATTCAAAATAAAGTAGCAACATTTTCAAATAATAATGATTTAAATAATTTCAATGAGATTGTCGTTCAAAAATTAATTATAATGTTAGATGAAACAAAAAAATTAGTTCAATTTTTTAGAAACATCAGAGATATTTACAAAAACAATCAACTACCATCAATGAAACTAAGATTAATTAGAAGACGACAAGGAGATAGTATACAATATGATCTTTCAATTTCAACAGATATAGCTGGTTTCGTTGTTGGAGACTTTGGTTTATATGAGAAAGGTAGAGATATTATTATTCATAGTCAAGCTGAAGAATTGCAAAGAATCAATAAACTTCACCCATCTTATATGGCATTACAATATCCATTGTTATTTCCTTATCGAGAAGATGGGTATAGAATTAATATAGAATAAAATCCAAATTTTATTGGTAGACAACCACATAGAAATCGAATATTAATAAGATCATTTTATGCTTTTCAACTTCAACAACGATTACATGAATGAAATACATTATTTAGAGATGGAGGGCTTTTTTAGCAATATATTGTAGATACTTATGCCTCTATTGAAGAAGATCGTTTAGATTATGTTAGACAAAATCAAAAGAATTTAAATCTGAAATTTACAAAGGTATCCAAGATGGTATAATTAGAGGTGATACAAACGCAGAAGCAATAGGAAAAAAAATTATTTTACCATCATCCTATACAGGGAGTCCAAGATATATAATTCAAAATTATCAAGATGCAATGGCGATTTGTAGACATTATGGAAATCCTGATATATTTTTAACATTAACATGTAATCCCAAATGGCCAGAAATTAAGAGAAGTCTAAATATAATCCTAGGACAAAAATCTGAAAACAAGCCAGATATTATAGGTAGAATATTTAAATAAAATTGGATCATCTATTAAGTACAATAAAATCAGATGATATTTTTGGAGCTATAATAGCATGTGAGTTGATTTATTCTATATAATAAAAAATAAACTATCAATTATTATTATAATACTTTATTATAATAAATTAAAAAAACTAACATTATTGTTATGTTTGTTTTTTTTTTTTATTGCCTTTTTTCCTTTTTTAGATCTATACGTGGTGGAGTTAAAAAACGTGATTTATCTCATTGTCATATATTATTTTGGTTATATCCAGAACATAAATATCACAATGCTACATAAATAGACAAATTTATTTATACTGAAATTCCAGATCTAATAAAAGATCATTTAGGTTATAAAATTATAAGTGAATATATGATATACGGACCATGCGGATATGCAAAAATAAATGCACAGTGTATGAAAAACTCTAAATGTTGCAAAAAATTTCCAAAACAGATAACAAATGAAACAACTATAGAAGAAAATGGTTTTATTCTTTATCGTCGTAGAGATACAGAATTTAATGTTATGAAAGAAGGAATTAAACTTGATAATAGATATGTTGTTCCATATAATCGAACATTATGCTTAAAATATAGTGCTCATATTAACGTTAAAATATGTTCCCAATCTATGTTAATTAAATAATTATTTAAATTTTTAACAAAAGGTCCAGATAGAATACGAGCTGTTATTGAAGATTATGTTATTACTGAAAATAACAAAAAAACAAATTATAAAGAAGACGATGAAATAAAAGCTTATCTTAACTATCGATATATCACACCTTATGAAGCAATTTGGAGAATATTTGAATATTCAATCCATCATAAAAATCCAGCTGTTCAATGACTTTCTATCCATTTACCAAATATGCAAAACATCACATTTAATAAAAATCAACAACTTCAAAATATAATACGTTAACAATAAATTCAAAAAACAACATTAATAGAGTGGATGGAAATTATTAAAATTAATAAAGATGCTCAACAACTTACTTATATAGAAATTTCCAACGAAATAAGTGTGGAATAATAAAAATAAAGTTTGGACTTATCGACAAAATGGTCATACTATAGGAAGAACATTTTATATTCATCCAAGTTCTGGCGAGTTATATTACTTAAAGTTTATTATTGAATCATCAAAAGGTGCAACAAGTTATGAATCACTTCGAACAGTAAATAATATTATTTATCCTACAAATCAAACAGCTTGCTATGTACTAGATTTATTACGAGATGATAAAGAATGAGATGAATAAATAAAATAAGTATCATTTTGGTCAACATCTGCTCAACTTCGACAACTTTTTATCATTATATTATTAATTTGTAATATTTCTGATCTAACAAAATTTCTCCAAAAATATTCGAAACTAATGTGTGAAGATATTTTATACAAAGTGAGACAATTATTTAATAACCCAAATTTTGAAATCCCGGAAAACGAATTATATAATTTCATATTATATGAATTAGAGAAATTATT
This sequence comes from Ficus hirta, assembly GCA_038430175.1. Classification (NCBI taxonomy): domain Eukaryota; kingdom Viridiplantae; phylum Streptophyta; class Magnoliopsida; order Rosales; family Moraceae; genus Ficus; species Ficus hirta. The sequence continues at coordinate 711,718 of CM076597.1, forward strand.
AAATTTAAATTCATCTTCTTTATCACATTATAATCTTCCACTTCCTATTAGATCATTAATTGAATATTTAAATAATAATCTTTTAAGAGAAGAACTCAATTATGATATATATAAATTAAAAGAAGAAAATATCAATTTAGTACAAAATTAAAATCAAGAACAATATTTTATTTATAACGAAAATTTAAAAGCGATTAAAAACAAATATAATAATTTAGTTTTTATATATGGTTATGGAGGTACGGAAAAACATACTTATGGAATGCTATTATTAGTAAAATTAGATCAAAGGATGAAATAGTATTAGCTGTAGCATCATCTGGAATATCATCATTATTGTTACCAAAAGGTCGAACTGCACATTCAAGATTTCATATACCTCTTTCAATTGATAAATTCTCAACTTGCCAAATCAAAAAATATACTCAATTAGCGAAATTAATAGAAAAAACCACATTGATTTTATGGGATTCAGCACCTATAACTAATAAATATTATTTTGAAGCTTTATATAAAACAATGCAAGACTGAAAAAATAATTTTGATCGTCCTTTTAGAGGAATGAAAATTATATTAGGTGGTAATTTCAGACAAATATTACCGGTTTTCCCAAATGGTACAAAAGAAAATAGTATTAATGTAACTATAAATAATTCTTATCTTTGACCATATTTTCGTATACTTAATTTAAAAAAAAAAACATGCGATTAAAAAGAAATAATTATTCTATTAAAGAACAAATAGAAATTACTAATTTTTCATATTGGATTTTAAATGTTGGTGATGGAACAGTAAATGGAATAAAAGATCCAGAAAACGAAGATGCTACTTGGATTGAGATACCTAAAAAATATTTGATACAATATAATATAAATTCTATTGAATATACTTCTACTACAATATATGATAATTTCCGTAATAATTTCCAAGATATTAATTATCTAAAACAACGTGCGATTATTGCGATTATTACACCTAGAAATAAGATAACTAATGAGATAAATAAATATGTATTATCTTTGGTATCTACAGATAAAAAAATTTATTATAGTTATGACACTATTCTTTCATCATCTGGAAATCTTGAAGAATTAAATCTTTTATATTCTCCTGAATTTTTAAATACTCTTAATTTTAATGGTCTACCTCAACATGAATTAAAACTCAAGATTGGAATTCCTGTTATGTTAATGCGAAATCTTATTCAATCAATGAGTTTAAGTAATAGTACTAGAATGATTATTATACAATTAACAAATAGAATTGTCGAAAGATGCATAATTAATTCTAATTATATAAATGAAAAAGTTTATATACCTAGAATAGAAATGATAATTCGTGAATCAAAATGGCCTTTTTTTTTTAAAAAGACGACAATTTCCTTTAAAAATTTGTTATGCAATGACAATAAACAAAAGTCAATGCCAATCTCTAAATAAAGTTAGATTACATTTAGAAGATGAAATTTTTAGTTGCAGACAATTATATGTTGCTCTATCTAGAGTGACTTCACCAAAAGGTTTATATATTTTAATACACGATTTAATTAACAAATATCCAAATTATGTTAAAAACATTGTTTATAAATAAATATTGCACAAGATTCATCAAAAATGACAAATTTCTATGGAAAATTGATATAATATTAATTATGTTTTAATTTATTTTAGCACAAAACAATATTTGCGGTCTTCAAAATTTAATACATATATTTTTATATATATTATTGCTATTTAAAGAAAATGTTCAGTCCAATATGAGTATTGAAGCCAGGGGAGATGTATCATACCATATGTGCTCGAGTGTGTCGACTATGGAAGAACACAGACTATAAGACTGGACGATTAATAAGCCTTGACTGCTTATTAGTTGACAAACAGGCAACTTAATTTATTTCTTATTAATATTATGTTACTAATAAAATGTATCTTAGGTTATTATTTAATATATAAATAATAATACTAATATATAAATATGTATTTTTTTTAATACAGAATGAAGCAATACATGATTTTATTCGTGTGAAGGATGCTGAATTCATAACGAATAAAATATAAATAGGCAATTTATATAAAATCAGCAATTTCTTCATCACAAACAACAAACAAAGGTATAAGATTGTTCCTCACGTAGCAATGTTGCAATTCGCAAGATTCACAGTTTTCAAAAGCGTTGAGGAAGACATACCAGAAATACCTCAACACAAATTTAATTTTATGGAATTCGATCAATTAACATCAAAAGTCGACATTAACGATCTTCTGTCGGGTAAACTATATTTGATATTTATATTTATTAATTTAGAATTAATAATTAATAAATTAGTTCTACAAAAATTAATAAATAATAACTTCTTACTTATTTTATTGTGTTAGATGTGATTGGTCACATTATCTCAGTCAAGGGTATAGAAGAATCCACTATAAATGATAGATCGATAAAAAGACGAGGTTTAGTTATTCAAAATATCAGGTAACTACGAATAATATATTATTAAAAACATATTTTTAAAAATCTCACAATTTACTATTAATAAATTATTTATTTGTATTTATTTTATTCAACAGAGAAAAAACACTTAATGTCACTCTCTGGGGAGAAATTAGAGAAAACTTTGATGAAAATGCAATCCAGACAATGTCTAAACCAGTTATAGTAGCATTTTCAGCAATGGTGGCGAAACAATATATGGGTAAGTATATATACAGCAACTAAAAATAATTTTTCCATTATCCTAAATAAAAAGAATTAAAATTTTATATCATTAATCATTAACTATTATGATTATACATATACAGGTGGACTTTATGTTGCAAGCACTACTGGTACTTCATATTACCTTGATTCAGATATTGCTGAAACCAAAAAAATAAAAAAATATATATTATAAATTTTTACTGATAAATTATCGTAATTATTTATATTTATTAATTTTAAAAGAATACTAACTTCATTTAATATATTAATTTTCTATGGATTCAGTCATTTTATCTAAGGAATTGATTTTATTGCTGGATCAACAAAAAAGCTATTATCATTATAGGAACAAAAGACTGTCAACGGAATAACAATCGCAGAACTTTAAGTTCTAGATCCATATCAAAATCAGGTAAATATTTAATTATTATATATAAAATATAAAATATAATTTAGTAAACATTAATAATATTAATATTAATTTATGCAACAAGAGACGAAATTCACTATTAAAGCAACTATTACTGAGCTTGATACTCACCAAGGTTGATTCTACAATGCATAACCAAGATGTTACAAACAAATAAAATAATCAGGAACGTCATGCTGGTGTGATAGTCATGGATATTTAACCACAATGCCAATCACTTGGTAATATACTTTATCTCTATCATAAAAAAATAAACATATATAAATACCCAAGCAATTAAAATTAGATAAATATTAAATCTTTTTAACAGGTACAAAATTAATGCACGAAACGAAGACGGCATTGGAGAGATGAACATTTTCATGTTTGGAAAAACTGTACAATCATTAATAAATAAACCTTACTCTATTCTGACGATCCAGGAAGGATACACTGATCCAACTATTATCCCTCCTATCCTAAACTAACTGAAAGACATATCAAAAATATTTGTTATCCAATTTCGTCTCAGAGGTACTTTTATCGATACAATCATTGTAAAAACTTTGATGATGATATGCAACCAATGTTATTGCCTGCACCGATAGCTGAGCCTTCTGAAGAAATTCCACCATCGCCAATCTCCTTTGACCCAGAGACATCTTAGCTAGGAGGCAAAAAGGCAACAAAAAACAACTTACTTTTACCAAACCTATTATTGAAGAGGTAGAATCAAGGTATATTGCTAGTTATATTTTAATTTTAATTTTTAAATTTTCTAATTTAGCATATATATTTATATATCATCAATTATTACATAATTATATATATTATTATTTTAGTCCTCAGCATCAGCATCCTCTATCATAACTTCAAATTGTATCTCCAAGTGATTGTTCAAAAAAACGAAAGGAGTCCAGGTAATGTTATTTTTCATGCATAATTACATATTAAATTAGCAAATTTATTTCAATTCATATATCAACCATAAACATTATTTTACTAACATATAGAAATATTTTTATTATGACAGATCGGAGGAGAAAATGAAGAAAGTTAAATATGAATGACGCAAATCTATTGCGTGGAAAAAAATTTCATATTTCAAAACTTTATATATGTGTAAATATAAATATATATCTATACTAATATATATAACTCTGACAGCTTAATATAAATATGAATATATAAAACAACAAACGAAATCCTTAAACTTATTGTAATTATAATATTTTCCTTAACTAACTACCTTTAATGTATATTATTTATTTTCATACTTTGTTTTTAATCATTTTTTCCCCCTACCGTACAACCCACGAGTATTAAATTCGTAATTCACTAAAGGAATAGAAATAAAGGTGACAAATATATAATTTCTAGTATTTTACCTTTGAAGCGGGTCAACATTACTCTGAAATTAAAAGTAACTAGAATTCACATTGGAACACTACAAATTTGACAAGCCACCTGTTAAGTTCGCCTATGTGCACAGGAAGTACAATAATGGAAGTTTGATTCGTGATGTGGCAAGCGTTGAGGTGGCAAATTAATGTCGTTAGAATGGGGTTGGCTTTGTACTGTTTGAATTGATGATTGGTTATGTTAGTTAGGTTGCTAGAGCAAGTGGGTTTGGGAAAATAACAGAATTTTATGTAGGCTTGGAGGGAATAATAAAAGGGGAGTGAGAGAATCAGGGGAGGTTAGGCAAGAATTGAGTGAGTGAATTGAGGGAAAAGTCTTGGAGGAACTCCAAGCAGGGGAGATTGGTGGAATCTCGAATATCCACTGGCTGTCCTAGCCTAAGGGCTTGATTCGTATCAGCAACAAGAATTGATTGTTCTTTTCCTATTGTTCTTTTGGTGCAATTTTCCTGTTATTTTCTTGAGAACTGGTTTAGTTCCTATCAAAATTATAGCCAATTACAGCACATCTTTCATTATGAATGGTGGTAAGTAGACCCATACCACCTACTGTGTTCCAGATTAAGGTTCTAGCCTCGTCATTTTACCCAAAACATTTTATTACAAATGACTTCCGATTTGTTATATTTTTCTTCTTTTTTTCTTTCTTTTTTTAACCGAGTAATGCTACTCATAGATTTTTCTCATTCATGCTTCTCTTCATGTTTGGTACCATTCAGGGCTTTAACCATGCCAAGTTTTGTATCCTTTATCATTTAGTTTTAAGCAGATGTTAGTAAAATTTTCCTTGTATTATAATGCTTCTTTCCTATTTCTTTCTGAGTAGTCAGACCGTAATGTCCCCCCAAGCTAGTATCTCTCTCATGCACCATTAGCTTAAGAAACGCCAGTAAAACTTGCTTAAAAACTTTTAGACCATGGTTGCATAACTATGAAGAACAACGAAAGAATAAAAATTTTTGAATTGTGGAACCAAGTCCATGGAGCGGTCTTACAAAAGTTCTCGTCTGCTTTTGCAATTTTAAGGTTCTTGTTGCAAATATTTTCAAAATATATAAGTTTTTTTCATTTATTTTTTGGGCCTTTGAGAAATGAGAAATTAATTTCAAAGGATTTTAGAGATTTTTACCATAAAGGAAGGGATGGCTTGTCGTGATTTCTGGATAAATGGGTTATGATTGTTGATCATAACCAAGCACAAGGTGGCGAAGGGGATAAGAAGATAGAGAAACAAGAAGCTTGAATTGTCAGTAGCTAGAAGCTTGAATTGTCGGTAGCTTAAAAAAAGGGATAAAAATTCAATGATGGCTAATCATGATTGAGCACAAGATTTCCAAAGAGATGAGAAAGTAATGGTACCAATCATTTGCCTAATCTCTTTCCCAAAGGACTCGCAGCCCAAATTTTTTCCCATATGCAGGTTGCCTTGCAGCCAATTTCTTACATCCCAATTTTAGAGCTTACATGAGTTTTTGAGAGTGAAAACCATGTAATCTTTGACAATGATCAGTTTAAAGTAAGTAGAAGCCTCAACTGATAACAAGAACATTAGTACCTGTCTTTAAATGTTTTGCCTTTGTTTGGCTCAACAGTTTGAACTCAAATTTTTGAGTTCAAACTCAGCTAAACTTGTTTGGTGCTGGAGTTTGGTTCCAACTTGCCTTTGGACCGTTGCACAGTAAACCAAACTTGGTTTACTGTGTGACCAACCCAAGGCAAACTGTCCTTGGTGAATTCGCGAACTGTTCACCCCACGCCCGACTTCTCCCTCCCTACTCACCCATCTGCTGCTCCCCTGTTGCTCGGTTGACTATCCTTCCACTTTCCCATATGCTGCTTGGGTATTTGATCCTCTGTCTCCGTCCAGCCTCTATGTTTTTGGTTTTGGAATCGAATATATTCGATTCCCTGTGACTTGCAGTTTCCAGTAGTAATTTCCCGAGACTCTGTCACATATGTAAGACCCATTCTTCAACCCTAAGTACGTCTCCATCTCTTTCCTTGGGTGGATTCTGGACTCTTGAATGTTTTCAAGGCCGAGAATTTGTCACATATCTAAATCCCAAACTCCCTAATTTCGTTTCTAGGGTTTCTCTACTTTGGGCTTCTATTCGAAACCGGCCAAGGAACTTGTGACACCACTGGGTCTGGTCAACGGACTCTTGGCTTAGGTACCGCCGGTGGCAAATGCGGCGCTGACTGGGGTCCGCGAAGCAAACTAGAACAAAAGGGCTCATTACCCACTATTTCCGAGTTCGAAAATCATCTCACCGAGCCGTTGCTTCCTACCCTGATCCGTTGTTATCCACTGTTTACTCCTCCTCCGGCTCGAACTCGGTAACCCTAGTATACTTTATTCACCTTTTAGAAAATGGATTCATTTTGGTATGTTTTGAGTGTTTGGAAGGCCAGATTTGTCTGGATTTAGTGCTATATCTGTGTTGATGCTCAAATCGGATTTGTGTTGATTTTTTGTTGATTTTGGATGATGAAACCGGATTTGTTTGGTGTTTAATTTCAGTGTGGATGTTGATACCAGATTTCTCTATTGATTTAGTATGATGAAACCGGGTTTTTTGGTCGATTACAGCCTAAATTAGTTATTTGACATTGTTTTGTGTTATTTTTTCATTGGTCAACCATTTTTGGGTCATTTGTAGGTTATTTGCAATGTAATTCAGGTGTTGGCTTATTTTTTGTGGCTATTTGACATTGTGAAACCAGTTTGGATCAAGTTGGGGTGATTTAAGCCCTAAATCAAGTCTTGGCTGATTTTTGTGGCTATTTGATATTTTTAAATCGGTTTTCGGTCAATTTGGGGTGAAACCTTACGTAAATCAGGTCTTGGCTGATTTTTGTGGCTATTTGGCATTGTTAAGGCAGGTTTGGATCAATTTAGGGTGATTTAAGACCTGATTTAGGTCTTGGCTGATTTTTGTGGCTTTTTGACATTATTAAGGCAGGTTTGGGTCAATTTGGGGTGATTTAAGACCTAAATCAGGTCTTGGCTAATTTTTGTGGATATTTGACATTGTTAAGATAGGTTTGGGTCAATTTGGGGTGTTTAAAACCTGATTCAGGTCTTGGCTGATTTTTGTGGCTTTTTGACATTGTTAAACCAGTTTTGGGTCAAGTTGGGGTGATTGAAGACCTAAATCAGGCCTTGGCTTATTTTTGTGGCTATTTGGCATTGTTAAACCAGTTTTGGGTCAATTTGGGGTGAAACCTTACCTAAATCAGGTCTTGGCTGATTTTTGTGGGCTTTTGACATTGTTAAACCAGTTTTGGATCAAGTTGGGGTGATTTAAGACCTAAATCAGGTCTTGGCTGATTTTTGTAGCTTTTTGACATTGTTAAGGCAGGTTTAGGTCAATTTGGGGTGATTTAAGACCTAATTCAGGTTTTGGCTGATTTTTGTGGCTATTTGGCATTGTTAAACCAGTTTTGGGTTAATTGGGGTGAAACCTTACCTAAATCAGGTCTTGGCTGATTTTTGTGGCTTTTTGACATTGTTAAGGCATATTTGGGTCAATTTGGGGTGATTTAAGATTTGATTCAGGTCTTGGCTGATTTTTGTCGTTTTTTGACATTGTTAAATCAGTTTTGGGTCAAGTTAGGGTGATTTAAGACCTAATCTGGTCTTGGCTGATTTTTGTGGCTTTTTGATATTGTTAAACAAGTTTTGGATCAAGTTAGGGTGATTTAAGACCCGATTCAGGTCTTGGCTGTTTGTTTTGTTTTTTTTTTTTTTGTTTTATAAACATTGTTAAACCAGGTTTGAGTCAATTTAGGGTGATTTAAGACCTGATTCAGGTCTTGGCTGTTTTTTTTGGCTATTTGACATTGTTAAACAAGGTTTGGGTCAATTTAAGGTGATTTAAGACCTGATTCAGCTCTTGGCTGATTTTTGTGGCTTTTTAACATTTTTAAATAAGTTTTGGGTTAAGTTGGGTTGAATTAAGACCTGATTCAGGTCTTGGCTGTTTTTTTTTTTTTTTTTTTTGCTATTTGACATTGTTAAACCAGGTTTGGGTCAATTTGGGGTGATTTAAGACCTGATTCAGGTCTTGGCTGATTTTTGTGGCTATGTGACATTGTTAACGCAGGTTTGGGTCAATTTGAGGTGATTTAAGACCTGATTCAGGTTTTGGCTGATTTTTGTGGCTATTTGACATTGTTAAACCAGTTTTGGGTCAATTTGGTGTGAAACCTTACTTAAATCAGGTCTTGGCTGATTTTTGTGGCTTTGGGTCAATTTAGGGTGAAACCTTACCTAAATCAGGTCTTGGCTGATTTTTGTGGCTTCTTGACATTGTTAAACCAGGTTTAGGTCAAGTTGAGGTGATTTAAGACCTATATCAGGTATTGGCTGTTTTTTTTGGCTATTTGACATTGTGAAACCGGTTTTGGGTCATTCTTGGGTGATTTGCAGCCTTATTCCGGTCTTGGCTTCTGTTTTCAGGTTTCAGGCCATTTTTTTATGATTTTGTTAGTGCTTATGTGCACTTTTCCCATCCGTTTGTCTATGATGTAAAAAGCCCATTATCATAGATTGTAATTTTATCTGACTGGTACGTCAGTAATCCGATATATATTGTTAGGTACTGGTTTGTATGCCATGGTAACTAACATTGTATCGGATCATTAACATGCTTCATATTAAATATGTCAATCAATTTATACTGAGCCAACTTCTCCTCCTTATCGTACACATTTAAAGTATCTTTTTCTCTTTTGGTTTTCACTTTATTAAGGAAATGCCTCGCAAAGCATCGGGTGAGACATACGTTTGGGATAACGCGAAGGAAAAAAGATTCCTTGAACAAAAGGATGAGTTTTTGTCTTATAGTGGCAGTAAGCATCCCACCATACAAATTCGTGATCAATGGGCCACTCAATTTAACTCAAAATATGGTGGAGTACTTGCTTGCGGAGTCACATTATATCAAAAAGAAGAGAGGATGAAGAAAATTTATAGGGGATGGAAGGCGTTGCAAGTACGCACCGGCCTTGGATATGATCCGTCGACCGATAGAGCTATTTGCTCGGATGATGCGTGACAGAGCTTTATCCAAGTAATTGCATTGTCTAATATATGCCCTGCTAATTTTATTGTTTAACAATGCGACTAGTACACGAAGATGTTCATAGGATTTTATTTGCAGGTTTACAAGGAGTGCAACCATCTCCGCCACGAGGGGCTTCGCAACAAGGATTTGTGTTACAATGTTTTCGAAAAAAAATCATGCAGCAGGTGCCTCGGGGTTTGGGTCAGTTACGATAGGAGGTGGTAATACTCCATCCGTCGACTATGAATTTTCTATTGACAACTCTGGAACACATCCGGTTTTAGAAGAGGAAATAACTCTGACCAATGGTGGGTGGTAGGCCAACACGAGAAGAGCGGGCGACGATGCTGGTCTGTCACAGTCTAGGGGCAGTTCTGGTAAGAGAAAGCAAAGAGAGGCAATGGACGAGATGACTTACTCGGCAATGCAGGAAATAGTCAGTCATTTCCATAGTCGATCACGATCGGGCGTCATTAACGACCCATCAAGTCGACCGGATCACTTGCTGATGTGCATGAATATTATGACTAAGATGGGTATTCCACAATATCAGCGGACGATTATGTGGCACGACTTCGATACTCATCCGCGGCTGCAGCGTACCCTCTATCAGCTTCCCGATGACGATCGGCGAGGCATTATTGTCTTCGTTGTCAACTCCCAGTCGCCACAGTCCGAATGTGTTTCGTGTGCAACCCTATTTTTTTTATGTTATATTTCTTTAGCCCTAACATTGACACTATTATTTTTATTGGATTCTTGGTGATTTATTTAGTTCATTTATTTTTCAACATTTGATTAAATAGTTGGTTACACGATTTTACCTAACATTATATCACATATTCCTATTTACATTACATTATGTTTTGTACCATTTTTGGATAACTAAATTATTATATACCGACTTCGAAACGATAGGGGATGAACGGAGTATAATGGTATTGGTGGTGCGCTGTCGCAGGCAATCAAAAATAAAACCTATACTCCTAAAAATATATGTAGTGATGTGAGTAAGGATTGTAACCACAGAGAGTATCTAGCCTAGTTTAATGCTACGTCAACAAGGATAGAGGTGGTTTGAAAATAATGAAAAAAAACAATTTTAAGAAAAATAATTAAGGAACAATTCAAATTGAAAAATTGAAACCAATCAAAAGAGCAAACCTTGGTCTAAGTCAACATCCACC